>CM056055.1:99854013-100531513 GCA_029574335.1 Rana kukunoris | reverse complement strand
TGGAGATTGGAAAATGTGACTCTCCCAACCAAAGGCCATTGGGTGCCACTTTTAGAACATGTCTGTGGTCTGCATCTTTCATACCTTAGGAACTCACAGGGCTTTTCCATTTTCTATCCTTAACGGCCTAAGCCCACCCACTACAGGACCTGTTTCACTTTCTTGCTGAACCCATATCTCCCATACCTTTTTAGTTAGGAAAAAGCCAACAGACTTTTCAAAATGGTCTTTAAAGGGAAACTCTGCAGTATGCAACCACTTTTTACACTTTTACACTTTTCTGCCACGTCTCTGGCATAAATTTCCAAAGGACCCTCTAAAGACTTCATACAAGTATGAGATCACACCAATCATATTACCATTTTGGTGTTATGCTAAAAAGGCATAATCAAGTTTTTTCATCCTTTGTGATATGTTGGCAACCTATTCTAGAGAATGGGCTACCTTAACTCAAGGCATGTTTATGCATGTGCATTAACATGCCATAACTGAACACTTAACTATGAAAGGACCCTTATTCATGTTAATAACTTAGTTTGTAGTGTGTTGCATATAAATCCCTGTTGCATTTATCAGCCTATTCCTTTCATGAGAGGAATAGGGACCTCTATAACAAATCTTGGAGAAGCTTGTCCCTAGAAAAGTAAGATCAACTGTTAAAGATCTGGGCACAAGGCCCATTGCCCTGCTGGAAAGGATTCTCTGCCTCCAACCAATTAGCAGTTAACTGTAGAAAACCTTTGCCACTTCAGCCCTGTTTTATTCAATCCTCTACTGTCTGTCTTTACAATAAAATTTCACCCCTGTTCTTCCTATATCTGGCCACTTCTGTCTATAGCAGCTTACTTTCAAGCTCCCTGGACACACTTGATCCTCTCTCTATGTGCAGAACCAGGTCTTGGCTGCTACAATCCTAGCAGCCAGAAGACACTAAAAGGCTCAAGAGACACAGCGGGGCTCTTGAGCTATCATTATGTAAATGTGAATGCCTGAAAGATTTCACAATACAAATCTACCCTTCTGCCTCCAAGCTGGTAAACCTATTTTGTTAGTTTCATCAAAACCCTCTTAGCCAGTCCTCATCGACTTTTTTCTACTGCTAACCCGAGTCCCCTGCCCCATTGCTTCCACCCAATAACCTACTTACCACCCAGGAGATTGTCAACTATTAAAAAAAAAGGATTGTAAAAAGTTGGACAGTTGATCTTTCATCACAAATTGTATCAAAGGCCACCACCACCATGCTCAATCCTCCTTTGACCCTGTTACCACTGCTAAACGCTTTCTGAGACCCACCTCACCAGCGTCACCCCCTCTAATCCATGCGTCTGCCTCTAATTTACATGCAGGGCACTAGGCCCATGGATTCCGATGGGAGTTTTTTTTTTTTTTTTAGAAGCACCTGATTACAGCCAGAGGCAGAGCACTGCGCCCCGAGCCCACCCAGTTGTGTGACAATAGCAAATTAATATTCGCTATTGTCCTCCTGCTTCTCCTCCTGGCCAATCCTGAGAAGCAGGTCCTGAGACCCGATTGGCCGAGAGGAGAAGCGATCCTATTGGCCACAGAGGAGGAAGGATGAGACACAGGGGAAGCTGTGCCACCGTGAAGCAGAGGAAGAAGGAGATGCAGAGACCCGCCACCCGCCGCCTGGAGGAAGCCTGTGACCTTGATGGGGTTAAGTGCGAGGGCCAATGAACTGCCGGGGGGTGGATGACGATGTTCCCCCTCCCAAAAAATATATCACCAGCTGCCACTGCACCTCACCACCTGTCTCCGGGGACACTTTCTCTTCAAAACAACAAATATGCCCCCCTACACTTTTGTTCACAGACTCTGTGGATGCCTGATTGTTATCAAAATGAATCAGTCCTGGATTACCAGCCAATGTCACAAACGTGCCCGCAGTGGTGAAAATAGCCGGCCACTGTCACCAGCGTGTGATGATTGGGATGAGCTTCGCGTTCGATGCGAACACATGTTCGCATCGAACATCGGCCGTTCGATCGTTCGTCGAAAACGAACAAATCGGGTCGTTCGCGCCAAAATTCGCATGACGCGCAACGGCCCATAATTCACTGCGGCCAAGCATGCACCATGACCCCGCATGCTTGGCCAATCACAGCGCCCAAAAAACGAAGAGACCTAATTGGCCAAAGCCTGGGTGCTTTGGCCAATTAGGGCTCAGGGCTTTAGCACACGCCCCACACTATAAAAGGCTGCCTCCCGGGCGGCCTCGTGTAGTGTGTTCCGGCTTGCTTTGAGAGAAGTCAGACAGACAGAGAGAGAGAGAGATAGATAGATAGAGACACAGGCCCAGATTCACAGAGCGATTACGCCTGCGCATCAGGAGATGCGCGGCGTAAGTCGAAATGTGCGCGTGCATTTCGATGCACAGCATCCCAAGAACGAGATACGCAAAAAATCGACTTTTTTTTGTCCAGCGTAATTTCGTTAGACTGGCGCATCCGTCCGCGCAAAAGTGCGCTAGACAGACCATTAATTTGCTAGTCAAATATGCTAATGAGGGACTTACGGGGATCCACAAAAGAACTTTGGGGCAGCGCAGGCTACGCAGTGTGCGCAACAGCAAAATGTCCTGTCTAAAATTAGAGCATATAAAAGCTGGTCTAAAAAGAGAAAAAAAGTCTACTTGTTATATAAAGCAACACTGTTAGTGAGGAGCTCAGCAGTCACACGTGTTGCACAACAATCTGTATGCCAACATGCCAGGGGCATCGTCGCACATAGCTATACTACTGACATAAGATGAACAAAGAAGGATGAGGGCACGGAGGATGGCACGGAGGATGGCACGGGAGAGGATATACCGCACCCGCATAGACCTGTTTGGCATGAGTGATTCTGAGGTGTATCGCATCTTCAGATTCACCCCTTATGTCATCCTGGAATTAACCACAACCCTGCAGGAGGACATCACCAGCCCAACACAACGCTCACATGCAGTGCAGCCACTGGTCAAGGTCATGGCAACACTCCATTTCCTTGCCAGTGGCTCTTTTCAGCGTACAAGTGGAGTGGTGGCTGGGATGTCACAATCCTCCATGAGCAGATGTGTGCACCAGGTTGTCCCTGCAATCCTCAGACGCATGGCCAACCAAATCATCAAACCCAACACTGAGGAGCTGCGGCTGAAGGCAATGACAGATTTCTACAGAATTGCCAGATTCCCACGCACCGTGGGGGCCATTGATTGCACACATGTGGCACTCCAGCCCCCCCAGGAGACAGAGCACATGTACCGCAATCGGAAGCATTGGCATTCCATCAACGTACCGGTGATAGTCGATGCCCAAGGCCTCATATGGCACGTCCGTGCCAAACACCCAGGGTCCAGCCATGACAGCTACATATACAATCAATGCCACATCCGAATGGAATTCGATCAGAACGTGTATGGGGACACCTGGCTTGTTGGTGAGTGACATGGGAGTCAGGCATGACTATCCCCTCCCATGATGCACACATCACAAGGGGCACATGCATGGCTAACATCCTCCTGTCTTTTCCCTTACAGGTGACTCTGCATATCCACTGGGACCCCATCTCATGACTCCTATCCGGAACCCCCAAAGCCCAGGAGAGGAAAGATACAATCAAGCACATGCCCAAACACGAGCAGTGGTGGAGCGCACCTTTGGCCTCCTTAAGTCACGTTTCCGATGCCTGGATAAGTCTGGGGGTACCCTCTTGTATTCCCCAAACTTCATGTGCCAGATCATCGGTGCATGTTGCATGCTGCACAACTTCGCAGAAAGAAAGGGCCTGCAGATTGACCTACGTGATGACCTGACCCCTGAACCAGACAATCCCCCCCCTAACCGAGGGTCCCCCGTCTTCTGAGGGAAGAGCAGCCAGGAGACAGCTCACATTGGGCATCTTTGCACGTTAAACACACACATTAATCATGGCACAATGAGAATGCATGCATGCACACCACTGTGGTCCCTAGCACACACACCCCACATCCACATCAAATTGGATTGGCACCAGTCCACCATGCAGGACTTGTGAGCAGCAACGCCACGCCAAGGCTCCAATTATGTCACTGTACATTCATACACCATTCACACGGACCTGGGGATCACTTCTCCCTGGTCCTGGGGAACCCTTCTCCACCAAAATTGAGGGTGACACCCCTTTTCCGGCAGGAATGTCACCCCCACATTCAAACAGCATTCACAACCCCAAAAAAAAAAAAAAATTACCAGCAAAATCAAAAATGTTCCAGAAAAAAAAAAAAAAATCAAAAAGGGGAAAAAATTAATTATTGCCCTTTACGTGAGCCACACCTGGGGCGCCCCCGGCCACGGCCCCGGCTCCTCAGGGGAGACTCATGTGGGAGGGGCAAAACCGGGGAAGGAGGAGCAGCCCCTGATCTCTGCCCACCTGGCGGCCTGCCCTCCAAGGCCATGGCTATTCTGTCCAGGGCAGCACCAAGTGTTGCCGTGTTGGCCTGGATAGCCTGGGTGAGGGCCCTCACATCCTGCCCAAAGCCTGCTGATGTAGTCTGCAGGTCGTTTAGGCAGGTTGTGAAAGCCCGGGAGTGGGAGTCCAGGTTCCCCAGCGTATCCTTGATGGAGGACAGGCTCTCCTCCATCCGCACCAATGTCTGGCTGACCTGTCCCAGATGGCGGGTCTGAAGGGCCTGGTCCCTTCTCAGAGTGGCGGGCAGGAGATCGGCCAACCCCCTGGTGTTCTGGGGCGAAATCCTGCCTCCAGCTGATGCTTGTGGCCGGGGAGAAGGGGAGGCCCTTGGGAGGGGAGCCATGTTGGGGGAGGAGGGGGGGGGCTCCCCCTTAGGGAGGGCTGCCTGCTGCCAGCCAGAGGGGAAGAGTCCTCAAAAACCAAACGTCCAGTGCCTGACATGAACTCCTCCTCCTCATGATTCTCCTCCTCCTCTTGAACCTCCTCCGCGGACTCCGGCCTTGTTGGGGGGGCCTCATTAGGCTGCTGTCCTGGGGATGGTGCGGTCAGGCCAGATGGCCCTGCACCCTCCTGCACATCTGTGGATGACACAAAACATTCACAGGTTGGAGGATCCACACACTTGCCACATATTCCCTTTCACCCCCTCCCCCACACATGCTACACACCTGATATTAAAAAAAATACTTACCTGGCACCACAGGCTCCGGACTTGAGTCAAAGCCGGGCAGGCCCTCAACTTCATGCCGATGAAAGGTCAGGGCCACCGCACGCTCCTCCGCTGTCAGCCTAATACGGCATGGTGGGCCCCCTCCTGTGCCCCTGGCATGGGCATGCATTTCGGACAGCTTCTGTTTGACCAGACGCCGGAGGTTATTAATTTTTTTGTCAATCCCAGACCGGGTCCGTCTCTCCCCCTCCCCCGCTGAATTGACCTGCTCAGTGATGAGGTCCAAAATCTCCCTCCTCCTGGCCAGGGTGGTGTTGGCACTGTCTGGGCCGTGGAGGAAACGCCCATAATCGCTAATGGCCCGGGCAAGAATTCTTTTTTCCCCCACAGTAAAATTGAGCTTTCGCTTTCTCTCTGTCATACTTCCAAAAAAACTCACTCCCAGTCAACAAAAATCACTCACAAAAACAAGCACAACCAATCAAGCAAGAACACACACAAAGAGAAAACTAACACCCAAAAAATCACACAAGCACTCAGCAAGAAACAGTCACAAAAACAAACAGCAAAAAATCAGCAAGAAAACAAACGAACAGAAATATATCAAACAAACAGTCTCTCAAACACTTATCAAAAAACACTTTCAAAGATCTACTAACAAACACTTGATCACACAGAACACTAATCTGATAACTACAAAACACAACGCAACGAACAACAGGACAAAAGCACTTGGTTAAATGGGAAGGGACAAAGGGATGTACTTTTGCAATGCAAGTGCGTTTGTGTCTGTCTATTTATGCTGTTTGCGTAGTTCACAACGTTGCCCTAGTCCATTTCCAATTTCACTGATTGCGCCGCTCCCGAGTTGTGAGCATGCGCACAGCGGAGCTGACCATGGTCTCCTTCAAGCGCGCATGCGCGAGCCGGCCGGCCCTTCATTTGCATGGGGTCACGGCTCATTTCAATGTAACACGCCCACGTCCTTCCCAATTTGTATTACTCCGCCTTACGCCTCTGAAATAACGTTACGCATGCGCAATTTTCTGCGCAAAAGCTACGAGAATAGGGTGATTACACGGCAAAATTGCGCAAGTCTAACGTAAAGTCGGTGCGCTACGCCGGTCCAATAATGCGCAGATGTACGTGAATCTGGGCCACAGTGTCTAGATAGATAGACAGACAGACAGACAGACAGACAGATAGATAGATAGATAGATAGATAGATAGATAGATAGATAGATAGATAGATAGATAGATAGATAGATAGATAGATAGATAGGGCCAGATTCAGGTAGAGCAGAGCATCTTTGCTCTGGAGTAACGCATCTCATTTACGTTACTCTGAAGACCCTTTCAGCGCAAGTACTGTTATTCACATAGCAGTTGCATGTAAACTTGCGCCAGAGTAACGATAATGCGCTGGCGTAACCCGACGCAAGTGGAAGTGGGTGTGATCATATGTAAATGATGGGCGGAGCCCATCGCAGAGGCTTACGTTCAGCGCATCATCCACGGAGCATGCGCAGTGAGTGCGGCTCCACTCGCCCCCCTTGTGCGCATGCTCACAACTTCCGTCGGCACCACTTCACGGGAAACGTCAGCGCAATGCGTTCCGCTGGGCGCTTAAAAGCGCTGGCGGAAACGCCATTCCGGCGCAAAAGTATTTCCGTTTCCCCCCACCCCAGGGAAGATACTTTTGCTCGGTGATGGCTGCTCCCGCTACCCCCAGAGAGAGGAGGAACCTCAATTTCAACGCCCAGGAGGTGTCGGTCATCATTTCTGCAATGGAGACTGAGAATGCTTTGCTCCATGGCCAAAAAAGCCGGAAGACCAGCCGGGAGAGGAAGCAGGGCATCCTGGAGTCCATTGCTGCCAGGGTGAATGTCTTGGGGTACTCTACCCGGAGTGCTTCTGACATTCAGAAGAAAATTAATGACCTGCGGCGCAAGGTGAGGGGCAAGGTGGCCACCATCAGGAGGCATGAGAGGGGCACAGGTGGTGGTCCCCCATGTCCTGTCACCCTGACCGCAGAGGAGGAGGTGGTCGCACGCTGCCTGGAGAGGGAGCAGGTGGAGGGGGTCCCAGGCTATGACTCCATGGAGGAAGTCTCCAGGACAGGTAAGTGTTTTTTATCCCCTATTTGGTGTGTTGCATGTGGGGGGGGGAGGGTATATGTGCCAAGTGTGTGGGACCACCAACATGTGTCTGCTTTGTGTCATCCACAGATGACGGAGCTGGGACATCATCGGTCAGCGTCCATTCAACCCCATCCCCCCCACGCCATCGTGTGCCCGAGCCACTGGGTGGTGAAGAGGTTGTGGAGGAAAGTGGCCACACCACACCTGCCGAGGTGGTTGTGGAGGATCCTGCTGTGGCAGAGCAGGACTTTTCATTAGTTTTGTCGGTCTCCTCCCCTTCTCCTGGGCCGTCTGTTATCCCCCTCCCCCATCCTTGGAAGCCCCTCAAGGGCGACTCCCTCCCCCCGGGGACAACCATCTTCTGGCCCCAGGAAGGCCACCCAGAAGACCAGGGGGGTGTCGGATGATGTCCAGGACCAGTTGGCGAGGGATCACGCCAGGCAGACTGAACAAATGGGGGCCATAGTAGGCCATTTGGAGAAAGTGGCTGACAGCAACGCAGTGCAGGATGTGAGTTGCAACTGCGCTGCAGTGGTCACCAGTTTGGGGGAGGTGCAGGGGGATATTACACAACTCACTGCAGCCGTCCAGGGTAACAGTGCTGCCATCCGGGACCAGGGGAGGCTGAGTCGGCGGGCCCAGCATTACCAGGTCACCCGTAAGCTCCGGATGCAGGCCCAGACAAACTCTTACCTCAGCCGGATAGCCAGGGCCTTGGAGGGCATGCAGGCCACACCTGCCAGGAGTGGCCCACCTGGGGATCAGCCACCTCCAGATGCCCCCCCACCCCCACCCACTCCATCCAGACAGCTGAGGAGCCAGAGAGGTGTGGCAAGAAGAAGCCCCCGGCATCCCCGATGAGGCTTTTATTTTTTTGTGTTTCTCTGATTTTTTTGGACATACTCAGGTCATGAGTTTTTGTTTATTTTTTATTATTTATTTTATACTCAGGTCATGAGTTTTTGTTTATTTATTTTCTCAGGTTATGAGATTTTGTATTTCTTTTTTTACTGCACACGGTCAGGAGTGCAGGGGACAGTGTGAATGGTGTGTGATTGTGAGGGGGTGGCACTCCTGACAGTAAGGGGTGTCACCCTCGGCCGTGGTGGTGAAGTTAACCCCACGGCTGTATGAATGACGTGTGAAAGGTGTATGAATGGACAGTGACATCATTGGGGCCTTGACGCTGGCGTTACTGCTCCCAACTCCTACATGCTGGACTTGGGCTAATCCAATGCGATGTGCATGTGGTGTGTGTGATCTAGGGACATCAGTGGTGTACACGCGTGCACTGTCTGTGTTATTAATGTTTTGGTTTAGTGTCCAAAGATGCCTACGGCGAGGACCCTCCTGACTGCTCTTCCATCAGCAGACTGGGTGTCCTCTGGCAGGTGGGGACTGTGTGGGTCGGGGGTCAGGTCATCACGCATGTCAATCTGCAGGCCTTTTCTCATAGCAAAGTTGTGCAGAATACAACATGCACCGATGATCTGACACACAAAGGTAGGGGAATACAATAGGGTCCCCCCGGACTTATCCAGGCATCGGAAACGGGACTTCAGGAGCCCAAATGTTTGCTCCACCACTGCACGGGTTTTGATGTGTGCTTCATTGTATTTTCTCTCTCCTCTGGTTTGGGGGTTCCGGAAAGGAGTCATTAGATGGGGTCCCAGTGCATATGCAGAGTCACCTGTAAGGGAAAAGACATGAGGATGTTAGTCATGTATGTGCCACTTCTGTTGTGCATCACGGGAGGGGATAGTCATGCCTGACTCCCATGTCACTCACCAACCAGCCAGCTGTCCCCATACATGTTCTGGTTAAATTCTGCTGGGATGGGACTCTGATTGTATATGAAGCTGTCATGGCTGGACCCGGGTTGTGTGTGGCACGGACGTGCCATATGAGGCGTTGGGCATCAGCTATCACCTGTACGTTGATGGAATGCCAATGCTTCCGATTGCGGTATATGTGCTCTGTGGCACTGGGGGGCTGTAGGGCCACATGTGTGCAATCAATGGCCCCCACAGTGCGTGGGAATCTGGCAATGCTGTAGAAATCTGTCATTGCCTTCAGCCGCAGCTCCTCAGTGGTGGGTCTGATGAAGTGGTGGGACATGCGTCTGAGGATTGCAGGGACAACCTGGTGCACACATCTGCTCACAGAGGATTGTGACATCCCAGCCACCAATCCACTTGTACGCTGGAATGATCCACTTGCAAGGAAATGAAGTGTTGCCAGTACCTTCACCAGTGGCTGCACTGCTTGTGAGCGGTGTGTCTTGCTGGTGATGTCATCCTGCAGGGTTGTGGTTAGTTCAAGTATTGCATCAGGGCTGAATCTGAAGAGGCGATACACCTCCTCATCCCCCATGCCAAAGAGGCTCATACGTGTGCGGTATATCCTCTCACGTGCCCGCCTCCTTCGTTCCGGGGGACCTATCAGTAGTTCTAGGACCACAATTGCCCCTGGCATGTTGGCACACAGAGGTGTTGTCCTTGCTAGTGTGGTTGTGCAGCTAGCTCCTATCGTCGGCAACGCTGCTGTAGCTGCTCTCCTGCTGACCTGTGACCGTCTGGAGTAAAGATAAAGCAGCCTTTTGTAGAAATAACTTTGCGCCGGACGGACGAGATACGTGCGGCGCATGTAGCCAGCGTATGGTGCTAATCCGTTCGTGAATTGGGAAAAATCCCTCATTTGCATATTTGCAGGGGAAATCAATAGGCGCGACTGATGCGCCCAGCGAAATTAAGCGCTGACGATACTCTGGCGTGGGAACGTTCCGCCGGTCGCAAATGACCCGTTATTGGGCGCATCTAGTTTGGTGGGTACGGGCACATAGAAACGACGGCGCATCATCACAGTTACGCGGCGCATATCGAAATACTCCAGCGCAAGTGTTCCTGAATCTGGCCCATAGATAGATAGATAGATAGATAGATAGATAGATAGATAGATCAGGGAGGCTACTAGTTAGTATAGTTAAATGTACAGTTTGTAGAGAATATATTCACATCCCTAGGAGTTGTCAATATATTTATAAACTGTATAGCTTAGCTAGTTCTGCTATTAGTATCTGTCAGGCAGGAGATTGTGCTTGATGCTCTAACGTGTTAGTGTACACGTGTTAGTTAATTGCACATAGACGCATTAACTGTTACTGCACGTGTGCTATTTATTTGCACAGAAAGGCAGTTGCTGTTAATGCAAGTGGGCTATTGAATTGCACAGAAACGCAGTCGCTCTGACTGTGCGTGTGCTGTTTAATACCACCTGAGCGCATTTGGGGTCACCGTACGTGTGCTGTGACATACCACCTGAGCGCATTTGGGGTCACCGTACGTGTGCTGTGACATACCACCTGAGCGCATTTGGGGTCACCGTACGTGTGCTGTGATATACCACCTGAGCGCATTTGGGGTCACCGTACGTGTGCTGTGACTTACCACCTGAGCGCATTTGGGGTCACCGTACGTGTGCTGTGACATACCACCTGAGCGCATTTGGGGTCACCGTACGTGTGCTGGTATATACCACCTGAGCGCAGTTAGTGCCACTGTACGTGTGCTGGTATATACCACCTGAGCACAGATAGTGCCACTGTACGTGTGCTCCTATATACCACCTGAGCGCAGTTAGTGCCACTGTACGTGTGCTGGTATATACCACCTGAGCACAGAAAGTGCCACTGTACGTGTGCTGGTATATACCACCTGAGCACAGATAGTGCCACTGTACGTGTGCTCCTATATACCACCTGAGCACAGTTAGTGCCACTGTACGTGTGCTGGTATATACCACCTGAGCACAGATAGTGCCACTGTACGTGTGCTCCTATATACCACCTGAGCACAGTTAGTGCCACTGTACGTGTGCTGGTATATACCACCTGAGCACAGATAGTGCCACTGTACGTGTGCTGGTATATACCACCTGAGCACAGATAGTGCCACTGTACATGTGCTCCTATATACCACCTGAGCGCAGTTAGTGCCACTGTACGTGTGCTGGTATATACCACCTGAGCACAGATAGTGCCACTGTACGTGTGCTGGTATATACCACCTGAGCACAGATAGTGCCACTGTACGTGTGCTGGTATATACCACCTGAGCACAGATAGTGCCACTGTACGTGTGCTGGTATATACCACCTGAGCACAGATAGAGCACCCACTGTACGTGTGCTGGTACGTACCCCTGAGCACAGATAGTGCCACTGTACGTGTGCTGGTATATACCACCTGAGCACAGATAGTGCCACTGTACGTGTGCTGGTATATACACTGAGCACAGATAGTGCCACTGTACGTGTGCTCCTGATAGTGCCACTGTGTGCTGAGCACAGTTAGAGCACAGATAGTGCCACTGTACGTGTGCTGGTATATACCACCTGAGCACAGATAGTGCCACTGTACGTGTGCTGGTATATACCACCTGAGCTAGTGCCACTGTACGTGTGCTGATAGTGCCACTGTACGTGTGCTCCTGAGCACAGATAGTGCCACTGTACGTGTGCTGGTATATACCACCTGAGCACAGATAGTGCCACTGTACGTGTGCCACTGTACCACTGTACGTGTGCTCCTATATACCACCTGAGCACAGTTAGTGCCACTGTACGTGTGCTGGTATATACCACCTGAGCACAGATAGTGCCACTGTACGTGTGCTGGTATATACCACCTAAGCACAGATAGTGCCACTGTACGTGTGCTCCTATATACCACCTGAGCGCAGTTAGTGCCACTGTACGTGTGCTCCTATATACCACCTGAGCACAGTTAGTGCCACTGTACGTGTGCTGGTATATACCACCTGAGCACAGATAGTGCCACTGTACGTGTGCTGGTATATACCACCTGAGCACAGATAGTGCCACTGTACGTGTGCTGGTATATACCAACTGAGCACAGATAGTGCCACTGTACGTGTGCTCCTATATACCACCTGAGCACAGTTAGTGCCACTGTACGTGTGCTGGTATATACCACCTGAGCACAGATAGTGCCACTGTACGTGTGCTGGTATATACCACCTGAGCACAGATAGTGCCACTGTACGTGTGCTGGTATATACCTATATACCACCTGAGCACAGTTAGTGCCACTGTACGTGTGCTCCTATATACCACCTGAGCACAGTTAGTGCCACTGTACGTGTGCTGGTATATACCACCTGAGCACAGATAGTGCCACTGTACGTGTGCTCCTATATACCACCTGAGCACAGTTAGTGCCACTGTACGTGTGCTGGTATATACCACCTGAGCACAGATAGTGCCACTGTACGTGTGCTGGTATATACCACCTGAGCACAGATAGTGCCACTGTACGTGTGCTCCTATATACCACCTGAGCGCAGTTAGTGCCACTGTACGTGTGCTGGTATATACCACCTGAGCACAGATAGTGCCACTGTACGTGTGCTCCTATATAACCACCTGAGCACAGTTAGTGCCACTGTACGTGTGCTGGTATAACCCACCTGAGCACAGATAGTGCCACTGTACGTGTGCTGGTATATACCACCTGAGCACAGATAGTGCCACTGTACGTGTGCTGGTATATACCACCTGAGCACAGATAGTGCCACTGTACGTGTGCTGGTATATACCACCTGAGCACAGATAGTGCCACTGTACGTGTGCTCCTATATACCACCTGAGCACAGATAGTGCCACTGTACGTGTGCTGGTATATACCACCTGAGCACAGATAGTGCCACTGTACGTGTGCTGGTATATACCACCTGAGCACAGATAGTGCCACTGTACGTGTGCTGGTATATACCACCTGAGCACAGATAGTGCCACTGTACGTGTGCTGGTATATACCACCTGAGCACAGATAGTGCCACTGTACGTGTGCTGGTATATACCACCTGAGCACAGATAGTGCCACTGTACGTGTGCTGGTATATACCACCTGAGCACAGATAGTGCCACTGTACGTGTGCTGGTATATACCACCTGAGCACAGATAGTGCCACTGTACGTGTGCTGGTATATACCACCTGAGCACAGTTAGTGCCACTGTACGTGTGCTGGTATATACCACCTGAGCACAGATAGTGCCACTGTACGTGTGCTGGTATATACCACCTGAGCACAGATAGTGCCACTGTACGTGTGCTGGTATATACCAACCTGAGCACAGATAGTGCCACTGTACGTGTGCTCCTATATACCACCTGAGCACAGTTAGTGCCACTGTACGTGTGCTGGTATATACCACCTGAGCACAGATAGTGCCACTGTACGTGTGCTGGTATATACCACCTGAGCACAGATAGTGCCACTGTACGTGTGCTCCTATATACCACCTGAGCACAGTTAGTGCCACTGTACGTGTGCTGGTATATACCACCTGAGCACAGATAGTGCCACTGTACGTGTGCTGGTATATACCACCTGAGCACAGATAGTGCCACTGTACGTGTGCTCCTATATACCACCTGAGCACAGTTAGTGCCACTGTACGTGTGCTGGTATATACCACCTGAGCACAGATAGTGCCACTGTACGTGTGCTCCTATATACCACCTGAGCACAGTTAGTGCCACTGTACGTGTGCTGGTATATACCACCTGAGCACAGATAGTGCCACTGTACGTGTGCTGGTATATACCACCTGAGCACAGATAGTGCCACTGTACGTGTGCTCCTATATACCACCTGAGCACAGTTAGTGCCACTGTACGTGTGCTGGTATATACCACCTGAGCACAGATAGTGCCACTGTACGTGTGCTGGTATATACCACCTGAGCACAGATAGTGCCACTGTACGTGTGCTCCTATATACCACCTGAGCACAGTTAGTGCCACTGTACGTGTGCTCCTATATACCACCTGAGCACAGATAGTGCCACTGTACGTGTGCTGGTATATACCACCTGAGCACAGATAGTGCCACTGTACGTGTGCTCCTATATACCACCTGAGCACAGTTAGTGCCACTGTACGTGTGCTGGTATATACCACCTGAGCACAGATAGTGCCACTGTACGTGTGCTGGTATATACCACCTGAGCACAGATAGTGCCACTGTACGTGTGCTGGTATATACCACCTGAGCACAGATAGTGCCACTGTACGTGTGCTGGTATATACCACCTGAGCACAGATAGTGCCACTGTACGTGTGCTCCTATATACCACCTGAGCGCAGTTAGTGCCACTGTACGTGTGCTGGTATATACCACCTGAGCACAGATAGTGCCACTGTACGTGTGCTCCTATATACCACCTGAGCACAGTTAGTGCCACTGTACGTGTGCTGGTATAAACCACCTGAGCACAGATAGTGCCACTGTACGTGTGCTGGTATATACCACCTGAGCACAGATAGTGCCACTGTACGTGTGCTCCTATATACCACCTGAGCGCAGTTAGTGCCACTGTACGTGTGCGCCTATATACCACCTGAGCACAGTTAGTGCCACTGTACGTGTGCTGGTATATACCACCTGAGCACAGATAGTGCCACTTTACGTGTGCTCCTATATACCACCTGAGCACAGTTAGTGCCACTGTACGTGTGCTGGTATATACCACCTGAGCACAGATAGTGCCACTGTACGTGTGCTGGTATATACCACCTGAGCACAGATAGTGCCACTGTACGTGTGCTTCTATATACCACCTGAGCGCAGTTAGTGCTACTGTACGTGTGCTCCTATATACCACCTGAGCACAGTTAGTGCCACTGTACGTGTGCTGGTATATACCACCTGAGCACAGATAGTGCCACTGTACGTGTGCTCCTATATACCACCTGAGCACAGTTAGTGACACTGTACGTGTGCTGGTATATACCACCTGAGCACAGATAGTGCCACTGTACGTGTGCTCCTATATACCACCTGAGCACAGTTAGTGCCACTGTACGTGTGCTGGTATATACCACCTGAGCACAGATAGTGCCACTGTACGTGTGCTGGTATATACCACCTGAGCACAGATAGTGCCACTGTATGTGTGCTCCTATATACCACCTGAGCGCAGTTAGTGCCACTGTACGTGTGCTGGTATATACCACCTGAGCACAGATAGTGCCACTGTACGTGTGCTCCTATATACCACCTGAGCGCAGTTAGTGCCACTGTACGTGTGCTGGTATATGCCACCTGAGCACAGATAGTGCCACTGTACGTGTGCTCCTATATACTACCTGAGCGCAGGTAGTGCCACTGTACGTGTGCTGGTATATACCACCTGAGCACAGATAGTGCCACTGTACGTTTACTGGTATATACCACCTGAGCGCAGTTAGTGCCACTGTACGTGTGCTGGTATATACCACCTGAGCACAGATACTGCCACTGTACGTGTGCTCCTCTATACCACCTGAGTGCAGTTAGTGCCACTGTACGTGTGCTGGTATATACCACCTGAGCACAGATAGTGCCACTGTACGTGTGCTCCTATATACCACCTGAGCGCAGGTAGTGCCACTGTACGTGTGCTGTTATATATCACCTGAGCGCATTTGGTGTCACTCCGCTTGTGCTGTTACATACCACCTGAGCACTTCAATATGTCTGGAAGGAGAACAAAGAGAGGCAGAGAGTCATGAGGGCAAGCAGGCTCTGCATGTAGAGGTAACGCTGGTAGTGGATGTGGTGCATCCTCTTCAGCCCGTGGCCGTGGCCGTGGCCGCTCGTCCTTCTTTTCGGGAGCTGGCCGTGTTGAACCTCAACATGCAGAGGAATTAGTAGGGTGGATGACCAAGCAGTCCTCATCCTCCTCATCCTCTCTCACACAGACAGATCAAAGTTTATCTGGCAAAGCAGCTGCCAAGGCGTCCTCTTCCCTCTGCACAATGGCTTCACACAATTCTTCCCTAGTACCACCATGTCCTCCTGAGGAGTCCCCCGAACTGTTTCAACACAGTGTGGGGTACATGCTGCAGGAAGATGCGCAGCGTTTTGAAGACTCCGATGACGGAACACTGATAGAGGAAGGCATTGATGTGAGCCCAGGGAGAGGGGGTGGCCGAGAGGGACAGCAATTTGTCAGTGATGATGTTCCCCCAGCTGGAGCATACTGCCAGGTTGTTGACAGTGATGAGGAGGGAGGGGATGATGAGGTCACTGACTCTACCTGGGTGCCTGATAGGAGAGAGGAGGAGGAGGAGGACGAGGCACAGGCACATCTCCAAAGAGGCAGGATGCCCTCCAGGGGTCAGCTTAAGGTCACACCCACTGCATTACAGCGCACATCTACGGTGCTTGTACATGGCGCTGCTGTGTCTGACCAGTACAGCAAAAGTTCTTTGGTGTGGGCCTTTTTTGAAACATGTCCACAAGATTGTACCTTTGCTATTTGCAACTTATGTCGCAAGCGTATCTCGCGTGGCCAAAACATCAACCGCCTGGGTACCACATGCTTGTCCAGACATATGTCGACCTGCCATGCAGCTCGTTGGCAAGCACACCAGAAAGACCCACACCAAAGACAACAGCGTACCCCCCTTGCCCTTCTGGGACCTCCAACCCCAGTAGACCCCCAGTCCTCTCTGAAGCCTGCAGTGAAGGTGTAGAAATAGGTGTGTCACAAGCTAGTAGTAGCGGTCAATCTACTGATAGTACCAGGCAAATTTCCCTGCCCCAGCTGCTGCAGCGCCGAAAGAAGTACAATCCCAGCCATCCACATGCCCAGCAGTTGAATGCTAGCTTAGCGAAATTGCTAGCACTTCAACTGCTACCTTTTCAGTTGGTAGATTCTGCCCCCTTCCGTGAGTTTGTGCAATGTGCAGTACCTCAGTGGCAAGTACCAAAACGCCACTTTTTCTCACAGAAGGCTATTCCGGCTCTCTACCGGCATGTTGAAGGCAATGTCCATGCCTCGCTGGACAGGGCGGTCAGTGGTAAGGTGCATCTTACCGCCGACTCATGGTCCAGCAGGCATGGACAGTTACGTTACCTGTCTTTTACGGTGCATTGGGTGACTCTGCTGGCAGCTGGGAAGGACGCAGGACAAGGTCCAGTAGTTTTGGAGGTTGTTCCGCCACCACGCCTCCAAAGCACTACTACTGTTTGTGACACACCTCTCTCCTCCACCCCCTCCTCTTCTTCTTCCTCTGTGGCCTCTTCCTGTGGAAGAGGTTTTGTCAGCTCTGCAGGGTCAGGCTGAGAGGTGGTTGACGCCACGCCAGCTGAAGCCTGGAATGGTGGTCAGCGACAATGGCACCAACCTCCTCTCTGCCCTGCGACAGGGAAAACTCACCCACGTGCCCTGTTTTGCGCATGTCCTCAATTTGGTGATGCAGCAGTTCTTGGGCAGGTACCCGGGATTGCAGGATGTCCTGAAGCAGGCCAGGAAAGTCTGTGTGCATTTCCGGAGGTCATATAATGCCACTGCTCGGCTGACTGACCTACAAAGGGAATACAAACTGCCCAAGAACCGCCTAATTTGTGACATGCCCACCAGATGGAACTCAACGTTGGCCATGCTGCAGCGGCTGCACACGCAGCAACGGCCCATCAATGAGTACCTGTGCCAATATGGCAGCAGAACTGGGTCAGGGGAGCTAGGTTTTTTTTCCCCACGCCAGTGGGCCTTGATCAGGGATGCATGCACTGTCCTGTCACCATTTGAGGAGGCCACGAGGATGGTGAGCAGTGACAGTGCATGCATCAGTGAGACTGTCCCTCTTATTTACATGTTGGAGCACACGCTACGTGGAATAATGGACAGGGCCCTTGAGGCAGAACAAAGGGAGGAAGAGGAGGACTTCCTTACCTCTCAAGGCCCCCTTTACCCAGACAGTGGTCCTGCTTGCCCACCCAGCACACAGGAAGAGGAGGAGGAGGAGGAAGAGGAGGAGGAGGATTGTATCAGCAGCATGGAGGTGGAGCCTAGCACTCAGCAGCCGCAGCCTTCAAGGGATCATTTACAGTCCCAAGGAGCACGTGGAGTTTTACGTGGCTGGGATGAGGTGCCTGTGGATCCTGTCGTCCTCAGTGACCCAAAGGACTGTGCCCCGAATGCCTCTGCAAACCTACGCTGCATGGCCTCCCTGATTCTGCAAAGCCTGCGTAAGGATCCTCGTGTACGTGCTATTAGGAGAGGGATCATTACTGGCTGGCGACTCCCCTTGATCCACGTTACAAGAGTAAGGTTGCGGACCTTATGTTGCCATCGCAGAGGGAGCAGAAGATGAAACTTCTGCGGGAGGCCTTGCAGAAGGGTCTGTGCAATGCGTTCCCAGAACCGGGGGGATTACCAAAACCTGGCTCTGGACAACGTCTTGCTGAGGCTTCGGTGAGTCACAGAAGGGGCGGTGGAGAAGGTGGTCATCTGACCGATGCGTTCAGGCAGTTTTTTTGTCCGCAGCCCCAAGGTCTGACCAGTTCCAGCAACCATCGCCAGCGTCTGGTTTACATGGTCCGGGAATACCTAGGGGCAAGATCCGACTTGGACACCTTCCCCACCGAAAATCCTCTGGTTTACTGGGTCTTGAGGATGGATCACTGGCCAGAGCTTGCTCAGTACGCAATTGAGCTACTGGCTTGCCCTGCATCCAGTGTTCTTTCAGAACGGACATTCAGTGCTGCTAGAGGCTTTGTCACTGATCACAGGGTGCGTCTCTCCACCGGCTCTGTTGATCGACTGACCTTCATCAAAATGAATCAGGCTTGGATCAACACCAGCTACCAAGCACCTGATGCTGATATTAATGAATAATATCTTTTTGTTGAAATGTCGGATCCCTTTTAGACTGCCGATGCTGAGTGACTGTCCTCTTATGCTGCTGATGGAATATCCTTCTCCTCCTCACTTTTCTTGCTGATAGCTAGTAAGAAATGTTGTGTTTCTGGGCTCCGCCACCAGTCCCTAAGGCACAATATTTCTGCCCCTGTTTAACAGGGGCGCCTAATAACAATTTTTGATGCAATAATTTTCACGTGGCTCCTTGTTCCGCTCCAATTGGAGTTATTGGGAGGGGTTGCAGTGTTGTGCCCAAGGCACAATTTCTCTGCCCCTGTTTAACACGGGTACCTAATAACAATTTTTGATGCAATAATTTGCACGTGGCTCCTTGTTGCGCTACAATTGGAGTTATTGGGTGGGGTTGCAGTTGTGTTGTGCCCAATGCACAATTTTTGTGCCCCTGTTTAACAGGGGCGCCTAATAACAATTTTTGAGGCAAAACTTTGCACGTGGCTCCTTGTTGCGCTCCAATTGGAGTTATTGTGAGGGGTTGCAGTGTTGTGTTGTGCCCAAGGCCCAATTTTCCAGCCCCTGTTTAACAGGGGCGCCTAATAACAATTTTTGTTGCAATACTTTGCCCGTGGCTCCTTGTTGCGTTCCAATTACAGTATGTTTGAGGGGTGCCCTTTTTTTCTAAAAATTTTCTTTCACAAAACAATAATGGCCCCCCACCACCGCTAAAATATTCGACATAATGTTGCCACACAGAACTTTTTTTTTTTTTTTCACTTTAAGCATCATTAAAATGGCTGCTCCGCAAAAAACGGCCATTTTAAAAAAAAACAATTCCATTGATACATGTTCCCTGGGGCAAGACCCGGGTTCTGAATGACGTTTTCCAACATTTAATTGAATTTTGGCCTTTAAAATGACCGTTTTTGAATTCGAACTTTCGGGTCCCATAGACTTCAATGGGGTTCGAAATATTTGTGCGAACCCGCGGTCTGTTCGAACGTTCTGGTGCGAACCGAACCCGGGGGTGTTCGGCTCATCCCTAGTGATGACGATGATGTTCTCAGCCTCACCCCACACAGAAATTTTACAGCTTGTGGGACCACAATCTAAGTGCCAGCAGGCTGAATGTTTAATGCTGGAACTCCGCAAAACTTTACACACACAATTGCTGCCACCCTGTGTTTAGTAGAAACACAAACCATTTACCACGATACAAGTTTGAACAATTGGCTCTAATGAAGACTAGACTTATACTGCTGACAAATCTATACATAACACAAAATCAAATACATCTCTAATGAAAATTTATAGGTGATTATTGTACACAAAGTAACATATCATAAAATCTGTAATTTTTTTATTTGATACATCACAAAATATAAATACATTTAAATACACAAAATGTCTGACATGTCTGTACATCATTTCTCATATATTGGTACATTACTACAGTATACCCAGAGTAAACCCGGAAGGGATCATGCACAGAGTATTTTGTGCTTGGTGTTTCTGTATATTTTTCCCAAACCAGGACACACCCAATGTGTTTTGAACAATGTCTTCTTCAGGGGTGAGGGCAGGCCCGGATTGGCTAATTGGGAGAACCGGGATAATTCCCGGTGGGCTGGTCGGATTGCGGGCCGGTTTGATCCGTCCTTTTATTTATATCGGCCTTCCGGCTCCCTTATAAATTTAGCCCCCGGCACAGCGGCCTACTATAGCGTGGCACTTGCGCTACATACGGGGAGTACTTGGCCAGGGGGAGGGAGCGACTGACGCCCGCATTAAACGGCCGGTGATTGGCTTCCAGTCACAGCTCACAGACATGATGATGTCACTGTCCCTCCGCGGGCGGCGCGGCTGCACGCTGCCCTCATCTCCCCTCCAGCTGCCGCCTGGCGCCCGGAACGAATGTGAGTGCTGTAACACAGGGCTCAAAATTTCAAGCCCTGAGCTACTAGCCAGGCCTCAAAAGTTACTCGCCACCAGTTGCCCCACCTAACAGCCCATTCATACACTGCCCCGCGCCTAATTGCGCCCCTAAATACGCCCTCATAGATTATCTCATGGAATGACACTGTTAAATGTTTTATGCAAAATCAAGTTACATAATTAAATATTACCAACAACTTTAACAAAATAAGACAGGATATGGGGGCAGAACAGAGGGACAGGGCACTGGGGGCAGACCAGAGGGACAGGGCACTAGAACCAGGTCTCTTCCCCATTCTCTTGCAACTCCCATCCATCCAGTCTCCTCTGCAACTCCCATCCATCCTCTCTCTCTCTCTCTCTCTCTCTCTCCCCCTCTCCTATTCATCTCATCATCAGGAGCCCCTGTGTGCAGCTCCACGCTTGCATGTCCCCACTTCCCCCTTTTATTCAGGCTGGCAGTGAGGAGAGGAGCTGCAGCACAGTGGGAGGGAGTTCAATCCAGCGCCGAGATCCACACAACTGCACAGCATTGACACCATAGCACAGTGCACACTGACACCGCACAGCACACATTGAGACCAGTCTGCTTGCAGTGCTCAGGCTGAACAGCTGGACACTTACATAGAGCACAAGGAGAAGAAAATTGCACAAACTGGAAGGCTGTCCCTCTCAGGTCAGGGCAACTTTCAGTGAGCACTGCACTGCCTACCTGGGACACCCAGAGTGGTCATTTTCACAATCCTCCACCTCACTAATTACTTCCTGCTCCCCAGCTACATTGGTCGGGGGGCAGGTTCAGAGAGGTCATACTGTTAGGTCCCATGGCGTAATGAGAATTGTAAGAAGAGCACCTGTGTACTGCTCTGCCTGTGCGCGGCTCACCAGACTACTTTTCTCGAGCATGCACCTTTCCTCTTCGGCCGCCAATCTCATCAGGGCTCTAAGTGTAGGTACAGATTGGAGGGAGATTGGTCATGCAGCCCTGTCATCACTCGCCCCCAGCTTAAATCTACTCGCCAAATGCTAGCAGGCGAGTGGAAATTTTGAGGGCTGCTGTAACAGGTAGGTAGGGGGAGGGAATGGTGACAGATTGCGAGGGGGTTTCCATCGCCAGCCTGAGCCTGAGCCGAGGTGTGGTGTAATAGGTGGGGGATTGCCTCCCCTCCTTGGCTGTTTACATGTACACAGACCAGAGGTGGGACACTGCTGTGTATGCCGAGCTATGGTCTTTAATGTACTCCTTCGTAAGTGGGGTTTGTACTTAGTGTAGGGGTTCTGGGCTGGCCAGGGAGACTGTACTGGGGTGTAAGGGGGGTATGGACTGGGGGAGGGGGATCTATACTGAAGGGGGTGACTGTACTTAGTGGAGAGGGGGGTCTATAGTGAGGGAGTGTGGTCTGTACTACGGGAAGGGGTCTGTACTACGGGAGGGGGTCTGTACTATGGGAGGGGGTCTGTACTGAGGGAACGGGGTCTTGACTGAGGGAAGGGGGTCTGGACTGAGGGAAGAGGGTCTGGACTATGGGAGGGGGGTCTGGACTGAGGGAGGTGGGTCTGGACTGAGGGAAGGGGTGTCTGGACTGAGGGAAGGGGTGTCTGTACTGAGGGAAGGGGTGTCTGTACAGAGGGAGGGGGTCTGAACTTAGTGGAGGGGAGTTTGGACTGAGGGAGTGGGGGTCCGTACTCAGTCTCTACAAGCTGTAGAGAACAGTGCACCATTGCAAACTTATATTTTGAGGTTTTAATTACATTATTTTAATAGTCGTGAACTAAAGTGGGCTGGTCTAAGGCATGAAACTCCAGGGCTGAAAATGAGTCCCACTCCAGCCCTGGGTGAGGGCATATAATATTTATACCAAAATCATACCATTTATACCACATATTCATGTTTGATCAACAAAACATAATATCCATCAATGTCAAAGTGCCCACTTATTGTAATGATGTGTACAAATCAGATAATTAGAAACAAGATTCATTTCTCGCCATAAGGGACCAAGGCCAGCGCTGAGATCCGTGCATATGCTCACAAGGATCACCTGAACGGCATCGAATGGCAACTGTTAAAGTAATTATTGTACTGCATAAACCCTGGGGGCAGGGGCGGACTGACAACTCATGGGGCCCCCGGTCAATAGAAGATTATGGGCCCCCCGGGCTTACAGATGGCCACCATGCCAGGAGGCAATGCAGAGGCAGGGCAGCTAAAATCTCAGGATTTTCACATCAAAAGCATGTCGGTTTCTGACATATCAGGAACAGATGTAAAAAAAAACACAGATTTTTACATACTGTCCCTGGTTTTATTGAGCCTGGCAACCCTGATGGGGCCCCCTAGTGGCATGGGGCCCTCGGGCAGTGCCCGAGAGCCCCAATGGTCAGTCCTCCCCGGCCTGGGGGGTATATACTAAAGACAAATCCACTTTGCACTACAAGTGCAAACTACAAGTGCAAAGTGCACTTGAAATTGCACTGAACGTGCACTTGGAAGTGCAGTCGCTGTACATCCGAGAGGGACATGCAAGGCAAATAAAAAAAAGCATTTTAGCTTGCACATGATTGTATAACAAAATCAGCAGAGCTACCCTTCATTTCAGATCTACCCCTCAGATTTACAGCGACTGTACTTCCAGTGCACTTTTAGAGTAATTTCAAGTTCACTTTGCACTTGTAGTGCAAAGTGTATTTGCCTTTTCGTAAATAACCCCCACGGTGTTACCCCATGGGGGTTATTTACAAAATCCACTTTGCGCTGCAAGTGCACTTGTAAGTGCATTCCCTTTAGATCGCTGTAGATCAGAGGGGAAGCTCTGAAATTAGGAGAAGCCCTGCCGATTTTATCATCCAATCATGTGCAAGCATGTTTTTTTTATTTTCCTTGCATGTCCCCCTCATTTCTACAGCGACTGCACGTTACAGTGCAAAGTGGATTTGCCTTTTGTAAATAACCCGCAATATATATGTAGCGCCCATCAGAGGCGTATCTAGTGGAGCCTATGGCAAGTACTGAAACTGCGCCCCTGTCAAAACATTTGAAACCTTTCAGATAACCAGGGACAGTGCGACGAGGACAGAGAGGCACACTGGGGACCTCTGGCGGCTGGTGCTGAAAATTTGGGGGGGGGCGCAAGCAAACTGAAAAAAAAAATCAATTGCAGCCACTGTGCCAATCAAATGCAGCCACTGTGCCATTAATGGCCAGTCATCAGCCAGTCATGGGGGCATCTGTCACTCCCCTCCCCAGGCCAAGTAGCAATGTTAGCAATTGCTGTTCCGGCACCACTCTTCAGCAGGCCGGCCGCGATGCCGGGAGCTACATTAGTGCGGGAGGCGACCACAGGAGGACGGGTGTTTTTTTTTTTCGTACGGGGGGTAGCTTTTTGCCGCCCCCCTCCCTGTTACGCCTATGGCACTTGCCATGGCTGCCATACCCTAGATACGCCATTGGCGCCCATGTACTTTTAGGTACTGGTGCTGTTCTAAATTTAAGGGGGATGAGAAAGTTAGTTAGCTCTCATCCAGTTGATTTGAACGGATTGGGTCTCTGTCTTGGCTTGGCTGTGCTGTGGGCCCATCCTGTTGTTCTTGGGGTGCTGTCACCACCCCGGGGCGATAGGTGGTGGCAGTGGAGTCGAAGCTGGGGTACTCTCTCTTGGCAGCCAATTGGGAGGGTTGAGCCTTGTTGGGCATGCCGGGAGGGGGTACATATGAGACGGGACGCTCTAGGTTTCGGTTTCTGGAAGTGCGTCACCCACCTCCAGGGTGTCTGTGCTGCGCGCCCTGGCTTTATGGCCTACAAGGCCGGGGTGCGCGTGCCACTCTGTGTTTTCGGTTCCGGGCCCACTTTTGTTCGGAGCATCTGAGTCGTGGCTGGGCCCCAGTGATCAACTGGGTCCCTATGATCCATTGGGGATCGAGGTGGCTGGTCACTGAAAGGCTGGACGTCGGTGGCCTGTCAGTCAGTAACCTAACTACAAACTACCTGAAGTGACTCATGCCTAAAGCTTACCGAGGAGAATATTCTCCGTGATCGAAATTCTAGGAAGGGGCCTGTGGCAGAGGTTCGTTTCCCTCAAAGTTCCGAGTGATACTCTGGCTGCCAGGCCTGTGGCAGAGGCCTGTCCAGGTACGCAAAACCCACTCTGGCTAGAGTGGTGAAGAAGATAAAAGTGCTATTGGAAGCAGGACTGTCTTCCTCATTGTTACGCCTCAATCTGCTATTTCTTCTTCTAATACATCTTTACCTTCACTGCACGTTTTACCGTTTACCATGTTGGGTAAATAAAAGCACAAGATAAAAGACACCTGCTGTTTGGACAATCCATTATTAATGCTCTCATCAACTACCCTAGACAGCGGAGCTACAGAGGTAACACGCCATTCCCAATTCTAACCAGCAGCTCCTTCGAGGGTGAGTGCTACATGTGGGGGCTCGTCCGGGATAGGCTGTTGCCTCTGACAACGGAACTGTGAAATTTTATTCTGCCATTGAGAGCCAGGAATTGTCGTAGTGTTGGACTGTGCAGTTAAGAAGGAGTTAACTTTGGGTAGTAAGAGTCTGGGCGCACGTGCAGCGGAGTGACGTGTGCCTGCAAAGTGCCCAGGGAAGAACTTTAAGTGGGAGGAGTTACCCACCCTGCGTGAGACGTGAAGAGAGTTTGGTGCCAAAGAGTTATTGCCCGCCCACGAGATAGGATCGGGCAACATGTCTGTGCCCCTGAAGCCGTTCGATGTTTACTATTGGAGTCCATCCGATGCCTGCTGTCACCGGAGTTTCCCTGACCGATACTGGGATCCGGATGAAGATGCAGGGGCGGTTTGTGCTGTTTACCAGTGGCAGCGTGGAGGCCCTTGGTCTGTCTTGTCCCCGATGTGCGGAGCTGGCTTGTCCGAATCCTGCCCTTCATTCGGTGCAAGAAGTTCGGGGACTATTTGTTCCGAGTGGAACAGCCAACAGAGTCTCTCCGCGAATACCGAGTCGATTGGATCACTGGAACGGTGACCGTGGAGGAAGAGGTTCCCTGGCCTACACCTACTACTGCTGTTGCTGATACTGATGCTGTCTCATCTACGCTGACATTGCCGTCGGCTGCCACTCCGATGGTGTCGTCTGAAGTGAGTGACTCTGAGCTACAGAAATGTGTGTCCGTTTCGAAGGTGGACGCTGTCATGGAGACAGCCAGTGTGGCGTTGGTCCCTGTTTGGCCCACCTCAAGAAAAACAGGCTCTTTGAAGGCCTCCCACAGTTGTGGTCGAGGCACACCTCTGCGCAGACTTGAACTGGACTCCAGGGAGAATGATGGCCCTGTTGAGGCCGCAACCAAGGACAAGGTCAGTGCATCCACTATGGAAAGAGTGTATTTGCCTGCTGAAGAGTATGACACTTCTGGCTTGGACTCATCGTCTGAGGCTGGGGACAACCACTGGTTTGAGCCGGACTTTCCCGAGTCCCGGTGGGAGAACAATCCCCGTTTTTCCAAATCGCACAATCGGAAGAAGCGCGCTTCTGCGGCCAAGCCACGAGCGGATTTCCCGCAACTAACTTGGGGAGTCACAGTGCCAAATGTTTGTCATCCAAAAGAGACTGTGCCTATCTCAACTGCATCCCAAGTGATAAAGAGGGCCCCGGATGCTCTTGTTATGCCAGGACTAGGACACCTTCATACGCTGCCAAAGTTAGCTCGTCTTCAGCGCATTGTTATAAAGAAGGTAGCCCTGGATTAAGGATGGGAGTTCCCGTATGTGCCCGCAGACCTAACTACTCCTTTATTCGGGTTTTCCACCAGTTTGAAGGTTGCATGCATGATAGGAGTCCTGGCCGGTACATATGCCATGACAGAGTGATCATAAAGAGCCCCAGAAAAGTTGATCGAGTTTATTCTATCACTACTGTGAATGATCAAGGGGACATTATTGCTCTGCCAGATCCCAGGTTTTATCTGTAGGCCTTATGCCTGCACTGTCAGGTTTTTTTGCTACTTGAAGGGGTGCAATACAGAGACAACCATTTTTTCCCCCTCTATTCATGGTTGTTATTTTTCTCCTCCTGATTCACATTTGGCTGTGATGTGACGAACTTCAGGGGGGGGGGGGAATAGTGTGTTTAGTTAGTTTAGAGTAGGTTCCTGTGGACTTCATTCAACAAAAAGAAAGAAAAAAAGTTATTTCTCCTGTTTGCTCTGATCTGAGTGTGGACTGGTTTATACTGGTAGTACCAGTGCGCTGACCACTAGGGGCAGTGTTCTGAAAAATTTCTACCACTGTAAAAAGACAATCTTGTATATATATATATATATATCTTCTTTTGGGCTCATGCAGTTTGAAACAAAGTTTCAGCACTTAATTGAAATATATCTCTCTGGGAGGAAGTGAGGCTGCGCCTTCACAAGGAAGGTGCAGGCTCATTTCAACCTCAGTGACTGTATGTGTATATTTTGTGTGTGTTTTTTCCTTTTTGTTTTGCAGGTTGTTGATCCATTTATCAAAACTGTTGGAGAATGGGGCAGGATAGATAGTCAGGAGTGTTTAGTGTCATAAATGTCTCACTGTAAGGAATTTTTTTTGTACAAAATAATGTTGTATTATATTCTTATATTTGTCTATTCTTTTCTATCCCTTCTTTTCACTGTCAAAGCAGGTTCAGGTCAGGTGTTCAGGCTTGAACACCAGTTGTAGGACACTGGGAATAGTGTTTATTTACAGTAAGTGGGGGGAGTGTGTAGCGCCCATGTACTTTTAGGTACTGGTGCTGTTCTAAATT
Organism: Rana kukunoris; assembly: GCA_029574335.1. Taxonomy (NCBI): domain Eukaryota; kingdom Metazoa; phylum Chordata; class Amphibia; order Anura; family Ranidae; genus Rana; species Rana kukunoris. The sequence continues at coordinate 100,503,887 of CM056055.1, read as the reverse complement.
TAAGGGGGATGAGAGAGTTAGCTAGCTCTCATCCAGTTGATTTGAACGGATTGGGTCTCTGTCTTGGCTTGGCAGTGCTATGGGCCCATCCTGTTGTTCTTGGGGCGCTGTTACCACCCCGGGCGATAGGTGGAGTGGAGTCGAAGCTGGGGTACTCTCTCTCGGCAGCCAATTGGGAGGGTAGAGCCTCGCTGGGCATTCCGGGAGGGGGTACATAAGAGACGGGACGCTCTAGGTTCCGGGTTCTGGAAGTGCGTCACCCACCTTCAGGGTGTCTGCGCTCCGCACCCTGGCGTTATGGCCTACCAGGCCAGGGTGCGCGTGCCATGCAGTGTTTTCGGTTCCAGGCCCACTTTGGTTCGGAGCATCTGATTCATAGCTGGGCCCCAGTGATCGACTGAGTCCCTATGATCCATTGGGGATCGGAGTGGCTGGACACTAAAAGGCTGGACGTTGGTCGCCTGTCAGTCAGTAACCTAACTACAAACTACCTAAAGTGACTCATGCTTAAAGCTTACTAAGGAGAATATTCTCAGTGATCGAAATTCTAGGAAGGGGCCTGTGGCAAAGGTTTGTTTCCCTCAAAGTTCTGAGTGATACTCTGGCTGCCAGGCCTGTGGCAGAGGCCTGTCCAGGTACGCAAAACCCACTCTGGCTAGAGTGGTGAAGAAGATAAAAGTGCTATTGGAAGCAGGACTGTCTTCCTCATTGTTACGCCTCAACCTGCTATTTCTTCTTCTAATACATCTTTACCTTCACTGCACGTTTTACCGTTTACCATGTTGGGTAAATAAAAGCACAAGATAAAATACACCTGCTGTTTGGACAATCCATCATTACTGCTCTCATCAACTACCATAGACGGCGGAGCTACAGAGGTAACAGGCCATCCCAATTCTAACCAGCAGCTCCTTCGGGGGTGAGTGCTACATATAACAATGTTTAAATTGTATACACATAAATAAAAGGTGTCCTAGATATCAATATTGTACTTCAATGTGTCCTCATCAGACCCTTTTTTTTTCCTAGTGGATGGGCAACCGCTGATTAGATATCACAGGGTAATTTGTTGCCTCTAAGTAGTGATTCCTGAATAGATTCCACCTCCTGAAACTGCTCGTCTCAGCGCCTCTGTATATCAGAAGGCAGGCTCTGCGAAATACGTGACACAGCAGTGATTACTCGCAGGACATAGTGAATACATGTCACAGAGTTCAAGAAAGTAAATGTGTCGGATCTTCACAATATTGCCTAGATGAATAGTAGTAGGCTAGAAATAACTAAATGTAATCTGGAAATGAATATGATTTTACATTTTGATAATAGATACCCTTTTTTCTTTTATTTATGCAAAAAGACAAGGAGTGTACACAACCAGTAGGGGGAACAGAACACATTTCTCAATACATAGAATAGTAAGAAGACTGAGGCCGTGTACACACGGCAGAGAACCTCGACGGGCAGAACACATCGTTCCGCCCGTCGAGGTTCTCTACCGGCCGTCGAAATCGGCGACCCGCCCGTCGGGAATGGCAACCAGCCATTCATCCAGACGGGCCGTCGAGCAAATAGAGAGCGTGCTCTCTATTTCTGCTCGACGGGCTTCCCGACGGGAAGCTCGCCGAGAGCGTACACACGGCCGAGGTCCTCGCTGGAATGCAGCTTCCAGCGAGGTTCTCGCTGGTTTCCAGCGAGAACCTTGGTCGTGTGTACGCTGCCATACAGACAATTAAGCCAAGCAGGTAGGTAAACATATACACTTGTCAATGTCATTTGCCAAAGACTTTGGGCCAGATTCATGTACATCGGTGCATTTTTGGACCGGCGTAGTGCAACTCCTTTAAGTTAGACCGTCTTAATTTCGAGGCGCAAGTACCGTATCCTTGTAGTATTTTCGGCCAAATTTGCACCGGTGCAATGTAAATTCCAAGGCGTAAGGCGGTGTAATTCAAAGTGGGAAGGACATTGGCGTGTTCCATTGAAATGAGCCGTGACCCCATGCAAATGAAGGGCCGGCCAGACTGGGCATGTGCACATGAAGCAGACTATGGTCAGCACCTCTCTGAGCATGCTCAGAACTCGGCATGGCGCAATCAGTTAGATAGGAACTAGGCCCGTCAGACTTAGTGAGCTATGCACAGTGCTTAAATAGACCGAGAGAAATGCCCTTCCATTGCAAAAGTACATCCAATTTTTTTTCCTTCCTGAAGCAAGGTGCTTTTATTCCGTTGTCTGTTGCTGTTTGGAGGTTTGTGTCGTGTCGTTGTGTATATATATATATATATATATATATATATATATATATAATATTAAATAAGATAATTATAATAATATTAAAATTTGTAAATTTATATTACTTAAAAAAAAATATATATATATATATATATATATATATATATATATATATATATATATTTATTTATATTAATTATTATAAAATATATACTAAACAGAAAAAAATGTATATAAAATATATATTTACCCATTAGGGTGAAAAGAGCCACTGGCAAGGAAATGGAGTGTTGCCAGTACCTTGCCCAGTGGCGGTCGGCAGATCCTCTCCCGTGTAAGAACAGGGGTGTCCTCGCTATGGTGAATAAAGTAGCTGTAGGATCCCTATGTGGGGACCTAATATAAATATGGATAGTAGAAAGGGAAATGGCGCTGCTAAATTAATACCTTTGTCGGGTATATCCGTGGGGTGAGCCCAATGGTAATAGGCCCCCCTTTTGGCTGGAATTAGGGTGCAATTGGAGAGATACCCTGTGTTATTAGGAGGGTAGATGTTGGTTTCTCAGCTTCTACTAATTTCAGTGAAATTGAGTAAAGGTGGATTAATTAGGTCAGGAACCTGTGCAGGCCAGCAAGCCCAGAGATTGCTAAAGTAAAATGATCCTATGCTGCTATAAGGATGCCAGTTGTGACCGATGCACCCTAAACCATATAAAACAAAGAAAAAAATGTGTCTCTAGAGTCTAATAGGTAGGAATCCCTACTAGTGTGGTTGCTAGTGTAATCAACCACATAGTAGGGTCCTATTCCTACCTATTAGACTCTAGAGACACATTGTTTCTTTGTTTTATATGGAGGGTGCATCGGTCACAACTGGCATAGCATAGATCAGTATTTTACTTTAGGGCCTGCATGCACAGGCTTTAATTAATCCACCTTTACTCATTTCAGAGTGAAGTGAGGACTGAGGAACCATCTTCCTATTAACGGGTATCTTTCGCACTAATTCCAGCCAAAAGGGGCCTATTACCATTTGGCTCAGTATATACCTGACAAAGATCTCTTCTGGCCCTCCTCCTTCTGCGCTCATCTAAAGTCAGTATGGGGATATAGCTAAGCAAGGATGCCCCTGCAAGTGTATAAAGATCCTGCATGGTGTTTTTGCTGACGGCCCTGTAGGTTGCTTTTGCTGATTTTAAGCAATTTTCTATTTTAAGCAAGCTTAATTTTAGCTGCAGCTGATAAGCTGTAGCACATTGTGTAGACTTGCACCGCACAAACTTGGGGGCGTATCTCCCTCATTTGCATATTTGCATAGCAAATCAATGGTGTGTTCAGTTTTGCAGCACGCGGTTCAAATTTTTTGTGGATTTCAGGCGTATTTCGTTTTGGGGATACGGTTTTGGGGATACATAGATAAGCGATAAGCGTGTGCATTTTTAGACTTACGCGTGCCTAACTCGTGATACTCCGGAGTAAGTGCTTTGTGAATCTGGCCCTTTGTTCTTTGGGTTCTGTCAGAGTTCAATCAATAGTGCATAAAATTGATCCAAGAGTCATTGGCCCTCAAACAAAATGACTGTATACAGATGTATTTCATTTTGTTGGTAAAGGAGAGCTATCAAGCTGTAGATGCATAGATGGTGTCACTGAACCCTCCCCCCACCCAATTATGAGGTTTACGGGAGGGGACCTGAAATATTTCATAATATTCCAACAGACTCTATATCAACTGTCATCTTGCGGCCATATTTTGATTTTGAATTAAGAATTTTGTCAACTGTGGGGTGTGTTGATTTGCTACTTTTTGCTGTGTGTGAATGAGTAACCGGGGGTGCTATGTACTATGTATATCTGAGGGATACCTAGCATTTTTTTTTCATGAGGTCATCCTTACAATTTTTATCAGATTCTCATCTAGAATAAAGGCCTGGTATCGATGTTAAGGGGAGAGCTAGCTGCTTTATTCACAAACAGAACAAAGAGGGCAGAAAATGTTATTAAGCTGGAATTGTTGGACTTTTTAAATAACAGGTCTGTCATTTTAGTGCAGGTATAAGGCATGCCCCAAGCACAGTGGTGTATTTAGGTTTTGTGCTGCCCTAGGCCTTACTAAACTCATGCACCCCCTAATTTAAATATGACCCACCCCTTCCTGGCAAGGCCACACCCCTTTCTGTTTAAGACCCACCCTGAAATTTTCGAGTGGGGACACTAGTTCTTAGGGCCTGGGGGGAAGGGGCAATGGATTCCCTTAATTTGCATAGATTTCCCATCACTTCCTGTTTGGCTATGGGGCAGGATGTGAAGGGAAATCTCTGCAATGGGTCAAGGATGGTAAAAAATAAACTGACAGGGGCTATAACCCCCCTTACTCTATCCAAAATGAAAAACAAGTGTTGCCTATAGTTCTTCTTTAAAGCACAAATTTCTGATAATTTTATGGAGAGGACTAAGAAGAGATAACCATGCCAATGGTGCAGCAGAAAACATATATTACAGTGAGAAAGGTTTGTGGTCCAGGATGATAGGACAGTCAAAAATAAAAGCAGCTTGCATTACACTAACAGTTGAAGCACAAGCCGGCGGGGACTCTTTCCGTGCTGCCCCCCTGCAAAGTGCTGCCCTAGGCCTGGGCCTTGTTGGCCTAGGCCAGGATACATCGTTGCCCAAGCAGCGTATTTAAAGGAAATATTTGATGTTGCCCTTTACTCCTTATTAAAAGTTGCTTATCGTCCCCTTTTCTTTTTTTTTTTTTTTTTTAAATTTTTTTATATTTTAAAGTATTACAAAACCCCTAATGTGCAAAATCTCTAAGCTAAAAAAAGATAAAGCATTATTATAAGAGACCTATCATATGCAGTATTATGCCCCATACACACATGTGGGATTTCCAACGGGAAAAGTTCCTGTCTGAAATCCCAAGGGGAAAGCCAAGAACCTGCTTGGTCAGTCTTTACCCATACTCACGGCCAGTCTTCCCGACAGGAAAACTGCGATGGAGCTTTGACTGGGAATCCCGTCCATGTGTATGCTTCATCGCAATTTTTCCCATAGGAAAACTGCTAAAAACCATCGGGCCAAAATTTGCCGGTTTCCTTGGCGGGAAAAAAAAAAGAACCAGTTCAGAAAAACTGCAAGGAGCATACACACGGCCTGGATTCCTGGCCAAAAGCTCTCCTCACAGTTTTCCCGTCAGAAAACTGATCGTGTGTACGATGTATGATTTTTACATTCTTTCATAAGGCTAAAATATTATCCTTTTACTCCCAGGAAGCTAGCTCTGAATCAGGAAATTAAAATGTATATCTGTTTCATATAAAATATGTTTCCCAAATGTTGACATCAGAGATAACAACACACATTTCCTTAAATCACCCTAATTTACATTATTTCACAATGACTTGATAGCGTGTGATTTAGGTTCCCTCAGATTACTAGAGGAATCCTAGACTTCAGCAATGAGTAAAGAGATATAAACACGTGGCTGAAACTAACCATTCATGTGTTTCAATCTTTAACAAGAAGAGTCTTTATTCAATAAACAGACAAGAAGATACAAGCAGTGTAGGATTCACATTGGACATAACTGGGTAATGTGAGGAACGCAAAAGGGGGTAATTTACTGTAGCGCAAATTAAGCTAATTAAGAGTCCAAGTAGGCGAACGTGTGATTCCAGGATTGCGCTATTAGCGTCGAACATGCCTTTCTAAATTCAGAATCGGCGCTAATCTGCGATACCGCGGATCTGCAAGTGATAATTGTTACCAAGTTAATATATAGCACTGCACTGCAACCATGATCCATATATGTGAAGAAAACATTTTTATGTGAGATTTGCTCTACCTTGTGTGCATCACTTGATGTATATTGCCATTTATATTCCTAGTTTGCTGTCTTCTTTTGCTAATGAGTTATGAATGAGTATTAAAGAGTAATGTCTGCTATTCTGTAAAATTACATATATTTTACATTTAGGTCCCATTCACAAACGTAGTGTTTTTAAGTCGTACAAGTGTTTTCATTTTACCAAAGTCATGGTGTTTTTGCTATGATTTTACCGTTTTGTCACGATTTTGTGGTGTTTTTGCTAGGGTCACCAATGTAAAATACAGAAAGATTTTGCCAAAATCAAAGGGTGTCTACCAATGTAAAATACAGAAAGATGCCAAAATCTGTCTAAAAAAAAAGTTCCATAACTTGTTTGAGCTTCTGCCTTCCTTCCTCCTCAGAACCCCCTGGGATTCCCTCTTCACTCCCTGCTTCACCAGCTCTAAGATGGTGAATCGGGAAGTGTGAATTCTGACACAGATCGCCAGTGAAGCTCTCAGATCACAGCTTCATAAACTGGCCGTTTCTGTGTCAGTCTATGAGGATTCTCTGTGTGTGGAGATAATCGGTGGGAGAACAAATTCAAACACTTCTCCCCCCCGATTATCTCTGTTTCATAAACTGTTTATGGGCTGTAATCAGTAGTGATCCTTGGGATCACTGCTGATCACTGCTTCATAAATGGACACCATGATCTGTACTGGCATCCAGGTCTGAAGCCTCGTACACAAGATCGGACTTCTATCATACTTTTCAATGGATTTTTGTGCGAACGGGCGTTGGCCATGAACTTGGTATGCATACACACGGCAGAACATTTTCAGCCATCATTCACCAGATCATTTGGTTTTTTAGCTCTTTACCGCCACCCTTGGGAACTTCTGCTATTGTTGTCTGATGTTTATTATTGGTTCAGAGCATGCATGTTTGTACTTTGGATTTTAGTCCGATGGATTTGTGTACACACGATCGGATGATCCGAAGGAACACATGTTTTGTCGGACAATTTGAGAGCATGCACAGTCAACATTTGTTGTCGGAAATTCCGAGCAACAATTGTCCGATGGAGCATACAGACGGTCGCATTGTCAGATAAAACACGTCTGTCGGACCATTGTTGTCGGAAAATCCGATCGTGCGTATGGACCTTTAGTCCGTAAGGTTCAATATTGAGTTGGCCCACCCTTTGCAGATATAAAAGCTTCAACTCTTCTGGGAAGGCTGTCCACAAGGTTTAGGAGTGTGTCTATGGGAATGTTTGACCATTCTTCCAGAAGTGCATTTGTGAGGTCAAACCCTGATGTTGGATGAGAAGGGCTGGCTTGCAGTCTCCACTATAATTAATGCCCAAGGTGTTCTGTTGAGAAAACCTTTGGGATGAATTACAGCGGGGACTGCAAGCTAGGCCTTCTCATCCAACATCATCCAACATCAGTGCCTCACAAATGTGCTTCTGGAAGAATGGCCAAACATTTCCATTGACACGCTGCTAAATCTTGTGGACGGCCTTCCCAGAAGAGTTGAAGCTGCTGTGGCCAAATAACATTTTAACCCTATGGCCTAAGACTGGGCTTCCATTACATTTCAATGTGTGTGCAAAGGCAGGCATCCCAATAATTTTGGCTAGATAGTGTATTTGACAAGATTTACAATGGTGGTGGAACCCTCCTACTACATTTAGACATCATTTATGTAAGGCCCTAAGTCACAAGTTATGTTTAACAAAGGGAGAACAGACATGGCAACTGAATATAGGTACGAAACCAATTAAATATTAAGAAGTCAATGATGTGGACAACATTAGAATTGACTGGTTTTAAGAACAATATCAAAATAACAAAAACAGTCACAATGATTACAAATTGACACTGATATTGTCTCCAGAGTAGAGATCACGCCCGACGCGTTTCAGGATAGTATCCTTTCCTCAGGGGCATTCCCTTGTGGAGAGCAGTGTATATCTATAACAAAAAAGTACATTAACGTTGGTAACATAGAGACAGGGAACAAGTAGTGAGCATCGTTGAAAACAGGAAGGCACATTTGAACAGAACAAAACAAAAGAAATGTGATCAAATACCATCAAAAATGACAATGTAAAGCAAATGTAACCTGATGTCATAATGATAGTAGGTTTACTGCTGTCTGTAGATCAAAAAGTGGAGGCAATGGATCCAAGCGTCGACTTCAAACGATCCTTATTGGGACCCTAAACAGGGGTAAATGATAAACAGCCCCAAATCACATCTGTCAAAAAGGCACCCGTACTCAGATTGTATTAGTACAAATATATAATATATATATATATATATATATATATATATATATATATATATATATATATATAAATATATATATAAATAGAATAACAACAAAAAATTGCTGACTAATGCAGGCCATACACGTTTTTGTTACTTTCGAAAATTGTATCAAAGAATTTTCGTATGAATTTCGCACCGTTAGTGGGCTGCAGCAACAGCCGATTTTCGTGCGGCAAACAAATTTGAGAAATCCGACATGTTGGAAATTTTTTGAAAATCGAACGATTTTCGGATCAATGATGGGAGAATCGTAATAAAAAAAAAAATACACATGTGCAAGAAAAGAATATTCCCAGAGAGAAACGAAGATTCCCAGAGAGAAACAAATATTCCCGGCAACATGAAGGTTTTGTCAGCCGAATTTCGAAAATCAATGGTGGCATAATCGGATCACAAAAAGAATGAACTTTCTGATTTTGAAAAAAAATAATTGTTTGAAATTCGACCGTGTATGGCCTGCTTAAGCAAATTAAATAATATAGTTCTATCCACAAATAGGTTAATAGTAGGGTTGTCCCGATACCGATACTAGTATCGGTATCGGGACCGATACCGAGTATTTGCGGGAGTACTTGTACTTGTACTCAAGCAAATGCTCCCGATGCTTCTGCCGATACTTTCTTTGTATTTATCAACATGTTCTGTGAAAATTCTTTGAGTTTTTTACTACTGTGTGACAAGCAAATAAAACATTTTTATTATTTTTTACTAATTTTTATTCTTTTATAATGCCTTGAGTTAAAGTTCTTCATAATTCTAAAGAAAATATCCTTAGTCTGTATTGTGGTTTGAAAACTGTCACATGACATTTAAAAAAAGTATCGGTATTCGGTATCGGCAAGTACATGAAAAAAAGTATCGGTACTTGTACTCGGTCCTAAAAAAGTGGTATCGGGACAACCCTAGTTAATAGTATGGGTCAAGTGACAAATGGCCAATAAAGGGACAGTCAATGTCGCCTAACCATGACCCCCCCCCCCCAAAAAAAAATATATATATATAATAAAGATGCCATTAACGTCCATAAATTACGGACCAGGTACTATTGTTGCTTCTAAAATGCTAAGGGAGGTAAAGAAGTAAAATCCTGAAAAAACAGAATGAATAGTAACTATAATCCAGTTATAACAGCCGTCTGGTCAAGGCAGGGATCTAACAGAACAATGGATAAGAATTAAAAGAGCATTAAAAGGACCTGGGGGTGCAATCAAACGGCTGTACAAACAAGGTCCATGCATCAAGCAGGTTAAAAAGGAAAAGGATGAGACAGAGGTCTCAAATAATGTCTTTGAGGGAGAATCAGCAACAGGGTCAAATGTCAAATGGAATGGTAACAAAAACTTTATTGATGAATACATACACAATTTAACATATAAAGGTCCAACTGGGGTGGTGCAAAGGCCTCCCGAGTGGCACCCGTTCCTCCAGTGTAAAATTATCTATAAAAAAAGACATGCAAAAATGACAACGTTGTATAGTAAAAGTTTGCTAAAAGACCGACCAACCACTGCTTGACTGAAGAGGTAAACACAAACCTCCGCTAAAAACTGATCACCGGCAAAAATGATTATGTATATGGATATATGTATGGCTGAGTGCATGCATCAAGCACCAGCAGTGACACTAAACATTGTGTCAAATGGGCTTTATATAGAGGCTTAGAAGGTAGTGCTTTTGCGCAGTAGCAGCCAGGACACAGTTGTGATGCATTTGGGTAAAGTTAGAGTCGGTGGTGGAGTGACACGAGCGCCATTACCACGACGTCAGGGCCAATGGGAACCATGTCTGGAAGGCGCATGCACGGTTCGAAAGGGGGGCGTCAGAACGTATGTCGTATACCCATCGCCAAGCACCAACAAAACCACACTGTCAATTGACATGGACGGTCCCAGCTGCACATGCTCATGGTCAGCAAGGACAGCACATCCAAGCCAAACAAGGTCACGGATCGCACACAAAGCACACAGATGGCCCTATAAATAATGCAGCTAACACCAAACAAGATGGGCAATCTACCTGAACTTTGCGTTTAACCCTATATTCAATATGGAGTAAAGATTGTATAGATCTAACAGTCTAAAATAAATTGGAGAAGCACCGCAATACAACTAGCTAACATGTAATATTAGAGTATAAACCATTAAATCACATTGATGGTAAAGACGCATGTCAAATTGATCATAATGGACAAACTGCTAATCACGCCTCTCGAGTTTGGATGAATCCTATCAAGGATTACAAAATAATTTTAGGAGTTTTGCCTGCATGGAGATCCCTAACATGTCTATCGACAGGGATGACCTGAACACCCCCCCCCCCCCCCCCCCCCCCTGTTTGGTTCGCACCAGAACCTTTGAACGGACCGACCGTTCGTGCGAACATTTAGAACTCCATTGACGTCAATGTGACTCGAGAGTTCAAATTCAAAAGTGCTCATTTTAATGCCCCATATGCAAGTTATTGTTGGAAAACATCTTTGAGAACCCTGGTCTTGCCCCAGGGAACATGTATCAATGGAAAAAAAAGTTTTAAAACCAGTCGTTTTTCTGGAGCAGCGATTTTAATTGAAGCTTAAAGTGAAAAAAAAAATGAAAAATTCCTTTAAATATCGTACCTGCTGGGTGTCTATAGTAGTGGCACATTTTTAGAACTGTCCCTGCACAAAATGAGATTACTATAAGAAAAAGGTAATTTAAAACTGCTTGCAGCTTTAATGTAATGTCTGGTCTCTGCAATATGGATGAAAATCACTAAGAAAAATAGCATGGGTTTCCCCGCCCCCCTACCCCCAGGTCACTACAAGCCTCTTTGGCCCTATATACTCTGAACAGCAGTATACAGGTGGTGCAAACAAGACAGAGACTGTAGGTCTGTTGTTAAGTAGAATCTGTTTGTAATTTTCAACTGGTACTTATTTAAAGTGTATCTTCAGCCATAGAATCTTTTTTTAAGCTTTTCTGAAAACATAGAGAAGGGTTATAACCCCTGTAACATTTGTTTTGCTGTCCGTGTGCATCTGTTCAGAAGATTGCACCTCACTTTCTGTCCCAAAGACAATTGTTTTTTTTTTTTGTAAAACAAGGATTGTGATAAAGCATCAGTGGACAGGAGACACCTTTTACAGAAGAGAATTTCCCTTCCTAGGGGTAGTTTTCCTGTCACTTCCTGTTGTCTCCTTCCATTTGCAGGTAAAGAAAGAAAGTTACCGCTCCAGGTGGATTGTGATAGGACGATCAGTGTGGTCTCAGGAGATCAAGGGTGCTAAGCACTAATGTATAGTGCAAAACGCGTCAGCTGTTTTACTCCCGTGTTGTGTGCTGTGACTTGTAGTGCAGTTTTCCTTTTTTTAAATAAAGACAACATCAAGGTTTTTTGGAGTGCGGCTGTCCATATTTTCTATTTCTATTTGGTCCGTTTGCAAGTAGGAGTCGTTTGTAAGTTGGATGTTTTAAAGTAGGGTCCTGCCGTATATACGCTGCAGAAATTTGGGCCCTAGGTGTTGGTGTTGCCACAACACTGCAACCCCTTACAGTTAGTCTTGGTGGGCGCTGGAATGCCCTGCTGTGAAATATTAGATCAAGAATTGTAATTACATGCCCCTGTTGAACAGGGGCAGAAAAATTGGGCCTTAGGCACTAGTGCTAGTGCCACAACAATGTTCTTACAAGCTATCAGCAAGATCATTGAGAAGGAGAAGGATATTCAGTCAGCATAACAGGATAGCCACTCAGCATCAGCATAGGCAGTCTCCAAGGGATTTCAAAAAAATTATTCAGTTACATCAGCATCAGGTGCTTGGTAGCTGGTGGTGATCCAAGCCTGATTCATTTTTATGAAGGTCAGTCGATCGACGAAGACGGTGGAGAGGCTCACCCTGTGATCGGTAACAAAGCCTCCAGCAGCACTCAATGTGCGTTCTGAAAGAACGCTGGATGCAGGACAAGCCAGTAGCTCAATTGCGTACTGTGCAAGCTCTGGCCAGTGATCCATCCTCAAGACCCAGTAAGCCAGAGGATTTTCAGTGGGAAAGGTGTCCAAGTCTGCTCTTGCCCCTAGGTATTCCCGCACCATGTAAAACAGACGCTGGCGATGGTTGCTGGAACCGGTCATATCTTGGGGCTGCGGACTAAAAAATTGTCTGAATGCATCAGTCAGACGGCCACCTTCTCCACTGCTCCTTCTGTGACTCACCGAAGCCTCAGCAACACGTTGTCCAGGACCAGGATTTGGTAACCGCCCAGTCTCTGGAAACGCGTTGCACAGACCTTTCTGCAAGGCCTCCCGAAGAAGTTTCATCTTCTGCTCCCTCTGCGATGGCAAGATAAGGTCCGCAACCTTACCCTTGTAATGTGGATCAAGGATAGTTGCCAGCCAGTAATGATCCCTCTCCTTGATAGCACGAATACGAGGATCCTTACGCAGGCTTTGCAGGATCAGGGAGGCCATGCGGCGTAGGTTTGCTGAGGCATTCGGGGCAGAGTCCTCTTGGTCACTGAGGACGACAGGATCGGCAGCCACCTCATCCCAGCCATGTAAAAGTCCATGTGTTCCTTGGGATTGTAATTGATCCCTTGAAGACTGCTGCTGATGCTGAGTCCACCTCTATGCTGCTGATACAATCCTCCTCCTCCTCCTCTTCCTGTGTGCTAGGCGGGCAAGCAGGACCACTGTCTGGATAAAGGGGGCCTTGAGAGGTAAGGAAGTCCTCCTCTTCCTCCCTCTGTTCTGCCTCAAGGGCCCTGTCCATTATTCCATGTAGCGTGTGCTCCAACATGTGAATAAGAGGGACAGTCTCACTGATGCATGCACTGTCACTGCTCACCATCCTTGTGGCCTCCTTAAATGGTGACAGGACAGTGCATGCATCCCTGATCAAGGCCCACTGGCCTGGGGAAAAAAAACAAGCTCCCCTGACCCAGTTCTGCTGCCATATTGGCACAGGTACTCATTGATGGCCCTCTGCTGCGTGTGCAGCCGCTGCAGCATGGCCAATGTAGAGTTCCATCTGGTGGGCATGTCACAGATTAGGCGGTTCTTGGGCTGGTTGTATTCCCTTTGGAGGTCTGTCAGCCGAGCAGTGGCATTATATAACCTTCTGAAATGCACACAGACTTTTCTGGCCTGCTTTAGGACATCCTGTAATGTGTACCTGCCTAAGAACCGCTGCACCTCCAAATTCACAACATGAGCAAAACAGGGCACATGGGTCAGTTGTCCCTGTCGCAGGGCAGAGAGGAGGTTGGTTCCATTGTCGCTAACCACCATTTCTGGCTTAAGCTAGCGTGGCATCAACCACCTCTGAGCCTGCCCTTAAAGAGCTGACAGAACCTCTGCCCCAGTGTGGCTCCTGTCTCCCAAGCACACCAGCTCTAGCACCGCGTGGCATCTCTTTGCTTGCATTCCTGCGTAGCCCCTTGTACGCCTACAGAGCACGGCTGGTTCCAAGGACACATCAGCACAGGAAGAGGCCACAGAGGAAGAAGAAGAGGAGGGGGTGGAGGAGAGAGGTGTGTCACAACCAGTAGTAGTGTTATGGAGGCGTGGTGGTGGAACAACCTCCAACACTACTGTACCTTGCCCTGCGTCCTTCCCAGCTGCCAGCAGAGTCACCTAATGTGGCGTGAAAGAGAGATAACATCCCTGTCCATGCCTGCTGGACCATGAGTCAGCGGTAATATGCACCTTACCACTGACCGCCCTGTCCAGCGAGGCATGGACATTGCCTTCCACATGCCGGTAGAGAGCCGGAATAGCCTTCCATGAGAAAAAGTGGCGTTTTGGTACTTGCCACTGAGGTACTGCACATTGCACAAACTCATGGAAGGGGGCAGAATCTACCAACTGAAAAGGTAGCAGTTGAAGTGCTAGCAATTTCGCTAAGCTAGCATTCAACTGCTGGGCATGTGGATGGCTGGCATTGTACTTCTTTCGGCGCTGCAGCAGCTGGGGCAGGGAAATTTGCCTGGTACAATCTGCCATCTGTGTACCGATAGTAGATTGCCCGCATGTACTACTAGGTTGTGACACACCTAATTCTACACATTCAGTCCTATCAGTGCAGGCTTCAGAGAGGACTGAGGGGGATTCCAGCTGATGAGGGGCAAGGGGAGGTCCGCTTTGTTCTTTGGTGTGGGTCTTTCAGGTATGCTTGCCAACGAACTGCATGGCAGGTCGACATATGTCTGGTCAAGCATGTGGTGCCCAATCGGTTGATGTTTTGGCCACGCGAGATACGCTTGAGACATATGTTTCAAATAGAAATGGTGCGATCTGATGCGCATGTCTCAAAAAAGGCCCACATCAAAGAACCTTTGCAGTAACGCTGAGACACAGCAGCGCCCTGCACAGGCGTTGCTCTGTGATGTAATGCAGTTGGTGTGCTGCCCTTAAGCTGTCCCCTGGAGGGCATCCTGTCTCTTTGGAGATGTGCCTGTGCCTCCCCCTCCTCCTCCTCCTCTCTCCTCATCACTGTCGAAAACCTGGCTGTATGCTGCAACTGAGGGAAGATGACTGCCAGATTGCTGTCCTTCTTGGGCACCCCCTCTCTCTGGGCTCACATTACTGACTTCCTCTATCTGTGTTCCATCATCGGAGCCTTCAAAACGCTGCGCATCTTCATGCAGCATGTACCCAACACTGTGTTCAAACAGTTCGTGGGACTCCTCAGGAGGACACGGTGGGACTAGGGAAGGAGTAAGTGATGCCATTGAGCAGAGGGAAGAGGACGCCTTGACAGCTACTTTGCCAGACAAAGGGTGAGCATGGGTGAGAGAGGATGAGGAGGATGAGGATGGCTTGGTCATCCACTCAACCAAGTCTTCGGCATGTTGTGGCTCAACACAGCCAGCTGCCGAAAACAAGGATGAGCGTGTCACACAGCCACTTGCAGATGAGGATGCACCGTGTCCACGACCAGCACTGTTGCCTGTAGACACAGAGCCTGCTTGCCCTCGTGACTCTCTGCCTCTACTTGTTGCCCTTTCAGACATTATAATGGCCTGCAGAGGACAAAGGCAGTACACACACCTCGTAGCTTTTGGTGCAAACTGCAGAGGACACATGCAGTACACAAAAATGTGCAAAGTAATGAGCACACTTGCACTATGCACCAAGTGGGTTTAGTTGTAAAGTAATGAGCACACTTGCACTATGCACCAAGTGGGTTTAGTTGCAAAGTAATGAGCACACTTGCACTATGCACCAAGTGGGTTTAGTTGCAAAGTAATGAGCACACTTGCAATATACACGAAGTGTGTTTAGGTGCAAAGTTAGGAGCAAACTTGCACTGTGCACCAAGTGGGTTTAGTTGCAAAGTAATGAGCAAACTTGCAGTATACAGCAAGTTGGTTAAGGTGCAGTGAGCACACGGGCAATACAACACGTGAGAACACTGCAGCTATCACAATCAACTGCCTGACAGATTAGAAAGAACTAATCTATCTAAACTATACAGTGTATAAATATATGTACAACTCCTGGGATGTATATATATCCTCTACACACTGTAAATTTAACTGACTAGCCTGCCTGCTCTATCTAGCTAGAAAAAAAGACAATCTCTCTCTCTGTCTGATCTGGAACAAGCCCAAAACATACTACACGAGGCCGCGTTGCAAGCGGCCTTTTATAGTGTGGGGCGTGTGCTAAAGCCCTGAGCCATAATTGGCCAAAGCCACCCTGGCTTTGGCCAATTATGGCTCTTCTTTTTTTGTGCCCTGTGATTGGCCAAGCATGCGGGTCATAGTGCATGCTTGGCAAATCATCAGCGCGAAATGCTGCAGTGAATTATGGGCCGTGGCACGTCATTTGAATTTGGCACGAACGACCCGTTTTGTTCGAATTTTGACGAACGATCGAACAGACGATGTTCGAGTCGAACATGGGCTCGACCCAAACACGAAGCTCATCCCTACTATCGACGGGTAGGTCTGGATTTGCTGTAAATATACTTTTAATATGCCTTCCTGCCCTTTTACGAAACTCCAGTTTCATTTTGCCAAAATAAAAGCTCTGACATTGGTATTGTAAAATATAGATTACACCTGGGGTCTTGCAGTTGGCAAAATGCTGTGGTTTTAGCATTTTTCTATTGGGTAACATAATGTGAGATCTAGTATCCATGTATTGCCAGATGGTACAGACCCCCCCCCCCCCCACACACACACACACACACACGTAAATGTGCCCAATCGTTTACATGGGTCTTTTCTAAATTCCCCTACAAGTTCAGTGTGAACTAATTTGTCTTTCAGAGATGTAGCTTTGCGAAATTTAATCATTGGGTATGTAGATATATGAGGGCATAAAAGGGGATCCACCTGTAAGATCTTCCAATGTTTCTTTAAGATATCCAAAAGAGAACGATTCCACTCCCGCAGGTACAGGTTCGCATTGGAGGGCGCACAGGAAGTCCCCATAACGATCCCCTGTACCTGGAGGTAGTGGGACCCATCAAAGGTGAAGGTATTATGCATCAAGATGAATTTGAGTGCAGCTATAATGAATTGATGGATTTTTTTTGTCATATTTATGTGATTGGGAGAGTATATGTTGTATAGCAGCTATCCCTAGATGGTGCATGATACAGCTATATAATGCCTCCACATTAATGGCTACCAGTAAACTGTCTGGATTTAAAAAGACGTTATCAAGAATCTGTAAAATATGTATCGTATCTTTTATGTACGTGGGGCCTAAGAAATGCGTCAATGTATTTACTTAGATTATCAGTAATCCTCCCTCTTTCGGAGATAATGGGTCTTTTGGGGAAGAGGGGTTTCCCTGTGGATTTTTGGTAAGCAATACAAAGTGGGAATCCTAGGGTACTTGGTGCGAATGAATTCCCATATACCCTTGTCAATGGTGCCTCGAGAAAAGGCGCATCCACGAGCGTATAAAAAGCCTCATAGAACCTTACAACTGTATTTCTTGTGATCTTTTTGTACCAAGCATAATTTTGTAGGATCTTCAGGCACATTGCTTTATATTGTGTGTTAGACATCACGACTATATTGCCCCCCTTGTCTGCCTGTTTTATTGTAAGAGAATGCTGTGTGCATAATGATCATAGCGCATCAGTCTCTTGCTGAGTGAGATTTCCCACTTGTTTATGTTTGTGCATTTTTTTCAAGTCGTTAGTAACATAATTAACAATCGTAACAGATTTAGATTTTCAGACAATGGGGAAATTTGTCGGACTTGGATTTAAAGATTGGCATTGGAATGCAAAGATTCGTATTTGCTGTCAGCATTCAATGTCCACACTGTTGATCAGTTCAAAGAAATTAGATTCCTCTAAAAGGCTCACCAATTGTCCAAAGCAGCATCACTTTGTGTATGGGCACTCTGGTGATGGCTCCAACATATCCTCAAACACGGGTGTCTCTCCAATACAGGATTCCTTAGTTGGAATTCAATCCTAAGAAGGAGATATTTCCATCCACGAACTAAGACACCACACCTAGTTAATACGAAACTCGATTAATGTGTCATTGATGAAGTTGATACTCTCAGTGTCATAAATCTCTCTGATTATCATTTGTCCAAAGCTGAATATTCACTTCTTGGCAAAGGCCTCGGATTCTACCCTACTGCGGACTCCGACACTCTTGAATTAATTAACCACTTCCCGACCGCCGCACGAAGATATACGTTGACAGAATGTCACGGCTGCGCAAATGGGCATATATATACGTCCCCTTTAATTTGTGAACCATGTGGTCATGCGCGCGACCTTGTTGCGAGCTCCATGACTGTGCCCGCAAGACCCGCGGACTCGATGTCTGCCGGTGTTATTAATCCTTCTAGGGCTGAAGTTCTTAAAGCATGTATAACAGCACAGTATTCATGCTATATAATTTACATCAATCTACATGAAATATCCCACCCTCATTGTGTTTAGCTGGTTAGTTGGCACAGAGCAGGGGCGAGGGAGTGGGCTGTCATTTACCACTGTGTATATGCCTACATGTGTGACTCTACAGTAACATGGGCTGCTCAGATGTGATCAGCATAGTTGCCACTACAGTTGCTACCCTAGCTGAATTGAAGACATGAACCAAAGGTGGAGACAGAGCGCAGCAGGATCAACCAGGTTTTATGCAGAATACAGAGTGAGTATGAACAGCATGTAATACCATTTATTGATAGTTTTTTTTTTTTTTATTATGTGGGTTTAATGACACTTTAAAGTGTTTGTAAATGGAAAATTGTACTATAGTTCAAAAAAGGTAAACACAATAAATGTGTATGCAATCAAAATGGACTTCCTGGTTCACATGTGACAAGCTACCATATTTAAAAAAAAAAAAAAAACTCTAAAAATGTTGTAGTCTCAGAAAACTGAAAACTAACAATTGGAGCCCTAAATAAATTACAATTCTAACACACATATTTCTGAATTGTCATGTCATAGGGTTCTCTACCAGAAAACACCTTTTTTTTTTTTCAAGATGGATATATAGAAAAAATCCTTTTCTCACAAAGTGTGAGAAATGTCATTCATGGTTGTACACACAGGTGCACAAACCTTTGCTCCAGTCTAATAATATCACACATCATTTTGAGCCATCAGCGATGTTATCTTGCTTACTCAAAAAAAACAACTTGAGAAATATGCTTCAGCAATTCATCACAGTCACTGCAGTCTCACTTAGTATGCTAAGCAGCATTTTTACAAGTGACCCAAGGCATTTTGAGTCATTACCTGCTGGAGTGCTTTCACCACAAATGGAAGATCTTAGGGAAATAAAGAGAGTTGATTGAAAGTTATAATATTACTTCAAATACTAGTTAAAATCTTAATTTCAAATGTTATATTTAACAATATTGAGTTTAAAAATGAGCACTAATAAAACAAGATGAAAATATTTTTATATTGTACATATAATGTATTTATTATATTGGCTCGTATTTGGCAATACTTTTGATAAATTTAAAACTAATATACAGTAACAGTAAAATAAAAATTATAGTAAATCCATTATTTACATTAAAAAAAGTAATACACTTTTCTTACACTTTCTTGTTACTGTGTACATGTAGTGTTACCTATCTTCTTCTATATTTATGATTTTTTTTTTAGGATTCTGAAATATTCTGAAATGCCTCTTTTTCTACTTTTGGAAATATTTAAAATCTGCTTAGTGAAAGTAAAGACATGCACGGAGCTGAAATAAGTTGGAAGAAAGAACATACATGACAGGGTGGAAGTCCAACAGGCCACGATAGGTTAAGTAATGGGGCTGACAAAATAAGAGTAATATCTTACCTGATTGGACGGGCCATGGGGGAAGGGGAGGAGACAAAGGCTAGTGTTCAAGGGAGGACCGAGAGGGGGCATCACTTTAGAACTGGAAGTCAGAGCAGGAACGTCTCTCCCTCCCGCCCCAGAGAAGAGTTCTGATTTAAGTCTTGGAGGAAGTTGGTGTGACAGTTGGGGTCCTTGACGAAGGTATACAACATGTGGTAAATGATTAAACAGTGAAACCCATCTCAGGTATGCAGTCCTCCCGGTTGGTCTGGTTTCAGTCTAGACTGACCGGGTAGTATAGGTGGTAGGGGTCTGTGGTCAGTTAGGGAGTTCTCAAGGCGGTGTTTGCAGCTGGGGATAGAACCTGACTTAGCCATACCACAGATTCCAATGTTGGGAGAGATGGTGTCCTCTAGAATCTACAACCAGTTATTAGTTTTTAATCTGGTTAGTCAAAGTAGGTGGAAGTGGGCTGGAAGATGGCGTGTAACATTTAAATGAAGCGTGACCCCATGCAAATGATGGGCTGAGCTTCAAGAAACGAACGGCGCATGTGTCGTACCTTGGACGCATCCCAGTGCGCATGCTCACATTCACGTTGAGATAACTGCCTAAGATACGTCAAAACACTGCCTACGACGTGAACGTAACCTACGCACAGCCCTATTCACGTACTACGTAAACAGCAAAAAAATCTACGCCGTTCGTTCCCTGGTCCATACCTTTGCATGAGTTGCACCTCCAATATGGAGAATAACTTTATGCCGGACGTAACCCTTAAGCAAATCACTTAAAACATGCGCCGGGTGCAAGTACGTTTCTGAATCGGTGTATCTTACTCATTTGCATATTTAACATGGGTACACCGAATGCGTCCAGCTTAACTATGCGCCAACGATACGCCGGAGTAGGCAAGTTACGTCGGGCGGCTGAAGCCAAATTTTTCGACGTATCTAGCTTTGGGAATTGGCGCAGAGATACAATGGCGCACATTTGTACTTACAACGGCGTATCTCTAGATACGTTGACGTAAGTCTTATGTAAATCCGGGCCAATGTGTACAAACACTTGTATTTTATTTCATGGCGATGCAGGATATGAAATATGCAGGTGATCTTGTTTTTCAAGAAAAAACATCACAAACTTTGTAGTCAGACAATGAATGCCCAGAGTACATAAATGAAAGTGCCATGTAAATCATTGCAACTTAGACCCCTTTCAGTTTTTTAGGTGGACCCGATCGCACCTTCCATTACCCTCTATGGAACATGTGTTCGTGGACACCTGCGGACATCTGATCGGATCCTGTCTACTAAAAACAAACAGATCTGTCTTGTGGATCAGATCGTATGACAGTCGGATGGACACAGAGGGCCATAGATTACAGCGGACTGTGTCTGTGTCTGCTCTGCATCAGTTGAGTCGACACGGATCTGTCATCCACCTGCTCAGCAGGGATCAGCAGAGAGATCCCCTGCTGAGCAGACAGATCCACAGGCGGATTCCTCCAGTGTAAAAGGGTGGTTTAAAGCAGAAGATTTTTTATCTTAATGCATTCTATGTGTGCAGCAGCCCCCCTTAGCCCCTCTAATACTTACCTGAGCCCCATCTAGATCCAGCAATGTTGCAGCAGTGTCTCAGCTGCCTGGGACTCCCCTCCTCAATGGCTGAGGTATCAGCGTGGTGTCCTTGGCTCCTACTGCTGTCAATCAGACAATGGGGAGAGAAAGGCGGCGGGGCCAGGCCACAGCTTTGTGTCTGAATGGATACACAGAGCTGTGACTCGGCTCAAGTGCCCCCATAGCAAGCTGTTTGCTGTGGGGGCATTTGACAGGAGGGAGGGGACAGTAGCACAGAAGAGGGACCCTAGAAGAGAAGGGTTGGCGCTGCTCTGTGCAAATCCACTGCACAGAGCAGGTAAGTATAACAAAAAACTATAAACAATAAAAAAAGCTTTACTTTAAATACAAATCCAACTCCACAATGTGTGAATCAAATCAGGACTTTAATATTTGCCAAACTATAGGAGTGTTGGTAAAAAAAGGGGGGGGGGGGTAGTGCATAATTTAAAAAATATTGGAGAAATGTAGCATTTTATTTTTAAAGTTAAACCACCACTTTGCTATACAGTTGTGCTCATAAGTTTACATACCCTGGCAGAATTGATGATTTCTTGGCCATTTTTCAGAGAATATGAATGATAACAAAAACTTTTCTTTCACTCATGGTTAGTGTTTGGCTGAAGCTATTTATTATCAATGAACTGTGTTTACTCTTTTTAAATCATAATGACAACAGAAACTACCCAAATTACCCAGATCAAAAGTTTACATACCCTGGTGATTTTTGGCCTGATAACATGCATACAAGTTGACACAAAGGGGTTTAAATGGCTATTAAAGGTAACCATCCTCAACTGCTATCTGTTTGCTTGTAATTACTGTATGAGTGTAAAAGGTCAATGAGTTTCTGGACTCCTGACAGACCCTTGCATCTTTCATCCAGTGCTGCAGTGACGTTTCTGGAGTCATGAGCAAAGCAAAAGAATTGTCAGAGGATCTGCGAGAAAAGGTAGTTGAACTGTATAAAACAGGAAAGGAATATACAGAGGAACATTTTATACTTACCTGATGGTAATTTTTATTTTCCTGATGCAAGCATGACAGCATATACGTATGGTAGGCTCCGCCCCCTGCCCTATCTCATGACCAGTTACACAATAAAAGTATGGCTCCTCCCTGACTTCAGAACTCTTGTAACTTAGTATCACTGTGAAGCCCCCTTTTAGGGAGGGACCTATATGCTGTCATGCTTGCATCAGGAAAGGAAAATTACCTTCAGGTAAGTATAAAATGTTCCTCTTTCCTGACACAGCCTGTCAGCATATATGTATGGGATATACCAAATCACCAGACAAGACAGGTGGGTAATGCTGTACTATTTATCATATATATATATATATGTATTTATATATACATATGTCTTTTCTCATGTCATTCCCTGTAATACCTAGTGGCCAAACTGTACTGTCATTAAGGCTGCAGGATCCACTTTAAAGTGGCTCAAGAAAGTATTAAAGGTCGCCTAAGTCACGGCCCTACAGATTAGTTCAGGGACGACCCCTCGGAAGTCTGCCCACAATGCTGCCATTCCACGTGTAGAGTGAGCCTTAAAGCAGATGTCCGCTGAAATTTTTTTTATTAAAAGCCAGCAGCTACAAATACTACAGCTGCTGACTTTTAATATTAGGACACTTACCTGTCCTGGAGTCCAGCGCCGTCCGCAGCAGAGGACGAGCGATCGATCATCACTCTGCTGCCCCCAGCCATCCTCAGTGAGGGAACCAGGAAGTGAAGCGCTTCGGCTTCACTGCCCGGTTCCTTATGGAACCAGGCAGTCTTATGGAACCGGGCAGTTCACTACGGAACCGGTCAGTCTTTAGACAGGTATCTGCACCCCCCTCCCCTGAAAGGTGTCAAATGTGACACCGGAGGGGGGGGAGGGTTCCGATCAGCGGGAGTTCCACTTTAGGGTGAAGCTCCGCTTTAAGCCCTGCTAGGGGGTTCTAGGTCTTTTGCAGTATAATCTCTCTGTATGACCTTAAGACCCCTTTCACATTGAGGAGTTTTTTAGGCGGTACAGCCAGAAAACTCCTGCCCCAGCAACCTCAATGTGAAAGCCCGAGGGCTCGTATCGAACACGAAGCTCATCCATACTCCTATATAGAGGTTCCTTAAAGGACACTGCGTCATCCATGGGAAGGGTTACGTGGCGAGCGAGTCTCATGACTGCTGCATCCACAAGAGGTGGTGTCTCCAGAGTGTGCATATCTTCTGTCTCAAATGGATACATATGAGTAAACCTGTTGAATGGTGATACCTTTCTGTCTACCTTCTCCCATTCCTGCTGAATGATATATTGTACCTCTTTTATAAGAGGAAATTACATTCTTGTTTTCTTTAAGTGAGGATAGAACTTTCTTGTTTTAGTGGGTTGAACTACTTCTTCCTCCCACTCGTGTGCCACTGCTTTCACTAGAGGTTGTACTGAGGAATATCTAAAACCAATGTTGCTGTCCTCTTTCTGGGATTCTTCTCCAGAGCTGGTCCTTGGTTATGGATTTCTTGCTCTTTGGGTCACGGTTCGACCCTCGCTACTCTCTTTAGGTTGACTAGTTGTGGCCGTCAAGTCCTGTATAAACTCCTTGATCGATTGCTTGATCATTTCAGCCCTTTTGGCCTCTTTATCGGTTGCTGCTTCTAGTAGGCAATCTTTACACAGCATCTTTCCTGTAAGGGGCTTTAGCCCACATGCCACACAGAGATCATCTCTGGGTTCCTCTTCCTGCTGTGTGTATTCTACTCTGTGCAGGCTATTCTGGCAGGTTTTAGAGTGTGTAGCTGTGTTGGTGTTGCATCTCCTTGCTCTTAAAGGGGTATTGCGGCTGATAAGGGCTGAAAACAAAATTACATCCAGTCAGTATGTGCACTCTTTTTTAGGGTGTCATACAGACACATATACTTACCTGCCCTCACCTTAGAATACGTGGCTGTTCTCTAGGAAAGCTCATCTTGACTCTGGAATATACAGACAGTACTGGCTCAGTTCATAAGTCAATAATCGATATTGAGAATTTCGAATTATATGTCTCCTACCTGTGTCTCAGGTTCAACACCTGTGGCACCTGACAGGTTCCGCTGGTGCACCTTCATTAGCTGAACCCTGCACTTTACCTTGTTCTGTTTATTTATCTGTTGGGGGTGAGTGAGCCCCACCTGTGCTTCCTGAGACACCCATTGCGTCTCTCGAGACAGGATGTTCCTTCGGCCACCATCTTGCTTCACCCGGAAGTTGCCTCTTGAGACTCCTGTGTCAACCGGAAAGTTGTGGCGATTGAGGAGGAATAGGATAGTCACTCAGCATAATAGTATAGTCAATCAGCATAATAGTATAGTCAATCAGCATAGTCAGTATTCAAGGGATCCCACATCAATAGAAAAATCAATCGGTTACATCAGCATCAGGTGCTTGGTAGCTGGTGATCCACGACTGATTAATTTTTATGAATGTGAGCCGATCAACAGAGTCTGTGGACAGGCGCACTCTGTGATTGGTTACAGAGCCTCCAGCAGCACTGAATGTGCATTCAGAAAGAATGCTGGATGCAGGACAGGCCAGTAGCTCAATTGCATATTGAGCAAGCTCTGGCCAGTGGTCCATCCTCAAGACCCAGTAACCCAGTGGATGTTCTGTTAGAAAGGTCTCCAAGTCTGATCTTGCCCCTAGATATTCCTGCACCATGCAATTCAGACACTGGCGATGGTTGCTGGAACCGATCAGACCTTGGCGCTGAGGACTGAAGAATTTTCTGAAGGCATTGATCAGCCAGCCACCTTCTCCACCGCTCTTTCTGTGACTGAACTAAGCATCAGCAGCAGGTTGTCTAGCACCAGGAAATTGTAACCTCCCAGGCTCTGGAAACGCTTTGCACAAAAAAAATTTCAAGGCCTCCCGAAGATGTTTTATCCTCCGCTCCCTCTGTGTAGGCTGGATAAGTTCTGCAACCTTACCCTTGTAACGAGGATTAAGAGGGGTTGCCAGCCAGTAATGATCCCTCTCCTCGATACCACAGATCCTAGTGTCCTTTCGCAAGTTTTGCAGGATCAGGGAGGCCATGCATCATAAGTTTGCAGAGTCATTCGATCCTGAGTCCTCTGGGTCACTAAGGATCACATAATCCGCAACCATCTCCTGAAAAAGTACACCAGGAATGGCCTGCAGTCAGGTATAGGCTTGGCTACACTGAATGCAGTTTTTTATATATATATATATATATATATATATATATATATATATATATATATATATACATATATATACATATACACACACACAAACAGTTGAACCTCGGATTACAAGCATAATTCGTTCCAGGAGTATGCTCGTAATCCAAAGTACTCGCATATTAAAGCGAGATTTCTCATTAAAGTCAATGGAAACGAAAATAATTTGTTCCACATTGACTTCAATGGGATGCAATACCGAATGCGGCCAGAGAGCGCCGAAAATGGGCGAAAAGGCCCAAAGACACTTCGGCTCATTTCCTGCGCCCCTGTACCTCAGGCCAAAAGAGGTACTGCAGGTCAATGTTTGGCTTTTCTCGGCTCCTGCGCCCCCGTACCTCAGGCCAAATTAGGTACTGCAGGCCTATTTTTGACTCTACTTGGCTTCTGTGCCCCCATACCTCAGGCAAAATGAGGTACTGCAGGCATATTTAGCTTGAATTCTGCTCGTCTTGCGAGTCAACACTCGCAAACCGAGTCAGAATTTTAAAAAAAAGTTACTCTTAAGCCGAGGTCCCATTGTGTATATATATATATATATATATATATATATATATATATATATATATATATATTTATACTGAATAATCTGCCTGCCTGAAGTATAGTAGAAAAAGTACACCAGGAATGGCCTGCAGTCAGATATAGGCTGGGCTACACTGGATGCAATGTATACATTTTCAAGATGAATGTAGTATGTTATTAAAAAATACTGGGGAAACATTTGCATTCATCAGCCAGGAAGCTGCGCATGGGATGTACTTGGACATTCCAACATGACAATGATCCAAATCACAAGGCCAAGTTGACCGGTCATTGGCAACAGCAGAATAAAGTGAAGGTTCTTGGGTGGCCATCTCAGTCTACTGACCTCAATATCATTAAACCACTCAAACGATCTCAAACATGCAGTTCATGTAAGACAGTCCAAGAATTTACAGGAACTGGAGGCTTTTTGCCAAGAGGAATGGACAGCTTTACCATCTGAGGCGATAAAGAGCCTCTTCCACGAATACCACAAAAGACTTCAATCTGTCATTGGTGTTAAAGGGGGCAATACACAGTATTAATAACTGGGGTATGTAAACTTTTGATCAGGGTCATTTGGGTAGTTTCTGTTGTCATTATAATCTAAAATGAGTAAACACAGTTGATTGATAATAAATGGCTTTAGTCAAACACTAACTAACTAAGTGTAAGAAAAGTTTTTATGTTATCATTCATATTCTCTGAACAATGACCAAGAAATCTAATTCTGCCAGAGTATGTAAACGTATGAGCACAACTGTATGTTAGGGTTTCTAGCAATCTCTGCATTTGTGTTTTTAAGCCTGCACTGCACATGCACTACACTACATACTGTATCTACTCTACCTGTGGGATTTATAAATAGCAGCTTAATATGTCCATAGACCATGAAAATTGAAAACACATTGGGATTTTAGAACAAATAAGCGGGACTTTAAAGGGTACCAACAATAGTAAAACATCTAGATTGTATGCTATTCCCAGACTCTCCCAATATGAAACAGTCTGCTACGATTTGTCCAGGGAGAAAGGGGCCATTTCTATGGTGTATAGATACCTTAATGAAATGCACCTGCCAGAGAAATCAACTGATATGACCCTTTGGGAATCTGACATAGGCCAAGAATTTACTCCAGAGGAATGGTCAGACAAGATATCAAACATGCATAAGGTGGTACCTCACCCCAGATAGGGTACATTCTACCTAGAAGTCCCAGACACTTGTTTCAGGGGATGCCAGGCTACAGGAACATTGCTCCATATATTCTGGAGCTGTCCTCTGCTGAAACATATATGGAGACAGGCAGCCTCTAGGGTAGCACAGATGACTGGATCACTAATCACGCTGACTGCGCCTATGTGCCTACCCTTCACCTCCATATCGGATATCCCTCCTCCAAACCAAAAACGTACACGCTGTTCTGTGCTATCTTCTGGACCATAGCCTTAAATTGGAGCTCACCCACAGTACCCTGGGCCCAAGTACTCCAAAGAACGGAAAAACAAAGAAGAATTTTTGGACAGCCGCACTCCAGGAAAAAATTCCTCAATATCCTTTATTGGTAAGAATGTAAAACACCACAATCCTCAGCAAACGGAAATAAGGACACACAGCTGATGTATCACACTGATCCTCAGTGCTTACTCGTAGCTATGAGAAAGCATTAAGGATCAGTGCGAAATGTCAGCTGTGTTCCCTTATTTCCGTTTGCTGTGGATTGCGGTGTCTTCCATTCTTACCAATAAAGGATATTGAGGAATTTTTTCCTGGAGTGTGGCTGTCCAAACATTCTTCTTTATTTTCTGCTATAAGAATCGCCAGCACCCGTGGTCTCTAGAAGGAGATATATCAGTCAAGCATTTCAATTTGGAGCAGTCACTTCTCCTACTCCAAAGAACAGAGACTATTAAACTTATGGAACTAATCCATCATACTATTTTAGACACTATCAGGGGCGGACTGACAACTCATGGGGCCCCTGGGCAATAGAAGATTATGGGGCCCCCCAGCCTTACAGATGGCCACCACGCCAGGAGGCAGTGCAGAGGCGGGGCAGCTAAAATCTCGGGATTTTCACATCAAATGCATGTTGGTTTCAGACACATCAAGGACAGATGTAAAAAAAAACACAAATTTTTACATACTGTCCCTGGTTTTACTCAGCCTGGCAACCCTGATGGGGCCCCTTAGTGGCATGGGGCCCTTGGGGAGTGCCAGAGAACCTCAATGGTCAGTCCGCAGCTGGACACTATGCATATCTTTAATAATAAGTGATCAGGGTGGACATCATATGGTAATACACTGTGAGTCAATGGCCATATACAGTATATATATATATATATATATATATATATATATATATATATATGTATATATATATATATATATATATATATATCTTAAACCTTGTTCTTCTTAGTGACATGTGTTCTTCCTGAACTACACTATGGGACTGGGCTTGCCCAAATAGATGCAGATACTACACTTTCTCTCTCTTCCTTTTTTTTTATATATATACATAAAGATATCTTTCCTTTCTATCCTTATATAAGTGATATAATGGGATGTACCATAAAATGGCACCAAAATCCAGTTGTTTTACTAAAATGTATATTTGGGTAATGGCAGGGTTGCATGTACCTTAAAGGGGTTTCCCTAAATAGCTTAATTTACCTTAGTGCAGTTCTCCTTCAGTTACCTCATCCTTCCATTTTGCTTTTAAATGTTCTTATTTCTTCTGAGAAATGCTCACTTCCTGTTCTTCTGTCTGTAACTACACACCGTAATGCGAAGCTTTCTTTCTGGTGTGGAGAAAGCCTCTTGAGTGGGTAGGGGCTATGTGTTTTTGTTTCCCAGATTAATCAATCTGACACCACACTCAGATTTGACAGCTTTTTGACCATGAATAAGTTGTTCCCTATCCCAATTTTTTACTCGGTTGTAGGCCCGTTTAAGGCATTTGTTACTATATCCCCTTTTCTATAGATGCAATTTTAAGGCCCTAGCTTCTTTTTAGAAATCAGCATTTCTGCTGCAGTTTTGTTTTAGCCGTAGGTACTGGTGGTAGGGGATACTTGTAGCTCAAGAGGAAGGGTGGGAACTGTCAACTCGTAAAATGGAATTCCCTGCTGAGGATTTACAGGATAATGTGGACCCCAGACTTTCAATCAGAATTGATGAAGACATTTCAATAAATCAAGAATTAGTTGATTATATGGTCCTGCCATACGTTCCCGTTCCTGAATGAAGCCCCCCAAAACCCCAACCCCCAACTCGTGGAGGATGGAGTTGTAGAGGGCCTCCACATCAATAGTCACCAACAGGGCACCCTTGGGGATATGAATCCCATCGAGGGCACCGAAAAAAGGTCCACAGTGTCCCTGATGTAGGAAGCCAGAGACTCCACATGAGGATGCAAATATTCGTCCAGAACTTGGCTAGCTGTTTTCATGGAGATAGGGGGAAAAGCCCAAACTCCCACATATACAGAAACAGAGCAAGGGATAATGGCAGGGGAAGATTGCTACCAGTGGTTCCAAGAGACATAAGAAGCCAGATAATGACTAAACGCACCAGATTATAGGTATCTGAAATATCACTTTTAGGCCCCGCTAATCACCGTGTGTGTGAGCTCTATAACTTGAGATCTACAATTTCTGGTAATCGGTGTGTATTTGTGGGGAAGGGATTCGTCTGAGCACTTTTGGATTCCAGTATGAACACAGATATACACTGTGAAGGACTTTTATACAATTGCCTATATACTTCAGTCTAATCCTCTCCCTGCTAATGTTAATGTCTGTGCGTTATGGGGTTCTGCCTCTAGCCTGGATAATTGGATTACTTTCCCCTTTGTAGAGGCATCTGTAAAACCTGTTTAAACCAGATTGCCATGCTGCCAGTACGGGACAATGACCTTTCAATGCTAAGTGGCTTGTGAAATACCTTTCCATTGTGTTCTGCAGATGAATAGCCGTGTCACAGACGAGACGACCTAGCCAACCGATTAGATAATTGACTCATGTTAATTGTTGTTCTGATTGCTTCATGGTAGTAATTACCCCCTGGGGGCTTCTCTCTCTGGGAGATAATTACTAAATGTCTTTTAGATCTGTGATTGTGTATTCTAAAGGTTAATTCAATTCAAATTCAAGAATGTGATGTGTCAAGCTTGCGGTGCCGAAATGCCTCTGTATGGAAACCCCCAGTGTGTGGAAAAGGGGGTGGAGATTTCATTGTTCTTTGATTGATGACAAGCTTGTAAACTGTATATAAATTTGCAGAGTTTTGCCATTAAAGTGTGTCCTGTTAGATCCAGTATTAAGCCATGGCTAATGTGTGGATTATTCAGCGATTCCAGGGATATTCCTAGTCGGGGAATATTGGGGTGATTTCTTTTATGGGAGAAGAAGGGAGAGGATGGCGGAGATATGCTCTAATACCGTCACAGTGGATGGCAGCAGCGGGATGTTCCCTTCTACCTTCCTTTACACCAGGATTCCAAGCAGACACTGGGAACAGTGAATGGAAGACTGGTACACCCTGCTTAAAAGAAATACACGGAAAGGACTACTGGAAGTTTGTGGAAGGATTGCTAGCAGCAAAACCGAGCGTGTCATCATAGCAGAATAAATGGAGCTAGACCAGGAGAACTCGGTTGCAGCAAGGCCTGCAGTACAGAAGATGGGGACACCAGTGATTCAGGATGAGGAATCACCAACTAACAAGCTAATAAGAGAGAAATTAGCATGGTTCGGTCCGAACCCAACGGCGGATGTGGTGCTGAAAGTGATGACCCTGTTAGCGGAGGAGGCTAAACAAATAAGAGACGCAGAGCTACAGTTAAAACTGGCAGCAGTCCAACAAGCAGCCGCACATTCTCCAAACAGTGAGTACAACACAAGGAAGATTCCGTTTAGCGCTTTTGAAGCTTTTGATGAGAAAGAACGAGAGCGGCAACATGAGCTGAGAATTGCAGAAATACGACGATCGGTGACAACGCCTAAAGAAGCAGCACCAAATGAAAGACGAGGAGAGGTACAGATACCAGTAACCATGGAAGAGGAATTCAGAAGAAGGTTACAAGAGATGCGGATGCAGCACACAGGACCAGAATCAGAGGAGGTCCTGCTGGGATGGGCGGATGTGATTCGGTGCCAACTCTGGAAGGAAGCGCTAGCTCTGGAGCAGCAACACCAAGGAGAAGTCCTGCCCTACATCTATGCAAGGTACTGGCCGCAGTATGACGTACGACTGCCGTTGTTGGGGGAACAACCAAAGCAGGAGTGGATAGCGGAATTAAGCAGGCTGCTCAGGGCAGAGATGCAGCTGGATGAGAGCTACAGAGCCCTCCGGTGGTATGTAGCCCAAGAGTGCCCGTGGTCAGCGGATGACAGCCCCACAGAAGGCTATGACTATGATGGCCTGGGATTGTTGTATTGGAGGATGTCCAGTGATCCCGACTTTGGGGATGATCGGGAGTGGCGCTTAGAGGACATAATGGAGCACAGAGAGAAAAAATTGAATATCTCGGAAGCGCACTGGGCACAGGAAGATTTGGAATTTCTGGCCGCTCGGGAATGGGACCTGGAGATCGCCTACAAACAGCTGCTAGACTCTGCTCAGCACCAGGACCGGGCTCCCTTTGCCTGGGACTATCAGGAAATACCAGTGGACAATACTGAAATCCTGGCTGAAGAATCGTCCATGTGGCAGGGTAACCGTGTGCTTTCCCAACCTGCCCCTGCAGCTATGGACCCGGAGGTCTTATGGCCGATGCAGCAAGTGCCGACTGACCTTGATCCGGTTTCTGCATGGGACAATCTTGAATGGAGGAAGGTGCCTGTCCAGCAGTATGCCAGTGAATCGTCAATGGAAAATCTGGAGATTGCCATTCCCAAAGCTGAAGTTCTGACCGCAGGGCCGAGCTCTGCTAACCTCTGCTCAGGATCTATAGCATTCTCTGGGTTCCATGGACAGGAGATGGTGAACCCCTATCCCCAGACACCAGTTCCAGAGACAGGGGATGTGATAGACTTCTCTGCTGAGGAAGAACAACCTGATGGGCCCCCAGCAGAAGAGCTGGTATCAGGGCCACACTTCACTGTGCTCTGCCCAGCCCCAAGAGCAGTATTTCTGGAGTTACAAGGAACTTTCCCAGCTGAAGCGCTGGTCACCGGACAGAGGGTTCAAGACCTCTGCCCCACCCCTGTGGCAGTTTTGGAGGCTCAGGGTGAGAAGATGGCGATCACTCCCCAGCCACAGATTACAGAATGTATAGACTGTTCAGAGGATGTTATGGATTATGCACCCCCAGCAGAAGTTCTGGCAACAGGGCAGATTGCCAGCCATCTCTGCCCAGCACCGGGACCAACTGTGGAGTTCCAGGGAGCCGGGGCGGTTGGCCCCCCTCCCCAGCAACCAGCTGAGGTGGTAAAGCTCTTACTCCCAGCAGAATCCCTGGCAGCAGGACAAGATGCTACTGGCGGCTGCACCCCACTACAGCTTGAGCGGATATCGGTGGATGGGACTGTGGTCTCCACTCAGAGCAACCCAGCGGAAGAGCTGGCAACAGAGCAGAGTGCCCCGGGCCTCTGCTTTCACCTAACAGAAGAAGGGGTCCCTGTGGTAGTGGATGGGACTTCAGTCTCCACTGGCACAACCCCAGAAAATGGTACAGGACTAAAAGAGGAGGATGTCGGCTTTGCTTTGCAAGCACTGGGGGATTTTCACCTCACACCAGTGGATGAGACTTCAGTCTCCACTAGTATAACCCATAAATGGTGGCCAGTTGGCCCAGATCCCCAACAGCATGATGGACTGAGCCCAGCCACCCTGTCATCTCTCCAGCGGCTGAAAGGACTCCAGGGAGAAGGGCTAGTCCAGGCCTCTCCCCAGCGGCAGACGTGTTCCCTGAGAGAGGCAGAGGATGTCGGGGTGAGTAATGCTCGGTTTGGAGCAAGGGATTTGGGGTACTGTATGGATACCGGCATCGGGGGACTGGAACTACTGACTGAATTCAGAGACAACCCATCTGGTGTCTCCTACTGGGTTAGTCCCCTGCCAAAAGGGGAGATGTGTGACAGGCCTAGCCGGGACAGGGGCTTTTGGAGAGGACTGAATGCGAGCCTCTTGCCGTCCGATTATGGGCCAGGGCCTCAAACCAGGAAGGCGGATGGGCCCTCAAAAAGCTCACACCTTACCTTTATGGCCGGGCTTTCACTCTCATCACCGATCACAACCCCATGGTGTGGCTTAACCGGGTTTCAGGGGACAACGGCCATTTGCTACGCTGGAGCTTGGCCTTACAGCCCTATGACTTTACGATTCATTACCGCCCAGGCAAGCAAAACGGGAATGCCGATGGATTGTCACGCCAAACGGAGTTAACCTCGGACTAGAAGCTCTGAACCCGTCAACTCTACTGGACCAGGAAAGGTCCAACCGAGTTGCCAGAGCAGGGAGAAAAGGGGGGGCCATTGTGAAGGACTTTTATACAATTGCCTATATACTTCAGTCTAATCCTCTCCCTGCTAATGTTAATGTCTGTGCGTTATGGGGTTCTGCCTCTAGCCTGGATAATTGGATTACTTTCCCCTTTGTAGAGGCATCTGTAAAACCTGTTTAAACCAGATTGCCATGCTGCCAGTACGGGACAATGACCTTTCAATGCTAAGTGGCTTGTGAAATACCTTTCCATTGTGTTCTGCAGATGAATAGCCGTGTCACAGACGAGACGACCTAGCCAACCGATTAGATAATTGACTCATGTTAATTGTTGTTCTGATTGCTTCATGGTAGTAATTACCCCCTGGGGGCTTCTCTCTCTGGGAGATAATTACTAAATGTCTTTTAGATCTGTGATTGTGTATTCTAAAGGTTAATTCAATTCAAATTCAAGAATGTGATGTGTCAAGCTTGCGGTGCCGAAATGCCTCTGTATGGAAACCCCCAGTGTGTGGAAAATGGGGTGGAGATTTCATTGTTCTTTGATTGATGACAAGCTTGTAAACTGTATATAAATTTGCAGAGTTTTGCCATTAAAGTGTGTCCTGTTAGATCCAGTATTAAGCCATGGCTAATGTGTGGATTATTCAGCGATTCCAGGGATATTCCTAGTCGGGGAATATTGGGGTGATTTCTTTTATGGGAGAAGAAGGGAGAGGATGGCGGAGATATGCTCTAATACCGTCACATACACTTTTAACCCAACAATAAAAAGGATCAAAATTCAAGTTAAAGGATCACTAAAGGAATTTTTTTTTCTAGCTAAATAGCTTCCTTTACCTTACTGCAGTACTGGTTTCATGTTCTTATTGTTCATTTTTGCTTCGAAGTTGCTGTAATCCTGCTCTGTTCTCCACACTTCCTGCTTGTCTGTTTCCTTATAACCCCAGTGCTGGGAGCTTTCTCACGGTGGTCTGAGCTGTCATTACTGTGTGTCTAAAACTTCCCAGAACCAATCAGATTCATTTTAAAAACCAAACACTGCCCTGGATTTGTTTGTTTTTGTTCTGTGTCTATTTCTACTTCACAGAAACGTGAAGCCAGTTCAAAAGTGAAACTAACCTGCAGGCACATTATATGATTGATTTTTATCTATTTTTAATCATTTTAAAAAGGAATCAGTTAACTTTTATGTCTCTATACCCTGTAAACAGTCATTTCAGCAAAACATTTTTTTTCCTTTAGTGACCCTTTAAGGACTTTCACTGTTGCAACGTTTTTTAGATGGACACAGTTTGTTTTATCGAAGATTGTATGCAATGTTTATTTAAACTAATAAATTGCTATTTAATTTTGTTTATATGATTAGCTCTGCTCTTTTTCCCTGATTTACAGTGGAACCTCATATTGCGAGTAATGCGGTTAACGAGTGTTTCGCAATACGAGCAATATTCGCTTTGATATGCGCGTGGTTTGGATTATAAGCATTCTCCTGGAATGGATTATGCTTGTAATTCAAGGTTCCACTGTATTTGCCTTATGGTTCTTGTGTTCGGACTATATGGCTTTGAGCTTTTCTAGATATATAGTTTTTGTTGACAATGTGCCCTAATTTTACCACTGGTTACTTGTAAATTGGTTGATTGATTTTTTCCCACAGAGTGGTAACGGGATAAGTGCAGGATTTATATATATATATTTTTATCTACAGTAAATTAACCTCACTGTATTGATTTTATGTTAATGGCCACATGAAAAAATAAAAAAAATAAAAAGGTGCTCCAGAAGACCACTAGGGATGGGAATAAAATATACACTAATCAGACATAACATTATGATGACCCACCTAATATTGAGTGGGTCTGCCTTTTGCTGCCAAAAAAGCTCCAACCCATTGCATGGATGCCACTTGACCTCTGAGGATATGCTGTGGTATCTGGCCCTAAGCCTTTAGTATCAGTTCTTTTAGGTCTGGGGTTGTGAGGTAGGGCTTAAAATGAATCTGACTTGTTTTTCTATAACATCCCACAGATGCACGAGTGGATTGAGATCTGGTGAATTTGAGCCAACAGTACACCTCAAACTCAGTGGGTTTCTCAAACCATTCTTGAATGATTTTTCAGCATTGCAGGGTGCCTTGCTGAAAGCGGGCACTGACATCAGGAATACTTTTTGCATGAAGGGGTGTACTTGGTCAGCAACAATGTTTAGGTAGGTGGTACATGTCAAAGTACATTACCCAAAGCATCACACTGACTACACCTGCGTGCCTGCTTCCCATGGTGCATCCAGGTTCCGTTTCTTCCCTAAATAAGCACGTGCATGTGCCTGGCCATCCTCATGAGGTAAAAGAAAAATGTGATTCATCAGACCAGGTCAGGTCAGGCCAGGCCATGTTCTTCCATTGATCTGGAGGTCCAATTCTGATGCTCATGTGCCCACTGTAAGAGCTTTTGGCTGTGGTCATGGGTCAGCATGAGCACCATGATTGGTCTGCCAGTACGTGCCCCCACACACATTAAACTGCAATGCCTATTTTATTCTGCTTTCATCATATCAGCTTCATGGACAAGATGTTTATTGTTTACTTGCTGCCTAGCAGATCCCACCGACTTTCAGATGTCATTGTAATGACATATTCAATGTTATTCACATTACCTGCCAGTGGTCTTAAAGGGGCTGTAAAAGTTCGTTTTTTATTTTCTAAATAGGTTTCTTTAAGCTAGTGCATTGTTGGTTTACTTATCTTTTACTTCGATTTCCCTTCTAAATGTTTTTTTTCTTTGTTTTCTTTGTCTGAAATTCTCACTTCCTGTTCCTCCTCAGTAAGCTGTTCAGTAAGCTGTTCTGACTGACTTTCCACCGCTCGGATGATGGTGGAAAGCTTACTGAGGAGAAACAGGAAGTGAGAAATTCAGACAAAGAAAAAAAAAACATTTAGGGCCAAATTCTCGTAGAATCCGCGATGGCGTAGCGTAAGCCATTTACACTATGCCACCGCAACTTACTGGAGCAAGTGCCGTATTCTCAAAGCACTTGCTCCGTAACTTGCGGCGGCGTAGTGTAAATGGCCCGGCGTAAGGCCGCGTAAATCGAAGCGGGCGGCTTGTATTTAAATTAAGCACGCCCCACGCCGAACGAACTGCGCATGCGCCAGCCGAAAAAAAAAAACAGTGCGCATGCTCCAACTCACGTCGGAAAACGTTGATGAAACCGACGTGAAAACGACGTGATCGTCACTTACGCAATATGCCCTATTCGCGAGCGACTTAGTTAAACGACGTAAACTATGGTCCCGACGCCATACTTAACATGGCATACGAGGGACCTTCGTAAACGTACCCCTCATATAGCGGGGGTAAGTTTACGCTTACGAGACGTAAACTTTGACGACGAGGTGCCATAAAAACGTTTGGGAATCGGCGTATCTTTCTCATTTGCATCTCATCTTGCTCATTTACATTTAAGATCCAACGGTATAAGATTACGCCAGTCAGATCTTAGCGTAAAACCGGCGTATCATGTTTTCAGGATAGAAAACAATGATACGCCGGCGGGAAATACGAATTACGCCGGTGTATCTGTACATACATCACCGTAATTATTTTGAGAATCTGGCCCTTAGAAAGGAAATTGAAGGAAAAGGTAAGTGAACCAACAATGCACTAGCTTAACCACTTCCCTACGGCCGTACGACTATATACGGCCGCAGGGTGGTTCTAATTCTCCGGGCGCCGTGTTTTCACGGCAGCCCCTTTCTTCGTTCCCAGCGCGCGCTCCAGAGCGCGCAGCGGGGAACTTCTGTACTGGCCGTGTCCCTTGGACACAGCCAATCACAGATCGCCGCGAACGGCCAATCAGAGTGGCCGCTTGTGATGCGATCTGTGCAGCGAATGAGAGATGATCTCATAGATAAACATATTAGATAATTTCTCATTATATATCAGACAGGAGGCTCATATCTTGCATTTCTTTCTTTTAATAATGCTCATAGCAGAAAGGTTCAAAAGGTTTAAAACTTTAACATTTCACAAGAAAAACTGAACTACAAGACCCAGAATCCTTTGGGTCGATGGTCCCACCCCTTAGAGACCCTATATAAGATCTGCCCTGAAGCGATCACTTCCTCTTTCTTTCTGCTCATAGACAGATAAGTGCCTTTATTTATTTATTCATATTTTCTGTGTATTTGCCTTGTAATCCTCATTACTTGTGTGTTTGGTTCATTGGGCAGACGCTGGGCATCCCCTCCCTTCTGAGGGAATTTCGCTCAGCTTGTCGGCTGTGACTGCTCCGGGTCCGACGCGGTGTCGGCTCCCCGGGGAAGCGCGGCTGCAACGACATTTTCTTTCCCTCAGACCGTTCGCGCCTTTTTTCGCTCCAGAGAGGGAGGGGATGTAAATCCCCGCTGTATGGAAACTCCTCCAAATCCCATTGACCTATCGCAGCGCCTCTCGTCACGGCGCTGCGACAGGATTTTTTTTTATTCGGCGCTTCTCTCCCTCTCTCACAGCGGCACTTGAGAGAGAGATTTACTGCTGTGGGAATCGTAGGTATCGCTGCCACTCCCTTCCCCTCTCTCCTAGCAACCATAAACAGGATCCTCTGGCACACACGGAGCACTTCAGATAGTGGTCTGTGCTAGTGCTTGTCCCTTACAAAACATTTGCCAATTATTAATTTTCTCTAAGAATAATGGCAGAGGACTCTAGAACCCATTCTCTGCAGGCAGACCTGGGATCTAACCCTGATACTCCCCAGATGATGACTCCTACTCAAATTCAGGACCTGATCACTAGGTCCATACAGGCTGCCCTAGCTTCCTCTGCTTCCAACCCCTTACATCAACCTGAGACTGTCAAAGCGGGCAAGGCAACATTCAAACGAAAACACCTTGAGACCCGCTCCGACTCCCCGGCAGGGGAAGTAAAAATCATGTCTGAGGCAGGACCCTCCTCGGCCTGCCGACCCAGCCACCCGACTACGGATCGACCCTTGGCTCACAAGGAGTTCCCCAATAAAAGAATGGTGTCTACCCACCGGGTTAAACCGGACTCCCTTAACGAGGAGTCAGGGGATGAATCCCCTGAGGGTTCATTTATCTCCTCTTCGGATGATTCCGATTCTGATATGGTGGCTGGGCATGTGGTTCCGGACACGGAAACCAACTCCGATCTTCAGACGGAGGTAATTTTGGATTCTCTAGGAGAACCATTTTTTAATCCCGAAAACATTACCCATCCTAGGTCAGGGGACTGGGCCCCTCTCCCTCAGGTGTCTCACTACGTGGAACACTGGGTCAGAAAGATCTTAGATAGATCAAATCACAACAAACTTAGAGCAGAATGCCCCAGGCCATGTGTTCCCCACAAGGTGGCGGTCACTCCTGAGATTGACCCAATCCTACTCAAGTACCTGACCAAAAATGGTAGATACGCTAAAAAGGGTATCGAGCGATCCTTTAAATTAATCCAGGATCGTATTCTGGATCTACTGGGACCTCTTACTAAGATCCTAAATCTTTCGGAACATGCGGTTACTAATCAAGAGCCGGTCGACCTACCACAACTGCGAGGCTGGGCCCAAAGAGCCATTTGCCTCCTTGGTTCAGCTAATACGACCTGCGCCATTGAAAGACGCAGGTCTATCCTCATGAAGTTAGACCCTCAACTCTCGCATCTTGCAGAGTCCAAACCAGGTCCCTCGGCCGAGGGTCTCCTCTTCGGGGAGGACTTAGTAAAGAATATAAACAAATTTGTGGGCATGTTCAATACCCTAGACAAGGCCCAATCATCCCTAAAAAGAACAGGTCAGAGTTACCGGGTTTTTGCCAGGGCCGGCAGAGGAAGAGGCCGTTCTGCTGGCCGCGCCGCTTACCACAGGGCCCTTTCAAGAGCCCCCAACCAGGCCTTTGCTACCCCACAGCAGTATCCAACCCCCCTGGTACAACCGGCACCATTCTTTCCTCCCAGAGGACGACCTTGGAAAAGTCGAGGCGGCAGAGGATTCCCGAGATCCAGACCTCCTACCGGTGAGTGCCTCACAGTGTGCCCACATACCGATAGGGGGCAGACTAAAACATTTTATTCACGCTTGGCGCATGATTACAGCAGACGCTTGGATAATTTCTGCAGTACAGGGTTATTGCATAGAATTCATGTCCCATCCGGTCATGTCTGTGATACCTCAACCCATTCATTACACAACACACAACAGGTATCTAATAGATTTAGAAATTCAGGAACTGATTTCAAAACAAGCAATTGTAAAGGTCGACCCAGGCTCCCCGGAATTCCTAAACAACCTTTTCCTGGTAGCAAAAAAGGACGGGGGATACCGACCGGTTATAAACCTCAGACTCCTAAACCAATTTGTGGTTTATCACCATTTCAAGATGGAGGGCATCCACATGTTGAGGGACCTCTTGGTTCAAGGGGATTGGCTTGTCAAAATAGACCTGAAGGATGCTTACCTGACGGTACCTATGCATCATTCTGCACAAAAATACCTGAGATTCAGGTGGCGGGGTTACACGTGGCAATTCACTTGCCTTCCTTTCGGCCTATCATCGGCTCCGTGGTGTTTCACCAAGTTGATGAAACCAGTGGTAGCCACTCTACGTCGGAGGGGGGTACGTCTGATCATCTACTTGGACGACCTTCTCATTCTGGCTCACTCGAAGTCCCAAGCAGAGCTGCACAGGGACTGGGCAGAATCCCTCGTTAGGCCTGGGTTTTCTAATCAACCACAAAAAGTCGGTGCTATCACCAGCTCAAGAGATGGAATTCTTGGGTTTCTCAGTGGACACCAGACTAGCAATTCTGAAATTGCCACTTCACAAAATGGCTCTGATCCGACGGGAGATCAGAGCGGTCCTTCGCGAACGTCAGATATCCCTCAGACTCCTATCTCGCATCGTAGGCCTACTTTCAGCCTCCATCCAGGCCATTTTTCCAGCACCCCTCCACTACCGAGCTCTACAACGTCTAAGAGCACTTCATTTACGTCAGGGACTTCGATACTCAGACAAGATTACCCTTTGCTCGGATTCGGAAATGGAACTCCGATGGTGGCTCCACTACGCCCTGGAATGGAACGGAAAGACGATCTTCAGCCCTCGTCCGGACATAATACTGGAGTCGGATGCCAGTCGTCTAGGCTGGGGAGCTCGATGCGGTCCGTCCTCCTCTGGAGGGACATGGTCTATCCAGGAATCCACGCTCCATATCAACGCGTTGGAGTTACTGGCGGCGCTGTTCGCGGTCAGGTGTTTTCTCTCACGGAGATCCGACTGTTGCGCTCTCTTACGTTTGGACAACGTAGCGGCAGTGCAATACATCAACCGCTTAGGGGGCACGAAGTCCAAGCTTCTGGCGGACATTGCTTCCGAACTTTGGAGCTTCTGCCTTTCCCGCAATATTACCCCCGTAGCGGAACACATTCCGGGTGTATCCAATTGGGTGGCGGATTGGAACTCACGCCACTTATCAGACTCCAGCGACTGGACTTTGGACAGATCGGTCTTTCTGACACTTCAAAACCTTTGGGGTCCACTGCATATGGACCTTTTCGCCTCCCGCCTCAACCGCCAACTTCCGAATTTCTACAGCTGGAGACCGGATCCGGAAGCAATAGCGACGGACGCGTTCCTTCAATGGTGGCCGGAGGGTCGACACTACGCCTTCCCTCCCTTTTCCATGATTACCAGACTTCTTCTACAGGTAGTCCACTTGAGGGCCACGGTGGTCCTGATCACGCCTTGGTGGCCAACTCAACCGTGGTTTCCCCTGGCCTTGGGGATGTCGATCGACTATCCCAGACTTCTCCCACACTCCACTCACCTCCTGACCGACCCAGCCGGGAACCTGCACCCGTTGTTGCTGGAGGGCAATCTTCCCCTTATCGCCTGGCTAGTTTCGGGTCGTCAGGCCCTGACCCTGAACTTTCAGAGTCAGCTAGAGACCTCCTCTCCTTGGCCTGGTCCCCGGGGACTAGATCGGCTTATAGATCTGCCTGGGGATTGTGGTCTCGTTGGTGTGATCAACAACAAATTGATCCCATTCGGGCTCCTATCTCCACGATAGTGAACTATCTTGCGGAAGCCTACGCTTCGGGTAAAGCTTACAACTCCCTGAATGTGTATAGGTCCGCCATTTCGGCATACCATTGTCCAGT
Organism: Rana kukunoris; assembly: GCA_029574335.1. Classification (NCBI taxonomy): domain Eukaryota; kingdom Metazoa; phylum Chordata; class Amphibia; order Anura; family Ranidae; genus Rana; species Rana kukunoris. The sequence goes on along the minus strand of CM056055.1, from coordinate 100,462,258 downwards.
CGATTCTCTTCCTGTGGGCAAACATCCTCTGGTCTGCCGACTTCTCCGAGGCGCGAGATTCAACCGCCCCCCCCGGCCTCGTTATTCGGCGACTTGGGACGTCTCTTTAGTTTTGCGACTGTTCTCGTCCTGGGAAGACAACGACCGCCTCCCTTTGAGACTTCTCTCAATGAAACTTACCACCCTGTTATGCCTCATCTCCATCAAACGTACCTCGGATGTGAGAGCATTAGATATCTCCAGAAGACAATTTTCCCCAGAGGGTGTGAGATTTTCTATTGTACGTAGGACCAAGACCCAGCTACACTCTGTCTTCTACCCCTTTTTCCCATCTCATCCTCGCCTTTGCGTGGTTCGCTGTTTACAGGCTTATGAGGCACTTACAGCCTCTCTCCGATCCCCGACACTTTCGCAATTATTGATTTTGTTTATTCAACCTCACCTCCCAGTGACCTCCTCCACTTTGGCCAGGTGGATTCGCTCGGCCATGGCCATGGCAGGAATCGACGTATCTCTCTTTGGCGCCCATTCGACCAGGGGCGCGATGGCCACTAAGGTACTTTCCTCAGGGGGATCCCTGTCGGATCTGCTTCTGGCAGCCGACTGGTCCTCCGAATCCACTTTTCGAGAGTTTTACTTCAGACCGGAAACTCACGTATCCTTTTCAGTGCTTGATTCATGACCATCACACTTCATTCTTGTGGTTTCTAGACAGGAGTTAAAGGGTCACATATTCATGCGGGAATAGGCACAGCCTTCCAGGGTAGTATTATTATTTGTTAATTCATATCTTGTATTAAGGATGTGTTATTGCTTTAAACATGCAAGATATGAGCCTCCTGTCTGATATATAATTGGGGATTTTCCTAGCTTGTGACGGAAAATATTAAATTATATGAAGACAGGAGGCGAGTATCTTCCCACCCTACCCACCCTATGATGTTATTCTTTACCGTTTCAGGTTATTGAACTTCTTGAAACCATTACAATCACAGCTTAGACGATGTTCCGTCTGACCCCGTTGGGTCGAAGTTTACTGCCAGTGTTGAGTTGCAGGCTCATCAGAGAAGATTTTAGTCCAGGGAGAAGATATCAGGGTTCGCCATTCTCTTGAGAAGGTTCCGGAGGACTCATCCTTTCGAATTCAGGGCCGTTCGTCCTCCGTTTGACCAGAGCCACTTTGGAGAGTATTCGCATCCAGAAAGAGGAAGTGATCGCTTCAGGGCAGATCTTATATAGGGTCTCTAAGGGGTGGGACCATCGACCCAAAGGATTCTGGGTCTTGTAGTTCAGTTTTTCTTGTGAAATGTTAAAGTTTTAAACCTTTTGAACCTTTCTGCTATGAGCATTATTAAAAGAAAGAAATGCAAGATACTCGCCTCCTGTCTTCATATAATTTAATATTTTCCGTCACAAGCTAGGAAAATCCCCAATTGCCAGCTCTCACAATGACAGCGTCCTGTCATAGAGAGAGGAGACTGATCTGTGTCTTTTGTACACAGATTGGTCACCCCCCCTCCCCCCACAGTTAGAACACAATGCAGGATACACACTTAACCCCTTCCTCACCCCCTAGTGTTAACCCCTTCCCTGCCAGTCACATTTATACAGTAATTAGTGCATATTTATAGCACTGATTGCAGTATGAATGTGAATAGTGCCAAAAATGTGTCAAAAGTGTCCGTCATGATGTCGCAGTCGCAATAAAAATCCCAGATCGCAGCCATTACTAGTAAAAAAATAAATAATAAAAAATAATAATTATGTCCCTTATTTTGTAGGCGCTATAACTTATTCTTATAACTTATTGCGATTTTTTTTTTTTTTTTTTTACCAAAAATATGTAGAAGAATACGTATCGGCCTAGACTGAGTTTTTTTTTTTTTAAATTGGGCTATTTTGAATAGCAACAAGTAAAAAATATTGTATTTTTTTTTCAAAATTGTCGTTCTTTTTTGTTTATAGCGCAAAAAATAAAAACCGCAGAGGTGACCAAATACCACCAAAAAAAAACTATATTTGTGGGGAAAAAAGGACGCCAATTTTGTTTGGGAGCCACGTCGCACGACCTCGCAATTGTCAGTTAAAGCGACGCAGTGCCGCAAGCTGAAATTTCACCTGGTCAGGAAGGGGGTATACATGCCCAGTAAGGAAGTGGTTAAAAGAACCTATTTAGAAAATAAAAAACTAACGTTTACAACCCCTTTAATGTTATGACTGATCAGTGTATATAATAAATGAAAGGGTCAGGGAACAAAGTAAACACAAAGTATGTGTGCAATGGGTTTGCATATCTGGAAGCTTGCTCATTTTTGGAAAATGAACAGAGTTTTCCAAGGTGGAAGCAGCTTTTTTTTTTTTTTTAATCGCCTAGAATTTACACAGGTACAGTATGTGTGTCTTGCAATGTTTGCCTATCTGTGGCCATTAATCATAGTCTTTGTTCACCGCAGTTTAGTCTATCCAGTGCTGAATTTACCATTAATTAGTATACCAGCAAGCACATGAATCTGTCTAATATCTGATATCACTAGTATTTCCAGGAATTCTCGAGCCAATAGCTGACTGGAGCTAGGTATAGAGCACTGTGCTGGAAGCTGCAACATTCTTGACAGCTTACCAGCACCAACATTCCTACCGCTGGCAAACCTCTGCATGCCAGCTCACAGCTGGTCTTCATTACTGCCATTTTCCTAATCTGTGAACTCTCTGTAATTCGTTAAGAATCTGTTGCTTTCGTAGTGACAGGTTTTTAACCCCTTGCGGACTGCCTACTATACATACAGAGAGACCGCATCCCTATTGATCCAGGAGGACATACTGGAACTGCGCTCCTGTGCATGTTTACATGTGCATAATAATCATGTGTGTAGCGCCTGGCTGTTTTCAGAGCCAGTGTTATGTTAAATTTAAGGGGCTGTCCTTTTGTCCGGGGACTCCCGTCACCCCCGAATGGCAGGTGGCAACAGTGTGGTTAAGTGTTCTGAGTATCATTTCTTAGCAGCCAGTCAGGGGTTGTCTGCCTCGCTGTGCATGCTGGGGAGGGGTATAAAGGGGCAGACGCCGTGTTCTTCCTCATGTGGCGCCCACCATTGGGGTAGCCATTCCACGACACCCATGCATATGGCCCTCCTGGCCGGGGTGTGCGTGGGTAGCAGTGTTCCTGGTTCCGTTGGCCTGGAGCAATTGATCCGCTGTGAGGGCCCAGTAGTCGACTGGGTCCCCAATTTGGAGGGGGTCTCGAGCTGTCCGACGAATTGGAGGAAGCTGACCAATGAGCAGTCTGTCCGAAGGATACTGAGCACGAGGCTGGTGTTCTAGGAGAGGCCTATCTATTCGTCGGAAGACAACCTGAGTTCTGACAGGCTGGATGTTGGTCGTCTGTCAGTTGCTAATTCTGCAAAACTACCTGAAGGAGATCCGGATGCTGAATCTACTGAGAGAGGATTCTTGGCCATAATTGCCTCCAATCTTGTAGGAGGATCTGTGGCAGAGACTTAATCCTAAATTCAAGTGACAGGCTGGTGAGAGAGGCCTGTCCGGATGCGCTATACCTACTTTGGCTAGAGTGGTGAAGTAAAGTATCGTTGGAAGCAGGACTGTTTCCCGTATTCAGTTACACTTGGATATGCTGTCTCCTATTTGCTATCCCTTCACCTCTCTACTGTTTAATCGTTTTTATCCGGGTGGGTAATAAAAGCACATTCCCTTTACTACAACTCTCATCAAGTACTCTAGATGGCGGAGACACAGAGGTAACATGCCACCCAAAACAAACCAGCAGCTCCTTCAGGGGTAGTGCTACATGTGATAGTGCTGACATTGGCCACAGCAGATCCCAGGCTAAAGGTGATCAATCACAGTGCATCAAAGGACTGTTGTTTGCAGTCGGCTCTCTTTTTTCTCATACATAGAGGAAGACCATAATAAGAGCTTTACAGTTTAATCTCCACTCCAGCCAGCATAGGTGAAATGTACTAGTACCGGTGCAAGCCAGCAACAGTGCCCTGGTGGCCAACCAGCACAAGTGCACGTGTTCTCATACTGGTGTCAGCTACTGCTAGTGTATTGATTGCCAGTCAGCACCAGTACCAGTGTTCTAATGCCAGTGCTTTCCAGTGCCAGTGTCCTAATTCCCAGCCACACTAGTACCAGTGTTCTAATACCAGCATCAGACAGACCAGTGTTCTGCTCACCAGCCAACACCAATTTATGTTCTTTTACCAATTTTGCCAGCCATCACCAGTAAAAATGTATTTTTACTAGTGTCAGTGTCAGTGTCCGTGGCGGCTGGTGCTCCAAATTTTTGGGGGGGGGCGCAAAGGAAAAAAAAATTGCAGTCTCACTGTGCCCGAACACAGCCACTGTGCCATGCCATCAAACGCAGCCACTGTGCCATCAATTTGCACCACTGTGCCATGCCATCAAATGCAGCCACTGTGCCTTAAATTTGCACCACTGTGCCATGTCATCAAATGCAGTCACTGTGCCATGCCATCAAACGCAGCCACTGTGCCATGCCATGCCGCCCGGCACTTACCTTTACTGGAGTGAGGCATCCACGTCCCACGATGTCTTCTCCCGCCCTCGATGACTGACAGGCGTCTCAGCCTATCAGGTTACCGGTAGCCAGAACTGGCCAACCTGATTGGCTGAGACGCCTGTCATCTTATCCAAGGGGCGTACAGTCTGTGCGCTCCGAGAATAAGCTTCCGGGACCCGAGGGCTGTACTGGGAAAGCCTATCAGAGCTGTTGGCTCTGATAGACATTTCCGTACAGCCAACCAGCTGGCGTTATTCAGATGGCCGGACATGAGCGCTGACCATCTGAATAACAGCGGCAGCGGCGATAATAACATAGATTCGTGCAATGCATGAATCTATGTTATTAGACTCAGTGGCGGTGAGAGCCAGAGGGGGCGGCGCTACAGTGCCCTCTATGGACGAATCGCCACTGGTCAGTGTATTGATCCCCAGTCAATACCAGTACCAGTGTTCCAGTACCATTGTTAGCCAGCACCAGTTTCCTGATCACTAGCCAGAATAGAACCAGTGTTTCAATTCCAGTGTCAGCCAGTTCCAGTGTCCTGATGGCAAGCCAGCACCAATACAATGTTCTAATACCAGTTTCAGTCAGCAAATGTGTCCCGATCATCAACAATCATCAGTACAGCATTTTAGTACCAGGGTCAGTCAGTGTCCTGATTGCCAGCCAGAACCAGAACCGGTGTTCTAATACTAGTGTCAGTAAGCAACAATGTCCTGATCTAAAATCAGCACCACACCAGTACAGTCTTTTAATACTAGTTGTGACGGGAGTCACTTTTGGGCACAGGGTGACCAAGAAAATAATGAACACTGAGAATATGATTGGATTTCTTCAAATAGGACAGTAATATTCTTTAACAATATCTCTCAAGAAATATGAAGATTTTATCCTCTGTACACTGTGAGGTATATGACCAGGAAGTATAACTCCTAATATGGGCATTCAAGAAGTTCAGTATAAGAGACCGACCGTTAGGGATGAGTCGAACACCCCTGGGTTCGGTTCGCACCAGAACATGCGAACAGACCAAAAGTTTGTGTGAACTTTAGAACCCCTATTAAAGTCTATGGGACTCGAACGTTTGAAATCTAAAGTGCTAATTTTAAAGGCTAATATGCAAGTTATTGTCCTAAAAAGTGTTTAGGGACCCGGGTCCTGCCCCAGGGGACATGTATCAATGCAAAAAAAGTTTAAAAAAATGGCTGTTTTTTCAGGAACAGTGATTTTAATAATGCTTAAAGTGAAACAAATAAATTGAAATATTCTTTTAAATTTCGTACCTAGGGGGGTGTATAGTATGCCTGTAAAGTAGCGCTTGTTTCCTGTGCTTAGAACTGTCCCTGCACAAAATGTAATTTCTGAAGGAAAAAAGTCATTAAAATCACTCACCTTAGGGTCTGGTATGGATATTAAGGGGAACCCTGCGTCAAGAGTGTGCAGAACCTTCAGGTCTGGTATGGATTTTAAAGGGGAGCTCCACCCCAAATTTAAAAAAAAATGCAGTGGACCCCCACACATTTTTTTTTATGAATGACTTTTCTCTGTATTGCCAGGAGCCAACAATTCATTATAGCCGCGAGTGATTTTAAATTACTTTTTTTCCTTCAGAAATGACACTTTGTGCAGGGACAGTTCTAAGCATTGGAAACAAGCGCTACTTTACAGGCATACTATACAACCCCCCTAGGTACGAAATTTAAAGGAATATTTCACTTTTATTGTTTGACTTAAAGGTATTATTAAAATCACTGCTGCCAAAAAAACTGCAGTTTTTAAAACTTTTTTTTGCATTGATACATGTCCCCTGGGGCAGGACCCAGGTCCCCAAACACTTTTTATTACAATAACTTGCATATTAGCCTTTAAAATTAGCACTTTCGATTTCAAACGTTCGAGTCCCATAAACTTTAACAGGATTCTAAAGTTCACACGAACTTGCCGCGAACACCCCAAATAGTTCGCTGTTCGGCGAACAGGCAATGTTCGAGTCGAACATGAGTTCTACTCGAACTCGAAGCTCATCCCTACCGACTGTCTATTGCTTACGATGTTGCTTTTGTCTGGATAAGTAAATTGTGTTAATCTTGTCTGAGGCAGCTTTCCATTCACCTATTTTTAAGTGTGCTAATGAACTCACCTGTTGTCTGCTAAGGGATGTATTGACACTCAGAATAATGTGTAATGTGTATTGGGGGCTCGTTATGTAACCTTTGTGTGATGTTGTGGGTGGATCCGGGTCATTGTTCATGTGGTGACTGTAGTATTCTCAAGTTTATATAAAGATCCTGTATTCCTTTTAATAAAAAGTCTGATTCCTGCTTGACCCTCAATACAGAACCTCGTCTCGTACTTGGAGAAGGGTAGAATTATTCGTATGGGTTTCTTGTTCGGCTGATTGGAGTGTTTGGTAGCTGCCTTTGTGTTTGGGAATGGAATGTCCTAAACGACTTTAACCCCTTTCATACTCAGGGTGTCGTTACACCAGTATCAGCTAGAACCAGTGTCCTGATCACCAGCCAGCACCAATACCAATGTTCTAGTGCCAGAACCAGAATACAACATATGTTAAACTCACCGGCCTGTAGTTGTCAGCTTCTTCCTTACTACTATTCTTGTGGATGTTAGAAGAGATTGGTTAAAATGATCCTTTAACCTCTTCCGATAGTGACCAAGGGGGCTTTATCTCCGACACGTCCACCAGAATGAATATCCCCAGGCTGTTTCAAAACCTGCAATATCCACATGACTGTCCTCCCACTATTGTGTCTTTGGACACTTGCAAGACATTCAACAGTGTGCAATGGCCCCCATGCTGTAGCATTAATAAAACTCCTTTACACCTTCCGGTAGCTCGGATGCGGGTCAATTCCTCTATCACTGGCCCCTTTCCAATTTCTAGGGGCACACGACAGGGGTGCCCGTTGTCACCCCTCTTGTTTGCCCTGGCCATGGATTTGATCCTCCCCCTCGATTAAAGGACTCCCAATTGCTAATATAGAGGAGCGCATTTCACTTTATGCGGATGACACATTGATGTATCTGGCTGATACTAATGAATCACTTCAGGCCCTGTTGGTAGATTAATACCTTTGGAGACTGTTCTGGCTTCCGGGTGAATTGGTATAAGTCTAGTCTTTTCCTCCTAGATGTGGCTGAGCCTCCCCTGATTCCAAGCTTCAAGTGGTATCCTCCTTTAAGTACCTTGGGGTTCTGGTGCAGACCCCTTTATCTTTATATGTCGCCAAAAACTTAGATCCCCTATTGGTCCGCCTTCAGAAGCAGACCAAGCAGTGGAGGAATCTGCCTCTGGATCTTATGGGGAGGGCCAACGTCCTCAAAATGATCTACAGTACTTACCGAGATTACTCTACATCCTTGCCAATTCCCCTTGCAAAATACCTAAATCTATTTTTAAACGCATAGATTCAATATGTACTACTTTCCTGTGGAAGGGTGGCTCCCCCAAGGTAGCACTTGAAACACTACGGTTGCCAGCGAACTTGGCAGGCCTGGCATTTCCCAATTTCTTTCTTTATTATTTGGCATCCCAGTTGGTGCACATCCACGATTGGCTGTGCCCGGTTCCGGCCAATGCCTGTACCTCCACGGAGGGAGCCATCGCATCTTCTCTGGAAACCCTACATAATAGGGTTCCCGATCGCCCCTGGAACCTTCCTACTTGCCACATCCCTTTCCTCTATCCATTATATTGTCACAAAAGTATCCAGGCACACCTGGCTGAAATCCCTTTGGTTTAACCCTAATCTGCAGGAACTATACTCCCTTCCTGATCCCAATCGCTGGTACTCCAGGGGGGTTAAATATTTATGCCACCTGTACAATGCTCAGGGCTTTAATTGTTTTTCTCAGCTACATTTAGACTTTGATCTACCAAGATCATACCTATTTTATTACTACCAGCTCAGGCACGCTATTCGTGCCCAGTTTGGCTCCGTGGATGATCCAACTGACTTTTTCCCCCCGTTGGAAAAACTGCTCAGACAGCCAGATCCCACTAAACTTGTCTCCACCTATTATGCAGCCCTAATAACTGACTTTAACCCCAGATTTCACAAAGCTCAGGTAAAATGGACCTCTCTGGACATATCCCTGGTAGACGAGGACTGGTCAGAATTTAGTGATACGTATAAAAACTCTGTTATTGCTTCCCAGGACCGCATCATACAGGTCAAAATTTTCCATCAAACCCACCTCACTCCGGCTAGGTTACACAACATGGGTCTCCTGCCCTCAGCTGCCTGTTTCTGCGCCTGTGGCCAGGAGGCCGATTTCTTACACTGCTTCTGGTAGTCTGGGACTTCTGGGAAGAAGCGGGTGCTTTCATCACATCGGCGCTAGGCCTCCCAAACATAATCCACCCCAAGAACTGCCTATTAGAAATTTTTGGCGAATTATACCTATCATCACATGCCAAGAGACTGCTCTGTATACTCTTCTTCTATGTTAAAAAAAAAACTATTTTACTGTCCTGGAAGGGTGCACAGACCTCTCTGAAATCCCTCTTGTTAAAACTTATTAATGACGCTATTCCACGATATAAACTTACTTTTGAACTCCGTAAACGGAACAAAACCTTCCATAAAATTTGGGGTAGATGGTTGGCTAGTCTGCTAACCCTCTCCCAGCACTGTACTACTCTTGCTTGACTATTGATGGGCCATGCCTCAGGGATCTCTAATGTCTGGACCTCCGCTTTTGCTATATCCCGGTATTATACCTGAGCCTTTTACCACTGTGCTTACTTTATATTTTTCACTGATGTCAGTTTATTTTTCTATGTTTGAGTGTATTGCCTAATGTTTATGCCCAGGTTGTCTGGTGGTATTGTTGTTGTTTTTTTGTATGTTTCTCTCTGTTTGTTGGTTTGTCTTAAACCTAATAAAAATATCTTAAAAAAAAAAAAAACTCTTCCGGGCCGCCAACCACACATATACTGCGACAGGGCAGCACAGCTGTGTGAAACAATGTACCTGTCTAGATGGCCCCCAGCCACTCGTGATCATTTGTAGGAGAGGCAAACCGTCGTTCTGTCACAGAGGAAGAAAGAAATCTGTGATTCCCGCTAATCAGAAACACAGATGTCTCTCTTCCTACAGTCAGTGCACCCCCACCCACAGTTGTGAAAGCGTTCCCTAGGAGCGCACTTAACCCTTTGATCGTCCCTGATGTTAACCATTTCCCTGCCAGTGTCATTTATAAAGGGATAGTAATTGTTTTTAGCACTGATCACAGTATTGGTGTCACTGGTCTCCAAAAAGTGTCCAATTTCTCCACCTCAATGTCGCAGTCCCACTAAAAAATTGCTGATTGCCGCCATTACCAGTAAAATTTAAAATAAAAATGCCATAAAAATATCCCATAGTTTGTAGACGCGATAACTTTTGCGCAAACCAATCAATATACGCTAATTTGATTTGATTTTTTTACCAAAGATATGTAGCTGAATACATATTGGCCTAAATTGTTGAAGAAATTGTGTTTGCTACATATTTTTTAATGGATATGTTTTATACCAGAAAAAATATTATTGGTGCAAATGCTTCCCTAAATTAGGTGCACATGATTTTAAAAGGACCGTCACTGGAAAACTGCTGTAAATGCTTGAATTTACAATTTTTAATTAGTAATTAGTGATCTTGTAAAAGTTAAATGCTCCGTCATAGAACAGAATGCATTGTGGATGTACAGTAATACAAGTTCTGTGTATGGTGGAGAGGGCAGAAGGGTAAATGCTGCAGTTAAAGTGCTTTTAAAGGCTAAAGGGTTTTTACCTTTATGCATTCTCTGCATGAAGGTAAAAAACTTTCAGTGTGTAGCTCCCCCCCCCCTTCAGCCCTCCAAATACTTACCTAAGCCAGATCTCAATCCAGCAAAGTGCACGAGAGCAGAGGCTGTCTAAGGGTCTCTCCCTCCCTATTGGCTGAGATGCAGCAGCAGGTGCTATTGGCTCTCGCTCCTGTCAATCACAGCTAGTGAGGGGGCAGAGCTGAGAAGCGCTATCTGTGTCATATGGATCAGGAGCGAGCATGTACTGGCTTGCTATGGGGGCACTCAGAGAGGGACGAGTAGCCCATAGCGCCAGTGGGGGGACTCAAGAAGAGGAGGATGGGGATGCTCTGTGCAAAACCATTGTACAGTGCAGGTAAGTGTGACATGTTTGTTTAAAAAAAAACATAAAATATGCCTTTACAAACACTTTCATTCTCACTGGGGCGTAAGACAGCATTTGAAGGCAATAGTTGGCATCTGTTTGGAGGTGCCGAGGTATGATTTTATGCAGAAACTGACACCTTCAGATAATAGGATACACCATTTACAACATTGCACATAACTACTCTATTACAAGGAAATAAATATGTGTAGCGCCTGGCTATTTTCAGAGCTGGTGCTATTGTAAATTTAGGGGAAGTTCAGAGAGATAGTTGACTCTGAACCTGTTATTTGGTTAAATTTGGGGTCTCTGCTCCAGCTTGGCTGTACAGTGAGCTATCCTTTTGTCTGGGGACTACCGTCACCCCCAGACGGCAGGTGGCAGCAGTAGGGTCAAGTGTAGTGGATATCTCTCCTCAGCAGCCTCTCAGGAGGGTGTTCCACCTAGCTGTGCATGCTGGGGAGGGGTATTTAAGCGGCATACGCCATTCGTTAAGGGTCGCTGTGTTCCCGCCCTTGAGCTGGGCAGTCGTCCCACCACCCCCGTGTGTCGCCCTCCTGGCAGGGGTGTGTGGGTGTGTGTTCCTGGCTCCAGGACCATGTTGATCCAGAGCGCATTCACCTAGATTGTGGACCCAGCGAGTCTACTGGGTTCCTATTTCGCCAAGTGGTCCTTGGCTGTCCGTCCAGTTGGAGGAAGCTGACTGATGAGGAACCTGTCCGGGAGATACCAAGCACGAGGCTGGTGTTTCAGAAGAGGCCTGTCTATTCATTGGAGGACACTTTGATTCTGAGAGACTGGATGTGGGTCGCCTATCAGTTTCTGATCAAACCTAAGCTATGTTAAGGAGAACTGGGTGCTGAATCCAGTTAAGAGGGATTTTGGACCGAAATTGTCTCCAATCTTCAGGAGGGTCCGTGGCAGAGACTTTATCCTATCCATCCGAGTGACACTCTGGCCACCAGGCTGGTGAGAGAGGCCTGTCCAGATGCACTACACCCACTCCGGCTGGAGTGGCGAAGTAAAGTTGTCGTTGGAAGCAGGACTGTTTCCCATATCCAGTTACACCTGAATCTGCTGTTTGCCATTTGCTATCCCTTCACCTTTCCTATTGTCTTTAACCCGGCTGGGTAATAAAAGCACAGAAAAAAACACATGTCGAGTGGATATTGACTTTACTGCAGCTCTCATCCAATACCCTAGACAGCGGACATACAGAGGTAACGTGACACCCAAAACAAACCAGCAGCTCCTTCAGGGGTAGTGATACACACATATATATATATATATATATATATATATATTGTGACAGGAAGTCAGGTAAATCTGTGGGTGTTGTCATAGACGGGAGATATATTTCTGCCTTGTTTAGCCAATACACCAATTACTATTAGGCGTCGGCTGTAGAAATGGCCAGAGAGGTTTGGGGAGTTAAAATACCTTCAGCTGTTCAAAATGAAGCAATTAAAGCCCCTATAAATAAAGCCTAAGGATAACGACTGATTGCTGGATCCTGAGGCTTTGGGAGTGAAGGAGCAGTCACAAACACTTCTGAAGAGGTGAGGTGCTGATGGATATTTCTGTGTGAGAAATATCAAAGAGACTTTTTGTTGTTTTCTGCTGTAGGACCAGCAGTGTCTGCCCAGCAGTAGGCTGTGCCAGACTCAATAGGTAGGTTCCTGTGTTGGGAAGGTAGACGCCCCAAGTGGCAAGGGTTTATTTTATGTTTTGTTTTGTTTATACTGTTTTGATGCTTGCACGTGTATCCCGCAAGATGGAAAAATAAACCATATCATTTGTTTTCAGTCATCCTTAAGTGCCTTTTTGTACAGTTCAGCGTGTAGTGAACCCATAGAGGGGGTCACACACACCCGCTACCGAGTTAATCCCTCACAATATATATATATATATATATATATATATATATATATATTAAAAAACAGCTGTAAAGCTAGATTTTAATGAATCAAGCAGCATCTGTTCACCACATGCTGAATGTTATAACTGCACAGGCTGTGTTACACTCTTTCTAAAAGCAGTCAGCATTCCCCTGTTCGTTAGTTCTATGGTGAATCCCAATACTTCACAGCAGGGGGCTACACTATACCATACATGCTGAATTGTGCTTTTGACTTTCAGAATGTGTCAGGTGATTGTGCATTGATAAGGTTATCGGGTATTTTGAATTCCCATGCCACTGGGTGATTAGTCCTATAGTTTTTTTTCCTCAGCAATGCCATACAGGTGCATATTAATGTATAAAATCATCATTTACATTTTTATTTATTTTTTATATATTTTTTATATATTTTGTATGTTATTTGCAGTTTTCTGTGAAACTTTTAGCTATGCAATATTACAGATTCTGGAATCTAAACGTATTTCTCGTCCTTTGAACTGTTTTTTATTAAATGTCAGATGTCTTCATAAAATGATACACAATTGTACATACAAGAGTCTTATTATTACTTGCACAATCTTCCACTTACCTAAAATGAATTACCCCTATGTTACCTTAAAGTTGTTTGACACACATTGTTTAGCCTATAATCTGTTTAAATTATTAATGTTTTAATAAAGAAATTAGCCGATTTACGTTAATTCAAAGCAACAGTGTCATTAACATGAAATTTGCGGTAACCTCCTTGATGTAACTCTGATGTCAGTCTAATATAGGCTGACGGCACTCTAAATGTCAGACAACTTTATGGACCAATAAATGTTTTGCTCACTAAACCTTATGAGAGTTTTGAATGATTTGATTTGAATAACTGCAGATTTCATGGTAAAATGTTGCAAGTGCCTGTTGTCCTAATTGTATTCTATTTAAAAAGTTATTATCTTGCCTAAAAAACCTGCACGTAATGTGTTGCTTGTGATGTAATTTCCTAATTGGATGGTACTTCACAGCAATCATGTTTCACATGGAATGATATATTAATTATCAGTTTTATTAAAGTGGGTTAGTTATTTGTTTGTTAATTAGTAATGAGGAAGTATGGTAACAGTAATACAGTCAAAAAATTTGTAACATGATAATAGATTACAAGAATAAAACTATACATACAAGACTAAACTGTTCGCTATATGTTTTGTTACTTAATGCATGATCCGTATGCTGTTTGTTGTGTATGCTATGTGCAGTTTATGCGTCTATGTTGTAAGTGGTGAGTGTGATCTGCCGTGTACTGTGTATGTTCTGTGTGTGTGTGCATGTGTATGGTGCGAGAGCTGTGTACCCTCTGTACTTTGTGTAGTTTACATTTTGTACCGTGTTTTGTGCTTTGTATGTTTTATGCTGAGTAAGGCAGCCCATAGATGAGTCTTTTTTTTCCCTTTAACCAGCAGATTGAACAGGGGCGTTTTATGAATTCAGTGGGCATGTGTGCAGGATCATAAGTTGGGCCCTAGACCCAGAGGAAAGAAAAAGTCGATGTGGTTTACACTGCGCTAAATACTGGGCGTGGCTTAAAGGATATGGTTAAATAGAGTCTGAGATGACTTACAGTGCAAAATGTGATAGTGTGCTGGTGTAGATTATCCCTTGTCTGGACAACATGGGAATGAAACACAAAAGTAGCAGCTTGTTCATACTATGTGCCATAGCCTTAGTTTGTCCATGCTAGATATATGCAGGTCACTGAAAGGTCTCATGGAAAACGCTTGTTTTCTATATGCACCTTGGAAAGCTTAACTCCACAATTCCGATTAAATGTCCGATTAAATAGTTTGTGTAGGCCAAGCTGGCCCAAACAAACGATTTACTGCATTGGTGATCTTGATGGGTGAGCTGTATCATCTGTACAGTATGTAGCCTCCAGGGCTGCTGATAAGCCAGTACAACTGGCCCTGTTGTACCGTGCCCGGCCAGTAGGGGTCCCGGGCAACCTGAACAGAGAATTAATTAATGTGAAAAAAAAAAAAATCCTCCAGCCACCTTGACGGAACACTGTCTGCCCGAGTACACCAAACCATCTGAAGACCGCATCTCCCACCGGTTGTTTTTGCATTTTTTTATGCTGATAGCTCAATAGGCAAGGAGAGGGACTATTTTTTATTTTTCGAGCGAAGAAGATTGTCTCCTCTGCGTCCACTCCTCATGCTGGCTCAAGTCCCGGCCAGCACGTCATCTATATTGACTGGCGCGGAGTGATTCCTCCCCCTTTGCTCTGCCCTGTTCTTCGACCATAGACGAGCGGCGGCAGCAGAAGAAAAAAAGAAGCAGCTGGAGCTGGCATCTGACTGGAAAAGTTTGTGGACACTAGTACTCCAGTCTAGGCAGCAGCAGGATCAGGGAGGAAGTGACTCCTGGGGCCTAAAATTTAAAGCTGCGCTGCGTTGCACTGTGACAACTCATAATATTGACCAATCATCAATAATAATTGGACGTGAAAAGAAATTGTAAAAACAATCAATAACAATCAATTGTGAAATGATGTCTGACTGTGTTGATACGGTGTATGGCACTAAAATGTGCCAAAATGTGATAATAGGCAAAATCACTAATGCTGTACAAACATATCATAAAGTGTATACTGTATGATATTCAAATAAACTCAAATATATTGTGTAGCACCGAAGTGTGTCAAAATCAGTTAATAACAGGCAAGATCACTCATGATGTGCAAGCATATCATTAAATAAATATTGAATGATATTCCAATCGACTTAAATAGATAAAGTCCATGAACGTGGAGTGTCTGTGACTACAAAACAAATTAACACCCAAGAAGAAAGTGCCAAGAGATATAGATGCAAGTCCTTCACCTCTTATTGTAAATCTCCTTACTGACTCCCATGGATCTCTTGTTAAGGAGATCACATTCGCTTGTGGCTGTTAACCCTGCCTGGGGTCTCTCAATAGTCTTTCACAGGTTACTCTCCTGTTCCTTCCACGTATGAGCTTCTTGCTAGATCTCCCCAATGCAGGTTACCCACGTGAAAATAAAAGCTACCATAGTGTAGTACTTTCCAAAATGTAATGATAAATTCAAGGCATACACTCACATTTAGTAGAATAAATAACTCCTGGGGCCTGGCTAACAAAGAACAAAGGTGTGTGCTTGCTTGGGGGGGGGGGGTGGATTCAAGATCTACTACTACTGTAGCAGCATCTTTGAATTATGGCATTGGTTGCATGGGTGGCACTGTCTGCAGGTAGCACATGCATTATGGGCCATAATGCATGTGCTGTCTGCAGAGACGGTGCCACCCATGCTGCCAAAGCCGTAATGTGCTGCAGACAGTGCCACCCATGACGCTAATGTCATAATGCATGTGCTGCCTGCAGAGACAGTGCCACCCATTCCGCCAATGGCATTATTCCATTGGCAGCACGTGTGGCACTGTCTACAGCACAATATGGCATTGGCAGCATGGGTGGCACTGTCAGCGGGCAGCACATGCGTTCTGGCATTAGCATCATGGGGGAAGGGTGTGGTCGCAAGATGGAGGAGTAGAGCAACACACGCTCAGACCTCTCCCTAAACCACCCGGCTAAACTGGAGAAGCTAAAGACACTGACCGGCTGATGACTGGCTGAGAGATTGGCTGACTGGCCGGCTGGCTGGCTGACTGAATTGCTGAATTGCTGACTTGCTGACTTGCAGACTTGCTGACCTGGGGTTTTATGTGCAAAAAATACCTTGCATAATTTGCATATCCTGCCATGCATATCGTGTACATTTCATCCACTCTGCATACTGTAGAAGATGGAGAAGCTGTAGTGAAAGATACTGACTGGCGGATGATTGGCTGGCTGGCGGGCGGACAGGGGTCTGTGTAGAAACACATATAACATACCTTGCATACTTTGCGTGCCTTGTGTGCCCTGCCTTGCAGACCGTTTAGTGTCTTTGCCGGATTTCGGGTATGAGAAGGAGGGAGACTGGACCCCGCAGCGTCAGAGTGCAGAGAGGTGTACAGAGAGGCGTGGAGCAACCAGAGATTAGGAGGTTTTTCCCTTTGACCCCTGCGGTCGCCGAAGCCGCCGCCGTTCCATAACAGAAAGCACTGCCACTACTACTGCCACCACCGTATATGATCATAAGGACGAGTGGAGATCATCAGAGTTGTCTGAGCCTGTGAAGTCTGGGGAGTCTGAAGAGCGCAGCGGGAGGTATGATACACTGTGCATGACACAGAAGATACAGAAGAGGTACAAGGTGGTGGGATCAGGAAAAGTTTTTGCAATATACAAACCTACCACTAGAGACCCCAGAACCCATAGAGATATTGTCTCAGATCATTGAGACTGCAGAAATGGCAGTGAAAGTACAGGACAGAACTATATTGATTTTAACAGTAACCTGTGGGCTAATGGAGGGGGAAGAAGTTTGTGTTTCCCCTAGTTCTAGTCAAAGTTCAATTTATAATTTGAGCCCAGACACAATACAGCATAAACATGGAAATGAGGAGACTGATATTAGGACTTTGCTTTTAGCTCTCCCAACCAGGGCAGATTTACAAACATTACCAACACGTGCTGATATGGAATTATTTGTTTCTCAAATGGAGGAAGATATGGAAGCTTTGGTTTCCAGAGTTGAGCAGACACATCGTAGAGATTTGGAAGCAGTACGAGGAGCCATAAAAATCCTTTCGGATAAATTAGAAATTAATGAGAGCAGGTTGAACGTCCTTGAAAAACGGTTTACACATTTAGTACAGACGCAAATATACTATCCACCCACGGTTAATGACATAGGCGCCGTACACACGGCAGAGAACCTCGACGGGCAGAACACATCGTTCCGCCCGTCGAGGTTCTCTCCCGGCCGTCGAATTCGGCGACCCGCCCGTCGGGAATGGCAACCAGCCATTCTTCCAGGCGGGCCGTCGAGGAAATAGAGAGCGTGCTCTCTATTTCGGCTCGACGGGCTTCCCGACGGGAAGCTCGCTGAGACCGTACACATGGCCGAGGTCCTCGCTGGAATGTGCATTCCAGCGAGGTTCTCGCTGATTTTCAGCGAGAACCTCGGCCGTGTGTACGGCGCCATACAGTTAAAGCTAGAAGAAATTGAGGATCGTAGCCACCGCAAAAACTTGAGGTTCAGGGGGATCCCAGAAACGATTGAAAGAGAGAAACTGCAAGAGACTATCCATGCAATTTGTCGTCAAATAATTGTTACTCCTCTATCTCAAATATTAGAATACAAACGAGTTCACAGATCACTGGGTCCCCGCTCAGCAAATGTAGACAGGCCCAGGGATGTAATTTGCTGTTTTCATCGATATTCAGATAAAGAGGCATCTCAAATAAAAATTATGCCCATTCTCTCATGGGCTAACCTTCAGCGGAGAGCAATGCTACGCCCCCTATTAGAGATTATTAAAAAATGTGGCAGGATGTATCGTTGGTGATATCTGATTTCTTTAGCAATTAAGAAAAATCAGCAATCCTTTCCTCTTAAACAACCCACAGATTTACCGGAATTGTTCAAATTTTTGGAAGTAGATCCTGTGGAAGTGCCAGATTGGCTACAATTTATGCCTAATTTTTCAAAAAAATATTAAAATAATAACGCCAACCCATTAAAAAAAAGGGAGGGTGATACCCGGGACCACCTGAAGTGAGATAGAGAATATAAAGAGAACCCCTGATACAAAATAGTTTTTTTTTTTTTGTAAGTCCCAACTGTTTTTATATAATCCAGAATGGATCCTGTGAAATTTTCATTAATTTAGTTAAAAAAAAATTAGATTTAGGGCCAGATTCCCATAGAATTTCGCTTGCGTATCATAAGCCATTTACACTACGCCGCCGCATCGTACTAGAGCAAGTGCCGTATTCTCTAACCATTTGCTCCGTAGTTTGCGTTGGTGTAGCGAAAATGGCCCAGCGTAAGCCCGCGTAATTCAAATGGGGCGGCTTGTATTTAAATGAAGTGCGCCCCCGCGTCGAACGAACTGCGCATGCGCCGGCCGGGGAAAAAGCCCAGTGCGCATGCTCCAGCTCACGTCGGAAAGCGTCGTTGAAACCGACGTCAAAACGACGTGATCGTCACTTCCGCAATGCCCTATTCGCGAACGAGTTAGTAAAATGACGTAAGCGTCGGAAAAAGCCGACGCTGACCCAATGCCATACTTAACATGGCATCCGACGGCACCCGACGGCATCCGACGGAACTTCGTAAGGTTACTCCTCATAGAAGCAGGGGTAAACTTACGCGGACGAAAACGACGTACGCGACGACGGGGCGGCGTAAAAGCGATCGGGAATCGGCGTACTAGCCTCATTTGCATATGCAAATGAAAAAACAACGTAAAGGCCACCTAGTGGCCGGAGTTGTCATTACAACTACGATCCGCAAGTGTAATGGTATTACACTTGTCGGATGTAGAAGCGTATCTATGCCAAAGTGATGCTAAGCATCACTCGCATAGATACGAGGCAAAAAAAATGGCGATACAACGGGGTATCTGAGATACTCCGTCGTAGCGCCGCTGAGAATCTGGCCCTTAGATGTTATGTCCCAATCTCTCTACTTAAAAAGGTTCATTAAGGAACATTTATATGTTGTTTAGGGGGCGATGAGAAGGAAAAATAAAGGGTTAGGGAAGGGAAAGAGAAGGGAAGGGGAAGGAAAAAGAAAAAAGGAAGGAAGAAGAAAAAAGGGGAAGGAGAGGAAGGGGAGTGGGAAGAAAAGAAAGGGAGGGAACAGTAATACTAAATGGTTGTGAATTTAGGTGAAGGATAACTGGATATTATTTTGGCGGTTTCTTGCCCCCCCAGGTTTTTTTTTTTGGAGGGAACTTATGGCATAATATTATGATTAAGGAAGTGCGCTGTGTATATAGGGGGTCTGATAATTCATATTTTGATGATATTGTATTGACCTATCGATGGGCAGATCTGTGTTCCTTAACCCAACTCTGGCTATTATACATCAATATGTGCTTCTAGTGGTATAACCAGTTTAAATCAAATTTTTTGGACCGTTTGGTACCTTGGCCTACTTTTTATGGTGGGCCGTAGGAGATATTAAGTCTGTGAAATATAATTTCCTTTTTTTGATAGAGAATTTTTGTATTGGGGAATTAAAGAAGAAGAAAAGGACATGTGACGGCCAGGGAAAGAGTGGTGGAACATGATTTGTGGTGGAATATGAATATGCAATGATTAGAGGAAAGATAAATGTTTTGTTAGAGTTTCTGTGGATTGCCTGGTTTCTACGAGAGATGGAATAGGAAGAAGGAGATTGGGTTGGGTTGGTGGGTCCCTCCTTTTTTTTTTTTTGGATATAAATAAAAAGTAATGAGGTGACTAGCTTAAACTCAAAGTGGACATATTGTTATGGGAGAGTAACTATAGATGGTAAATGTAGTAAACTCAGAGCCGGGTGGACAAGAGGCGAGGTCTGAGCTCATCAACCATCTTGTGCTAAAACCCCCAATTAGGTTCTACCCACTGAAGTCACAGTTAGGTGGCTCAATTTTGGGTGCGCGTCCAATTGGGCCAAGAATGGTGGGAGGGATTAGAAGGGGTTAGGAAGGGGTGTATAGGTAGGCTTGGGTGGGGCGCTTTCTCCCCCCCCTTTTTTTTTTCTTTTCCTCTTTTTGTTTTTGTTTTTTTGTTTTGTCAGTGTTGTCTAGAAAATGGAAACAGTGAAGATAACCTCCTTGAATGTTAAAGGTCTTAATGTCCCAGAAAAAAGGAAAATGCTGCTGAATGACTTGAGGCGATCCGGGACAGATGTAGCCTATGTCCAGGAAACACACTTTAAGGCAGGCAGACTTCCTCTTCTTCAAAATAGATTTTTCCCTTGCGCTCATCATGCTCCAAATCAACAGGCTAAATCTAAGGGGGGTTCAATAATAATATCTAATCGAGTGCCATGGTGCTTAATGAATAAACGGGTAGACCCTACTGGGAGGTTTATTTTCCTTTAAAGGAGGCATTGGAAATATTAAGGTAACATTAGCAACAATCTATGTACCAAATAAACATCAGGATCAGTTTGTTAAAAAAAATCTTTCGGATCTAAGGGATTTTACAGAGAGGAGATTCTGATTCTGGGAGGGGACTTCAATATCCCACTAGATCCTAGAATCGATACCTCCTCAGGAACTTCTTCTGTCCCTTGTCGGGTCAGAAGAAGTCTAATACAAAAAATGCATGAATTGCAAGTGGTAGATGCCTGGAGGACTTTACATATAGATGAACGAGATTACACTTTTTTTTCTAACCCTCATCAAGTGTATTCGCGTATTGACATGTTTTTGATTCCACACTGTTTAATTTCAGATGTTATAAAAATCCTCATTGGAAATATAACATGGTCTCACCATGCCCCGATCTTGTTGTGTCTCTCCCTGTCTAACCTGGCCACTCGACGTAAGGGATGCTGGCGACTGAATGAAAGCCTCCTTTTAAATCCTGAAGTAAGGGACGATATATTTAAAGAAATAATAGCTTATTTTCAAATAAATGACATCCCTGAGGCCGCGTACACACAATCAAGTCTATCTGCTGAAAACGGTCTGACAGACCGTTTCAGCAGACAGATTCGATCGTGTGTACGGGCGGACAGACAGATTTGGCCAGCCAACAGATTTTAAAGCATGCTTTAAAATCTGTCTGCTGGGAATCCGTCCGTCCGGCATGTCTGCTGGTTAGTACGCTAACCATCAGACATATCTGCTCGCAAATGCGTCGAATGGATTTGACACATGGGCGGAAGTGTTTTACTTCCTGGTGCGGTGACGTGGCGGCTTTCAACGTCACCGCCACGTCACCGCGCTGTCTGCCGGCGGGGATTTTGATTTGATCGTGTGTACAGCGATCAAACCAAAACAGCCCAGCAGACAAATCTGTTCAAATCAGTCTGCCAGATCTATTTGAACAGATGTATTTGGTCGTGTGTACGCGGCCTGAGAGTGACCCAGGTATGATTTGGGAGGCACACAAGGCCGTGATCAGAGGAATTTTAATTAAACATGGGGCAACTTTGAAAAAGAAAAGGGAAAAACAGACTAAAGAATTACTAGACGAGATCCAAGCTTTAGAAATACAGCATAAAAAGATACAGACAGCATCAGTAGGTAGGGAGCTGAGACATCTGAGGAGACAACTGTCGGAGATTTTAAGGTTCAAAGCAAAAGCCCTAATCCAACGAGGGAAAAAAAATTGATTATGAATTAGCAGATAAATGCGGCAGATTGTTAGCAGGGAAAATTAAAGAAAAGAACAGGTCTTCGTATATATCACAAATAAAAGATAAAAGAGTGACATTTAAAACGGATACCTAAAGATATTGCCCAGACGTTTGGGAAGTATTATGCGACTCTGTATAATTTGCCACACACTACTCCCCCTCAGTCCACGATAGTCCGTTATAGTTTGAACACTCCTATTACGGTAGAAGAAGTGACTGAAATATTAAAATCATTCAAATCCGGGAAATCTCCAGGTGCGGATGGTTTTACTATAAGTTACTACAGAGAATTTTCTGAGTTGCTAAGTAAACAAATGACAAAAGTTTTTAACGTGGTGGGTCTGACTTCCGCTTTTCCTATGGACCCCCTGAGAGCACACATTACGTTAATCCCAAAAGAGGGGAAAGATCTGGCGGATTGTGGAGGTTACAGACCCATCTCGTTATTAAACACAGATTTAAAAATATTCACGAAAATATTAGCAACCAGAATACAATCATGGATCCCCCAAATAATAGACTTGGATCAAGTGGGATTTGTGCCCACGAGGGAGGGTAGAGACAATACAAGGAAAGTTCTCAATTTGATTAATCAGGTAATGATACTGTGTGTATTTTTGAATACAGATGCCGAGAAGGCGTTTGATAGGGTAAACTGGCTGTTCCTATTTGAGGTACTGAAACTAATAGGAATGGGAGAACGAATGATTAGTTGGATTAAAAGTGTTTACACAAACCCTCAAGCTGCTGTAAAAGCAAATGGGGTCCTCTCTGAACCCTTCAGCATTTCGAACGGTACTCACCAGGCCTGCCCCCTCTCACCCCTTCTCTTTATTCTCTCCCTGGAACCATTGTTGAACAGAATTCGCCTGAATCCCGATATACGGGGTATTAGATTCGGGAAGGGAATCCATAAGGTGTCTGCTTATGCGGATGACATGCTTTTTTCAGTAACCCAGCCTAATACATCTCTCCCTACTTTGATAGGTGAGATTGAGAAATATGGCATTCTCTCTAATTTTAAAAATAAATCAGACTAAATCTGAGGCCATGAGCGTGTCACTATCCCCTCTTTCCCGTGATTCCATTCAGGCGAATTTTTGTTTAAATGGAGTCCTATGCTGAGATATTTGGGCACAAACATTCCATCAAAAGAAAAGGACATTTTTAAAATGAATTTTCTACCAATGTATAATTTATTACGCGCCTTATTGGATAAATGGCGACGGGGTTCTTATTCCTGGTTTGCCTGCATTAGCATAATTAAAATGTCCGCTTTTCCGAAAATGTTGTATCTACTCCAGGCGCTACCAATTAGGATCCTAGTGACTTTTCTGCTTCAGATACGTAGTTTGTTTATGAATTTCATCTGGGCCAGGAAACACCCTAGGATTAAAAGAGATCTGCTGACTAAGCCTAAGAATTTTGGTGGAATGGGGGTCCCAGATATATTGTGCAGTACATTTATCTAGATTAGTGGACTGGTGTAGACACATTAGATCTAAGAGGTGCGTGGATATAGAACAGCAGCTGAGCACAGTCCCTTTAGGTTGAGCACCTTGGTGCTATACAGTATTACCAGCTTCTCTCAAAAATCATCCTATAATTGGTACAACATTAAAAATCACTGCACGTATATGTCAAAATGGGAACTTTTCTACAGCGCGATCACCTGTGTTTCCTATATTGGGGAACCCAAGTTTCAGCCCTGGTAATGAAGGAGGATCCTTCCGGTTATTAATAGAGAAGGGAGTATATCAGGCTTCACATTTTATTATATCAGGAAATTGGCCATCGATTAAAACATTAGCACAAATAGGAGGTCCTTTTGAAGTTAATAACTGGCAAGCCCTACAATTAAGTATTTTTTTTAGATCATTAGGACCGGGTAGCAACTTCCATCGTCGGCTAACAATTCTTGAGTCGTACTGTAATCATTTAGACCCATTAGCCCCAGGTATCTCTTAAATGTATGGACTATAAAATAAATTTAGGGAGGATCGGGAGATACCAGGTCTTAACAAAATAGGAGAAAGACCTTGATAGGACCTTCTCTGCATTACAACGTAGAGCGATTATCTTTTTGACTTTAAACTCTTCAATCTGTACACGAACTCAAGAATTAAACTATAAAATCTTGATGCAGTGGTATCATACTCCAGTAAGACTTAAAAAATTCTGTAATGAAAACTCTGACAGATGTTGGAGATGTGGATAAGAAAGCGGGACATTGATCCATATATTTTGGTTTTGTAAAAAAATAAGAGCTTATTGGTTGTCGATTATGGGAATCATACAAAAAAAATTTGAGTTAAAAATACCCAATGATCCCACTTTTTTCCTACTTCACCTATCTCAGATCCCAGTCCACACCTATAGGAATTCAATACTGTGCCATATGGTGAACGCAGCTAAAGCAGGGATACCCTTGCGGTGGAGAGATACAGTGGGTGACCGCGACATTGTGTCAATCTCACTCCCTTTCTCGGCGAGATTGACCACCTGCAAGCCCCATCGCGGGAGCCAGCGCCAAGCTGGCTTGCCGCGATGGAGACAAAGCATTCATAGAAGCGACGGGGATCCGACTTGGATTCCTTCCAAATCTAGCTGCAGCGTTTGGTATGAATCCTGAGGGAGAACTCCAAGCCAAATTTTAAATAAAAAATCCGGCATGGGTTTTCCCCCCAGGGGCATACCAGGCCCTTATGTCTGGTATGGGTTGTAAGTAAAACCCCCCCTATGCCGAAAAAACGGCATGAGGGTCCACCCACAATCCATACCAGACCCGTATCCAAAGCGCACTGCCCGGCCGGTCAGGAAAGGTGTGGGATGAGAGAGCGTCCCCCCTTCCTGAGCCGTACCAGGCAGCATGCCCTCAACATGGGGAGGTTGGGTGCTCTGGGGCAGGGGGGGGCGCACTGCGTGGTACCTTCACGTGGTACCTGAAGAAGAAGGCACCAGAGAGCGCCGAGACAACAGCGGAGAAGGTGGAAGAAGACCCCCGCAGTGTGGAGAAGACCCCCGGAGAGTGGAGAAGATGGAAGAAGACCCCCGTCGCTTGGAGAAGATCACCGCAGCATGGAGAAGACCCCAGAGAGCGGAGAAGACCCCCGAAGAGCGGAAGAAGAAGGCCCCCCCTGGTAAAAGAGCTAAAGAAGAGGGGGGGCCCCCGGAGCTGACTAATAAATTACTTTAAAAACCCTGTGTTGTGTTTATTTACTTTTACACTTTGCCGCCAGTGAATGGGTAGGGGTGCGATGTACCCCATATTCATTCACCTAGGGTGGGGGTCCGGTATCTGGGGGCCCCCTTATCAAAGGGGGCTCCCAGATTCCAATAAGCCCCCCGCCCGCAGACCCCGACAACCAACGGCCAGGGTTGTTGGGAAGAGGCCCTGTCCTTATCAACATGGGGACAGGGTGCTCTGGGGTGGGGGGGCCGCAGTGTGCCCCCTGCCCCAGAGCACCCAACCCCCCCATGTTGAGGGCATGCAGCCTAGTATGGCTCAGGACGGGGGGGCGCTCGCTAGTCCCCACTCCTTTTCTGACCGGCCGGCAGCGTTCTTTGGATACGGGCCTGGTATGGATTGTTTTTTCGGTGTAGGGGGTTCTCCTTACAACCCATACCAGACCTAGGGGCCTGGTATGCCCCTGGGGGGGAACCCATGCCGTTTTTTTATTTAAAATTTGGCGTGGAGTTCCCCCTCAGGATTCATACCAAACGCCGCAGCTAGATTTGGTGGGAATCCAAGTCGGATCCCTGTCGCTTCTATGACGCACTCGCTGGAATGTGCTTTGTCTATTTCAGCGAGTGCGAGATGTCGGCACCCTGTTGCCTAGAATCAGATGCTGGAAACACATTCTCGGCAACAGGTACAGTACTAGGCCACCAACAGTTTTAGAGTGAATAAACAGAGTTAGAGATATAGATGCTATGGAAGACCTAGTTCTCTCAGCTAAAGGCAAAAATAAACAATATAAAGAAACGTGGAGGAGCTGGAATTTATTTAAAAATTCGGATGAGGGGAAAAGACTAATGACTGAACTGGATCAATGACGAATAGGATACGTACAGAGAATTATAATGTAAAATATAAAACAAAGGATAAACTGACTTTTCTGTTATGTTCTGTGGTTTAAGGGAGGGGAAATACGGGGATTCACGTTTCTCTAGTCCTCTTTTACCCTTTTTTTTTGTCCTTAAGGGGGGGGGGGGGTTGGATAGGGCAGATCCCTTACTTGTCTCTCTGTAAAAAAGAGTGGGGACCACAAAAAAAGGGTTAGAGCGGGAGGAGTTAGTGAGGGAGTATATGGGTTGGTTCAGAGCAAATGTGTATGTATTTTTTTGTCAAGAGGATTGTATTTATGTTTGTTCCTGGCATTGTATTTGCCCTGTGCCAACCCATTTGTTGTTTTATGTATAATAATGAAAGAAAAACAAATAAACATATAGGGCCAGATTCAGGTAGAGTTATGCCGGCGTATCAGTGATACGCCGGCATAACTCACACTTTGCGCCGGCTCATCTGTTTTCTGTATGCAGAAAACAAGATACGCCGGTTTGCTGCAAAGATCCAACAGGCGTAATTGTATTACACCGTCGGATCTTAACTGCAGTTTTAAAATGGCCGCCGGGGGCGTTCTCGCTGATTTACGCCGAGAATATGTAAATCAGCGAGATACGGCAATTCACAAATGTACGCGGGCCCGACACAGTCACTTTACGACGTTTACATAAGGGTTTTCCCGGCGTAAACATAAAGCAACAAAAAGCAGGCGCATCCTATGTTAAGTATGGACGTCGTGACCGCGTCGAATTGGAAAAGTTTTACATTGTTTGCGTAACTCGTCCGTGAATGGGGATTGACGTCATTGACGTTCACGTCGAAAACACCGTCATAATTTGGAGCATGTGCACTGAGATACATTGAAAAGCATATTCATGTGTTAGAATGGGCCAGTCAAAGCCCAGACCTAAATCCAATTGAGAATCTGTGCCAAGACTTGAAAATTGCTGTTCACAGATGCTCTCTACAATCTGACACAGCTGGAGCTATTTTGCAAAGAAGAATGGGCAACAATGTCACTCTCTAGATGTGCAAAGCTGGTAGAGACACATACCCAAAAAGACTTGCAGCTGTAATTGCAGCAAAAGGTGGTTCTAAAAAGTATTGAGGGCTGAATAGGTCTGAATAAAAATGCACGCCAAACTTTTCACATATGTATTTGTAAAACAAATCTAAAAACCATTTATCATTTTCTTTCCACTTCACAATTGTGTTTGTAGCGCTGGTCTCCAAACGAGTCTGGCGCTATTGTAAATTTAGGGGTGTCTAAGCCAATACTTGGGCTCAGACTCTGTTACTTCTATTTAAATTAGCCTCTGTTCTGGCTATGGCTGTGCTCGGTAGAAGTTTTCCCTTGTTGCCTGTAGGTGGCGTTACCACTTCAGGCCCATGTTGGAACTCGAGCAAACCATAGTGTGCTGAGTGACCCCTCTCGGCAGCAGCCCAGTGGGAGTGGCAGACTCCGTTTTTCGGTTTCCTTCGCCTAGTGGCCCTCCTGGGGAGGTCTCGGGACCACGTTGGTCTGAGGCTGTGTTCCGGTCTAGTAGGCCCAGCTATGCTGGTTGGGGCCTATGGTTCTAAAAGGGATCCCAAGCTGTCCGTCCAATTAGAGGAAGCTTCTTAGCGAAGTAAACGGGGGGGAGGACCTGCCCTGGAGGAGACAAGCAAGGAAAGCTGATGTCTCGGGATAGGCCTGGTAACCTTGCTAAGGAAAAGGGTTCCACTACGCAAGTTGTCTTACAGTCCGCCAGATTGGCTTAAAGGCTCTTAGGCTGTAAGGCAGGAACTTTAAATCCTGTGGCAGAGGATTCCTGACTATCCATTCTGTGTTCTCAGACGGTCTGTGGCAGAGACCGTTTCTATACTGTCCGTGCATCATTCCGGCTGCTAGGTCATGTGTCAGGAAAGGTTCCATCCGCTGGTGCTATTTATATTCGGTCTTGCAGTGCTGCGTCCCACCAGCAGGGGTCTCCTGGCAGTTCGGAGCTGTCAGGGGAACTTCCCCCTGCTGGTATATCACCTTTGGGACGCAGTACTGACCTCCACCAGCGGATGGACCCTGGCAGTGTGGAGCACCTGGCCCTTGCTGCATTCAGGTGTGACCTGAACGTAATCAACACACCCACTATATATACCCGGCAAGTTCAAGCAGAACTCGCCATGGTATCAGTCTACAACCTTGATCCTGAGCCTGTTACTCTGACCCTGAGCCTGCTTTCTGGACCCGATCCTTATCCTGGACTGCCCTTCCTGCTCTCCCCTTTACCTTGGATCCTGTTCCCCCTGGATTCCTGTCCATCCATCCGCTCCCTGCTCCGTTGTGTCTGTCCTCACCCATCTTCTGTGATCTCCTAGTATATGACCTTGGCTTGGCTTTTGTTTATGATTTCGGCATTCCCCCTTGACTTACTTACCTTCCCAAGGATCTAGCCGTCCATTGCCAGTGACAACCTCAGCTATAGCCCAGTTAATTCCGCTTCCTACCAAGTATTACTACCCAGTTTCTACTGATTGTACCTACCCTGCCTTTAATCCACCTGTCCGTTCCAGCCCTGCTATTAACCACCTGCCTTCCCAAGGATCCATCTGTCCATCACCAATGGCAACTCCAGCCCAGATAATTCCGCATCCGACCAAATATTACTACCCAGTCTCTACTAATTGTACCTACCCTGCCTTTAATCCACCTGTAACTACTCCACAAAAACCTCCTCCAGTCACCATCCCTGTGTCTCTGCCATACTCCAATCCTTCCTCCTACTTAATTCCATCCCCTTCATACATCACTTCTGTTAGCAAACCTGCAGTGTCTAAATCTAAAAAGAAACGGAAGTACTTCCCAACCCATACCATCGTGCCAATTACCCAGCCTGTCTCAGTGCCTTCTGCTCAACCTGTCCCAGTGCCCTCTGCTCAGCCTGTCCCAGTGCCCTCTGCTCAGCCTGTCCCAGTGCCATCTGTTCCAGTGCCATCTGTTCAACCTGTTCCAGTGCCAGTCTCCCAGCTTGTTCCTGTGCCAGCTGCTCTGCCTGTGCCAGCTGCTCTATCTGTTCCAGTGCCAGCTGCTCTACCTGTTCCAGTGCCAGCCGCCCAGCCTGTGCCAGCCGCTCTGCCTGTGCCAGCTGCTCTGCCCGTGCCAGCTACCTCTGCCCGTTCCAGTTGCTCTACCTGTTCCTGTGCCAGCCTGCCAGTCTGATGTTCCTGTGCCAGCCTGCCAGTCTGATTTTCCTGTGCCGGCCTGCCAGTCTGATGTTCAGCCTGACTGGGGTGTAACAGAGTTACACCCCAGTAGATATCTCTTAAGACGAAACCGGTCGGGTTCTTTGCTCCCCAACCACTCCATGCGCAATTGCTATTTAGATTTTTTGCTCTTTCTGCTTGCATTTGTTCAAATCTGGTTTATTGAAGACATTTTGGACTTTTTTTCTGTTTTACCATTTGCGGTCTTCATGCAAGTTTGGGATCTATTGATTTTTAATTTGTTGTTTTTGATGTGTTTTTGGAAACATTAAAAACATTTTACACTATGAGGAGTATCCTCTCTTTTTTATCATATCTATGATCGGTCTTTTTGTGAGCCAACCCCTCTAATCATCACTGGAATTTCCTGGCTATATGGCGGATTGCTGAATTCACATCTGTTGCCTGACGGCTGATTGCTGCATTCAAAACATCCATCCAGCCATCCATCCGGAGAAAGAGAGATCCAGAAAGGCGGTTGGCCTACCAATGCTCATAGGACCCCCCACTGTAAGGTGAGCTGCGGGTCTACAACAGCTGGTAAGAAGTACCTAACCTATCTTTCAAGAATTTTAAATGCACCTATCTGAGTTATATTTACCATATATGGACTTCTTCACTGGAGATTATGCCATCATTTCATTGAATTGATTTGTCAGATGCATTGTTTTTTACCAGCTTTTGCTCTATGTGCACGGACATATATGGAATACATTTGAATACATTTGTATTTTTTTGTTAACACTCCATATGAATGGACTCACATGAGGGTTATATTGGAATCACATTTTGTCATTTTAACTGTTTGAATGCACATATGTTCACAACCACTCCAATGTCATTATACAAGGATTAAGGTTTATGTGACACATTTGGGGAAATTATATTTTTTACCTCATTTAGTTGACTCATTTTTGATCTACTTTGATTTGTTCTATTCACCTACCTTTATTCACATGGGCCACCTATGACCTGAATGTGTTTAAAGGTCATCGGTCCCTTTCTTTAAAGGGACTAATTTCTACGGGCGCTACACTTTTTATTCACATTATATATACACTTATCCACTGTTGTGTTGGCTGCCTAGAGTATTCACTTCTCATTTCTCATTTCATTAGTTTAGCGCAATATATTTACTTACTTTAAACCTATAAATACGACAGAAATACAGACGGCTATCAAAGATCTAAAAACTGGGAAAACCCCGGGCCCAGACGGGTTCACTGCCCAATATTACAAGACCTACTCAAATGTTCTCTGCAAACCACTCCTGTCCTCGTTTAACTATTTGGCAAACAATAAACACAACTCCAGCCCCTTCCTCATGGCCCACATTACAGTAGTGCCCAAACCTGACAAAGATCTGATTGTCTGTGTGAGTTTCAGGCTCATCTCGCTTTTAAACGTTGATTTAAAACTACTAGCCAAAATCCTGGCCAATAGATTAAAACCCCTCCTCACTAAAATTATCGGTCCTGAACAGGTAGGCTTCATGCCAGGGCGGGAAGCCCGTGACAATATTACGAAAGCCCTTAATCTGATCCATTTTGCTCAGGATTCTACGTCTGATGGGTTATTACTTTCTACCGACGTCGAAAAGGCGTTCGATAGGATCTCCTGGCAATACATGCTCTCGACCTGCTCTCACATCGGGCTGGGGGGAGGCAGGATGTCCTGGATATCGGCCCTCTATGAGTGCCCCCAGGCTAGAATCAAGGTTAATAATATACTATCGGAACCTATAACAATTAGGAATGGGACACGCCAGGGTTGCCCCCTCTCCCGATCCTTTTTATCCTCTCATTAGAACCACTGATAAGGACTATCAATCTATCCACAGAGGTCCGTGGGTTCCAGGTGGCTGGGAGGGAATATAAAGTAGCCGCTTTATTTATGATTTATTGTTCTTCCTCCCCAAACCCTTCTTCTCCATTCCCAACCTGCAAAAAAATGTGATACCTTCGGTTATATCTCTAACTTCAAAATTAATAGATCGAAATCCAAAGCCCTACATTTGACACTGACTCCCAGCCAACTAGACCTTCTGAAATCCATTCACTCCTACAAGTGGGTCCCCTCCTCATTGAAATATCTGGGCGTTCACCTAACTAGCCGTTTTGACAAGATGTTTCAAGCTAATTACACCCCGCTGCTAAAATCCATTACTGATGATGACCTGCATAAATGGACATCCAAAACATTTTCCTGGTTCGGCCAAGCCTCGATTCTAAAGATGACGGTTCTCCCGAGGCTTTTGTATATATTCAATGCCCTTCCCATTAGTGTGCCAGACTCTTTCTTCACTACCCTTCTTAAAATACAGCTACCTCTCTGGCTTACTCGTGGCTGATAAGGCCTGCTAACACAGATACTAACAAACACAAAATGAGGTGGGAAAGGGACCTGGGTATTCAGATAGAAGAGGCTCAGTGGGAAAAGGCCTGCATTATGGCCCACAAATGCTCTCTCAGCTCCAGACACCAAGAGATCTCATACAAGATTCTCACCCAGTGGTACATTAGTGGTACATTACACCGCAGAGGGCCAAGCAGTGGTCCGGTAGGGTCTCTGATGTCTGTTGGCGTTGTGGCACTGATGTGGGTTCTTTCCTGCATATTTGGTGGGAATGTGCCCCTATTGCTGAATTCTGGCAGGGGGTCATTAAGTGGATCGGCAACATCACGGAAACAACAATAAGGCCCCGTACACATGGCAGAGAACCTCGACGGGCGGAACACATCGTTCCGCTTGTCGAGGTTCTCTGCCGGCCTTCAGAATCGGCGACCCGCCTGTCGGGAAAGGCAACCAGCCATTCATCCCGACGGGCCGTCGAGCAAATAGAGAACCTGTTCTCTATTTGCTTGACGGGTTTCCCGACGGGCGGGGCTCACCGAGAGCATACACACGGCCAAGGTTCTCGGCAGAATGCGGCTCCCAGCGAGGTTCTCGCTGGTTTCTGCCGAGAACCTCGGCCGTGTGTAAGGGGCTTAACACTTGATGCCGCCGCGTGCCTGATTCACATTAATCGTCTCCCGATACGCAAGTACAAAAAAACCCTCACAAGACACTTACTTAATGCCGCCAAAACACTTATCCCCCTTCACTGGAAATCTACGCGGATGCCAGGGATCGGAGATTGGTTGGATAGGGTTTCCCTCATCTTCAAAATGGTGGAAATCCTGGCGATGAAAAATGAAAACAGCACTCTCTTTAATGCTTTATGGCAACCATGGCTCCTCTTTACATACTCTAGTGAATATCAAACACTGTGTAAATGACACTTTTTGCTATGCCTAGTATTTCATGACTGTATATCCACTGCTGTCTCAAAAATGTTGCTGGGCCCTCCCTTGTCGTTGATAAGTTGTCTCAACTTACGAGTACCATTAGTCCCTGAGTCCCCCCCTTCCCCCTGTCCCATCCCCCCTCCTCCCCCCTCCCAACCCACCTTTCTTCTTTCTCTTTTTTCTCTCACTTTTGTCCTCTTCCTCTTCATTTTGTTCCATTTCAATTGTATACTCGAACTTGTCAATTTTTTTGTTTGCTGTTCTTCAAGTTGATATTATGGCTTGCCACCTTTTGACATGTTTTATTCCTTATGTGCTCCAGTTTGGACATCATTTTGTAACAGATTTGTCTTTTGTTTGTCTAATCTTTTTTCTGCTTTTCAATAAAACTTTGATTGAGAAAAAAAAATTATACTTACCAGAAAAGGATGTTACTAGTCAGATCGTTCTAATCTGCCTCTTCCTCGTCCACGGTAAGGTTCTGTGTTTTCCTCCTCGCGTTGCCTCCTGGGAAATGGAGGCGCGCTGCCTACTGGGACTCACAGGATGGTGTGCCCATTCATAAAAAGGCGCATGACTCGTGAATGTGTGGTAGGAAACGGGCAGTGAAGCCGCAAGGCTTTACTGACTGTTTCCCTTAGTGAGGATGGTGGTGCTGAGACCCGGTCCGAAGGACGGATCAGCCTCGGGCAGCCAACATCACGGGCAACCTGGACAGGTAAATGTGCTTATTAAAAGTCAGCAACTACAGTGTTTGTAGCTGCTGACTTTTATTTTTATTTTTTTTAATGCCGGACTTCAGCTTTAATTCGATACTATTCAGTCTCAGTTATAATGTAAGCAAAAGATCTTAGAACTGGTATGCTAATTAAAGTTAGCTCACTAAGGCCCCTTTCACACTGAGGAGTTTTTCAGGCAGTTTAGCTCTAAAAATAGCGCCTAAATACCACCTGCAAGCAGCATCTTTAGAGCGGTGAGAGGAGCGGTGTGTAAACCGCTCCTTCACCAATCTTCCCATTTAAAACAACGGGAAACGTGGTAATACCGCCTGCAATGCGTCTCTGCAGAGGCACATTGCGAGCGGTATTAACTCTTTTTCGGCTGCTAGTGGGGGTTAATACTGCACCACTAGCGGCCGAATCCTGCGGAAATTCCGACGGTATAGCGCCACTATTTTTAGCAGCGCTATACAGCCACCGCACCTCCCGCCCCAGTTTGAAAGGGGCCTTAGAAACAAAAATTATTCCAACAGCCCGTCCTTTTTACTGGAGTCATTTGCACATAACCCCTCTTGATAGATGCAACCTTTTGGTATAAATATTATTTTAATATAATATAATCATGGGCTGTCCTGAGTAAAAAATAACTCAAGATAGTAGCCGTAGAAATACAACTGCTATATGTGACAGCCTCCTTGCTGTCAATGATTGCTAACAAGTGGGAAACAGTATAAATCACATTCTTAACAACCAGTGACATAAATGGAAATGTTGAAATTGTGAAAGGAAGGAAAAAGGGATATGTTACGCTGCACCGTAACATATCCCTCTTTCCTTCCTTTCACAATTTCAATATTTGTGTTTAGGATTAGGTGCCTAGATTAATAGGTAATTCTCAGGGCAGGACCTAGTGTGGTGGGGGCCCCTGGGCTTGAGTGTTGAAGGGGCCCCCTGGAGCCGAGAATTGGGGGGGATTGAAGATGTTGAGCGAGGGGAGGATCATAGTTGTTGAACGGAGGGGTGCGCATTAAAGTTGTTGAGCGGGGGAGCGGGGGGGTGGAGTGCCTCTCACCTGTGCCGACAGCCAGGGCCACAGACTGTCATTAGCCCGGTTGTAGGCTTCTTCCCTTCAGCAGCCACCGCTCCGGTTCCTCCTGCTTCTGTGCTGCCTCCTCTTGCAGTGCGGGAAAATTAACCCTTTCCCGTGACTGTGGGAAGAAGCGGTCTGTGCGGGAAAGTCCCGCAGAATCCGTGCGTGTTGGGAGGTATTCGCAGGGCCGCCATCAGGTATTTTGGTGGCCCTTGCACAGCTTAAGCCATGGGCCCCCTGGAGCAGAGAACCGGGGGGGGGGGGTGCTGCCGCCTGAAATTGAGAAGCGGGGGGGGGCCTTTACAAAAAAAAGAAGTACATTTTTTTTATAAAAAAAAAAAGGGGGGTTGCCATCCGGGGGCCCTAAATAATAAATATATCTATCGATCTATCTATCTATATATATAAAATATATTTAAAAACATTTTTTTTATAAAAAATAAATGAAAAAAGTGGGGGATGCTGTCCGGGGACCTGGGGGCATCCGGGCCCCTGGGGACCTCCCTCTTTTTTTTTTTAGAGAGTTGCCATCCGGGCCCCTCTATTGGGCGGGGCCCATGGGCTTGAGCCCAGTCAAGCCCAATGGTAAGTCCGGCCCTGGTGATTCTATAAGTGTTTGGACTACTTTAAAACAAATAAATGTGTTTATTTTCCAATTGCTATTTATGTGAATTAATAAGGGAGGCATCTGGGAGCATACTTTTTTTTTTTAATATATCACATATCAGATTTAATTTAATTTGAAAAAAGTTTTAAACTTATAAACAAATGAAACAAAGTACACCACTAAACTAGATTTTTTTGTTTTAATTTGTTTACAGAAACGAGTAGAGCATACCTAAAGGCCACCGTAACAGTAAATTAGTAAATAGCAAAATAATAATAATAATATCTAGCTTTGCATATTAGCTCCAATTTTAATAAAGTAACCATACACCTAATCCTGCCAGGGCCCAAATCCTCTCTGTGTGCCTCCCTATCACTCGCCAGTCTCTTTGCCATCTCCTCTCTATTCTTTAATACATTTCTTTGAAAATAAGTGTGTCTCTCATTAGAAACACACCTAATAAGGTCAAAGATGGAGTCGGAAAAGGTTGAGGGTGTCGGAAGTCCCATTTAGAGCAATTTGTTGTCGAGCCATGAACAGCGCACATGCAAGAGTAATCCGCACTGGTGGCTAATGGCTCATGCACACAGGATGTTTTAGAAACGCCAGCACTACAGCAGCACTTAAAAAACCCATTATTACGCGTTTTTTGGCGTTATAGTTTTTTTATTAAAAACACACTTTAGAATGTAAAAAAAAAAGAGTGTAAAAAAAAAAACTAAAAAACGTCAAAATGCAGCTTGACACATTTAGCAGCATTTAAACGTGTATGTTGATGTTTTTCGTTTTTACTGCTTCTACTTTACTGCACAGGCTGTCATTTTTTTTTACTGCCCCTAAATGCTTATGCCTTCAAATGCCTCTGAGGCCCCGTACACACGACCGAGTTTCTTGGCAGAATCCAGCGAGAAGCTCGCTGGGAGACGTATTCTGCCGGGAAAACCGGTCGTGTGTACACTTTCGACGAGCAAACCGTCGGGAAGCTCGTCGAGCCAAAATAGAGAGCATGTTCTCTATTTCCTCATTGTTCAATGAGGAAATTTGGCTCGACGACCTTTTTGACTGCTCATCGGGAACCTCGACAGGCGGAACGATGAGTTTCGCCCGACGAGGTTCTCAGACGTGTGTACGGGGCCTGACAGTTTATGTGTGCCTGAACACATAGGCTAACATGGAGGGGCTTTTAGAGGTAGTTAAAAAAACGTCAACTGCCCCCAACAGCATCTTTAAAAACACCCTGTGTGCATGTGAGCCTAAGCACATGCACACAGCACACGTAGTCCAATAAGCATGTAAGTGGATCCACTGAAAGATTTACATCTAAAAGCCCACTGAGTATGCCCACAACCTCCTCCTAATAATTTTGGAGTTTCATACGCCTCTGGAGGTGTTGATACTTACTGCACTTTCCCCTGGGTACTTTCTGCTATTGATTAAACGATGGTATCGGTCTGTGGATATATCGGTCTGTGGTCATATCGGTCTGTGGACATATTGGTCTGTGGATATATCGGTCTGTGGATATATCGGTCTGTGGATATACCAATGCAGCCATCTACCCAGGGCTTATTTCCATGATCTTCTGTGCAAGCAAAGGCCTTGGCTGGGCTATAGCCTGGTTTTGCTTGCCATCTGGTAAGCAAGTTTTTCTATAGTTGGTGACACATTTCATTGAGTGATTCACTGTAGTGTCAACAATAGAAGAATTTATCTTATCATCACACCATTTTCATCATTGAAGAGGGATACATAATTTTACAACCAAATATATTGTGTAAAAGTAAGGGAAAAGGGAATGGGAATAATTGCGCTTAGTAAAAATGTATATTAGTAAAACAATTAAGATAGGGTCCTGAGAAGGACGTCCTGCTGCTAAACACTACAACTTAGATATAAAGTGTAAAGAAAAATGTGCACAAACAGTGTAGCGCTGGACAGTATATACCACATAAGTATCTAAAGTAACTGGTGTAAACAGTGTTAATCTATAAATGGTAACAATCAAAATGTGAATACACAAAAGCTATAAGTGCATAGATTGTTATAACACTGTGCCAATCAATATGGCACTGAGCATAAAGTACTTATAAATATCAACAGATAAATAAACAGTGTAAAAATAAAAGTGACCAATTCAGCATATGAGGTGCAAAACAAATAGAGTCCACAGAAAAAAGCTGGGAGTTTTTAGCCCCTTCCAATGCAGGTGATGAAAAGATGCAAACAATGAAAGTCCAATTAGGAGATCCACAGGTGAGAAAGGAGGGAGATTTCAGACATCAGTGGCCCAACACCAGTAGAAATAAAGGCTTACCAGAAAGCCTGTGACTAATCCCTTTCAGGAGAAGTCTAAACAGGCATAGCAGGAAATTCTGATCCTTTGGGGTGTCAGGAACGAATCCGCATCTCTCCACAGATTAGATGGTAGAATCCACAGCTCCTCATGGGGTTAACAACTGCTTCCAAATGGAACTTGCATAGATGTATGTGAGCGTGTGTTTATCAAACACCATGTGGGAAAAAAGAAAGGGACAATCCCATAGTGTAGGCGTAAAAAATGAGAGGGTTTATTTAAAAACTAAAAAAATTGAAACAGCTTAAAATACTCTCATTCATAGAGAGTGATACAAAAGTCCTTGCAAGGATAAAAAGCTCCGTATGAATATCAGACCGCCTAAGGCCGTTAGCATATGCGCAATACGAGTGTGTCTGCCCTCCTCCTGTGAATGGATCCGACTTTTGCGCGAGGAAGTGTTTACTTCCTGGTGCGGTGACGTGGCGGCGTCAACGTCACCGCCACGTCACCGACACGTCAGCGCGCCGTCTGCTGGCGGGGATTTTGGTTTGCTCGTGTGTACACGCGAGCAAACCAAAATCCCAGCAGACAGATTTGTTCAAATCTTGCGGACGGACAGATTTGAACAAATCTGTCCGCTCGTGTGTATGGGGCCTAAAAACTCCCAGCTTTTTTCTGTGGACTCTATTTGTTTTGCACCTCATATGCTGAATTGGTCACTTTATTTTTACACTGTTTATTTATCTGTTGATATTTATAAGTACTTTATGCTCAGTGCCATATTGATTGGCACAGTGTTATAACAATCTATGCACTTATAGCTTTTGTGTATTCACATTTTGATTGTTACCATTTATAGATTAACACTGTTTACACCAGTTATTTTAGATACTTATGTGGTATATACTGTCCAGCGCTACACTGTTTTTGCACAACCAAATATATTCACTGAACTATTTGGACTATACAAGCGCGGCTTCTCTTATTCATTCGTATTTTGTGTATATCCCACATTAAGCTGCTGCTTTCCTGGATTGTTATTTCTTTTAATAGAGACATTAGCGTGTTTTTCCCCCCTATACTTTCTGCTATTTGCCTGCAGCATTAAACATATACTACTAACAAAAGGAAAATACAGATTCAATAACCTAATTATAGTAAATGAATTCAAACTATTTCAATTTACAATGTAAAATTCCTTTCAAAAATATTATTGTTTCCATTGCAGTCAGAAAAAAAAAAAAAAAAAATTCCATAAGAATTGTTAAGTATTTTCCATGGAAAAAATTACAATTGATGAGAATACAAAAGAAGTGCAAAAGGTAAATATCAAGGTTGAATTCCTTTATCATTGTGTTATCTGCGCTTTCCTGAATATGCAAGAATGAGCTCATACTCCTTAATCTGGGCTGATATAAATTCTGTGCATTGACTTTGTTTAACCACTTGACAACCGGGCCTATTTTGGCACTTCCTTTGGCACTCTCCTTCATGAAAAAATCTATTTTTTTTTTTTGCTAGAAAATTAATCAGAACCCCCAAACGTTATATATATTTTTTTTTAGCAGACACACTAGGGAATAAAATGGCGGTCATTGCAACTTTTTTCCTTGCACAGTATTTGTGCAGTTTTTCTAACGCCTTTTTTTACCACTACTATTTCTTTATATTGGCTTTTTAAATGTACACATGCAGCAATTTAGATTAGTTTAGCACTTTTGAAAAAGATAAAAAGTGCATTTTATATACAACTATATAGATCAGATCAAAATGAGGGACACTGAGGAGGAAAGAGGGACAGAGGGACATTGCTCCAAATCAGGGACATTCCCTCAAAATCAGGGACAGTTGGGAGAAATGTAAAACAAGATTAATTAAGGATGGGTGTCCTGATTGCTGCATTTTGTAAAGTTATACTTTTTCAGCCTAGCCACCACTGAAATTGGAAAATACTAAATCCTCCAAGTTCCATGCTAATCTATACTGTAAACGTGTACAAAAATGGAAGGAGTCATCAGTATATATTAAACTGTCACACTAAACCCAACCAATAAAAACCTAGGTCAAACTCTACTCCACAATAATATATAATACAACAATTTCTATCATATATCCAGAGACAATCCAGTAACACCCCCAAAAAAATTACAAAAAATATACATGTAGCGCCCATGTACGGGTGCTATTGAAATTTAGTGGGATTGATCAGAGTGTAAGTGACTTTGATCTCAATTATGATTATAGTAGGGCTCTCTGTTTCAGCTTGGCTGTGCTGTGGGCTCATTCTGCTGTGCTTGGGGTGTTGTACCACCCCGAGACAGCAGGTGGCAGCAGTGGAGGCTGAGGTTCGGGTGCTCTCTTCCAGCAGCCAATTGGGAGGCCTTGGCCTCACTGGGCATGCTGGGAGAGAGTACTTATGAGGCAGACGCCATTATAG
Source organism: Rana kukunoris (assembly GCA_029574335.1). Lineage (NCBI taxonomy): Eukaryota > Metazoa > Chordata > Amphibia > Anura > Ranidae > Rana > Rana kukunoris. The sequence continues at coordinate 100,422,639 of CM056055.1, read as the reverse complement.
AGTCTACTTTCCTGGTCAGAGTGTGGTACCCACCTTCAGGGTGACCACATCACCACGCCCCAAGCGTTATGGCCTACCTGGCCGGGGCGTGGGTGCTATGCAGAGTTCCTGGTTCCGGAGCCAACTTGGTCCGGAACAATTCAAGCAGAACAGGGACCCAGTGACTGACTGGGTTCCCATCTTGGAAGATCCCAGGCGAGTTTAGCCATTCAGTGGGGAGTCCAGTTGAGGAGCACCAAAGAGACTGGTGGTCCAACAGCACTGGAGCGAACCATCGGGGATTAAGGTACTGGACACTGAGGGATTGATTCCTCTCTCAGTCAGTACTCTGGCTGCATTAAAGGAAGGTTCAGGCAAAACTCTACTCTGGAGGAGTTCCTCCGTATTATACTCAGGGAAGGCCTGTGGCAGAGGCGCTTTCCTGACAGTCATTTAGAAGAGTCTGTGGCAGAGGCATCCTTCTCAAGTTTCGAGTGATATTCTGGCTGCCAGGTCTGTGAGAGAGACCTGTCCAGGTACACTATACCCACTCAAGTTGGAGTGGCGCAGAAAGACTGATCGTTGTCGGAAGCAGGACTGTTTCCATATCCAAGGCCCGGGTCTGCTATTCTCCTTCAAAACCTTTTTTTCTGTCCTTCCCTCACCTCTTGACTGTTTTTACCCAGCTAGGTAATAAAGAGCACCTTTAAAGAGACTTCCTATTTGCGGACATTCCTTCATTGCTACTGTATTCATAGTTCACCCTAGACACTTCACCTCACTGGAGCCATGAGGTAACATGCCATCCCTATTCTAACCAGCGGCTCCTGCTGGGGTAGTGCTACATACATTATAATTTACTCAGAAACAAAGTCCACAGAGGAATATATACATTTCAATTAAAATGGTTTGGGCAAAACGTGTTGACCAAGTCCCCACTCTTCACTCTCCCAGAAGTGATGTGTCAAGGGTGCTGGTTTTGGATCCATTACCAAGTCAAAGGACCCTATCCCCCAAAACTGTCCTCCCAGTTCACCTAGCTTGACCTAGCCCAGTGTACACCTATTTAATGCCATATTGACTATCCTCTCACGTACAGGTGAAACTCGAAAAATTAGAATATCGTGTAAAAGTTCATTTATTTCACTAATACAACTTAAAAAGGTGAAACTACTATATGAGATAGACTCAGTACATGCAAAGCAAGATAGTTCAAGCCGTGATTTGTCATAATTGTGACGATTATGGCTTACCGCTCATGAAAACCCCAAATCCACAATCTCAGAAAATTAGACAATTAATGTGTGTATGTTTTAGTTTGTTTGGGACACACTTTAAAAAGAATATATGATAACAGTATAAATACAATATTAATTATAATAAATACAAATCCCAATAATTTGCTACCAAACCAAAAAAAAAAAAAAAGGGAAGACATAATGGGAGAGTTGTCTGTCTGTCTATTGTATTTTCTCAGATTCTAGCTGAATTTTTGCATTTTTCAAGCACAACTATCTACTTTTTTTTTTTTTTTGCCTTTAATCATTTTTACCCGATAAGCATGTGCCAAAGTATAAAGTGCTCCATGCTACAGTATATAGCTAGTGGAGTCTAACATGCATCCATGTATATGGCATCATCCAGGATTGCAAATAGGCTCCAAATGAGATCTTTAAAAGAGAAGTCTAGCCTGAGTCTGCTCTCCGCTGACGTCACTGCAACGATCGCCGCCGGGCACACGCGATTGCTCAGTAACTGAGCTGGGACGTGCAGCTCTGTGTGTAAACACAGAGCTGCACGTCCCTGTCAGGGAGAGAGGAGATCGATTGTGTCCCTTGTACATAGGGACACAATCGGTCACCTCCCCCAGTCACCCCCCCTCCCCCTACAGTTAGAACACTCATAGGACACACATTTAACCCCTTCCCCGCCCCCTAGTGGTTAACCCCTTCACTGCCAGTCACATTTATACAGTAATCAATGCATATTTATAGCATTTTTCACTGTATAAATGTAAATGGTCCCAAAAATGTCAGAAAAGTGTCCGAAATGTCTGCCATAACGTCGCAGTCCCAATAAAAATATTTTTTGGGTTATTTATTATAGCAAAAAGGAAAAAATATTGCATTTTTTTAAAAATTGTCGCTCTATTTTTGTTTATAGCGCAAAAAATAAAAACCGCAGAGGTGATCAAATACCACCAAAAGAAAGCTCTATTTGTGGGAAAAAAAGGACGCCAATTTTGTTTGGGAGCCACGTCGCACGACCGCGCAATTGTCAGTTAAAGCGACGCAGTGCCGGAAGCTTATATTTTGTCTGGGCAGGAAGGGGGTGTAGGTGCACAGTAGGTAAGTGGTTAAATTTATAGTAAACGTTCTGTTTCACATTGTCCCATTTGTTGACCCAGTTTTCATGTTCAAGATAACTACAGCATATAGCTGTAGCAGGTACAAAAATAAGTGCGCTAATAACATATAATAAGACACAATCTAATGTGCTACATATATACTGAAGTCCATAGACATAAACTATAAAGTAATGTCCATAAATAGTGTTGCCAACAATCACCATACAAGGTGTAATAGTGTATTGGTATAAAGTCCCATTGGTGCAATAGTTGCTGTAAACTTAAAATTCTTCCAAAATCTTGAATAGGTGTATAGAAACTTCCACCACACTCTAAGGCTGCATTCACATCTAGGCGTCGGCGGCAGCATGCGTATTCGGGCGACATGCAATAGGCGTTTTGTCCCCGCGATTTGCGGCGACAAAACGCCTATTGCTTTTTTGCTGGAGGGCAGAATTTTACACTGTCGGCTATGGCCGAACGCCCGATACGCCTGAAAAAAAGGGTCTGGGACTTGTTTCAGGCTTCACGCTTCAGGCGTATCAGCGTTCGGCGTAGAGATGTGAACCATCTCCATAGCCGACAATGTAAATTCCCCCCTCCAGCGTATGTCAGGCTGCTTCAGCGTCGGGCTTCAGGCGACAAAACGCCTAGGTGTGAATGGAGCCTAATAATTACACCCAAAAGTGCTCAATAGGTATATGCGCTTACCAGAAACACCTGACTTGTCTAATTAAAAAGAAAGTCTGATGGACCGTTTTCATCAGACAAACCGATCGTATGTGGGCCCCATCGGTTTTTATCCAATCGGTGAAAAAAGTGATCGTCTGTGGGCACGTCCATTGGTTAAAAATCCATGCATGCTCAGAAACAAGTCGACACATACTTGGAAGCATTGAACCTGACTGATGACAGTCAGCTTCATCGTATATCTGATGAAAAAATCCATCAGTCCGTTTTCCTTGGATGAACCGATCATGTGTACAGGGCATTAGTGTAATTAACTTGACTGCGATTCAGTGTTCACAAAATGTTAGATTAGATTAATATTGTACAAGGAAAAGTTAAGATTATTTTTCTACTTCCTTGTATTGAAAACCTTTAATAAAAAAAATATTGAATCACAAATACTACGCCTGAATCTGCTGTACTTCTTTTCTTCATTTCTATCCTTTCACCACTAGTTATTGTTTTTACCAGGCTGGGTAATAAAGAGCACAGAAAAAGACACCTTTTGCGGACATTCCTTTACTACTGCTATATGCACCATACACCCCTAGGAATTCGGAAGAGCCACAAGGTAAATGTGCCACCCAAAACAAACCTTCAGGGGTAGTGCTACATAGCTGTGTTGGATTCTGAAATTTACTCTTATATACCTCAATGTACCACCCTAAACAGATGGGCTAGTACAGTGGTAGGCAACCTCGGCTCTCCAGCTGTGGTGAACCTACAAATCCCATCATGCCTCTGCCTCTAGGAGTCATGCCTGTGATTGTCAGGGTCTTGCAATGTCTCATGGGACAGCTGGAGAGCCAAGGTTGCCTACCCCTGGGCTAGTAGAACAGTTCAATAGAACCCTGGTAGGTATGATAAAACAATTAGTTAATAAAAATGGAAAAGAATGCGACTTTCTGTTACCATACTTAGCAATTTTCAATAAGGGAAAAGCTACAGTCCGCCAGAAAGTTTCCTGGTTTGAACTTTTGACCGGTAGACATCCCCTTCTCTTTGTATCCAGGATATAGACATCAAAGGAAAAATCGCCACTCCAGGCACAAAGAATAGTATGAGACCCCTTACACGGGTGCAAGCCCCGGTTAGCCTGAAGAAGACTGAATGAAGGAAGAAATTGGCTGCACAACGACGTGATTAAAATATATTTATTGAATATACCATGCAAACAATGACAATGATCGTTAGGGGGTAATCAACTTTTATTGATGTACATTTGATACTTCAAGTTAAATCTTTTTATTTTGCTTAGTGTTAAACAAAATGAAATAATGTGTGTAATTTTTATTCTTCCCCCCAATCTATTTCTGAATATGCAGCTCTATATGTAATTGGGACAGGGTGTGGGGGCCTACGTAAGGAATGTCAGTTCTACACCTCAAGGTGATGAGTAAGCATAGTGTAGCTGTGCAAAACGAGTCCACCTCTGTTTCGGCTACTGCAATTGTGGTATGTGTCATTGTTTGCATGGAATATTCAATAAATGGACTTCAATCATGTCGGTGTGTATCCAGGATATAGCCTGGATAACATCAAAGGCATTTCTTTTTACAAAGGAATTCTTGACTGAAGTTGGGAGTGGTTAAAGCGGATCCTTTACACATTCCATTTTTCAAAATGGTAGACTTGCTCTCTTTAGTCGGAACAATTAATGGAACTGCTAGCAAAGTTAGGCACAAACCTTCGGTAGCATCTGATAATCTCAAAGGCCGCATACACACGATCAAATTTATCTGCTGAAACTGGAACGACTGACCATTTCAGCAGACATCTCCGATCGTGTGTACAGGCTAGCGGACATGTTTTCCCAGCGGACAAATTTCAAAGCATGCTTTGAAATTTGTCTGCCGGAGACATGTCCGTCGGATATGTCCGCTGGTTAGTACACTAACCAGCGGACAGAAATCTCCGCGCATGCGTCGAATGGATTCGACGCATGCGTGGAAGTATTTTACTTCCTGGAGTGGTGACATGGCGGTGTCAACGTCACCGCCACGTCACCGCGCCCTTAGCCCGAGGGGATTTTCGTCTGATGGTGTGTACACGCCATCGGACCAAAATCTGATGAGACATGTCCGCTGCAAAACGGTCCGTCGGACATGTTTGAGCGGACAATCGCATGTCTCATCGTCTGTACATAGCCTAACAAAGAGATTTAATTTTTCAAGGTTGCTGCAGATCCTTAGACTTCCACCGAGCTTAGGAATGCACACTATAGAACTTGACCTTGTTTGATAGCTCTCTGACCCCTAAAATTCCTTTTTTTTTCTGAGCTTCAGATACCCAATTAGATCATGACATATTACTTAAGTTCAACCAAGGAATTTTGAAAACACCTCTCTTTCTGCAAGATCTTTATCACCACCTGAAACAGACATGGTCTGGGCTTCTGGCATCCCTTTTGGTGGGGATACTTTAGGTTCACTTTTTGTTGAAAAAGCTATACAATCCTTTCAGGGTTTTATTAGGTTAACACAGTATATTTGGATGCACCATAAATAAGACTGTCTACTAGGTTAAAGTTATAGTTTTACTAGACCTGGTATAGACTTTGGCCCATGCCTCTCGGGCTTGCTATATATGGTCCCAAACATTGTGCATGACTTCCACTATCCAATCTTGCATTTCAGCAACCAATTTCATTACACATTTGTGAGATGTGGCCTTTTGCTGCCATGTTTCTTCTGCTATATACAGGTGTCCTAGTGATTGTCTACTGTACTAAAGCTTTACATAGAGATAGTTCTGTGGAGGACAGTGGCACTTGCCTTTTCAAAAAATGAAGTATGATAATAGGAAGTCCCTTTTATTTCCATCCTTATGAACTGTAGTATATAATAACATCCACACTGGCAGAGGCCCCTGGGTCATGGCATGTTGGGAGGCTTTCCTTCATATTTGCAAATCAATGTTTCAAAAAAAAAATGTCTTTACATTTGCCTAATGAAAAAGTAAACACTGTGCTGAATGCTCTCAAAGTGTAGTTCCTTTGGTACCACATTTATCACCCCATTATGTTTCCATGCATTGGAAACTGGCCACCAGTTTACCTGTTATTTCAGGCATTGAGCCATTTACTCTGTCTCACCAACCATGACCTCTAGTGGGAAATTGTCAGGTATCCACATTCCCATAGTTCAGGCATTTTCAAAACTGGTTACCCAATTTCCATCCCACAGTTCCTAAAATATTGAAAAATCACAGAAAAGAGTATACATATAGAGCCAGCACCGAAAGAAAAAATGATGATAGATAGTGTCAACCAAGAAGCATTACCGTCCCTGATAGAAGATAGATATAAATTCCCAATTACGGGATGGGGCATGGGACTGTACGAACGCTAATTGGGTGTAATAGAGTAGTAATCAATAAATATAGACACTCTGGAACCACAGAGATCAAAGATTACGAACAAAGCTTGTATGAGTAAAAAAAATATAATTTTAATAATTTCATAACACATTTCATACAAACAGAACTAAAAAGGGAGATCATATATGTGATTATATTTCACCATAGATGGAAATGGATTAAAGGTGTATACAGCAGGTCCGACATGTTTCACCCGTTCGGGCTTCCTCAGGGACAAGAAGGTGTATACAATATTCTATAGGTGAGAGAATATGATGGTAATAATTCTGATGAAAAAATAATAAATAGAAATAGAATAAATATTCATACTTGGTAAACAGAACACACTATGATATGGGTAATGTTACCTTCATGCATATTTATGACATATCTATATTTGTATAACAGATAAACATGGCAAACAGATCACAAAAAGAAAGAACAACAAGGAAATGCATTATTACATAATCAGACGATAAACATTGAGACCATTTGTATAAAATGCCTCTCCCCCAGCATCCACGTAGATCAAATTGCGATATCGTACCTCAGTGATGACCACAGACGAAACCGCTAGAAAGTTGCCAAGATGAAGGGGCACAGTAAAACCGGGTCTGAGAGATGCACGGGTTCCAAGAACACAGTAGGTCCTACCAGGGGGTATATGGAGGTAGTGTAAATTAGATGATGATAGCACTAAAAGAAAGGTAAGCATCTGTGCCCCTCCATCTTGGCAACTTTCTAGCGGTTTTGTCTGTGGTCTTAGTTTATGGTCATCACTATCGCAATTTGATCTACGTGCATGCTGGGGGAGAGGCATTGGAAACAAATGGTCTCAATGTTTATCGTCTGATTATGTAATAATGCATTTCCTTGTTGTTCTTTCTTTTTGTGATCTATTTGCCATGTTTATCTGTTATACAAATATAGATATGTCATAAATATGCATGAAGGTAACATTACCCATATCATAATGTGTTCTGCTTACCAAGTATGAATATTTATTTCTATTTATTATTTTTTCATCAGAATTATTACCATCATATTCTCTCACCTATAGATTATTGTATACACCTTCTTATCCCTGAGGAAGCCCGAATGGGCGAAACATGTCGGACCTGCTGTATACACCTTTAATCCATTTTCATCTATGGTGAAATATAATCTCATATATGATCTCCCTTTTTAGTTCTGTTTGTATGAAATGTGTTAAATTATTAAAATTATATTTTTTTACTCATACAAGCTTTGTTCGTAATCTTTGATCTCTATGGTTCCAGAGTGTCTATATTTATTGATTACTACCCTATTACACCCAATTAGCGTTCGCACAGTCCCATGCCCCATCCCGTAATTGGGAATTTATATCTATTGAAAAATCACAGTCCAGTGTTACATTGTGTAGCAAGTTCAGAATCAAACCTATGATATGCAGAGAGCATTGCAATAGGATAGCCTTTATTATTGCCATGTATGCAATGTGCTTCCATTCAGTGTAAACCAAGATTGTCAGAATCTACTAAACTGCCATATACTATATTTGAGGAGACCTCCAAAGATGTAAAGCTATTGGGCTGAATCAGCCCCTTGCTTTGAATATGTCTCAAAATTCTCTAACAGCAAAAAATTCCAGACACCTTTCTTGTCTACCTGGGCATTTTGGGAATTTCCACATATCCTTGTGTGTTAGCAGTCACCACCTACTCTCAAATCCTCTATTTAAACTGCTCAAAAAAAAAATACTGTTTGGAGACTCCTGCTCTAGTGTAAACAATGACATTTGCTAATTGCACCTTGTAAGGTGCTAATGTGCTACAAAAAGTAACTTTTTTCTCTTTTATAGAAAGTCAACAAAGTAATCAACATAAAATATGTAATTTGTAAGAAAGTGCTCATACGCTCCTGTGCAAAACTATTGATAAAAATCAATAACACAATTCCCAATGAATCAAAGTTTCAATAAAAAAACCTGTCTCTTCAAAGTGCCTGTTAACTTCTTGCCATCACCACACCTTAGTGAAAAATTCACCACCACATATGTCCAAAATTGACTCACCAAATCGAATTGCTGATAAAATTATAAACCAGCAGACAGCACATTCCCTTTAGGGAGCAATCCTCTACAGGAGCCTGCAATCATCTGTCGGTACCATAGCTGTATCAAATCCTCAGAAAGACGTTATCCCGATATAAGAGAGAAAAACTCCACATAGCATACATTTTTTTTTTAAAGGAATTCAAATGTATTTCAAAATATTACACTCACATGTAAAAGTCTCTCCACTGCACTGACACAAGTAACCTGAGAAGGCTTTGACGTGACCATAGCTGTGATGGAGGGAATACTGGCCATGCCCCCCCCCCCATTTTTGCCACTGCCGCCATGTTACAATACTGGGCTAGCGGTGGCGCGGCTGTCTCCCACGAGAGCTGGGCAATCTCCCGCTGGGCCTGTCATTCAGTCACAGAAGACAGAGAAGCCTGTGTGGCCGAATGCAGTACAGCCATGGTGGCTGCTCGGTCTGCTCTGTCTTCTGAGTGACAGGCGAATGCATAAGAAATGTCAGTCTGTGGGAGGTGTAGGTGGCACAGGTAAGGCTGCATTTTATGGCCAGGTTCACACGGCAACGACAATCAAGTTGGGCAACTTCCAATCCAATGCCCCATACTCATTTACAAAGGGGGGGCTGGGATCTGGGGGCCCCTTTTAACAAAGGCGCTTCCAGATTCTGCTAAGCCCTCTGCCTGCAGACAACTACTGCCCAGGGTTGTTGGAAATAGGCCCTTGTCTCCAATATGGGGACAAGGTGCTTTGGGGTGGAGGGAACAAATCACTCACCCCCTCATGTTGAGGGCATGTGGCCTGGTATAGCTCAGTAAGGGAAGGTGCTTGTTCGCCCCCCTTCCTGACCTGCAGCGACCTGGGCTGCATGCTCAGATAAGGGTCTGGTATGGATTTTGGGGGGACCTCACGCCTATTTTGGCATGGGGGCTCCCCTTGAAATCCATATCAAAACGAAGGGTCTGGTATGGTCTTGAGGGGGACCCATGCTGTTTTTTTTATTTTGGTGTGGGGTTCCACTTTAAGATCCTCAGAGCACAAGTCGCATGTCACAAGTCAAACCAGTTAGGATGATGATCCAACTTGGATGTGACTTGCATTCAAATCAATGGGCTGAAATAGTGCCTAAGTCAGACTAAAGTAGTGCAGGAACCTTTTTCAAGGTCAGACCGACACAAGTCTGACCAGTTAAGACGGCTCTCATAGGGAACTATTGATTCATACAAGTCATGCGACATGTGCTCCCAAAGTTGGAGTGTATGCAGGGCCGTCTTACTGAGCGGGCACGACTGGGCACAGCCCGGGGGCCCCACTGTCATCTGGGGCCCCAGAGCCGGACAAATCCCCCTTCCCGTGCGATAATTCGGGTGAGAGATGGGGTAGCGGTGGATGGCGATTGCCACCTGTACCAGCTGTGCCCGGGCTTGTGTCCTCCAGCCAGTGTGGGAAGTACCTGCACTGCAGCCCTCCATCATCCCCCCGCTGGATGCGGTCTCATACTTTATTGAGTGCCGCGGCCACCAGCAGCACTAACTCTTCGCCCCCTTCTGTGACTGCTTCCTCCCTCCCCATCACCTCCTGTGGCTGGATTGAACTGATGCGCTGTCTGTCTCCCGCCGCCAGCACCATCCCCATGCCTTCAGTGGTGAGCGATCCTGAGTCCCCTATCGTCGGACCCCCCCCCCCATAATGTGCAGTTCAGCAAAGCAGCATGCTCCCCCTTCTTCCCCCACTCCAGATGGGCCACGAGACCCCCCTCTCCTCTGTCAGCTCATTTTCTTCTCTGCCAGACCCCCCTCCTCTTTGCCAGACCCCCCCTCCTCTGCCAGACCCCCCCCCTCCTCTCTGCCAGACCCCCCCTCCTCTCTGCCAGACCCCCCCTCCTCTCTGCCAGACCCCCCTTCTCTCTGCCAGACACCCCCCCTCCTCTCTGCCAGACACCCCCTTCTTCTCTTCCAGACACCCCCTTCTTCTCTGCCAGACCCCCTCCTCTCTGCCAGACCCCCCTCCTCTCTGCCAGACCCCCACGTGGCAAGTTACAGTTTGCAATGTGTGGCAGGTGACTTGGCAAGTGACAATCTGCATCCGGTGACAGGCGACGTGGCAAGTGACATGCTAAATCTGGTGACAAGGAACCAGTGGCAAGTGACACGCTAAATCTGGTGATGGGATGGGTGGCAAGTGACACGCTGAATCTGGTGACGGGATGGGTGGCAAGTGACACGCTGAATCTGGTGACGGGATGGATGGTAAGTGACACGCTGAATCTGGTGACAGAGGATGGGTGGCAAGTGACATGCTGAATTTGATGATGGGTCATGGTGGCAAGTGACACGCTAAATCTGGTGGCATGTGACAGTGGCAAGTTACACGCTGAATCTGGAAGCAGGTGACGGTGGCAAGTTACACGCTGAATCTGGTGGCAGGTGACGGTGGCAAGTGTCACACTGAATCTGGTGGCAGGGGACAGTAGCAAGTGACACGCTGTAAAGTAGAAATATTGTACTTTCGTTCTTGAGAGTAGGTGCGTAAATTAGGGCAGACTTGTAGGAGCCCCATAGCATTACTTTGCCCAGGGGCCCATGATGCTATTAAGATGGCTCTGAGTGGATGTCGCACCAGTGTGAACCGGGCCTTAAAGTTATTCTTGTGTCCACATTACTACAATCTTCTCACTGCTATAAGCAAAGTTTTGTGAATATAAATTCACCAATACAAAATAATGAGGAGAGAAGAAAATATGATTTGCACATTGGTATTCCGGCCAGGACAAAACAACCATCAACATTCTAGAACTTAGGTTCAATTTACAATTTCTTAAATTACAAGAGGAACTATTAAAGCTTTAGAATAATAATGATTTTTTTTAGAGCAGTTTGGAACTTTTACCCACGCACAGGCTCAACTGTTCAGACCAGCTCTCCAACCAGTTGGTATTGTATGCTGTATGAGGACTTTGGTCATGCAAACAGCAGTACACAAGACACTATTGTATAAACATTTATAACTATACCAAATGGTGATATTAAAACAATATCTAAAAGATGGTTGACGCAAACACTCTACCAGTCCAGTATGCTTATAATGTTGGTAGGGGATGCTCCTCACTTAATGACCTAGTCATAGGAAAGGAACTCGATCATTAAGTGAGGAGTGTCTGTAGTCAAGAAAAGCAGCCAAAAATAAATTATGGATTGTTGGATCATGAACATTACTGCCAAATTATGCTTTGTGTGATAAATACTATAATTTGTTTGTACAGGCTCTCACATTTAAAATGTATTTGCCCTTAAGGGTAAAAGTTATAAGAAATTCCAAGAAAGTCTACGAAATACATATTAGTCTATGAAGCTTGATAAATTATATTTGTATGATGGAAATACCGTTACCATTATAGATTTTTGGGGCTATGCAGGCACAAAACATTAGCCTATGATGAAGAAATTTCCTTATTTTACACAATCTAGCAGGGTGGATTTGATTTAAATCAAGTTGATTTAAAACATGTTTTAAATCATGATTTAAATCACTAGTAAAAAGGCTTGATTTAAATCAACTCAATTTAGATCATCCTTTTTAAAGAGAAATGGTCATTTCTTTCCTGCAGCAGCTCCTCCTCTGTTGACTCACCGACAGTCCTATTCACTTTAATTGGACGGCTGGTGATGCGGCAGCAAGTGAATGGATGGCCACTAACAGGCGCTGCCATGCTGAATCTGAAGAAATACCTTGGATTGTCTACTTTTCAAAAAGGAGTCAAACTTTAAAAACAGAAACTAATAAAGTTTGGTTTTTTGTTCATAATTTTCATTTTTTTTTTTGTTTATTTAGCAAACAATAAAATGCCACCAAAAGAAAGCACTATTTGTGTGAAAAAATAAATAAAAAAATGTCTTATGGGTACAGTGTTGCATGAAAGCGCAATTGTCATTCAGTGTGACAGAGCTTAAAGCTAAAAAAAACTTTACTGGGCAGGAAGGGGGGTAAAAATGTCCAGTACTGAAGCTGGTAAAATAACCACATTTTGTTGCTTTGAAGCCTGAAATGAAGACAGACGCCATTTTTGTTTTATCCAGATGTATTTACTCAACGTACTGCAATTTATAACTTTCAAATGAAAGATATAAACACCAACATGTTCGGAAAAAAAAATCAAAAACAGAATCACAGAGTTGAAAAAAGGATCACCCCCTACTACCTTTGCACATCTAGACTTTGCAATATTTGCCCTCTGTTCTTTGCAGAACTGCTCAAGTTCAGTTAAATTTGAGGCCGTTTGTGGACTGCAGGCTTCAACTCATTCCACAGATTTTCAATGGGGCTTGAGGCTCTGTCTAGGCCATGGAAGAACATTCACCTTTTTCTACTTCAACCACTGTGTGGACAACAACTCTAAACATACAGCCAGAGCTACAATGGAATGGTTTAGATCAAAGCATATTCATGTGTGAGAAGGGCCCAGTCAAAGCCCAAACCTAAATCCAATAGAGAATCTGTGGCAAGACGTACGCTCTACATCCAATCTGACAGCTTGAGCGATTTTGCAAAGAAATGTCACTCTCTAGATGTGCAAAGCTGATAGAGACATCTCCAAAAAGACTTGCAGCTGTAATTGCAGCAAAAGGGAGTTCTACAAAGTAATGATTCAGGGGGCTAAATACAAATGCACGCAACATTTTTCACAGATTTATTTGTAAAAAAAAAAATGAAAACCATTTATCATTTTCTTTCCATTTCACAATCTTGTGCCACTTTGTGTTGGTCTATCACATAAAATCCCCCAATAAAATACATTTAAATACATTTAAGTTTTTTGGTTGTAACATGACAAAATGTGGAATATTTGAAGGGGTATTAATACTTTTTCAAGGCACTGTAGCTAGAAGTTATAACTATATGTAGCTATAAATAGATTTTATGGTAACAGAACCTGGATTAACCAGAAGTTTACAACAGTGGGTGGGGTGGGGAGCGGGTTGGTTCATAGATAAAGGAGGATTTCAACTAAGGGCCAATTCATACTATGTGTGGTGGCTAGCGTTGTTAAAACGCAGATTGCTTTCTGTGCTGCATCTTATTATCACAGCGTGTTGTACAGAATCACATGTCACTGTACAGCAGTGCATCAAGCTGCTCTACAGTGACATGAAGTGTTACTTTTGCTTACTTACTGTATATATATATATATAAACCACATCACCCCCTACCGCAAATGGAACAGGCAGCTAAACCACTGCATTTTATTCTCTAGCAGCTGTCTGGCCCTAAAAGAAGAAGCATCAGCACAAGGGACTCATGCTACTGACTAGGTTACTGTAAGTCATTTGTGCTGGGGGTTTTTTTTGGCTGCACTTATGCTTTACTAAGGGAGTAATCACTAGTGTTGAGCAGAATATGCCATATTCGATTTCGCGATATATCTCGAATATATAGTCGAATATTTGAGATATATTCGTTAAATGCGAATATTCGCGATATTTTTTGGAAATTAAATGATTGCGAAATTTCGCTATTGCGAATGCGAATGCGAATTGCGAATGCGAATGAAATTTCGAGAAATGCGGAAGGAGCACTCTGATTGGCTCAGAATATTCGTGATATATTACAATACAAAATAATTGCGAATATTCGGCAAATGCGGAAGGAGCACTCTGATTGGCTCAGAATATTCGTGATATTTTATAATACAAAATAATTGCGAAATTTCGAGAAATGCGGAATGGAGCACTCTGATTGGCTCAGAATATTCGTGATATTTTATAATACAAAATAATTGCGAAATTTCGAGAAATGTGGAATGGAGCACTCTGATTGGCTCAGAATATTCGTGATATATTACAATACAAAATAATTGCGAATATTCGGCAAATGCGGAAGGAGCACTCTGATTGGCTCAGAATATTCTTGATATTTTATCGTAATTTCGCAAAAATGCGAATGAGAAATTGATTGCGGAATTTTGACAGTAACACTCTGAAATCGAATATATGTGTGTTATTTTAGCTAAAAACAATATTGCGAATTTCTCGAAAATAATCGCGCGATATCGCTATTGCCGAATAATCGCATTGCGATTGTTCGGCAATATAAAATGATCGCTGCAGCTACTCGGCCCAAGGTCTCTAATCATACCAGCAATGCTTTTAGACGTCGATGGGGATCTCTAGGATGTGATCTGTTCTAAAAAAAAATTGAAAAAATACGAATATTCGAAATAGCGAATATTCACCGCGAAATTCGGAATATATCGCGAATACTCGAATATGCCATATTCGAGCCGAATATTCGCAATACGAATATTCGTGAGCAACACTAGTAATCACAGAAAAACTGTAATTTAAATAAATGCAATGACAACAAGTGACTTAAAGGTAAGGAAAAAGAACTAGTGAGTTGCAGGGTACCAATGAGATCAGTGTTCTCTGATTCTGCCAGTCTCCTCGTGCGGATTATGAATAGCACAACATACAGTATGCCACAATTTACCAGCCCAGGTGATAAGGAGCAAAGCTGTCAGAAACCCCTATGTAGCCTACCTGGCAGCCACCACCAGCACAGACACCAAACAACACTATGTCCATACACATTGCTAATCAGGTGATAACTTTCAGTAATGGAAATATAGTGAAAATACTGCGCTAACTGTATATACCAAAGAAACACAGCAGCAGCTATGTAATGTGATAAACATAAATAGATAAAGAAAACAGTAAAAAAGCTGCGCTACAACGTTAAGAACCAAATACTGTAATCAGTCTGTCATGTAATCAAGTGCAATAATGAACCTTGTGAGTTATGACCATAAATAAAGAAATGATATTGAGATTTGATTTGGTGCACTTAAAAATAATATTATTAAAAAAAGAGATTATTATTGAAAGAAACCAGAAGGTTGTAATCACATCCAAAAATGGAAGAATGAAAAGCAGTCCCAATTCTCAAGATCAAGAAAAGAAGTGATGAAAAAGAAGTGATGATGAAATATTAAGGGAATAGACCTCCAAGTGATCATGCAAGCACCCGTGCTCCACCACTATCTGAATAATCCGCTTACCAGAGGCAAAAGGATATTAAGCCTATCATGAAGTCTGTAACCCTCCAATGGATATGTGAGATCCAATTCAATGGGAATAGGTACTCGTATTTGACTCTCAGGAAGTCCTTCACTTAACATAAGCGTTTAGCTGGAAAGGCACAGGTCAAGCATTATTCCCCTGGACACAGGCTCCATGTGCTGACACAATAATGTTTAGCCTTAATGTTGCAACAGGTTCTGACAAATTATTTTAGTAGTTAGTAAGGCTTACCCAGCTCACACGATATCCAAGGCTAAAATCTCATGTGCCCTCAAAGCAGACAGATTTGGCACTACTATAGTCCATAGAATTCTGAACTTCCAACTTTTATCAACCTCCCATTGCCGAAGTCCGAAGAAAGAGCTCTTTCTTGTAGCGCAACGATAACTTTCAGTATACAGATCTGAATAAATACTGCTACTAATGTGGGGGAGGCAGATCTCCCTGTATAGCCCTCTGTGCCCCCTGCATGCTAAATAACTGCCATTACCATCCACACAGCAGCACCAAAACCACCCAGTACTGCCGATGTCCAGCCCAGATGTAGCCTAAAACAGACACCAGGACCATGTATTTCAATACATATACAGTAATTTCCTCTATTTTTTGTTATAGCCAGTGCATGGTATCATTGGAACCACAGACTACTTAGTCATATTACAGAAGAAAACTACTTCTGAAAGAAAACCAATAAAAGGACAAATGTCTCTGCATTACCATAGCAGCACAGAAGCCTCTTGGACTACAGAAGAGTCAGGAACTGTGTGTTAGTGGGCATCCTGACTCTCAAGTAGTCCAAGGGAGGGGACGAGCAGGAAACTCCACACCACGGAGAAAGCCTTGCATTACTGTGTGGAGTTACAGACAGAAGAACAGGAAGTGAGGATTTCTCAGAAGAAATAAGGACATTTAAAAGCAAAATCGAAGGATGAGGTAACTGAAGGAGGACTGCACTTAGGTAAAGGAAGCCATTTAGGAAAAAAAATGTACCTTTACAACCCCTTTAAGGCCTAAGAGGTGTGACAGGAAGTCAGGTAAATCTGTGTGTGTTGTCACAGACGGGAGACATATTTCTGCCTTGTTTAGACAATGCACCAATTACTATTAGGCGTCGGGTGCAGAGATGGCCAGAGAGGTTTGGGGCGTTAGAAGCCTTCAGCTGTTCAAAATGAAGCAATTAAAGCCCCTATAAAGATAGCCTAAGGATGACGACTGATTGATGCATCCTGAGGCTTTGTGAGTGAAGGAGCAGTCACAAACTCTACTGAAGAATTGAGGTGCTGATGGATATTTCTGTGTGAGAAATATCAAAGAGATTTTTTGTTGTTTTCTGCTGTAGGACCAGCAGTGTCTGCCCAGCAGTAGGCTGTGCCAGACTCCATAGGTAGGTTCCTGTGTTGGGAAGGTAAGGGTTTATTTTATATTTTGTTTTGTTTATGCTGTTTTGATGCTTGCACGTGTATCCAGCAATATGGAAAAATAAACCATATCATTTGTTTTCAATCATCCTCAACTGCCTTTTTGTACAGTTCAGCGTGTAGTGAACCCATCCAGGGGGTCACACACACCCGCTACCGAGTTAATCCCTCACAGGAAAAAAAAATGTACCTTTACAACCCCTTTAAGGCCTAAGAGGACTGAAACTATCATCTACTGTATCCCAACACTCAGCCATGGCTGTGTGCACAGTGATCAGGGTGAAGGTGGTGGTGCTAGTAGCAGGGATGTATTCTGGCCTAGGCCGACAAGGCCCAGGCCTAGGGCGGCACTTTGCAGGGGGTGTCCCTCTGTCCTCTTCACACAGCGTCGCTCTCTCCTCTTCTCATGGCGTCCCTCTGTCCGTCACCCACGGCAACCCTCTGTCCTTCTCCTAGGGCGTCCCTTTGTCCTTCACCCACAGCATCCTTCTGTCCTCTTCCCATGAATATGACAGGGGTGTGGCTTTGACAGGAAGGGGTGGGTCATATTTAAATTAGGGGGTGCGTACGTTTAGTCAGGCCTAGGTCAGCACAAAACCTAAATACACCTCTGGCTAGTAGTCAATCTCAGGTACGGAGTGCTACAGATAGGTGGTTGCTGGTTCTCCGGGCAACTTAGGGTATAGGTGTCCCCTTACCTTACCGCTGTAAGGTAACAGCGTATGAGTGTGTCTTTCAATCTCCTGGTGGCTCCTGATGTCTCAGGCTCCGCTGTTATGTATCTTTACTTTGGCATCGAAGTCCCCTTTAAGTTACCTTGGTGTATCTGTATCAGATCGCCTCACATTGGGGCATGGGGGAATGTAAAGAGGGATGCTCGATAGTGTAGTATTTAAAACATTTATTGGAATCAGCAGCAATAAAAAAAAAAAAAAAACACAGGTACTCACAATGTGAAGTATCAGATAGGCATATAAAAACGAGTCGCAAACTAGTCCAATATCACTTCTGGTGCCCTGCGTTCCCGCACGTGTTCGTTACAGTCACGTAACTTCATCTATTGAGCAGGGCCGATCCTGGACTGGTGCGTGTGGTTCAGTGCACCCAGGCGCCATAGGGGTGGGGGTGCCAAAGCTCCAGAGTGCTCTCCTCCCTCCTCCTCTCCTTGTCTGAGTCCGGAGGTAGAGCGCATGTAGCAGGTGCTACAGATCCTCATCCCACTTGCTCTCTCCACTGGCAACTGACAGGAGCATATCAGAGGAGGAGAGACTGATCCGCCACCGCCGTTATCAACAGGAAGAGGGCGCTTTGTGTTTCCTGCCCATCCCTCCTCTCTCCTCCTGTCAGAGGAGGAGAGTGAAGCAGCCGGAGATCAGAGTGTTTGCATTTCTGAGTGTAGAGAGAGAAGCCGCAGGCTTTTCTTTCCCCCCATCCTTCTCCTCCTCACGATGCTGTACTAGTGAGTGGCGCTTGCCAGCACAGCCACCCACTACTGTATGTTTCTTCTCCCTCCTTCAAAGAAGAGGATTGTGGGACATATAGTCCTGAGGACTGCCGGCCCTATTGTAATTCGGAAACTGCAGCCCACACAGCATGCACAGCTGAATGGGAGAGAGACATCCAGGAGCCCAGAAATCTTTCAGGGAAGTACATCCAGGAGTCCAGAGAGGGGACAGTGTTGAAGCGACGCCATCAGAGAGAGAGAGAACCCTGATTCCCTGCGCCACCAGAGGGAAAGCCATATAGTCTAGTGCCATCCCTGATGAAGAAAGGAACAGAGTCATTTCTAGAATCTAGATCTGAGCTTTACCCAGCAGAGTCGCAATGGGCAACCCAGAGGGAGCCGACTCCTAATCAGAGGAACCGTTGTTGCTGTATCGCTGGGTCAGGCGAGAGGGCCAGTATCTACTTGCATCCATAGGTATTTCAGTCTCTGACCATCTCCTGTATCATGTCTGCAGTCTCTGACCATCTCCTGTACTATGTTTGCAGCATGTATTGGGGCTCTTTCCAACAGAAGCCCTCTCTGTGTGCATCAGAAAGACCCCCCACCAGGTCCCATTAGTGTATTCTCTTCCTGTATTTTCTTCATTGTTAAAAGTTAACAGGAGGATCCCAAGGTAACGAAGACTTCTTAGGGGAGCATCTCTGTGTTTGAGTCGTTGCCATAGAAACATTTGTAATGGGGAGGAATTAGTAAGGTGACCACGCCCATGTGGGGGGGCGCCAGAAATATATCTGCACCCAGGCGTCTGTGACCCCAGGATCGGCCCTGCCATCGAGCATCCCTCTTTACATTCCCCCATGCCCCAATGTGAGGCTATCTGATACAGATACACCAGGGACACTTAAACTGGACTTTGATGCCAAAGTAAAGATACATACCAGCGGAGCCTGAGAGGTCAGGAGCCACCAAGAGGTTGAAAGACACACTCATACACTGTTACCTTACAGCGGTAAGGTAAGGGGACACCTACTGTATACCCTAAGTTGCACAGAGAACAAGCAACCACCTATAGGTAGCATCCCATACCAGAGACCGACTACTAGCACCAGCACCTTCACCCTGATCACTGTGCACACACAGCCATCCATCCATCTTGCACCTTATGGACATTATTTGCACTGCATTTTTTTTTAAATTAATTTTGTGGAATTTTAGGGTGAATATATTTATTTATGGTTGCACATGTCACATGATGATGCCATTTTAAAGATTTTATGAGTTTATTCTCACATCTATTTAGGCCCCTTTCACATTAGCGGACCGTTCGTCCGCTCATTACAAGTCCGTTTACGGACTTGTAATGGGCCCCTATAGGAGCGGATCCGTTAGCGGATGATGCATCCGCTAACGTCTGCAAGATCCGCATCCGTTTTTTTGGACGGAAGAATGTCCTATTTTTCTTCCGTCCGATGGAACGAATCGGATGCAAACTGACAGACGGTCCGTTTCCATCCGATTCCCCATAGGGGATAGCGGAGGAGAGACAGGGCGGTCCCCGCACACTATGCTGTCCGCCCGACAGCTCAGCAGAGACCCCCCGCTGAGCCGACGGACGCACGGAGCAGACCGAAAAATGGACCACTCTGTGTGAAAGAGGACTTAGTGGTACACTCTTCACAGTATTTGTACACTTTATCAGTCCATTGTTTATACTGTCGCAGCTGATTATTTATATTTTATTGTTGCTATTTGACCATTCATTTATTGCCTTTCAAGTGTACCTGTCACGTGAGCACATTTGCACTTTATAACATATTTATGCACAGCACAGCACTACTTCTACATCTTTCATTAAGGTCCTTATGTTATATAGCCTGACTACCATGTCATAAATATATTATTTATCATTGTAAAAGAACATATTTCACACTTCTTTATTCTTGTTTACAGTTTTTCTGGGGGAAAAAACTGCTTTAAAAAAAAAAAAAAGTGACCCTCGGCACTGGTGCTGCTTGTTTAGATATGGGTCTGCCGTTACCTTACTGTTCCTTGCGTTCGTTTCAGGGGTTCTCCTTGAAGAGTTATCCAGAAGAAATGTCTGCACCAACACAGAGTCTCTTTCAAGGGTTTTATTAAATAAACTTCCCAACAGAGGGATAGGTATCTTACTTGCAGATCACAAATATTCTCCTAGGTCCAGAGGGACAGCCGTCCCCACGCTGGACTCAGCAACCACCGGATAGGCCCACTCTCACTGTCCCAGCAGCCGGTGTGAAGCTTGATCAAATGGCAAGTCTCTGCCACAGACTTGGTAGTCATGTGCATCAACTCCATAGGGCAAGGGAGGGCGCTCCTCCCCCCCCTAGAAACCAGTGCCAGAAAAACAGCGGGCAGGAAGCAAGGCAGCGGTACGGCGATTTCAATTAGAGCCGCTCTCTCTCTCTCTCTCCTAGCTCCAGATGACAGAGAGGTGGAGGGGGAGGCGATCAGGGGAGATATAGAGTACAGCCAGCCCGCGGTTCTCCTCTCCCTGTCACAGCGCCGCTGCCCGAGTTCTCTGATAAATGGAGCAGCGGCGATGTGACAGGGAGAGGAGAGCCGCGGGCTGTCTGTACTGTATATCTCCCCCGATTGCCCCCCTCCCCCCTCTCTGTCAGCTGGAGCTAGAAGAGAGAGAGCATCTCTAATTGTATTTGCCGTGCCTCTGCCTTGCTTCCCGCTTTCCTTGCCAATCAGAAGATTCAGGGGACTGGGGG
Organism: Rana kukunoris; assembly: GCA_029574335.1. Taxonomy (NCBI): domain Eukaryota; kingdom Metazoa; phylum Chordata; class Amphibia; order Anura; family Ranidae; genus Rana; species Rana kukunoris. Next base: position 100,401,468 of record CM056055.1, on the reverse strand, counting down.
CATCATGGGAAATGTAGTCCCATAAGAGTACCGGCCCCAACGTGTCCACAGACACCATGCTAAAGCCCCAAGCATGCAAGCACTTTGCTGGAGGGGAGGTTACAGGAGGAAAAAAGAAAATACTGTGCTCATGCTAGGGGAAGCCAGAGAGAGAGCCACGCTGTACCCGCACCAGTGAGCCACGCTGTACCCACACCAACCAGAGAGCCACGCTGTACCCGCACTAACCAGAGAGGGAGTCACGCTGTACCCGCACCAACCAGAGAGCCATGCTGTACTGGCACCAACCAGAGAGGAGTCATGCTGTATCTGCACCACCAGAGAAAGAGCCCAGCTGTACCCGCACGACCAGAGAGTAAGAAAGACCGAGCCGCTGCCAGGGTACAGGCATGCTATACTACTGACTAGAGTCACCCCAGGCAACCCAGAGTGAGTGAACATCCAGCCAGAGGGATCACTGTTGCGGTTTCACAGGTCTGGTAAGAGAGCCTGTTGGCCATTATCCATTACTTAGCCTAGGGACTGAGCCATTAGGAAGTGTCTAACCTGATATCCTCCCATCTATGCTGGGGGCAATTATTGCAGAAAATGACACCAAATGCTGGGAGTTTTTAGTGCGGAAACTAATACCAGTGCTGAGGGTCATTATTATGTACATTGGTACAGATGCTAAAGTTTTTATTCTAGAAATCTGCACCGATGTGGGGGGTTATTGTTGTTGCTACTGACACCAATGCTGGCGATTTTTATTGTGGAAACTGACAGCAAAGCTGGGGATTGTTATTGCAGAAACTGGCACTGATCCTGGGGTTGTTATTTACTTGGGGGGGGGGGGCCTAATTTATTATTATTGGTATTCAAAGTTGCTTGTTGTTTGATAGTTGCATCAGGTTTCTCAAACCATTGCATCCCTGCGCTTTATGTGATAATGACTAAGCCCCTCCCCTTCATGACATTGTCAAAAAGGGACCGAACATGGATAACCTTAAAATGATGTCCCCCCCTCTGAAAAAAGTTCAGCGGACCCCCATGTTGGTAGAATTTGTTCATTAGCCTCTGCCACAGACCAGATGAGCTTAGGATTCACCCAATAGTCTCTGCCACAGAATACGTCAACCCCTCACTGGGTTAGTTTCTGAAGTAAAGAACACAGCTCTAAGTGCCAGGATCTTTCAGTCGCCCCGGCAGCACTGTGAGGTAACTTTGATCCACATACATCATCCAATTGAGTCCTCAATTGCTCGGTCCCCTCCATCAGGCAAGGCGACACAGGATTATCCCTGGATCAGTAGACCCCAGTAACTCCTGGCCTTACATCTAAGTTGTGAGGCTACAGGCCAACATGGCCCTGAGGCGGAAAGTACCAACACATTCCTGAGGCCAGGAGGGCCCTCAGACGAGGATCAGAAGACGAACCCCACAAAATGGTGTCTTCCCCTTAAGTACCCTCTCCCAGAATGCAAAGCGAGTTCACCACACCCCCTGGGCTGCTTCTGGCAAAAAGGCACCCAAACATCCAGCCTGCTGCCTTTCAAATCTTGACCAGTGGTGACAGCGACACCCATCGTCAGGAGGAAAATCATGCAACTAGCTGAACTGAGACAGAGCCTCAATTTAGACACAATCCTTCTGAGCCAACTACTGCTCAGATAACTATAATTTGAATATATAAAACCCACTCATTGGGAGCATAGTGCTACAGTGAGTTTATTTTCTTTCCCAATTTTCTTTTTTTTCAGGCCTTCCCATCTCTAGCTTGGCCCATGGCAACCACTCAACCACAGCACAGCTGATTGTCATGGCAATCCCTATTGTGTAATTGGGCAGGCCCAGCACACTTTGCATCCTCAGTTTCTTTCCAGCTCGAATAACATGGAGTCCCAGACTCAGACGCCCCCTCCAATTCCCAGCACAGTTTATTTGGTGAGGAGTCCAGGGTGTGAAATGCACAGAGTTTAATGGTCAGTAGTATGTTACGCACAGTGCTGCAGTCAGTGCTGTGTTTAGGAGTACATAACACATGGAGCAGGGGTCAGGAGTAAAGGATGCACAAAATACAGCGGATAGGAGTGTGTAATGCATTGTATCGGTCACGAGTACAAAACAAAAAGAGTGCAGAAGTGCATGGTAGCCAATCAGTTTCTAACTTCAGCTTGTTTAATTAGCGCTTTGCCCAAAAAATTGGAAGCTGATTTCTAAGCAGTGCTCCACCTGCTTTTTTACTCTACAGTTTTAGTATACCAAAAAAGTTTGGCACTAATCTGCAGGCTCACCTAAATCCCCAGTTCCCAGCAAAAATCCTCTCCCTAGTCCAGCACAAATCCTCCTTCCCAAATCCCTTCCTTCCAGCACAAATCCTCTCCCCACCCAATTCCCACTCAAAAATCCCACCCCCAGCACAAATCCCCAATCCCCTTTCCCCAAACAAATTCTCCTCCTTGTACAAATTCTCTTTCCCTCAAAATCCTTCCCCAAAACATTCACCCAGCACAAATATCCGCCCAATCACCCTTCTAACAAAAATCCTCTTCTCCTCCCAACAACAACACAATTTGTAACCCCCAGATCTTCACCACCACACCCCCCGCACAAATCCTCCTTCCCTCCAAGCCCATCTCCTGCACATACCCCCCCCCTAACTACTGCATTCCCCCATCCCATCCCCCAGTAAGCACAAATCCTTCGGTCCTAGATCTCCCCTCTCAGCACTAATCCCCCCCCCCCCCCAAACACCCCCTTGTAATTAAAGTACTATTTTCCCCTGAATACCACTCCCCTTGTAAAAAATCACTTTCCTCTGCACAACCAACCCCCCCCCCCTCCCCCATCCCCCACCTATCAAAATTCCACTCCCCCCTTCATGTACAAATCCGACCGATCCCTCAAATCCCTCATCTAGTACAAATCCTCTTCATTTTCAAAATCTTACCCCCCCCCCCCCCCCCGCAGCATATATCCTGCCTTTCTCCAATTATTCCCTCTGCCAGAAAAAATGTGCCCCCCCTCAATTCCTCCTCACAGAACAAATCCCCCTTTTTCATTACACATCCCCCACCTCCCCACCTCTTTTCCATTTTTTTCACCCTGTTCTAGAACAAATCCTTTTGCAGCAGATCCCCCTTCCCAGCACAAATCCCCTCACCACCAACAAAAATCCTCTTTTTCCTTGTATCTCCCCTCCAAGTACAAATACTCTTCCCCCTTTAGTGCAACCCCCCCAAATCCTCCCAGCACAAATCTTCTTCACCCCCTTCCCCCAAACCATTCCATCCAGCACAAATCCTCTCCCTCCTTTTAGAACAAATTCCACCACAAATCCCCTTCATACTCTACCTTCTTCTAGCACAACTGTCCCCACAAATTCCCCCTTTTAGCACTAATCTCCCCCACCTCCTCCCAACATAAATCCTTTTTCTCCTAGCACAAATCCTTCCCTCTAACCCCCGTCAGAATTACCACCCCCCCCCCCCCCCCCCTAGCACAACCCTCTTCTCCCAATAACACTGCTTAGCACAAATCCACCACCACAAATAGATGTTACCTGCAACTCCTTTCCCCAGGTCATTGTGTCTGTAGCACTGACCTCCGAAGGAACTGCTGGTTTGATTTGGGCCTGCACTCTACCAATAAACCCCACTAACTTGGCTCAATCCCCTTGGCACAGCTGTGATGCAATGCAATGCAATACAATGTAAGACAGTACAAAATACCTGTATTGTCACCCCAGGATCCACTGACTGCATCTGGTGGGAGAAAACAATATGCCACAACAACTGGATACTTAACCAGAGATATATTTTACTGTAGAATATGCAAAAAAGTGATGACAGTAATTGTGCTGGCATCCCAACATAAGACAACAGCACAATGGATTTCAATATAAACAATTTGAAAAACGGTATATATATATATATATATATATATATATATATATATATATATATATATATATATATATATATATATTATGTCTATACCTGGGAGCTCCCCCTACTTTATAAGCTATGTGTGAGATCTCACTTAAAGTACTTAGTCCTGGATCTTCTTTTCTTCGCTAGCTAAAGTGGCTCCTTGTGATTTGCAATCCACAGATTTGGTAAGTTAAATTGAAGTGAAAATGCTCCTGGTGTAGCTGTAACAACTATTTTAACATTGCTTGAGACATCAAGGTAGATAGGCCTCAAGCCTTCTCAGTGTCAGTTGCTCTGCCCCTTCGTGGAACTATAACTTCCAGTGAGGCCTGTATATGAGTCTAACTGCGTGTGAGATTTAACAAACTGTGGGCCATGACCCGCTCACCCACTGGATAGAGGCTCTGTGTGGTAACTTTTGTCCGGTGACTGCTACTTGCTTCTCGGTCAGCTGGGCCAATCGCTCCGTTCAGCTCCACTGGGTGGATCCCGTCTTTCGATGCTCAGATGAGTGTCTCTGGGTCTCTGCAATCTGGCCACCGTCTCCCCACAGGTCCTCTCAGGCAGGCCACACGATTCCAAGAGACCTAAAATATCTGCTCCGGCTCCTTTTATCTCCTACCCAGCATGCACTGCACAAGAAGGTGTTCATGGGTAGGTCACCAAACCTCCTGGGTGAAAAAGGTCAGCCTCCTCCTCCCAAAACAACAGTCACTTCCTGTCTAGTCTTTTGTGCTTCTTTCAGGAAAAACATATCTGCATTACCAGTATTTGGTCACTAGATGTAGTAATATTAATATAGATGTGTTGGTATTTAAAATATTGTGTTATACAGTATGTATGGTATGGTATTTAGGCATTCGAGGTTACACATCAAAGGAAGTTTGCTGACCAAATCTTGTGGCCAAAGGATCAAAAGATACAGAGGACCCTTTGATGTGTAAATCTTATCTAAGACAACCTAGGTATGTGAGATGGCCTGGTACTTCCTGACATACATAAGGAAGTGTTTATTAATGGTAATTAGACATTCAATGGAAACATTTGGTTGACCCCCCTCCAGTATTATACCATTATATGAGAAAGACAGGCTGACATTCAGGTCATCTTGTCAGAGAGAAGGTACTCTCTGTATGAGTATGGGGGCGCAGGTAGAAATCTGAATGACTCTGCTGGATTTTTGTATCATCTGTGGACGTTGGACTAGTCTGTATTGTAGTTGTTGAAATAAATGCGTTCTCTGGAGGACCTGGTGTTTTGCTGCGAGAACAATTTACTAACATCATACTAGACACTATACGATAGACAATACACGCTAAAAGATCTGAAGACTACATTGATATGAAGGATGAAGTCTATTAGACATAATATCTGAAGACTACACTAGATGGCTCCAAATACTCAAACATAGCAATGTCCATAGACGTTTTATTAAAGTGTGCAAACACACATCAACATGGGAGAATATCAGCGCTACATGTCTCTCCAGTGCAATTTTCCTGCTTGGCTCACAGCAAGGGAACATCCCTCCTCCCAGGCTCTAATGTGTATTGTTGTGACAGGCAGCTGGCAAGAAGAGATGCAGGCTGCTGCAGAGGGGGCAATTGCCATATCAGGGACCCGTGGCACCCTGCAGGAGATGCTGGGCACATGCTCTGAGTGACCTGTACTAGAACATCCCTGCAAGGTAAATTAGTGGAGCAAAGTGCCAGAACTCATTCCTGCTTTGGACTCTGAGAAATCTATCTGCTGGACATGAGGATTTTGTTAAAATCCCACAATGGCCCCAGGGAACCTGGGGTGCTTGGGAGGGCATGCTCATTAGACTTCATGTATGTTTGTGACATACATTTTTATGCATTACAAAATGGCCACAAAAATGCAAAAGCTGTGAACCAAGGCCAAAGAGCTTTAAAAGGAGGTTTACAACATGCGTTAATAGTTATTAGGTTCATACTATATTTGGAAAGATCACAAAACCTGGACAACATTCTGCTGCATTCTGGACCTTTACTGTTTCTCAAGCTTGGCTAACAGACTACAAAACGATAAGTCAAATTGACTATTAATTCAGCTGTTGGCTTATAAAACTCAACCATTTGCTTGTCTTATAAAACTCTAACTACATGTGATTACATCAGTTTCCGCCACAAAGACACAACTTTGGGCTTATTAAACCTGTATCCACCCAAAGTCTTGAATAGAACGCTAAAGGATATGACTGCTCAATAACTCAATTCCACAAAACTTAGCATCTGCTGCACCCTTGAGTTGTTCATTAAACATAACTTGTCTCTATTAGAAAACACATTCTTTACCTAATAATGAAGATTGCTGAACCATTGCTCATAATACCAGGTCTGCCGATAGGCTTGAGGACCTTGTTTTCACTTGTTCAGCGAAACTGAGTCATGTGCATCATACTGTATATTTCATGGTCAGATACAAAATACACCAAGCTCTACATTGGTAAAATGAAGAGCTTAAATATAATATATCATGAAGAAAAGAAGCTTTCCACTGGGTCATTTTGATGTTATTCTTTTCACCTACACGATTTTAGTGACTGGGTTACCCAAGTAGCACAAGAGTCAAACTGATGTACAAGCACAAGGAAAATTGATATCAAAGACCACATAGCAATACTTAGTGTAGCACTACCCCCTCAGGAGCCACTGGTTAGATGTGGGATCGGCATAAGTTAAGTTACCTTTGATGTGTCTAGGGAAATTGATGGTAGCCACTTGTGAAAGCAGTAACGGCCGTGGTGTATTTAGGTTTTGTGCTGCCCTAGGCCTGACTAAACTTGTGCACCCCCTAATTTAAATACGAGCCACCCCTTCCTGTCAAGGCCACACCCCTTGCTGTTTAAGACCTGCCCTGAAATTTTCCAGTGAGAACATTAGTACAGAGGACCTGGGGGGGCAATGGATTCCCTTAATTTGCATAGGTTTCCTCTCACTTCCTGTTTGGCTATGGGGCAGGAAGTGAATCCTCCGGAATGGGATAGGGATGGTGAAAAATAAACTGACTGGGCTATAACTCTGCCTTACTCTATCCAAAATAAAAATTGTTGCCTATAGTTCTACTTTAAATTTCTGATAATTTTACGGAGAGAACTAAGAATATATAATCATGCCAATGGTGCAGCAGAAGCATATAGCACAGTGAGAAAGGTTATTGGTCCAGGTTTGTGGTTCAGGTTATTGGTCCAGGTTTGTGGTTCAGGATGATATGACAGTCAAAATTCAAAGCAGTGCCCCCCCCCCCCCCACAGTTGCGGAATGCCGGTCACCCTCATAACGGAAGCAGTTTGGCCGCTTTATGAGAGCACTAGACTAATTTGCCTAACAGTGTAGCGCAATCCGATGGGGACTTGTTTTGTTCTGCCCCCCTGCAAAGTGCTGCCCTAGGCCTGGGCCTTGTTGGCCTAGGCCAGGAATGCAGCATTGAGTAGCGGAATGTCCAAGCCAAGAGTTGACGTTTTCTAAGTGCTTTATTTTCGGTCCAACATCGACCAACAATTCAATTTGAGGTAGACAGGATAGATTGGTGAAGAGAATAACTTTTCAGAGTCAGGCTATGGATAACGTCGCCACTCCAGGCAGAGTGGGTGCAGTGCACCTGGACAGGCCTCTCCCACAGGCCTGGCAGCCAGAGTGTCACTGGGAATGCTGAGAAGGAACAAGTCTCTGCCACTGACTTGGCTTTAGTAAATTAGTAAAGGCCTCAGGTCCGATACTTGAGAGCAATAGAGCATATCCTTTCAGTCAAGTGCCTTTGAAATAGGGGGACCCAGTAAATCACTGGGGCCTCTCGGCAACTCAGTTGCTCTGAGCCATGAGGGCCCAGAGTAAGGAACTCCAAGTAGCACGTGCGCACACTCCGAAGGTGGGTGCCGCACCTGGAACCAGGAACCCACGAAGAACCCCCGAAAAATGGCGTCTGTCACAGATATACCCTCCCCCAGCATGCCCCGCGAGGGAAACTCTCCTCCAATTGGCTGCTGGGGAAAAGTGGCTCTGCCTGTATCCCTCTGGTGCCACCTGCTGCCCAGAGATGGAATTGCATCCCTGGAGCACAGAATAACCCACAGGATAATTCAGGGCTGACAGCAGCCCAATTTAACACAAATCAACCTGGGTGAGAGCAAATAAGTCTCTCACCCTACTAAATTTACAAATAGCGTCCCTTCTAAAAGTAAGGGGAAGCTACATTAGTTTAGCAGAAACAATTCTTGAAGCTTCGTCAGGCTCTGACAAGCTGGAAAACATAAGTCAGGAAAAACGAACAATACAGAAAAATGTGCACCAGACTCCAAATGTCAACACAGATGACCATTTTCTTTATATTATAGGTGCAAAAGTCTCATGCCGCGTACACACCACCGTTTTTAATGTCCTAGAAAAAATGTTTTTCTCGACGTGATTCTTGTCAAGCCTGCCTTGCATACACACGATCGTGAAAAAAAAAAAAGCTTGCGCAAAGCGCGGTGACGTACAGCATGTACGACGGCACTATAAAGGGGAAGTTCCATTCGGATGGCGCCACCCTTGGCGCTGCTTTTGCTGATTTTGTGTTACTGCGTGTTAGTAAAAGTTTGGTGAGAGAGGATTCATGCTTTTTAGCTTTAAAGATCGTTTTCTGGTGTTCAGTTTGTGCTTGTGGGTTTGTATCTGTCTTTCAGTGCTTGTAGTCAGTTTGTATCTGTTTTTGCAGTGCGTTCTTGTATGCTCCTTATTGTTTTTCAGGTCATTCTTCAGAGGCCTTGCTGTTTTTCAGTGTGTTATTTTAGTTCGTTCTGATTAGACAACCGTTTTCTAGCCATGTTGCGGGTACGCTCTCGTCACCGAGATCGTGCTGTGCTGTGATTTCTGCTTTATCCTGGCTCCGGTCCATGAACAGGGTGAGGAGGAATTTATGGGTCAAGAATTGGTTGCTACAGCGGGACCAATTCTATCACATGCCTCTGCTGATACTAGTAACCACACTAGTAGGGATTTCTACCAATTAGACTCTAGAGACACATTTTTTTCTTTGTTTTATATGGTTTAGGGTGCATCGGTCACAACTGGCATCCTTATAGCAGCATAGGATCATTTTACTTTAGCAATCTTTGGGCCTGCTGGCCTGCACAGGCTCCTGACCTAATTAATCCACCTTTGCTCAATTTCACTGAAATTAATGGAAGCTGAGGAACGAACATCTACCCTCCTATTAACACAGGGTATCTCTCCAATTGCACCCTAATTTCAGCCAAAAGGGGGGCCTATTACCATTGGGCTCAGCCCACGAATATACCTGACAAAGATCCTCTCCCGTGCCCTTCTCAGTGCCCGCCTCCGTGCCCTCCTCTTTCTGCGCTCATCTAAAGTCAGTAGTGTAGCTATGAGCATGGATGCCCCTGGCATGTTGGCATACAGATTAATGTCCTGCAAGTGTGGCTGCTCAGCTCGGCCCCAACGGTGTTGCTTTTGCTGACATGTAGATGGATTGTCTAATTTTAAGCAAGCTTTTAAATGGTCTAATTTTAGACTGGCCGTGCAGCTGATAAGCACATCGTGTAGACTGTACCGCACAAACTTACTTTTGTGGATCAGCGTATCTCCCTCATTTGCATATTTGCATAGCAAATCAATGGTGTGTCTAGTGCAGTTTTGCACGCACGCTGCGCCGGTCTATCCAAATGACATCGGTCTAAAAAATGTGGATTTCAGGCGTATATCATTTTGGGGAATACGGTGCATAGATAAGCGTGTGCATTTTTAGACTTACGCGTGCCTAGCTCGTGATACTCCGGAGTAAGTGCTTTGTGAATCTGGCCCTATGTATTTAATGCTTGCTAATGTATAGTATTTTTTGAATCAGTCCCCAATTCCCATGATTGTAATATGCTGCGAATGTCCCCTTTGTCCCCATGCATGCTGTAAGCTTTTATTGCTCCTTTTTTGGCCTACATGCAACCTCTCCAGCATTCTATCCTGGGCCCAAACACACATAGCCTAGTCACTTCCCAATGTATTTTGTCTTTTCCATTGTAGTGCTTGACCCTGCCCCCCTAAAATGTGTGCATTTATTTTATTTTTCTAATTTAGACAGAGTGCTAGAGCCTTTATTTCAGAGGTCCCCAACTCATCTTGAACCCTCCATAAAATAATTTTATTGGGCCATCAGAGGGGGTGAGTAATCGGGTTAGTGATCTTTTTTTTTAAATACTCATTCAAATTAATGATATACTGATGTTTTGGCAAGAATGTTTTTGGATAATCTGCTTGCAATGTTTATGTCTCAAAGTATTTTTTATTTTTTTTGTTTGGATCCAACGGTTCCCTTCTACGCCACAGGAATGGCAGAATGTGGCATCAGAGTTTTCACAGCGCTGGAAATTTCCCAACTGTGGAGAAGCCATTGATGGCAAGCACGTCCACATCGTGCCACCACCCCGTTCGAGAACCTATTATTTTAATTATAAAGGGTTCCATTGTATCTTGCTGATGGCGGTGGTGTCTGCCAATTATGAATTTATTTTTGTCGATGTTGGGAGAAATGGGCAGATGTCTGACGGCGGAGTTTTTGCCCAGACGGAGTCCGCCCAACGGCTACAATCAGATGACCTGGCATTGCCACCTGCGGCAGAGAATGAAGAGGGACTACCCTTTTTTTTTCATTGCGGATGAGGCATTTGTGCTGGGTGCCCATCTGATGAGGCTTTTTCCCCCAAAAGGCTCCTCACCCCTGAGAGGAGGGTGTTTAATTTCAGGCTGGCCAGACCCAGAAGGATGGTGGAAAATGCCTTTGGCATCATGGCCAGCCGTTTCCACCTCTTTCTGACCTCCATTAATCTGGCGGAGTACAAGTGGAATCACTATGTAATGTGCTGTTGTATCCTTCAGAACTTTTGGGCCTGAACCCACACTACATTCTGAAATGGCATTGCCGACCCAGGAAGCTGGCCTTACAGGCTTGGCCCCCCCCAAAGTGGCCGTGATGTCTGCCAACAGTATTTGGAGTATTTTATGGGTAGGGGGACCATTGCAATGCCTGATGAGGTTTGAATGTTCTACCTTTTAATAAAAATATATTTTCTACTGAAAACATCTTGTTGTTTTTTTGGTTGGGCATCTTATCTTTCACCTAGGTTCTCCTAGTGCACTTGTAGTGCCATGTGTATTTTCCTTTACTAAATACCCATCATTGTCAGTGTAAACACCCTAAATATTTATTTGGTATTTTAGGCAACATTGATATAAGAAGCCACACATTGTTGAGTATAAAATATTTTTTATTGTTTCACACTTTAAATGTTTTTTTGGGTAAAAATATTAAATATTTTTTTATTGTTTCACATTTTAAATGTTTTTTTTGGGGTAAAAATATTAAATATTTTTTTGGGGTAAAAATATAAAACATTTTTTTGGGGTAAAAATAAAAAAATAAAAATTGGGGGGGGAATATATAAAATAAATAAATATTGCATGAATCTATGTATTGTCGCTGCCACCCACTATTCAGATGGCCGGCCCCCTGGTGAGCGCCAGCCATCTGTATAACGGCAGCTGGTTGGCTTTGGAAGTGCCTATCAGAGCCAGTGGCTGTAATCAGCTTCCAAAAAATTACCCAGGGGACGCACGAGGGGTGCGTTCCCTGGCTAACACTGACAGGCGTCTCAGCCAATCAGGTTCACCGGTTCTGGTTACCGGTAACCTGATTTGCTGAAGCGTCATCAAGGGCGGGAGAAGACATCGAGGGACGGTGGAAGCAGGATGGCTGACCCCAGAAAAGCAAGTGCCAGGCAGGGGGGGGGGGCATTTTACAGGGCACAGTGGCAAAAATTGATGGGCACAGTGGCAGCATTTTACAATTAATGGCACAGTGGCTGCGTTTGATTGCACAGTGGCTGCGTTTGGCATGACATAGTGGTTAAAATTGATGGGCACAGTGGCGACAATTGATGGGCACAGTGGCTGTGTTTGATGGCATGGCACAGTGGCTGCGTTTGATGGCATGGCACATGTGGCTGTGTTTGGCATGGCACAGTGGTGACAATTGATGGCATGGTACAGTGGTGACAATTGATGGGCACATTGGCGACAATTGATGGGCACAGTGGCGACAATTGATGGCATGGCACATGTGGCTGTGTTTGGCATGGCACAGTGGCGACAATTGATGGGCACAGTGGCTGCGTTTGATTGCACAGTGGCTGCGTTTGGCATGACATAGTGGTTAAAATTGATGGGCACAGTGGCGACAATTGATGGGCACAGTGGCTGTGTTTGATGGCATGGCACAGTGGCTGCGTTTGATGGCATGGCACATGTGGCTGTGTTTGGCATGGCACAGTGGTGACAATTGATGGCATGGTACAGTGGTGACAATTGATGGGCACAGTGGCGACAATTGATGGGCACAGTGGCGACAATTGATGGCATGGGACAGTGACTGTGTTTGATGGCACAGTGGCTGTGTTTGGCATGGCACAGTGGTGACAATTGATGGGCACAGTGGTGACAATTGATGGGCACAGTGGCTGTGCTTGATGGCATGGCACAGTGGTGACAATTGATGGGCACAGTGGTGACAATTGATGGGCACAGTGGTGACAATTGATGGCATGGCACAGTGGGGACAATTGATGGGCACAATGGCGATAAATGATGGCACAGTGGCTGCGTTTGAAGGCATGGCACAGTGGTGACAATTGATGGCACAGTGGCGACAATTGATGGGCACAGTGGCGACAATTGATGGGCACAGTGGCTGCGTTTGATGGCATGGCACAGTGGTGACAATTGATGCACACAGTGGGGCTGCAATTGTTTTTTTCATTTGTTTGCACCAGCCGCCACTGATAATGATGTCAAATAGATGTTACTAGTACTCAAAATTTAATGATTGAACAAAAAGTGTTGGGCATCAATAGACAGTAGTGGCCAAAAATGATGGGGACAAGAAAATTTTCTGCTGACAGAATTCAAAGTTAGAAGTTACAAGCCTGCGCATCCAGTTTTTTTCTGACAAAAAATTGTAATCAGGGGCTTTAGTCTGTGGGCAGCTGTCAGTTTTGGCTGCACTGAGGGGGCAGTATAATGTTTTAGCGCATTACACCAGTGGTCATCAACCCTGTCATTAGGGCCGACCAACAGGCCAGATTTTATGTATTACCTTGGGGAGATGCAGACTAGAATACTGCAATCACTGAGCAGCAAATGATATCATGTTTTCTTGCAAACCTAGCCTGTTTAGTGGGCCCTGAGATCAGAGTTGATGACCACTGCATTACACAGTCTGCTCCCCCCCCCCCTTTATCCTAAACTTTATTTGAAGTGAACAATGTGACATTTCATTCATGTCACCACACAGCAGCATGCTGTGTTGCGCTACTCTGCGGTGACATCTGATAACATCTGGCATGTCTGTTTTTATCGTAGCATAATGCAATGCACCTTGAGTTACGTTGTGGAAAAACGCCAGTTACTGCACTATGGGTAGGGTTGCCACCTCATCCTTTTAAAACTGAACACATATTAAATACACAGGTTCTGTGGCTGATTAAAGAGGAAGTAAATCCGATGGGTTTAACTTCCTCTTTATTTCCCTGCAAAGGAAAAGCATGATGGGCTACTATGGGATAGTAGCCCATTATGTGTCACTTACCTGAAACCGAAGCCTGCAATGTCATCGCTGTCCCCACTAGCAGTGAGCGTCCATCTTCACCCCTCTTCCTTCCAGGGCCATGGACTCCGGCTCTGTAACTGTCTGGAGTCGCATGTGTGTGGAAACCACCAGTTAAGGCAGTGTTTCTCAACTCCAATCCCGATGGTGCCCCAACAGGTCATGTTTTCAGGCTTTCCATTATTTTGCACAGGTGATTTAATCAGTTTCACTGCCTAATGGCCCATAAACACGATCCGAATATCGGCCGACGGATCGTACGACTTTTTTCGCTTAATAATCGCGAGTAAAATAAAATAGGTTTTTAAACTCCCGAAAATTATCGTACGATAGAAAAAAACGATCGGAAGTGATGTCACGTGTTGTAATGTATTTGTATTGTATTGTCGGACGACGGCTGTACTGACTAAACGAAAATCGGACGATCGGACATCGGACGAGAAAAATTTCCGCGCTTGTCCGATCGAATTTAATCGGAAGAACGGTCGTGATCGGCTGTCGAAAGTAGTGTACACACGATCTGAAAATCGTACGATCCATCATCGGACGATCGTTTTCGTCCGATATTCGGATCGTGTGTATGGGCCATAAGGGCCCTTTCACACAGGGCGGATCGTAATGATCCTCCTCCGTGTGTCCGCTTTAGCTCAGCGGGGATCCTCCGTAAAATCCCCGCTGAGCCATCAGCTGACAGGGCGGTCCCCGCACACTGTGCATGGACCGCACTGTCTTTCCTCCGCTCTCGGATGAACACGAACCGTATGTCCGTATATATCCGATCCGATCCGCCAGACGGAAGAAAAATAGGATTTTCTTCCGTCCGAAAAATCGGATCATTGCGGATGCAGACAATTATGGGTGTCGGCAGATGTTTATCCGCCGACCCCCGTAATCACATAGGGACCAATGTATGTCCCGTTTTCATCCGCAAACGGATGGATGAAAATGCGGACATACGGTCCGTACGTGTGAAAGGGCCCTTAGTAATTACCAAATTCTGAAAACATGACTTGTTGGTCCACCTTGAGGACTGGAGTTGAGAAACACTGAGTCAAGGCATGATCTCCTTTAGGCTACTTTCACATTGGGCAGTGGAGCCGCGGTGGCGGTATAGCAGCGCGATTTTCAGCGCTGCTATACCATCGTATAGCAGCTATACCATCGTATCGTTTTAACCCCCGCTAGCGGGCGAAAAAGGGTTAATACCGCCCGCAGTGCGCCTCTGTAGAGGCGCATTGCGAGCGGTATTACCGCGGTTTCCCATTGATTTCAATAGTAAGGTGCGGTATAGGAGAGGTAAACACACCGCTCCTATACCGCTGAAAAGATGTGGCTAGCAGGACTTTTGGAGCGGTCCTGCTAGCGCACCGCTTCAGTGTGAAAGCCTTCGGGCTTTCACATTGAAGACTACAGGGCAGATTTTTTTCAGGCGGTATAGCAGCACTATTTTTAGCGCTGTACCGCGTGAAAAAAGGCTCAATGTGAAAGGGGCCTTAGGAACGGCACGATCACTGTTTATAAAGTGCGCCGTAGACATCAGCGCACATCTCTATTGTGAATATCTCCTAAACCGTGGAGGTTTAGGAGATATTTCCACCACCTACAGCTAAGCCTTAATCTAGGCTTACCTGTAGGTAAAAGTGATTGTACAGGGTGTACAACCACTTTAAGGTGGTAATTAAACTCACTTGGTGCCTTATCTGCATCAAATTAGCCTCAGAACCTGTGTTATTCATGTGTTCGGGTTTAAAGGGATGAGGTTAATTTACTAAAGGCAAATAGACTTGTACTTTAGTTTACAACAATGTTTCTCAACTCCAGTCCTCAGGTATCCCCAACAGGTCATGTTTTCAGGATTTCCCTCAGCTGAAACAGCTGTGGTGATTACTAAGGCAGTGAAACTGATCAAATCACCTGTGCAAAATAATAGAAAGCCTGAAAACATGACATGTTGGGGGTACATGAGGACTGGAGTTGAGAAACACTTCTCGCAGCTCTACAAAATGAAGTTGCTCCAGGACTTAGTATATGAGGGGAATCCCTGCTGACTTCCATCATCCAATCATGTGCAGGGAAAAAATGCTGTTTTTATTCATTGCATGTGATTGGGTATTCTTTGTAAAGTGAAGCGTTGCCCCACTTGCTGACCTCTGAAGCAACTGCACTTGCAATTTTCACAGTCTATTTGTCTTTAGTAAATCATCCCCAATGTGTGAATGGGCCCTTAGGTGATTAGACGTCAGCATTCAGACATGCCTGCTGAAATATAATTTACGAAAGGGGGGGAAAGGGTTGCTTTAAAAATTAACAAACAAATTACTGAATGAAAAGGTCAATAGTGGAAAAGCGAAACTGTCCCTGGAATGCAAACAGTTAATTGATGAGGGGAAGCTGTTTGTGGGCTCTTTAGTTTAGTAAAACTGAGCCTATTACTGGTGAGGAGAGGTCACGAGACTCCAGACGAGGAAGTGAATGACACAGTGCTGAGGAAACAGTGGAGGGATGATCGCAGCACAAGGACTCCATTGAAGAAGGAACTTTCTCACAGGATACTGAGGGGAGAAGGTATGTTTATGTTCCACACAAGTTTACAAACACTGAAGTGTAGAGAGAACAATGACTTGACTGGTGGGATATGGCAGCCATAGATGAGCCTAAACTTGTTACCATTGTGTGGGAGTATCACTATTTTAACACACTTTAGAGAAGAAGTTTCACAGGAAATACATTGTTTCTTGTATGTGGCTACTGTATACCAAAGTGGGGACAATCTATGATTTTGGTTTATTGGTGATGTAGATTATGTTTACATTCCTGTAGTCACGTTACTTTGTGTGGGAAAAGGTTTCTGCATCGATTTGTACAATATTATTGTATTTTAGGACAAAGGCGAGCGTAAAGCTTTATCTTAATGCCTGCTACACACAATGAGATTATCGGACGATTCTCCGCTTTTTTTTTTTTTTTTTGCATGCTAATCTCCTATCGAAAATGATGAGTTTACTAAAGCTACGAAAAGTCTTGTATGACAGAATAAAAATTCAGAAGTGACGTAATGTGTTGTCATTTGAAATTACAATACAAAGGCACAACTGTATTGATTGAATGAAAATTGTACTCTCTGGTATCGTACGAAAAAAACTTTCCTACTTGTCCCTTGGATAATATCAGATGAACTCTTATGATCGCTGTGTACTAAGGAGCAGATTATCGTGCGATCGATCTTGAAAACACTATTTTTTCAGACGATCGTGTGTATGGGCCATTAGATTACAGCTCTGTGTGTGAGGTGTAGGTGGCATTTATTACCTCCCTGGCACTTGATCCATAGGAGTCTGTAGCTGAGTAGTAGTAGTCTTATTGCAGACTGTAGTGCACAGACATAAAAGTGTATAGAGCGAGGGTAATGCTGTGTAACATCTCTTCCTGGCACTGCAGGATTTTACTTGCGTCGCTTATCTCTCAGCTTC
Organism: Rana kukunoris; assembly: GCA_029574335.1. Classification (NCBI taxonomy): domain Eukaryota; kingdom Metazoa; phylum Chordata; class Amphibia; order Anura; family Ranidae; genus Rana; species Rana kukunoris. The sequence continues at coordinate 100,384,412 of CM056055.1, read as the reverse complement.
TGCTTTTCCTGCTTCTTTTTATGTAACAGAGGTCTCTGAAAACCGTAGAAGCCATCCACTACAAGCAGGCAGCTCTCATCGTCCTCGTTGTCCAGTATCTGAATGAGATAAAATCTACATCTGCAGTGAGGTCCCCCACCCTTCATAGACTACATGCTTGTTTAGTATAGGGGTACAGGGATAAGGTGGATTACGTGCCTCAATCCTGGCTCCAACAGGCTTCCTTAAAGCGGATGTCCGCCAAAAAAAAAAAATAAAGCCAGCAGCTACAAAAACTGCCGCTGCTGACTTTAAATATTAGCACACTTATCTGTCCTGGAGTCCAGCGCGGTCGGCAGCAGAGGACAAGCAATCTCTTGTCACTCTGCTGCTCCCACTGCCATCCTTGGTGAGGGAACCAGGAAGTGATGCGCTCAGGCTTGACTGCCCGGCTCCCTACGGCGCATGCGCGAGTCACGCTGCGCCGTGCTGACTGGTTCCTGCTGTGTTCTGGGAGCTGTGTGTTTCCCACAACACAACGGTGGGGGGGGATCTGATGTCCTGCTCGCAGTCTACCCACAGACTGTGTGGCCCAAAGTGGGTACAAATACCTGTCTTTACCTGTGACACCAGAGGGGGGAGGGTTCCGATGAGCGGAAGTTCCATTTTAGGGTGGAGCTCCACTTTTAAAGCGGCAATATTAAACCCAAAAGCAAACATTACTGCAGCTTGCCAATTATTACATGTGATGGCTGCATTGTGCTGCTTTCACACAGATCAGTTTTTGTTTAGTGAAAAAGCAGAAGGAAAAATGCATCCCTTTAAATAGAACTCTTCACAAGTAAACAAAAGCGAATCAGCCTAGATTCACACTTGTGTGATGCGGGAACCAGCGCGATTACAGCGCCAGTTTTCGCAAGTGTTCTGCAGGCAGTTAACACTGCCCTTTGCAAACCGCTGCAGGTGTCAATACATTGTTATTGACACCCCCAGATCGGTTCACAGATCGTGGTGCAAACTTGCACAAGAATCGGATCGGATAGGTGAGAATACCCATGCGATATGATTTCAGTGCATTAAAAAAAAAAAAAAGTCCCTGCAACTTTTTGTGTGAATTAAATGCAAGTTCAGCTATACAACCAGTAGTCTATTTGGATTTTGTCCTGCCCTAGGCCTGACTAAACGTGTTAATCCCCTAATTTAAGTATGACCCACCCTTTCTGTTTAAGACCCGCCCTGAAATTTTGGAGTGGGGACACTAGTTCTTGGGGCCTGGGAGGGCATTGGATTCCCTTAACTTGCATAGTTTTTCTCTCACTTCCTGTTTGGCTATGGGGCAGGAAGTGATGGGAGACAGGGATGGTAAAAAAATAAACTGACAGGGACTATAACCCTCCCTTACTCTATCCAAAATGGAAAAGTGTTGCATATTGTTCTACTTTAAGGACCAATTTCGTATAATTTTATGTAGAGGACTAAGAAGATATAACCATGCCAATGGTGCAGCAGAAACCTATAGCACAGTGAGGACGGTTTGTGGTCCAAAATGATAGGACAGTCAAAATTAGAAGCAGCTTGCGTTACACTAACAGTGTAGCACAAGCCAGTGGGGATACTTTCCGTGCTGCCCACCTGCAAAGTGCTGGCCTGGGCCTTGTTGGCCTAGACCAGGATACAGTGTTGCATTCCACACAGTGCAGGTGCGAATCTCATGCATTGTGAACCTACACTAGGGTGACCACGTGTCCCGGATTGCCCGGGACAGTCCCACATTTTGCAGGTCTGTCCCAGGCAGCTTCATTCCAGGACAATACAGTGTCCCGGAAAGAAACTGACACAGCCACCCCCTGGGCCAATCTGATGCCCCCAAAAAGGCCGCCACATCACTGCTTTACTCACTGGAAGAGCACAATCCCTGCCACCTGCTTGTGATTGGAGAAATCATAAATCCTGCCTCTTGTGTCCAATCACTGTGCTGTGATTTGTTACAGCACAAGCTGATTTTTGGGAAGGCAGGGGTGTCCCTGAATGATAGTTTGGAAATGTGGTCACCCTAACCTACACTCAAAGACTGATCAGTGTGAAAGGGCCATTTAAACGTGCAAAAAGTGAAGCAAGCAGGGCTGCAATGCAGAAGATGCAACTGACCATTGTGAAAAGTTCCATAGGATCTCATTGAGTTCCCCCCTAATTAATGCGCCGGACGCATGGATTACAATAGTTTTTTTTGGAAGCACGTGATTAGAGCCGGAGGCTTCAAAAAACAGGGTGGGTTTAGGGAGCGGGTGGTTTTGGATCGCCACAATGCCATCTGTCTCCCGCGCGGGGTGGTTGTATGGTGTTTGGGGCTCCCCTCCAAATATATTAAGCACTAGCTGCCACTGTTCCAGGCTCATTATATAAATGGGCATTTGTGCGCATGAGGTAAAAATGACTGAACAAAAAAACAGATTTATTGTTTTACTGAAGCGCTTGTTTACACTTCTGTGTGCATAGGCACATTACAATACATTAATGGGCTGTATTTTAGCTCGGTAAAAAGAAGAAATCTGTACTGAGCTTTTTCAAGCTGCGGTGTGCAAAAAACCTTAGTTTCCTTTTTAGACTTTTCTTTCTTATATTTTCATCTGGTGATCCAGCCAGAAAGTCCGTTGTTTTTCAAATTAAGAAGCTCTCCAGTAGATGCATCAATTGCAGAGATGAGACAAACCATTTAACTCTGTGCTTACAATGAGCTTTTATTTATCCCTAAAGGGAAAAAAAAGTTGGGCTATAACTGCTTATAAAGTGTTAGCTGGAATTTGACTTCAGTTTACATAGTTAGTTTCGCCAAAAAGACACAAATCCATTTAGTTTTACCAATAAAAGGAGAAAAAAATTGTGATATACACTATATTACTAAGTATTGGGATGCCTGCCTTTAATGTCAATCTAGTCTTAGTCCGTAGGGTTCAATATTGAGTTGGCCCACCCTTTGCAGCTATAAATGCGTCAACTCTTCTGGGAAGGCTGTCCAGGAGGTTTAGGAGTGTGTCTATGGGAATGTTTGAACTTTCAGAACCGCATTATTTTTTTTATTTTTTTAAGGTCAGGAACTGATGTGGACAAGAAGGCCTGGCTCGCAGTCTCTGCTTTAATTCATCCCAAAGGTGTTCTATCGGGTTGACGTCAGCACTCTGTGCAGGCCAGTCAAGTTCCTCACCCCAAACTCTCTCATCCATGCCTTTTTATAGGGCCTTGCTTTGTGCACTGGTGTGCAGTCATGTTGCAACAGGAAGGAGCCATCCCCAAACTGTCCCTACAAACTTGGGAGCATGAAATTGCCCAAAATGTCTTGGTATGCTGGTACCTTAAGTGTTCCTTTCACTAGAACTAAGGGGCTGAGACCAACCCCACACCATAATTCTCCCTCCAGCTGAGACCAACCCCTGAAAAACAACCCCACACCATAATCCTCCCTCCACAAAATGATTTGGACCAGTGCACAAAGCAAGGTTCATAAAGACATGGATGAGCGAGTTTGGTGTGGAGTAACTTGACTGGCCTGCACAGAGTCCTGACCTCAACCCGCTAGAAAACATTTGGGATAAATTAAAGCGGAGACTGAGCCAGGCCTTCTTGTTCAAATCAGTGTCTGACCTCATAAATGTGCTTTTGAAAGAATGGTCAAACATTCCCATAAATACACTCCTAAACCTTGTGGACAGCCTTCCCAGAAAATTTTAAGCTGTTATAGCTGCAAAGGGTGGGCCAACTCAATATTGAACCCTATGGACTAAGACTGGGATGCCATGAAAGTTCATGTGGGTGTAAAGCAGTGGTTCTCAACAGTTCTAGCGCAGTGACCCCTTGATAAAATATCCTAAGTTGTGGGGACCCCTAACAGTAAAATTATTTTCGTAGCGTGGGTTGTCAGCACCCGGGACAAGACAAGTAATTAGCACCCCTAACCCACTCCGAGTCCCTTCCACTTGTACAGTATTAAAACCCCTTCTGGTACATTTTAGGATGTACCACTCTTTGTTCTCCTTTCTTTCCCTTCTATCTCTCGCTATCCAAATTTTTTTTTTTTTTTCCCCATCCCTCTCTTTAGCCATCTTTCTTGTTCTTTCTCTCCCTTTTTCTTTGTTCCACTCCCTCTTTTCCTCTCCCTTTCATGTATGCTCTATTTTTATTCCCTCTCTTACTCCTTGGTGGAGGGTGGGATGAGTGGATTAGGTGCTCTTAAACAAGGTCGCCTGCTGATCCGAGAACTGTTGTGAGGACTTTTAATGGCAAATCTAATCACAGGTAGTGTTACTCCACTGTGCCTCTGACTTTGTGGCGTCTCGTTGCAGTGGCACCTATGCCGAAATCAGGAGATAGGGTCTCCTCCAGCCCCTCCCACTTCACATTCCTTACCAGTCAGCTGACCTCTAGCCTCTCTCGGAGCCACCGCAACAGCCTGTAGCTCTGGGGCCTAACGGAGGCCTCAGGAATCCCTGAAACCCCTGCTTCTGGTGACATGCGAGCAGATTGCCACCCTGCTCAATGGAATCCGAACAGGCCTAGAGACGTCATATGCCACCTGCATCGTTACATTCCTCCTCCTTCGCAAAGTATGGGACTTAGGTGTGATTGACTTTGACGGAGCCTCTGTTAAATAACTCCCAGATTTGTCCAGGGCTACCCTGCAACGTCAAGCGCTGTCGCCTCCTCTCCTGGACAAGCTTCAGCAGCTGAGGTGCACTTATCGGTGGGAATTTCCCATCTCGCTGACCATGAGGAAATTGTTCTTTTCCGCCCAGTTGACCTGCTAGATCTGTTGACATTCCAGGAGATCAAGGCTTTCCCATTTCTGCTGAGACCATCGCGATGCTCTGCTCCCTCTTCTACGGTGCCTGGTCTCCCTCCTCGACCGGTCAGGGGACGAGGCGGGCCTAATGCTTGGGTCCTAATTGGGTGCTTTTCTGTTCTAATTGCAGAAGATTTACTTAATCTGGAGAGTGCAAAATCTGATGCAGCTCTTCCTAGAATCCAATCCGCTTCCGGATTTTATTGTCAATGCCTAACTGAACAAACTGAAGTTAGAAGCTTATTTGCTACCATACCATGCATGCACCAGATTTTGAGTGCTCCTATTTAGTAAATCTTCCCCTATATTTCCCTGCCATAGTTTTCACCTGCCACCCAGCTTCCTGCCCACTGCATCTTCCTATCGTGAGACTTCCCTCACCCAGGCCCTCCATGTCACCAGCATTCTTGCTACTGCTCCCCCTTTTCTCCCAGCATCCCTGCCATTGAATCCCATGTCACCCAGCACCATTTCCACTAAACCCCTTCCTGTCACTCAGCACAACTGCCACTGCTTCTTTAAGCCACCCAGCATCCTTGCGCATGTCCTGGCTTCACCTAGCCACCAATCATTATTGCCATTGCACTGCCTGCTCTCTTGTCAACCAACTCCCCTGAGACTGCATCCTCTGATCACCCAGCACAACTGTCACTGCTCCCCTTGTCACTCGGCTTCCCTGACATTGCATTTTTTTGTCATACAACATCCTTGACCCTCAATGAAAATGCAAGATCTGTTTATCTTGCACCCACATTGTACAAATGGTTACATACAAAAAAAAAAAAAACATTAGAAAAAAATGTTACTAAACTACACTCCACTTTCCGACTGCATTGTTTAGGTGCGGGTGACATTACTTGGCCTTCTTGCACCATGTGTATATATAGTGCCTTGCGAAAGTATTTGGCCCCCTTGAACTTTGCGACCTTTCGCCACATTTCAGGCTTCAAACATAAAGATATAAAACTGTAATTTTTTGTAAAGAATCAACAAGTGGGACACAATCATGAAGTGGAACTAAATTTATTGGATATTTCAAACTTTTTAACAAATAAAAAACTGAAAAATTGGGCATGCAAAATTATTCAGCCCCCTTAAGTTAATACTTTGTAGCGCCACCTTTTGCTGCGATTACAGCTGTAAGTCGCTTGGGGTATGTCTCTATCAGTTTTGCACATCGAGAGACTGACATTTTTGCCCATTCCTCCTTGCAAAACAGCTCGAGCTCAGTGAGGTTGGATGGAGAGCATTTGTGAACAGCAGTTTTCAGTTCTTTCCACAGATTCTCGATTGGATTCAGGTCTGGACTTGGCCATTCTAACACCTGGATATGTTTATTTGTGAACCATTACATTGTAGATTTTGCTTTGTTTTGCATCATTGTCTTGTTGGAAGACAAATCTCCGTCCCAGTCTTAGGTCTTTTGCAGACTCCATCGGGTTTTCTTCCAGAATGGTCCTGTATTTGGCTCCATCCATCTTCCCATCAATTTTAACCATCTTCCCCGTCCCTACTAAAGAAAAGCAGGCCCAATCCATGATGCTGCCACCACCATGTTTGACAGTGGGGATGGTGTGTTCAGGGTGATAAGCTGTGTTGCTTTTACGCCAAACATAACGTTTTGCATTGTTCCCACTCTTCTTGCCACTCTTCCATAAAGACCAGATTTGTGCAGTATACGACTGATTGTTGTCCTATGGACAGAGTCTCCCACTTCAGCTGTAGATCTCTGCAGTTCATCCAGAGTGATCACGAGCCTCTTGGCCAGAGACGGCCAGGTCTTCGTAGATTTGCAGTGGTCTGATACTCCTTCCATTTTAATATTATCGTTTGCACAGTGCTCCTTGGGATGTTTCAAGCTTGGGAAATCTTTTTGTATCCAACTTCTCCACAACAGTATCTCGGACCTGCCTGGTGTGTTCCTTGTTCATGATGCTTGCTGCGCTTTAAACGGACCTCCTGAGACTATCACAGTGCAGGTGCATTTATACGGATACTTGATTACACACAGGTAGATTCTATTTATCATCATTAGTCATTTAGGTCAACATTGGATCATTCAGAGATCCTCACTGAACTTCTGGAGAGAGTTTGCTCCACTGAAAGTAAAGGGGCTGAATAATTTTGCACGCCCAATTTTTCAGTTTTTTATTTTGTTAAAGTTTGAAATCTCCAATAAATTTTGTTTCACTTCATGATTGTGTCCCACTTGTTGATTCTTTACAAAAAATTACAGTTTTATATCTTTCTGTTTGAAGCCTGAAATGTGGCAAAAGGTCGCAAAATTCAAGGGGGCTGAATACTTTCGCAAGGCACTGTATAAATAACAGCTACCATGTTTTGTCAAGTGTTGGCTTTTTGAGTCCTTTGAAAAAGCCAACACTTGTGATGAAATTCATCAGGTGGAGGTGTGAAATGAATAGAGCAATAGTTCATAGTTCTGTTGAGCGTGACGGTGTGTGTGTGGTTGGTTTGGTTATTTATTTTTTTTTCAAATTTTATGCTCTTTTATAAAAAAAAAATATTCTCCATCTTTTATCAATTCAAGAGGAGTTGTAAAGAATACAAAGAAAAATATTGGTAAATGCTTTCTCTGTAACAGAAGTTGGAAATGGAAATGAAAAAAATAACCAATACTGCAAGCTGATGGGAGAACAGAGGAATGAAATAAAGCGCAATTACCTTTCTTTAGTGGGAAGGTAAATTAATTGGTGGCTGTCCAATTTGAGGTACATGTGCACATCTACTATGATTTCTGTGTGAACAGGTGAAGATAAGAACACGTTACAACTTTATATTGCAATACTTTTTGTATTGGGGTGGATAGATTGTTTCATTCAGTAGTGGTCAACTGTCTTGAAATGGGGGTCCTCAAGTGTGGCTTTTGACATCACTAAAGTGTCGTACATGAAATTCAGTGAATGTTCTATGCCAGAGAACAAGCAAAAAACAGGATATAGCCCAAGACTATGGGCATGATACAAGAGATGGTCAGAGATTTTGGACATAATACAAGAAATGGTCAGGGACAGCGGGCACTGTACAGAAGATGGTTAGAGACATCCTGTGTCCCAATGAGATTTTCCTTCATGTCCTGTCTCATAGCCAAAATAGAAAGAAAAGTGAAATCTCTGCAAATTAGGGTAAATCCTTGGACCCCCCCCTCCCCCAGTCACCAGAACTACTGTAGTGCCCACATTGGAAGATTTTCCTCTTACATTTCTGGGAACAACTCAAAATGTGGGGGTTTTCTTTTACTTGGTAAATAGGGAGGGTAGTTCTCCCTAATGGGGGCACAGACAACAATAAAAACCGAATTGGGTGTTATAATTCCTCCTCACTCTGTCCAAAGCTTTAAAGGATTTTTCCCTTCTCGTCTTTGAGGACAGCCACAATAGAGAGATAGGCTCCTCCTCTTCCTTAGGAAACACTGCACAGCCTTTAAGAACTCTCCTCCCCTTGCCAGACCTCCAGTTCTTAGTGTTTCCTCCGGTGGGGAGACACTGCAGAGGAACCCAGGCCGGTGCAGTCAGGGGACTGTGGCTCTTTTTGTCTTCTAGGGGAGCAGGGGCCTCCTTAAGAAAATTATTTTTTTGGGCAGGTACTCACCGCCAGACGCACCCCAATCCAGGTCGAGTGCGGCTGTTGGCTTGAGGGGGACCCCTATCGTGTCCACAGGACCATGGCGGGGGAGGCCTCCAGGACGCCCTATTCTCTACAGGCCGCATATTTTTTTCAATTTCGCGGGCCTAGTGGCGGGTGACGTCATTCGACAGCGTGTCGGAAGCCTCCCCTTTGACCCGCGACTTCCGGTTCCGGGTCGCGGCGCTGATAGAGGCCCAGCGTGTTTGCTGGAGGAGTCTGATACTTGCTGGGGCAAGTTTGACACAGCGCAGCCACCCCAGGATGTCGGTGACTTCTCCGGAACGGGGCACGACCAAGGACGCTTCCTCCAGCCAGCCTAAGGTAAGGCTTAGGTCTTGTCCTTTTCCCCCACTATTCCTCCTTGGTGGTTGGGGGGGGGGGGGGTAGGGGAACCTAGCAGGTGGGTCTGTTTTTAGGTTTTTCCCCAGGATTGTAACCCATATGTTTTTTTTTTTTCTTGCTTGTTTTAATGTGTGGGCCCCTTTTTTTCCTATGTCTTTCAGAAAAGCCTGAAAAAGACAGGGAAGACTCACGGTTCAAAAAAGAAATGTGCCTCCTGTAGGGACACTCTGCCTGAGCCTTGGTCCAAGGTGTTGTGTAGGGAATGCATTCACTCCTTGGTCAGGGAAAGGGATGAAGAGCAGGAAGGTAGCCTGGCAGCCTCTGTTAAGGAACTTTCCTCCACGTTTGCTTCCTTCAAATCTTTATTTGAAAGGCTGCAACCTCCCACTGTCCCCACACAGGTTACAACCCAATCAGTTGAACAGGGTCTTGCTCCTGTCACACCTGAACCTACAGCAACGACAGTTGATCTTGCAGGCCCTTCCCAGGCGGACCACTCCCTCAGGGAGAGTGTCGCCTCGGGTTCTCAAGCTGAGTGTCAGTACTGGATCCCTCTAGGACCCAGCACTCTCACCTGACACAGCCTTGGCTGGGAAACACTGATTGGCCAGCTCTCCTTCAAAACACCTGTGGCTTCACCCAATCAGTGCTCGTGATAGTTACTCTGCTTAACTTGTGTGATCCAGCCTGACCTGTTTATCTGTAAACCTTGTGTATCACCCGGCTTGTTTGACCCTGCTTGTTGCTTCCGATTTGGTACCTTTCGACCTCTGACCCATCCGTGTATGACCTGGCTTGCCTAGACCACGCTTTGCCTGACTCCTGTAAGCAACATCCATTGCAGCGGTGCACTACTAGCACCAGCAACACCACCAACATCCACACCTGCGGTGAACTACAAGTTCCAGCCTTCCTGCTCATCACAACACCTACTTCAGCAGTGAACTACAAGTGCCAGCTGTCCCGCTCGTCTCAACCCTGCATCCGTGGTGAACTACAAGTCCCAGCGCTGACCTGCTTCTCAAGACCTGCTCATGGTATGTGCTTTTGTTATTGAAATATAGGCATATTAGCACACCTGAACTGTTGTCTGCTGCTAGCCTGATATGAAACCTGACACTGAGTTGGAGGATGAGGACCAGGACGGAGAGTCCAGGAAGCCCTCAAGATATAAACTGTCCCTGGACGAAGTCGAGGACTTGTTAGGGGCCATTTACACGACTCTGGGCATCCAGGCCGAAAGTAATGCCGCGTACACACGGTCGTTTTTTGCGATGAAAAAAAACGTTGTTTTTTAAAACGTCATTTAAATTGATCGTGTGTGGGCAAAACGTCGTTTTTTGTCTTAAAAAAAACGACCAAAAAAAAATTCCAACATGCTTGAATTTTTTGTGTCGTTTTTCAAAACGTCGTTTTTTGTTTCACAAAAAGTCACCGTGTGTAGCAAAAACGTTGTTTAAAACGACGTTTTTCAACCCGCGCATGCCCAGAAGCTAGTTATGAAGCGAGCTTCAATGGAAAAGTGTGGTGAACGTAACCTCGTTTTTTGTGAAAAAAACGATGGTGTGTATGCAACATCGTCTTTGAAAGTGACGTTTCAAAAACGTCGTTTTTTACTTCACAAAAAACGTCGTTTTTTTTCATCGCAAAAAACGACCGTGTGTACGCGGCATTAACCTCTCAGCCTCCATGACCAAATGTACAAGGGTCTGGGGGAACAGAAGAGAAGGATATTCCCTTTGCATGAACTTCTAACTGATATGTAAAAGAAGGGGGTGTTGTCTGCGCTGAAAGGGATACTCACAACAAGGGATCTCTCAGATGGCATACATGATAAAAGAAACAGACCATAGCGCAATCCCGCAAGGTAAAAAACACATTTAATAAAAAAATTCCCTAAGGAAGTCACGAGGTGTGACGAGACGCGTAGGGATCCTAGGAGCCACAGAGTCCACACGCCTGACGCAGTGTGTTCCTGACGTCTGTTTGTTTTGTGCCTTTTGGATCGTTTTAAATGTGAGTTTTATTTTTTTATTAAATGTGTTTTTTACCTTGCGGGATTGCGCTATGGTCTGTTTCTTTTATCATGTATGCCATCTGAGAGATCCCTTGTTGTGAGTGACCATCTGGCCAGCTTAGAAGAGGATATCTGCCATTAGAAGTACGAACTCGCTGTTCGTGGGAGATAGGCCCATCATCCATCACCCCGTGGTGAGTGGATGTACGAGTGACACTAGTTGCCTACTAGACGTCTTTTATTGTCACTCACTTGCTTTCTTCTTTTTTGCTTTACCTTTACCGCTGAGGAGTGCCTCTGCTGCTTGCCCTGCCGAGGGATCACTGTCCTCCACCGGGAGGTGCTGTTGCAGGCTATCCGAGCTATAGCCTTGAGGTGAGGAGCTGGGGACCACCTGAGGTGCTTTCTGCTGTCACCCTTTCCTGGCACCACCATTTCAATTTGGACTTATCTGGACTCTTGGGTTTTTTCACTAGAGACTTTATTTATTTCACATTTTTTCCATCCAGAGGCATTTCCTCATGGAATTTTCTCTGGTCTTATAGTTTGGATTTAGGATTGTTTTTCACTGGTTTCACATTACACTGGCTAGTGTGTTGGGTTTTTCCTTATTGTAATAATAATTTTTGTATTTATTGGTATCACCCTTATGTGTATATTCATTCACATCATTGTTTCGATTATGTTGGTTATCATGTTGTCCTAAACCCACCTGCATCCACCCATCCAGCCACCCGTCCCATCCATTCACCCCTATCACCCACACCCCCCCTCCTCCCCCCCTGTTCACTTTCAGCGCAGACAACACCCCCTTCTTTTACATATACATTTTTCTCTCTGCCCAGGACAGAGTGTCAGGAGTCTGCTGCAGAATCCCCAGTCCACCTTCCAGCCCAATTCCACTCCCACCCATCCCCCTTGGTAGCGCAGGAGTCTTTCCATATATCCAACTTCTAACTGATACTATCAAGAAGGAGTGGCAGGACCCTGAAAGAAAGCCCTTTTTTTTTTCCCCAGTCCCTTAAAAGGAGGTTCCCATTTTCTGAGGATCCTGCATCCATTTGGAACAAAGTGCCCAAATTGGATGCAGTATTCTCCCAATTATCTAGAAATACTGACTTGGCATTCGAGGATATGGGAACTCTTCCGGATGCAATGGACAAGAGAATGCATTCCCTTTTGAAAACAACATGGGACTCGGTTATGGGAAACCTCAAACCAGAATTAGCTGTTACGGTGTTGGCCCGTAATTTAGAACATTGGCTTTCTAAAATTCAGGCGCACATTGAGGCTGTGACAGATAAGGAGACCAGCCTCAATGTGCTCCTTATCCTCCTTCCCTACAATGTTGCGAGGCATCGCTTACATTGCGGACGCTTCGGCCGAATCGGTCCGCATGTCAGCCAGGTCGGCAGCTCTGGCTAACTGTGCCAGGAGAGGCCTCTGGCTCAAAACTTGGCCAGGGGACATAGCCTCCAAGTCCAAGCTGTGCGGGATCTCCTGTTTGGCCCAGGTCTTGAGTCAGTCTTGGATCGTACGGCTGACAAGAAGAAATCTTTTCCCCTGAGACGTAAAGCTCCAGTAAGGGGGAAGGGGTTTCGTCCCCAAAGACACTCAGGGATCCCAAAGCCAGAGGTTCAGAAGAAAATCTGGACTACTAGGGGAAGGGGCAGAGGAGCGATTTTTCGCCCTCCTGACCAGCCCGCTAAAAAAACAATGACTCCCAGGTCAGGGTGGGGGGAAGGTTGGGGTCCTTCCTCCCACAGTGGGAGTCGATTTTCCCCCAACAGGTATGTCCTGGCCATAGTAAGGAGGGGGTACTTCCTAGAGTTCTCATCTCCTCCCCCCCCAAAGATACCTGGTCACTCAACTTCCCAGAGACAGGGAAAAATCCGAGGCTCTGATAGGAGCCTTAAAGGAACTAAAGAACCAGGACGTGGTCCTCGGGGTTCCAGTGACAGAGGAAGGGAAGGGGTTTTACTCACACATTTATGTGGTGAGGAAACCCTCAGGGAAGTACAGGTTAATCCTAAACCTAAAACCCCTGAACAGGTCCATCGCATACAAAAAGTTCCGTATGGAATCAATCTTTACGGTCAGAGCCCTTCTTCCACAGAATTGCTTTATGGTCTCCCAGGACCTCAGGGACGCGTACCTGCACGTACCCATCGCAGAGGGGTCTCAAAGGTATCTACGTTTAGCGATAGACCTAGGAGGGGAGGTGATGCACCTTCAGTTCCAGGCCTTGCCATTCGGTCTATCCTCCTCACTCCACGTGTTCACCAAGGTCCTGGCAGAACCCATAGCATTTCTGCGGCTTCAGGGATTGGGCATCATAGCCTACCTGGACAACCTGCTCCTGTTTGCAGCATCTCCAGAACAACTATCCAGAGATCTAGAATTAACCAAGAAAACCCTATCGGGTCTAGGGTGGCTGTTAAACTTAGAAAAATCCAGCCTGTCAACGTCACAACGAATTTCTTACTTGGACTCCACCCTCCTAAGGGTCTTTCTCCCCAGGGAAAAGGCCCTGAAACTAGACGGGGCGGTGGCCACCCTACAGGGCAGTCAGGTGTCGATCAGGTCCCGGCTGTCCAGTGGGCAGGCCTTCACTTCTGGCCCCTGCAGGCTTTCCTCCTGAAAATCTGGGATCACGATCTAGAGCGTCTAGATACCCTAGTGCAGGTCCCAATCCAGGTAAAGAGGTCCCTCTGGTGGTGGAGGAAGAGTTCCAATTTTTCGCAGGGTCGCCAAGCGGCAGGGGTTGGGGGGCTCACCTAGGGTCACTTCCGGCGCAGAGCGTTTGGGAAGGTGCCGAGTTGGGGAAGTCCTCCAATTGGAAGGAGCTGAGGGCGGTCGGTCTAGCCCTCAGATTCTTCCAGGAAGAGCTTCAGGGACACCACGTCCAGGTACGGTCGGACAATGCTTCGGCTGTGGCCTATCTGAACAAACAGGGCGGCACGAGAAGTGTAGTCCTGTCGGCGGTTACAACAGAGATTCTTCGCTGGGCCGAAGCAAACACCCTGTCATTGTCAGCGGTCTTCCTAAGAGGTGGGGCGGATAAGGGTCTTTCAGTCGGGTACCCTTAAGAGTCAGGTTTCCGCCCTTAGTGTATATCTAGAAAGACCACTGGCCAACAACCCCTGGGTAATCAGGTTCTTCAGGGCGTTATCTAGACAGAGGCCGTCCCAGGGGCCCCCCTTCCCCAGGTGGGATTTATCTTTAGTTCTACAGTCCCTAACAGGGTCTCCCTTTGAACCCTTAGATGGATGTCCGTTGAAAGAATTGACTTTAAAGACAGTCTTTTTGGTTGCAGTGACCACTGCCAGGAGGGTCAGCGAGATAGAGGCCTTGTCAGTTAGACCCCCCTTTTGTATTGTTTTTCCGGATCGAGTTGTTTTCAAAACTGATCCGGCCTTTTTACCTAAAGTAACTTCCAGATTCCATAGGAGTCAGGAGGTAGTCCTACCCTCTTTTTGCCCTAATCCCTCAGGTGAAAGGGAAGTTAGGTTTAGTAAGTTGGATGTTAGGAGATGCATCCTGCACTACTTAGAGCTGACCAAAGATTTTAGAAGGTCAGACTCTTTTTTTGTTTTATTTTCTGGTGTTAGGAAAGGACAGGAAGCGTCCCGGCGCACAATCGCTAGATGGCTTAGACTAGCTATTGAATAGGCATATACCTTGTCTGGTAAGGAGGTCCCTACAGGAATTTAAAGCAGAGTTCTACCCAGGAAAACAACATTTTCCCATATTGTTTAAAAAAAATTAATGAAAAAAAAAAATACTCACCCGAAATACCTGTTGCTATGAGGAAGTCCGTAATCTGCCTCTTCCACTCCGCGGTGCCTTTTCTTCTTGTCCTTCTCCTTGTAAATGGGGCGCGCTGCTTTCTGGGAACTGTGTGTGTTCTCAGAGAGCAGCGCGCCCATTCACAAGCCAGCGTGAGACTCACTCAGGCGCAGTAGGAAATGGGCAGTGAAGCCGTACGGCTTCACTGCCTGTTTCCCATAGTGTGAATGGTGGCGCGGGACCCGGGGCGATCGTGGGACCGGCATCGGGGGGCCCATCAGCGCGGGCAAGTAGGACAAGGTAAGTGTCCTTATTTAAAGTCAGCAGCTACACTGTTAGTAGCTGCTGACTTTAAAAAAAAAAAAAATTGCGGCTGGAACACCCCTTTAAGGCACACTCTACACGAGCAGTGGCTGCTTCTCAGGCTGAAACGGCTGGAGCCACGGCAGAACAAATATGCACAGCAGCAACTTGGTCCAGCTACACCACCTTCGTCAAACATTATAGAGTAGGCTTGGTGTAGGCAGGCGACCAGGCCTTTGGGCGAAAGGTCCTGCAAGCCATAGTCCCGCCCTAGTTGGTGAGTACTCGATTATCCTCTCTATTGTGGCTGTCCTGAAAGACGAGAAGGGAAAAATGGAGTTGCACTTACCGGTAACATCCTTTCCAGTAGTCTTTCAGGACAGCCCTGGTTACCCACCCGAAGCTATGAAAGGTTTGTTTGATCCAGGAACACAGTATGATATTGGTGCTTAACTATGGATTACTAACATGTTCTTGTGTCTCCCCAGCTGACCGGAGGTGCTCGTATAAAAACTGAGGTCTGGCAAGGGGAGGAGAGTTCTTAAAGGCTGTGCAGTGTTTCCTAAGGAAGAGGAGGAGCATGTGCAGTGTTTCCTAAGGACGAGGAGGAGCCTATCTCTCTATTGTGGCTGTCCTGAAAGACTACTGGAAATGACATTACCGGTAAGTGTAACTCCATTTTTTTTGTTTACAGTTGTGCTCATAAGTTTACATACCCTGGCAGAATTTATGATTTCATGGCCATTTTTCAGAGAACATGAATGATGACACAAACTTTTCTTTCACTCATGCCTAGTGTTTGGCTGAAGCCATTTATTATCAATCAACTGTGTTTTTACTCTTTTTAAATCATAACATAAAAAATTGACCATGATTAAAAGTTTACATACCCAAGTTCTTAATATTGTGTATTGCCTTTGAAGTCTTTTTGTGGTATTTGTGGATGAGGCTCTTTATCTTCTTGGATGGTAAAACTGCCCGTTCCTCTTGGCGAAAAGCCTCAGGTTCCTGTAAATTCTTGGGCTGTTTTGCATTAAGTGCATGTTTTGAGATCTCCCCAGAGTGGCTCAATAATATCAAGGTCAGGAGATGGCCACTCCAGAACCTTCACTTTATTCTACTGTAGCCAATGACAGGTTGACTTGGCCTTGTGTCTTGGATCATTGTCATGTTGGAATGTCCAAGTACGTCCCATGCGTAGCTTCCTGTCTGATTATTATATAGCGGGGGCAATTTTTGATTAAGAATGCTCATATATTTATAGTCTATAATGTAAATAAGCTGGATCTACTGGAAGAAATGGAACATTTGATGGTTTTTTTTCAATGCAAATGTTCCTCCCAGTATTTTTTTTTTTTCTTTCAATAAATTTTTATTGAGCATTTTATCAAACAGAGCAGACATAATTCACCAAAAATAAACACATTTACAGCTGTGTAATGTAGGCAATCCTGTCTAACAAATGCGAACTATAGGTGATATCTGTGTGTCTCTAACCAAAAAGAAGATCAAGATGTACTGATTGTTGCAATCAACAATTCTCAGCTAACCTCTCATCTGTTAGGTAACCAACCTAGGTAATCACTAACAGTCGGTGCGTATCTCCTTGCTCAATAATAAAAATACATATTAACAGAAAAAAATTATGAACAAAGCCTGTATGGAGATGGGGTTTCATTAGAAATGCTTCTGTAAGATTTATCTATGATCTTGTGAGTAAAATCCAATTACTGATCAGTACAAGAGAGTACAAAGACGATTTTCTCAAAGGAAACAGAAAGAGGGGGAGAAGAAGAAGAAAAAGGAGAAAGGAAAACAATTCAGCTAAGCTTCCATCAGTCCTCCGAAGCACTCCTCTTTATCCCTGAATACCTATTAGGTCGCCCAGGTGTCCCATGTTAAATAGAACCGGACTGCTTTTCTCCTGGACCATTATCCAGAAAACTTTCCTTTTGGCTGCAGAGAAAGGTACCTTAGTTTGTTTCCAAGCTCTTGCTATGGTCAGTTTAGCACCCAATAAGATATAGAAGATTAAGTCCCTGGTAGCTCTATTGGTGTTGGGTAAATATTCATTGAGCAGGGCTATAGAGGGGCTTTTGGGGATCTGGTAACCTGTTGGCTTGCGAATCATATATATATGTTATAGAAAAGAGGGTATGTGCTAACACTTCCAGGCAAAATAAGTGAATAAATAAATGATGAATAAGTGGCAAAAAAATCAAGTGTGAATAAACAAATAAATCCGTAGAGTTGGTTATCAAAATAAGTCCCATAAACAAAAAGTTGCAGTGATGGGCTGCCAAGCTGAAAATACAAATAAACTGAATGTCCACTTAAAGGATGGGGATAATAGATGTAAACAATCAGGTGGGGTATCCGCCAAATGGCTCCCAGAACTCTCACCTCAATACAGAGTGAAAAGCGCCTTCAAAGGAATCCTGTCCTGTCATCCACCTCATCGATCGCCACAGAGCCTTCACGCCTGCCCCACTTCAATGGAGTATCTCCAGCCTCTCCAACCTAATGGTGTAGCACCCACCCAAGGCACGGTACCTATACAGCAAACCGTCTCGGAGGGGAGGGAGAGATAAACAAAGACGCCTCCAATGGTGTAGTACTCAAAGCACAGGGAAAGGTTTATCAAAAGAATAACATGCGCTCACAAGGTTTGCTGTATAGGCACTGTGCCTTTTAGCTGTATGGGGGGGGGGGGCGGGGACTTGATAAGGTTGTTTGACTTTGGAGGAGAGTTCTACTCCCACATAACGAATGGTAGTCGCTCCATTTTAAATTGGAAGGAGGTTTTAAGGGATTGTGACATTTTAGGAATTTGTGACCTGCAACCCCGAGGCCTCGGAAAAGTCTTCTAGTAATTTGCAGATGTTTTGGAGTGAGATTCTTGGTGATGTGAGGAAGAGTAATAGGTCGCCTGCAAACAGGGCGCACTTATGAGTTTACTGTCTGCAGTCGACCCCCCGAATATCATAATGATTACAAATGGGGATTGCCAGGGTTTCTATTGCCACTGCGAATATAAGAGGAGACATCCCTGTCTCGTCCCTCTAGCTATTTTAATGGGTTTGGAGTAGTATCCCTGTAATCAGACTCATGCTTCTGGTTGGGAGTAGAGGGCTTGCACAATACCCATGAATTTCTGACCAAAACCCCAGCGGTGCAAAATGTTGAATAGATGGGGCCAAGTGATTGACCTACAAAAAAGCTTTTGATTCAATCGATGGTAGCAAGCCTTCTCTGCTGCCCTGCCCTGTCCATTGCCCTTCTAATTTTGGTCTAGTCCCGGTCGGCCTGGGATGAATCCCACCTGGTCCTTATGTATATACAGACCAATAAAGGATGCCATCAGCTAGGATCTAGGTCAAGATCTTATTGTCATTGATTAAAGATATGGGCCTATAGTTCTCCACTTCCCCTGTGTCTTTGTTTTGGTTTGGGTATAATGGAGATGAAAGCCGCATCTCTAGTGGGGCCCCTGAAGTTTTAGAATTGAAGTCCGCAAGGTGTGGAGCTAGGGTCACCGCAAAGGTTTTATAATAAGGCGTAGAAAAGCCATCAGGCCCGGAAGGAGAGCCCGGCTTTGAGGTTCTTTTATAACTTGGATTATTTCTTCTGCTGATATTGGGGCTTCTAGTAGATATGTGCATTCCCGTTCGTACGAATGTTATTTTCGTACGAAAATGTTCATTTTCGTACCCGCGGGATAATGTGTACATACGAAAACGGTAAAGCACCAAAATACGAAAACGACGGGATAACGGATGAGCCGCATAACGAACGACCGCAAATACGAACGAGCGATCCGACGGGAAAAAACGAAAACGGCAAAATAACGAAAATGAAATCTGTATCAAGAGATTTGCATTGTGTATTTTGTTTGAATCCCTTTTGTGTTCATTTTCAGTTGTATGTTCATTGTTCAATGACATCTATAACAAAATTATTTCATCATTTTTCTGTTTGTATTGTGTATTCAAAATACTGAAGGCAAATCTTTTGTTATAGGTGTCATATCAACATACGAAAGAAACGGGTTCAAATGCAAATCTTTTGTTTATCCTTTTTTTGAATGGCCAGAGAGTTAGGCTGGCCATACATGATACAATTTTCTGTGCAATTTTCTTTAGATTTACCTTCAACTATGTAGTGCAAGGGCCTGCCTGATTGCATACAATTGAAAGTGTTGTTTAGTTTGACCTCATATTATATGGCTTTTGGTAAATCTTAAAAGAAAATTGTACAAGAAAATTGAACATGTATGGCCAGCCTATAACAAAAGATTTGCCTTCAGTATTTTGAATAAACAATACAAACAGAAAAAGGAATTCATTCAATATACATAATTAAATTCTTTTGTTATAGATGTCATTGAACAATGAACATACAACTGGCACTAACAAAAGAAAAGCATTCAAGATACACAGAATGCAAATTGACAAATTCACGATAATTATTGTCTAACAAGAAACGAACATGAATTAAACAGAATAACGAACCATCCCGCATGTACGAAAATAAAACGGTAACGGAAATACGAAAACGATCGGAATACGAAAAAAATTGTGTCGTACAACGAACGGGAAAACAGGTGTCTTACGAAAAACGAACAGAAACTAACAGACGGGACCATACGAAACGGAACAAAAAAACGATCTTGGTGTCGGAATTCTATTTTTGGGTGAGTTCCGATGTTGTCTTTGTTCATCCCCCTCCCCGCTGTACAAATTTTTGTAATATGCATGGAAAAGTTTCCATGATGCGTTTTGGATTAAGAGTGTGTCGCATCTGAAATGCATATTTTAGGTAGGGAGCGTTGTTTAGCCTGAGGTGTAAGTTTGGCTGCTAACATGGAACCTATTTTATCTCAGTGGTGATAACATTTTGCTTCCCTCCATCTAAGGGTCTTTTCGGCCTTGGACGTTGGAGCCTGATTTACCCCAGATGGCCACTCCAGAACCTTCACTTTGTTATGCTTTAGCCAATGACAGGTCGACTTGGCCTTGTGTTTTGGATCATTGTCTTGTTGGAATGTCCAAGTACGCCCCATGGGCAGCTTTTTGGTTGAATGCAAATGTTCCTCCAGTATTTTTTGATAACAAACTGCATTCATCTTGCCCTTAATTTTGACAAAATTCCCTGTCTTTTGTAGCTCACACATCCCCAAAACATTAGCGATCCACCTTCGTGTTTCACATTAGGAATGGTATACATTTCATCATCGGTCTTGTTACCAAATAAAGTGTTTATATTTGTGTCCAAAATGCTCAATTTGGGTCTCATCACTCCAAATGACTTTGTGCCAGAAGGTTTGAGGCTTGTCTCTGTGCTGTTTGGCATATTGTAAGTGGGATACTTTGACATTTGCGTAGTAATAACTTTCTTCTGGCAACTCGTCCATGCAGCCCATATTTCTTCAAGTGCCTCCTTATTGTGCATCTTGAAACAGCCACACCACATTTTCAGAGTCTTGTATTTCACCTGAAAGTTATTTGTGTTTTTTTTATTTTTTTTTTATTTTGCATCCCGAACAATTTTCCTGGCAGTTGTGGCTGAAATCTTAGTTGGTCTACCTGACCGTGGTTTGGTTTCAACAGAATCCCCTCATTTTTCATTTGTTGATTAGAATTTGAAAACTGCTGATTGGCATTCTCAATTCCTTGGATATCTTTTTATATCCCTTTCCTGTTTTATACAGTTAACTACCTTTTCCTGCAGATCCTTTGACAATTATTTTGCTTTCTCCCCTGACTCAGAATTCAAAAATGTCAGTGCAGTACTGGATGAAAGATGCAAGATCACAGGTGAGGATGGTTACCTTTTATTAGCCATTCAAACCCCTTGGGTCAACTGTTCATGTTATCAGCCCAATATCACCAGGGTATGTAAACTTTTGATCAGGGTCATGTGGGTAGTTTCTGTTGTGAGTTATAATAAATGGCTTCAGCCAAACACTAACCATAAGTGAAAGAAAGGGTTTTGTGTTCATCATTCATGTTCTCTGAAAAATGGCCAAGAAATCATAAATTCTGCCAGGGTATATAAACTTATGAGCACAACTGTACTGTTATGTGGCTAGAGGAATTAATCCGTGGCCTTCAATGTTTTCAGAGAACACTTGTAAAGTTCCTTTTTATGCTGCTTAAAAATGAACAAAAAATGTGATTTATACAAAGAAAATAAAAAATCCATGCATTTCAAGTGCAGTAATGTCCCCATGGTTGTGCTGACATGATCTGCGAGTGGTCATAGTCTTCCTATTTACAGATCTCTGTGAATGGATCTATGAAGAGATGCCAGACCGGATGTGTAAAAGTAATAGAGATTCCTCTCTTAGGCTTCATTTCTTTCTTTCCTCAGCACTAGTGTTGCTCACGAATATTCGTATTTTTTCAAATTTCGGAATAAAATTCGCAATCATTTTCGCATTCGCATTAGCGAAATTTCGCATTAGCGAAATTTTGCAATTTTTATTTTTTTTTATAAAATATAGCGAATATTCGTAAATATCGAATATTCGTGATATTTTATCCAAAAAAAAAAAAAAATCACGAAATATTCGATATTAACGAATATTCGTGAATATTCTTTGAAACATTCGCGAAATATCGCGAAATCGAATATAGCCTATTCCGCTCATCACTACTCAGCACCAGCCTGGGGATAGAGCCACTAGCCTGTGGTCTCTTCCCAGGCTAAACAGCAACCTCAGCACTCCATCTTCCACTCAACTCCCCTGCTGGCCAGACTGCACCATAATTAAGGGCTTTTTTTAACATTTATTCAGACAGCATTTTTTTTTTTTTTTTTAGAAATGAAGCACATTCCCTCTCCGTCGCTTCCGGGTAAGTCTGGTCTGGGCGTGCCTATGCAGATTGGGACCTCCTGGCCTCCCTCATGTAGTCTTTAGAAATATGAAGGGTGTATAGTCCAGTCCTCTGATTAGATAATTGATATTTAGATGTTAGTAAGTTGTTTTTTGCAGCAACACACCAGGCCCTCCAGAGAACGCAAAATTTAATTCAACCGACTTCCAATACAGAATAAAGTCCAAAGTCCACAGATGATACAAAGTCCAACAGAGTATTTCAGATTTTTACCTGCGCCCCCATACTCATACAGAGAGAATACCGGGAGTACATTCTCTGTGACAAGATAACCTGAATGTCAGCCTGTCTTTCTCATATATTGGTCTTATACTGGAGGGGGGGGGGTCAACCAAATGTTCCCATTGAATGACTACCCCCCCCAAGTCTAATTACCATTAATAAATACTTCCTTATGTATGTAAGGAAGTACCAGGCCATCTCACACACCTAGGTCGTCTTAGATAAGATTTACACATCAAAGGGTCCCCTGTATCTTTTGATACGTGTCGTTTGGCCACAAGATTTGGTCAGCAAACTTCCTTTGATGTGTAACCTTGAATGCCTGTATGCAACACCTAAATACCATGCCATACATACTGTATAACACAATATTTTAAATACCAACACATCTATATTAATATTACTACACCTCACTAACTTCTAGAAGCTTCTCCAAACTTCTAGATCCAGGGGGAGGTACCAGAGACCCGAGCTGTAGAGCCATCCAGCCTGACCTGTAGTAACCTGACATAATTACAGACTCGCACAGTTACCATGAGTCATACCAAATTTACCTACACTAGTTGAACACTAGAGGGTGCTACAGGATTTCTCTTTTCCCAGCATACTGCTCCAGTACTAATACTAAATACTACCCCCTATGCCCTTATAACTGTTTAGGCCATATTCTTGATAATGGAAAAATTCGAGCATTCTAGGTCAGCAAGATGCAGAATAATGAAAATTTTTAGGAATATAGGAAAAATATGTTCAAACAAAAGGTAAAATGCAGCGAACTGTGAAGTCAGATCTTCATGCAAAAATTCAGCAATTAAATATTTTGCTTTAGAGAAAATACAGAATCATAGATATGCCTGTTTTTTTTTTTCATTTCAAAGCGCTATAGATTGAAGAATATGATTTCATTAACTACTTCCCATCCACCATATAACAGAATGGTTAAGTAATCCTGACCAGACATCATATGACGTCCAGCAGGGTAAGCTGTGATCACACACCCCCGTAGCACGGCGATCGTTGGTGCGGTGTGTCAGTCTGGCATAGGCTCTGATGTAGGCTCTTTACGCTGTGATTGGAAACAGCTGATCACATGGTAAACGGATCCTTCACTCGCGCAGACAAATGCGAGTAGAGGAGAGCCGATAGGCTGCTCTCCTGACGGAGATGCCACCCAGGACCACCAGGTATGCAAACCCATGCATCCTGCATGTATCCTTACCTGTCAAATGTCTCCCCTCTGTCTGTTATAAGAACTGAAAAACTGCAGATTCTGTGGGTGGATCTGTTGTCTGGAGCTCTGTGGGTGGAGTCGTGATGTCTGCTATGATCACTAACATCCAGTCAAAATCCAGAAAAGTAACCACATTACTTCAGAAAAGGAGTGAGGGTGGAAATAAAAAAATGCCTGTCTCTAGGCTAGTGTATGAGGTATGTAAATAACCTGTTAACAACAAAACCTGGGGAATGCCCAGGAAAAAAACAGGCCTCCTTACCGACCAGCCTGCAGAACAACCAAATTTAACCTGTGTAACAGTATGCTTTAAAAACAGGGGTTTTGTCTGCACGCATGCGTGAGCCACAGAGCCGCACCAAGGCACCTTGTAATCTGTGGTCCTAACACTAAACAATGAGCGTCCCCACAGTGGAGGCACATGCATTCTAATGGATAAATGAGGGCATGTGGACTGAAGGGGAGCCACCCCTCCTTTAAAGGTACAGGAGCACACCAATATAAGCACCACGGGTGAAACAAAAATGTGTCCTCCGCCCCCATCTATTGCTGGCAATCACAGTAAGTGGCATTGGAAGGCTTTAAAACGGATAACAAAACCTGGGGAATGCCCAGGAAAAAAACAGGCCTCCTTACCGACCAGCCTGTCACTCACAGCAAGGGGGCAGTACGGACTAAGGTTTTTCTCTGAAAGTCTGTTTTATTTCACTAAACAATAAGAGGATTGCTCAGAGCTGGATTAACTCTGTGTGGCAAGACTGGGCACAGATGATAGGAAATCTGACATCAAATTTTTTTTTTGGGTTTACATCCACTTTAACCCAAGAAAAAAAATGCAATTTAGTGCAGATTGCAAGTCAGTCGATCAGGTGGTTGCATTTACCTATTTATTTTTTTTCATGTTTTCTTGCCTTAATTTTAACCTGGTCAGCCTGCCAGTAACCCACTTCCTACCATATGGTGACAATGCTCACTTATTCAACTTCATGTATGGTGTAGCAGTACAGTAAGAAAGTTAGGACTACAGAACAGCACCCCCTCTCCATAAAATAAAAAAGGGTGCTCTGTAGTACAGAGGAGAACTGGGAAGGCAGGGTACACAGCTGAGCTGACTGCTTTTCTGGCAGGATCAACATGTATTTTTATTTTTTTGCAGCAAGAAAATATAAGCATGTATTGCAGAGATGTACTGAATATGTTTCTTTTGCCTATACCATATACTTTAACCACTTCAGCTCTTTTGTTCCTCTGACCAGAAGACTAAAAAGAGTCGGATGGTACCCCTGTGAGCCAGGTGTAGGAATCCTGGTGAGGGCTACACTTACCTGCTGCCTCAGAACTTCTCACAATGTTGCCCCCAAAAAATGTTATTTATGCAGGCGGTCCGGTCGTTTCAATCCCCTGCTCAGCAGCTCGGGTCTCCTCCTGGTCTTCCCCTGGTGCAGTGGGCACCATTTTGCCGGAGTCCAAACGATCTAAGCACCAAGTGGAGGACTCGGCGCACTCCAAGCCTCATTCTCCGGCTGAAACTTCCTGTCACAGCAGGAAGAGATGCAGTAACCTCAAACGCGACCCAGTAAGTGGGTTTAAAGCGTGGAGGAGACGCCGGACCTGCATGGCTGTGGAGCCTGAAGCATTCCTGCTCACAGCAGGGCTCAGTGAGCTGTAAAGGGCTAAAAGTCTGCACTTGTAGTGCAAAGTGGATTTGCCTTTTGTAAATAACCTCCAAAAGGTCTAGGGGATATTAGTTATGAAGAAAGGTTGCAACCTTTCTTCATAACTAATATCCTCCAGACCCTTTGTGTCAAGTGTCTGATCTGTATGCTGCAGTACCACTAAAAAATTGCAGATCGCTGCTATTACTAGTTAACCACTTCAGCCCTGGAAGAATTTACCCCCTTCCTGACCAGAGCACTTTGCGATACAGCACTGTGTCACTTTAACTAACAATTGCGCAGTAGTGCAGCGCTGTACCCAAACAAAATTTACATCCTTTTCCCACAAATTGAGCTTTCTCTTGGTGGTATTTGGTCACCTCTGCGGTTTTATTTTTTGCGCTATAAACAAAAAAAAGTGACAATTTTGAAAAAAAATCTATAATTTCTTTCATTTTAGCCGATTATGTATTCTTCTACATATTTCTGGTAAAAAAATATATATATATTTTTTTTTATTATTAGTAGTGGCGGTCATCTGCAACATTATGGCGGATATATCTGACACCTTTGACACTATTTTGAGACCACTGTCATTTCTACAGCGATCAGTGTTATAAACATGCACTGATTACTGTATAAATGACACTGGCAGGGAAGGGGTTAATTACTAAGGCGATCAAGGGGTTAAGTGTGTCCTAGGGAGTGATTCTAACTGACCTCTTACCCAAAAGGGGGGGGGGGAAGAAATTCTGGGCTACATGGAATAAATGGACACTGACATGACAGTAATCGCTGCTCCCGATGACCGTGTGGCGGCCTCGCTGTGAGCAGTAGATCCCTGTCATGTCACAGACGCCGGGAGAAGGACACAGGGTAGACAGAACAGGTCCTTCTCCCGGCGTCTGTCAAATGCCTTGCTTAAATAGGCATCACAGCGAGGCCGCCACACGTCCTCCCTGTTCTGCAGCTCCGTGTGTTTTTTGTAAGTAGCACGATCCATTTTTAAATAAATTGTGGGACACCGTCCATTTATTCCATGCGGACTCTTTTTTGCTTGGTGGTGATCGGGTCACGGAGTACGCAGCGGGCGCTTACCACACCGCTGGTGTGCCAACTAAGTGATTTTTAACCATATATATACATTTTTGGGTTATCTAATACTCTCATTTATCGGACGTACCTGTACCTCCCATCTGCGCAGCTTGATATATTTATATGTGTGTTTTTTTCCACTATATTTATATATTTTTTTAATTTTTATTAGTGCCATTTTTTCTTTATTTACACATGTGCCAATGTATATCGTTGCACCCGTGCCATTGTGCCAATGTATATCGTTGCGTGCTGGTTGGCAAACGGTTAAAAAATAATAAAAATGCTTTAGACTTCGCAGCTCTTGTTCACACTTGAATAAATCTGTTAGGGCAGAATCCTTTTTTGAGAAAGGTCGCCTTCTCTCATTTGACGCATATTTACTTAAATACCCTGACTGTTCTATTTTCTCCTCAGATTTTGATCAAATTAACCAATTTCTCCTTACATCCCCCTCACATTCAGATTGGTACAAGACTAAGACACCTTTTGAGAATCTATGTATTAAATCTTTCCCTCAAAGACACCTAATTTCTTCTATCTACACCCTTTTTTTTTTCTCTACATATGACCCTAAAAGCGATAACACTACTCAAATATGGGAAAGGGATCTTAATATATCCCTCTCAAGTGAAGAATGGAAGCGTATATTCATTCACATACACAAGAGTTCCTTGAATGTCCTGATACAAGAGAACAGTTTCAAAGTGTATTCTAGATGGTACAGGACTCCGGTAGTTACTCACAAGTTTATCCCCAATTCCACACCTCTATGTTGGCGTTGTGAATCTGAACGTGGTACACTATTGCACATTTGGTGGGACTGTATCCACATACAACCGTTCTGGAAAGCCGTTCATGATTTAATCTCTCACATCACAACTTTTGTCCCTAATTTTACAGCAGATCAATATTTATTACATCATAGTTCTATATCGCAATCTGCTTATAAAAAAATCAATCCTACCACATCTTATTAATGCAGCTAAGCTCTGCATTCCTATTCATTGGAAAAATCGAACTCCCCCTTCCATATCTGAATGGCTGAGAAAAATTGAACATATTGCTGACATGGAAAATCTAATCTGTCAAGACGAAGGACACTCCCACTAAATTTTATGATAAATGGGCATGTTGGCTGAATTTTAAGGTTACTGCAGAATTTCGTCGCTTTCGTCGCTTATCTAATGCTTCTTCATAACATTCTCAGATTGTTTGCTATCTTGTATGTTATACTTTTATTTCACACTGTAATGCATGATTTCTATCCCACTCCTCTTCACTTCCCCTCTTTTTTCCCTACCCCCCCCTTTTTTTTTTTTTTTTCTTTTCCCTTTGCCGTACAACTTACTATATATGGCAAAGTTATTAATCTGTTTATACAATGCTATCTAATGGTATTTATTGCATCTATTATGGTTTGTTACACAATGTGAATTTGTTATATTCATTATTGTTCTTCTTCAAAAATAGAAAGGGGAAGAAGGAGGAAGACAAAGAGGCCTTCAATAAAATATTTGGAATCAAAAAATAATAAAAATGCCATAAATCTTTCCCATACGCTTGTTTTGGGGAAAAAATTACAGCGTCTACCATCAATATATACTCTATTCTCATTTTTGCCCCAAAAAAAAAAAAATGTAGAAGAATGCATATCGGCCTAAACTGATAAAGTCATTTTTGTTTTGAATACAATTGGTTAAATTCTACATAAATAAAAAATAATAAAATATTAAAAATCCCTAAAAGTTACTTAAAAAACAATTTAAATCAAAGGTAGTAAACTCTTTACTACCACTCTTTTACCTACAGGTAAGCCTATAATTTAATAATATTCTTTACATGAGGCTTACCTGTAGTAAATTACAACTACACTGTATAAAGAATATCTCCTAAACCTGTACGGTTTAGGAGATATTCCCCTTGCAACTTGTTGCTGGGAAAACAACCGCTTTAAACCAAGTGCCTTAAATATTTTTGAATCTTTGTAAGCGCCAGTCTGCAGTACATCCCATTCAGCAAGATTTGCAGGGCTTTTATACAGCATGTGAATTTGTTATATTCATATGTTCTTCTTCAAAAATTTCAATAAAATATTTGATCAAAAAATAATAAAAATGCTTTATACTGTTTTGGGGAAAAAATTACTTACTCTTCATGTGTAGTCTGTGAGTGATGAATTCAGATCGTTGGCTGTAACAACTGTTTAGCAAGCTTCAGCAGGAATTTGGCAAACTCTGGTAAACTACCGAGTTGACTCTCTGCAGACACTTGGTGAACATGAAGTAAACTCTTGTTAAAGCTTGAAAACTGCCTGCTTAACATGATGCCCTTTGGACTGGCATTTGGTTGCTTAATGGGGTAAATAAGCAACTTAAATACACCCCTCTCCCCCACCGTTGTAAACCCCAGTTATGAAATCTGAACAGAGCACATGCAGTGCTCAGCATAAATGAGTATGCCCCGTTTTAAATCTCAATGAACACAGGAATGTTTTCCAAGATTTTTACAAAACTGAGTTTTATAGAACATTTGTTTGAATACACACCCACAATAAAAACTACTACATGTAGTATTTTGTATGACCTCCATGATTTTTAAGAACTGCACCATGTCTTTTAGGCATAGAATGAACAAGTTGGCGACATATTGCAACATCTATCTGTAGCGCTACCCATTCAGGAGCCGCTAAGTATAAGTGGGATCGGCGTGTTGTGTTACCTGGCAGGTGTCTAGGGGTGATACTTGTGAGTTGAGGAAGAGAGCGAATGTCCAGTCTTTATTTGTCTTTTGTTCAATGCTTTTTTAATACAAGGCCCAACATGGCCTTCATCAACATGGTACAAGACAGGAATGGTTGATGAGCAGAGAGAGCTTGAGTATCAGGCCTTGGATATGAAGAAGAAGGCAGCAGTCTTGCTCTCAGCAATGATGAACTCAGTTCGTCACCACTCCAGTCGGAATGGGTAAAGTGCCCCCGGACAGACCCCTGCCACAGGTCTGGCAGCCGGAACGTCACTTGCAAATGTTGGGAGGACCAGGCCTCTGCCACAGGCCTGGTTCGGGCCTCTGCCACAGGCCTAGTATTAGAGTGAGCGTGAAATTGAAATGAGGGAGTCCTCCCAATAGATTTAGTTAGTCACTGGATCCCCGATGGTTCGTTCAAGCCCCATTGGATAACCTGCCTCCGGGTTCTCCTCAAGCCAATCCCCCCACCGTACAGCTCCCAGCCTGGGATCCTTTCAGAAAAGGTTTGGGACACAGCAGCTACTGGGATCCCTCTCTATGTCTTTTTTTTCACCCTGTTCCTCAGTAATGCAATTGGCCTTAGATGTCTTTGGATCATTGTCATGTTGGAAAAGTGCACTATGACCAAGGGCAAGGAGTGATGGTAGCATCTTCTCTTTCAATATTACATCCTGTAAATTTCATGTTGCCATCAATGAAAAAGCGGCTCTCTGACACCAGCAGCAGGGTTTTTTTGTGCATGGGCTTTATGAGAGGCTTTCTTCCTGGATGACACTCATGCATTCCATTCCTCTGCAGTGTATGCCATATTGTGTCACGGGAAACAATCGCCAAAGTTTTGGCTTTCTACTACTTTAGCTAACTACACTGAACTTGCATGGTGATTTTCCTCAACCCCTCTCATCATAAGACGCTCCTGTCGAGGTGTTAACTTCCGTGGATGGCCTGGACATCTGGGTTGCAGTTCCATCCTTGTTACATTGTTGTATGATTTTTGCTACAGTATTCTGATTGATTAAAGCTTTGCTAATCTTGTAACTTCACCGTTCTTGTGTAAAGAAATGATTTTCTTACTTGGACCTTGTGATCCTTTCTTTTCCATCTGGTGCCATTGCTGACGGAATTAAATCTGAAGGGGTTTTCATTAAGGCCCCTTTCACACTGAGGAGTTTCAGGCGGTACAGCACTAAAAATAGCGCCTAAACACCACCTGAAAAACTCCTGCCCAGCCTTCTCAATGCGAAAGCCTGAAAGAGAGAAAAAAATCTCCTGCAAGCAGCATCTTTGGAGCGGTATGTATACCACTCCTTCCCATTTAAAACAATGGGAAACCGCAGTAATACCACCCGCAATGCACCTCTTGCGGGCGTTATTAACCCTTTATCGGCCGCTAGCAGGGGTTAATACTGCACCGATAGCGGCTGAATCCCATGGCAATTCCGACTGTAGCGCCACTAATTTTAGCGGCGCTTTACCGCCACTGTGCCTCCCGCCCCAGTGTGAAAGGGCCCTAAGTAATGTTCTTTTATAATCAACTGTCTGCTGGACACCTGTTTAACCACTACAGACCTGTGACGATACCCTTTCTCGCCAGGTCCTGCTCTCCCGACACTCCTCTGCTTCTATCGGATCAGATTGCAGCTTGCAACATCTGATGGTCCAGTCATCCAAGGTTCCGGGATCCGACCTACAGTTATGTGCCGATCGCGATCCATTTGAAGAACACACACCAAACAAGCTGTATGTGTGCTCAACCAGAACTCAACTTTATTAAAACACTCAGCTTGTCATATACAGGTTACAGCTTTCATCAATCAAAGAACAATGAAATCTCCCCCCCTTTTTCACACACTGGGGTTTCCATACAGAGACATTTCTGTAGACAATGACATCAGTGAAGTTGCCAGAATACGTTATGTAGCCGGCTTGTCTCCGCATAGAGAGGAGGTCATTACTACATCTGAGATCACACTTTTTTAGATAATGACATGCTAATCCAATACTCCTGATAATCAAAAGGCTCAAAACAGTGTTATCACATAATAGAAAGGTCAAAGAGCCGACTGAATTAACACCTCTACACACTGGACAATGAATGTCTCTCACAAGCCGGGTCACTTAGCATGTCACTAGTTGGAGCCAAGTATTGAAGTGTCATTGTCCTAGTGACCTAGTCACAACAAATTAAGCCACTTCCAGTATCTCTTGCAATATGTACTATCCACAATGTCTCATCTTCTGCAATACATGAATATGGATTTCCCGTAGAAACACTTTAATATTTCACGGTCCATGACAAGACCCAAGCCTATTTCTGAGATTTGGGGTTTACAAGTTAAAAACCAGCAAACATTATACAATTTTTTTTTTTCCCTAACATCTTAGAGAATAAAATGGTGGCCGTTGCAATACTTTGTCACACCGTATTTGCGCAACGGTCTTACAGGCGCCCTTTTTTTGTAAAAAAAAAAAAAAAAAAAAGACTTTTAAATAAAAAGACAACAGTAAAGTTAACCCTTCTTTTTTTTTTTTTAGATTGTGAAAGATAATGTTAAGCCGAGTAAATTGATACCCAACATGTCACGCTTCAAAATTGCGCCCGCTCGTGGAATGGCGACACACTTTTTTTTCCCTTTTTAAAATATGCATAGGCGATTAAAAAATTCTACAGGTTGCATGTTTTGAGTTCTGGAGGAGGTATAGGGCTAGAATTATTTGTCTTGCTCTACCGATCGCAGCGATAACTCACATGTGTGGTTTGAACACGGCTTTCATAGGCGGGCGCATTCTGCATGCGAGCTCGGCGGGACAGGGCACGTTTTTACATGTTTTTTTGTTTTATACTGTTCTTTTTTATTAAAATAAAAAAAAAATTTCACTTTTATTCCTATTACAGGGAATGTTGACATCCCTTGTAATAGAAAAAAGCATGACAAGACCTCTTAAATATGAGATCAAAAAGACCTCAGATCTCGTATTTACACTAACATGCAATATACATTTTTGTTGGTCTACCTGTCCATGGTTTGGTTTTTAACAGAACCCCTCATGTTCTACTTCTTGTTAGAGTTTGAACACTGCTGATTAGCATTCTCAATTCCCTGGACCTTTTTATATCCCTTTCCTGTTTTATACAGTTAAACTACCTTTTCACGCAGATCCTTTAACAATTCTTTTGCTTTCCCCATGACTCAGAATGCAGAAATGTCAGTGCAGCACTGGATGAAAGATGCAAGGGTCTGTCAGGAGTCCAGAAACTCATTGAACTTTTTAAAGGGGTTGTAAAGGTTTGTTTTTTATTTTCTAAATAGGTTCCTTTCACCTAGTGCATTGTTGGTTCTGCGAACCAGTTTCAGCAGATATGGTTGATCGTGTGTATGCGGCCTGAAAAAAAAAATATTTTCTACCTTTTGTTATAAGAAAAATCAAACTAAATTTTAGTCAAACATTTAGGCCAAAATGTATTCAGTCACGTGTCTTTAGTAAAAAAAAAAAAATCGCAATAAGCGCATATTTATTGGTTTTCACAAAAGTTATAGCGTCTACAAACTAGGGTACATTTACTGGAATTTACACCGCTTTTATTTTATGACTGTCTATCTCATTTCTTGAGGTGCTAAAATGGCAGGGCTGTATAAACCCCCCCCCCCCCCAAATGACCCCATTTTGGAAAATAGACACCCCAAGGAAACTGCTGGGAGGCATGTTGAGTCCATTGAATATTTTTTTTGTGATTGAATGACAAAAAAAAATGTTTTACAAAAAGTTGTCACTTAATGATATATTGCTCACACATGCCATGGTTATATGTGGAATTGCACCCCAAAATACATTCTGCTGCTTCTCCAAAGTACAGGGATACCACATGTGTGAGACTTTTTGGGAGCCTAGCTGCGTATGGGGCCCCAAAAACCAAGCACCGCCTTCAGCATTTCTAAGGGCACAAATTTTTGATTTCACTCCTTACTACCTATCACAGTTTCGAAGACCATAAAAGGCCAAAATAGCACATGACCCCATTTTGGAAAGTAGACACCCCAAGCTATTTGCTGAGAGGCATGTCGAGTCCATGGAATATTTTATATTTTGACACAAGTTGCGGGAATATGACAAACTGTTTTTTTTTTTTTTTTGCACAAAGTTGTCACTAAATTATATATTGCTCACACATGCCATGGTTAGATGTGGAGTTGCACCCCAAAATACGTTCTGCTGCTTCTCCTGAGTACCACATGTGTGGGACTTTTTGGGAGCCTAGCCGCGTACGGGACCCCGAAAACCTGGCACCACCTTCAAGATTTCTAAGGGCATACATTTTTGATTTCACTCCTCGCTACCTATCACTACCTATCACTACCTATCACAGTTGTGAAGGCCATAAAAGATGGCACACAACCCCCCCAAATGACCCCATTTTGGAAAAAATACACCCCAAGCTATTTGCTGAGAGGCATGTTGAGCCCAATGAATATTTAATTTTTTTGCCCCAAGTGATTGAATAATGACCAAAAAAAAATGTACAAAGCGTTGTCACTAAATGATATATTTCTCACACATGCCATGGGCATATGTGGAATTACACCCCAAAATACATTCTGCTGCTTCTCCTGAGTACGGGTATACCACATGTGTGGGATTTTTTGGGAGCCTAGCTGTGTACGGGACCCCGAAAACCAATCACCGCCTTCAAGATTTGTGTGAGTGAAATCAAAAATGTATGTCCTTGAAGGTGGTGATCCAATAACAAATGGTGAACGGCAACGTTGGTGAGCTGATCGCTGGCCAGCATCAGTCACTTCTGTAGAATCACTATGAGCAGTAACGGGGCTCAAAATCTTAAACTGGAGGCCTAACAAGTGTGGTCGGCCTGTGAGGTAGCACTAGTGGTCTGTCTGAGGGGAAAATTAGAAACTGAGCATGTGCTCTCTCACCCGACAGGGCGATCCGCCTGAATTTCTCTCAGGAAGTGCTTTGGTGAATCACTGCTCCACAGCACAAGGACCCCGGACGAGGGTGTTCCACTGTTTCAGCTGGGCTTCCCAGAGGTGTATTTAGGTTTTGTGCTGCCCTAGGACTGACTAAACTTGTGCACCCCCTAATTTAAATATGACCCACCCCTTCCTGTCACGGCCACACCCTGTGTTTAAGACCCTCCCTGAAATTTGAGTGAGGACACTGGTTCTGACAGCCTGGGGGGTGGGCAATGGATTCCCTTAATTTACTTAATTTTCCTCTTACTTCCTGGTTGCCCATAGAGCAGAAAGTGAAGGAAAATCTTCGCAATGGGACAGGGATGGTGAAAGTGTTGCCTATAGTTCTACTTTATGTAGATGGTGCAGCAGAAACATATAGCACAGTGAGGAAGGTTTGTGGTCCAGGATGACAAAACAGTCAAAATTGGAAGCGCCCCCCCCCCCCACAGTTGCGGAAAGCCGGCCGTCTGCATACTAGAATCAGCGAGGCCGCTTTATGGGGGCGCTACACTAATTTTCCTAACAGTGTAGCGCAAGTCGGCGGGGACTCTTTTCGTGCTGCCTCCTGCAAAGTGCTGCCCTAGGCCTGGGCCTTGTTGGCCTAGACCAGGATACAGCTCTGGGGCTTCCTCTCCGGTCTCCGGGTACACAGGCTGGATACAGGAGTCTTGCTTCCTTCCGGATGGCTGGTCTCTCGGTGAATTTAGGCACAGGCTTCTGGGCCTAGCAGCATGGCTGTCTCTGTCAGCAGCTCCGCAGAGGAGAAGAGGCTGGTCCCGAGAGAGAGAACAGGCACCCCCTCTCCTTAAGTAACCTCCCCCACAAGTCCGTGCGGAGGCATCACATGATCCAACAGGGCAAGGTATTGCAGGAAATGTAGTCTGTTTCTCCTAAGAGTCAATGGAGTCCATATCTCCTGCTACTTGTAGTCACGCAATGCATATATATATATATATATATATATATATATTATATATATATATATAGTGAGGGATTAACTCGGTAGCGGGTGTGTGTGACCCCCTCTATGGGTTCACTACACGCTGAACTGTACAAAAAGTATCTTGAGGATGACTGAAAACAAATGATATGGTTTATTTTTCCATCTTGCGGGATACACTGGCAAGCATCAAAACAGCATAAACAAAACAAAACATAAAATAAACCCTGGCCACTTTGGTGCGTCTACCTTCCCAACACAGGAACCTACCTATGGAGTCTGGCACAGCCTACTGCTGGGAAGACACTGCTGGTCCTACAGCAGAAAACAGAAAAAAAAGTGTCTGATATTTCTCACACAGAAATATCCTTTAGCACCTCACCTTTTCAGAAGTGCTTCTGGCTGCTCCTTCACACCCAAAGCTCCAGGATGCAGCAATCAGTCGTTATCCTTAGGCTTTATTTATAGGGGCTTTAATTGCTTCACTTTGAACAGCTGAAGGCTTCTAACTCCTCAAACCTCTCTGGCCATTTCTACAGCCGACGCCCAATAGTAATTGGTGTATTGTCTACACCAGGCAGAAAAGTATCTTCCATCTGGGACAACACACACAGATTTACCACTTCCTGTCACAATATATATTACACACACACACACAAGTGAGAACACCCCTCACATTTTTGTAAATATATGATAAATTGACACTTTGCTACAGTGTAAAGTAGTGTACAGCTTGTATAACCACTTCAGCCCTGGACCATTTTGCCGGCCAAAGACCAGAGCACTTTTTTGCAATTCGGCACTGCGTCGCTTTAACTGGCAATTGTGGGGTCGTGCGATGTGGCTCCCAAACAAAATGCATGTCCTTTTTTCCCACAAATAGAGCTTTCTTTTGGTGGTATTTGATCACCTCCTGCATTTTTTTTTCTTGCGCTATAAACAAAAATTTTGAAAAAAATAAATCATTTTTACTTTTTGCCATAATTAATATCCCCCCCAAAAAATAGTTTTCCTCAGTTTAGGCCGATATGTATTATTCTACATATTCTTGGTAAAAAAATATCTCTAAGCGTTTGGTTTGCGTCTACAAAATAGGGCATAGTTTTATGGCATTTTTATTTAATATTTTTTTTTCTTTTACTAGTAATGGCGGCAACCAGTGATTTTTATTTTTTTTATCGTAAGTGTGACGGACACATTGGATACTTTTAGCTCTATTTTGGGACCATTCACATTTATACAGCGATTAGTGGTATAAAAATGCACTAATTACTGTGCAAATGTGACTGGCGGTGAAGGGGTTACCCTGTAGGGGGCGCTGAAGGGGTTAAGTGTGACTTTAGGATGTGTTCTAACTGTGTGGGGGCGGGACTATGTGTCACATGACACTGATCACTGCTCCCGATGACAAGAAACTGTGATCGGTGTCCTGTCACTAGGCTGAATGGGGAAATGCTTGTTTTACATTAGCAGTTACCTGTTCTTCCTCTACGTGAGACGATCACGGGACTCTCAGAGGACATCGAGTCTGCAGGATCCGCAGTCAGACTCGCGGAGCTCCCAACCCCTGGGCCTTAAAGGCGAAGTGTGTGTGTGTGTGTGTGTGTGTGTATAATGTATATCTATATCTCTATATCTATCTTGATCTGCCCAGCCGTGCCATTCTGCCGACGTATATAGTCGTTCAGCGGTTGGCAAGGGGTTAACAGTGTAACTTTGCTGTCCCCTCAAAATAACAACACACAGCCATTAATGTCTAAACCACTGGCAACAAAAGTGAGTACACCCCTTAGGGCCCTTTCACACTATCGGATACCGTGAATATCCATTCCTTGTATATCTTCTTGCTCAGCGGGGATCACTCCGTTGATCCCTGCTGAGCCAGCAGATGACAGGGCGGTCCCTGCACACTGTGCAGGGATCGCCCTGTCGGATCTCTGCTCTCTCGTATGGGGGGATCGGATGAACATGGACCGTCTGGCACAAGAAGATAATTTGCATAGACTAGTGTAATAATAAAGGAAAATATTGCGCTTGTTTGGATATAAAAGAAAAAAGCAGCCATCAAAAAGTGTTATACCACACAGACAATATGCAAAAATGATGAGATCGCGCTAATAAATATAACAAAAAACAAAAAAATTATCAGGTGAAATGCACATTAATGTTCTAATATTAAATAATCATAAGAAATGATCAGTCCGCCAGAAAAGCAAAATCCATATAGCCAGTCTCCCAAGTGTACAAACAAATCCACACAGGAAAGGTGCTTGAAAGGAAGGAACCTCCACCACAATCGCATACAGCCTCTTACCAAATAAAGACGATCTCTATATTATAGGAGATCACAAACAGCCTTGCAAGAGACCTGGATCGATGATATCCGATACGATAGCCCAAGCCTAGATCCTGAGTGTAGATTAGTCACTCCCGATATGCCATCCGAGGGTATACATAAAATGAAAGGGACTCGTATAGTGTAAAACCTTAATTTATTAAAAAATCTTGAAGTACAGAGCGTATATAAAATAAAAGCTGGCCGGCTCAGGAACACACAGCCCGTATCCGGGTAGAGAAAATGCGCGGTGACGTCAGAACATAACTGCGGTCTCTTTTTTTTATTCTTTGCATTCCTTACTTGTCTTTTAACTCCACATTCTTTTCATGGTGGCCAGTTTTATTAAAGGCAGATAAATCCAACCATCTTTTAGTTCTTGAAACGCTGCCTGGAACTCTGGGTCTGTCTTGTGGAACATGTGACCGAAACTTCCCAGGATGCAGCTACAGTATGAGGCTGGGGTTACATCACCAGTGCCTTACTCAACCAAAAAGTAGAAAAAAAGTATTTTTAAGTAATTAAATGCAAAAAATGTTTAATGAATGTAAGATTATTTCATATCAACATGCAGAGTTGCATGATGATGTGAATTTTTTTTAATGAAGGGTGGGGTGAGTACACTCTGAGGCCTTGTACACACGAGTGAATAAATCCGCTGAACATGGTCCGACGGACCATTTCAGCCAAAAAATCCGCTCGTGTGTAGGGGTAAACGGACCGTTCTGGCCGGATCCCTCCGGCGGAAAATTTCCAAAGCATGCTTTGGAATGTTTCCGCCGGAGAGCTGTCCGTCAGATATGTCCGCTGGTTAGTACGGCAAACCAGCGGACATATCTGCCCGCACATGCGTCGTATCCTGTGAATAGATCCGACGCATGCGCGCGGAAGTGTTTACTTCCTGGTGCGGTGATGTGGCGGTCACGTGGCGGCGTCAACGTCACCGCCGTGTCACCGCGCTGTCCGCCAGCGGGGAATTTGATCCAATGGTGTGTACAGCCATCGGATCAAAGCAATCCGGTGGACAGATCCGATGGGAACGGTCCGTCGGACCGTTCCCATCGGATCTATTCCCTCGTGTGTACAAGGCCTAAGAGTATGATTATTTAACAGATAAGCTAATAACTGTGGAAGTATTTAAAGAAGAAATTCATTTTGCATTCCAAAAATGTTAAGTCAGCAGGTGCTGGCAGAAAGTTGTGCATTGGGTGCAGACTCAGCAATAAGCCATCCTCGAATAAAGAAAGGGGAGAAAGTACCTGATAAAGGTACGTGCTATTCCCCCCCCCCCCCCAAAAAAAAAGTTTACATGTATGACCAGAAGGGGGGGGGAAGTTAGACTGATGGCATTTATTTATTGTGAGTGTATGTCTACTTTTAATATCCACAAAAAGATCCCTAGCTAACGTACCCAATATAATTTTGAGGAATCAACGATTATGCAAGCTAATTAAGAGATCTGCAGGTAAAGCATTTGCTTAAACATAGTCCTACAAAACCTATGACCTTTTTGTTGAAAACATTTGACTAAAACATAAATGTACTCTACAGTTACGGGTGTACTGTTATGAGAACTTAAGTGAAAATTATTCAGAAACCAGATAGGATCATGCCATCTAAAAATAATTGTTCAGCTATAGATGAAGCCTATAGGGTAGTCAGACCCTGTTTTCTTATATCTTTTGGGGGACTGTGGCAGTGAAAGTATTCTAGCTCTGCTTCTTCCAACTTCTCCTCCTTGGGGTATTATATTCTAGAATGTGCTATAATCAAAAATATCAATATTAGATGGACTTATCCTTAAACACAATATGGATAGGGTTGCTCTTCATATGAACATAAGCTGTTGAAAGTTACTTGACAAAGAGTATTGACGTCTTTATTTACCAGGAAGCATGGTCATCTATCTGGTGAAAGCTTGTGCAGACACCTCCATAAGTAGTTAGATGGACCTGTAGTATCAAGATGGATTTTGTTTTGTATTTATTTGCAGATGATTTTGTATGGAATACTTGTAGGTTTATCCATGTAATAAGTGTCTAGTTTTCAAATACATTTTTATGTTCAATGAGTTTCCACTGCATTAAACCAGTCTTGATGTCATAGTGCTTCTAGTTATACACTGAGATGTTAAGTACTTGCGTTTTTTTTTGGATGTTGACATAGACTATGCTTGAGAAATACTGTCAGCACTGTTCCTCTGTGTAATAGGGGATTTAGAAATGCTGCGTAACACTTACATCATGCGTCTGCCTTTTGTTCTTATCCACCAAGAATGTGTTTTTTTTCCCCCCACTACCACCTTCTCTGTTGTTCTTGGTCATATATCTCTTTAGTGGATCTGAAATGTATGCACCCATCTCCAACCCCCCCTTGCCTCCCTTACCATATTTAGTTTTGAAGCATAGAGATTTGGCAGTGTAGGATCCTTTTTAGGGTGTACAGAGGGTCTCTTGAAATTGGGTCTCAATGAGTGCCTCAGGAGTTAAGTCTTCATTCCATCTTCTAGGATAATACCTCTCTGTGCTCAGGCACACCAGAAGATGGTGGTTCAGAGGGCTCCACAGCATTCATGAACTTTGATATGTTCTACAAAAAACTCATTTATATAGGCCTCACTGTGAGTTTGAGAAGTTTAGGTGTTTTGTTTTTTGTTGGGTTCCTTCTATCTGGATATTGAAGGCAAAAACACTTCCACATCATCTAGGCGAGAGTCTTGTAGTCTGGTCATGGATCTCTACTGCTACCACAAATTTAGTAAAGCAGTCCATCATAATTGGAACATGATGGTGTTTGTTCTCCGATAGGTCAAGTGTTTCACAGTATAAAAGGTGAGAAATCCACCCCTCCCCCACATAACACATCCTGGTAATATACAATGAACTTTGGATCAGCTCATGTTATGATAAACATAACATATGATAAACATGTCCAAACTAGATATGTAAATGAACTGTTACTCAAAGCAAGAAGAGAGAAAACAGACTTTATAATTTGGCAAGTTTTTATCTGAAATTCTGTAAATTCTCACTGAACATTAAAAGAGGATTACTCAGCGCTGGATTAACTCTGTGTGGCAAGACTGGGCACAGATGATAGGAAATCGTATACTCTACATTGTGACATCAACAAAAAAAAAAAAATTAATATTTTTTTGGGTTTACATCCACTTTAAGTACATGACCATGAAATAATAAATGAAACCAATGAATAAATTGCATATCTTGAACATATAAATTGCATATCTTGAATCTAATCAATCCGTCATCGGGTCATAATGTGACGCAAAAAGAAGTGGGTTTTTTCAATCTAAGTAATCGGGTTTAATGAGATGATCTTTGGATAAGGGTCTTAAACCTGCCCTACCAAAGAGCTTGGATATGCCAATTGTGTTCAGGACATCAGGAATATGTCCTGGATGGCAGGTATATTTCCCCAGTATTTGAAGCATAGTTCCTTTTTTTTTTTTTTAAGGAGGATGTGGACGTGAAAGTGAATGGATGTATGTAGGGTGTGCTACAACTTTTCCATTCTGTCCTGGCTAAGCTCTTAAAAGCAGTTTTGGATGACAGCTGTGCTGACTCTCAACTTTCTCTAATCTTTCCTAATCCTCCTCTGCTTCAATCGACTCTCCTGGATGTCTCCTAGCTAATACATTGGAGCATGAATGTGGAGAACTATTGATTAGAGCCTACCCGTGGTGCAGTTGCTGTCTGCCGTGCCTGTGCCACTGATGTTACAGGACGGTGTTCAGGCGGAGATCTGGCGGTCGGCCGGGGCTTTTCCTATGTTGGACGGTGCTGACTCGTGCTGCTCCGTGGCTGGCTTCTGTGTGTGCTTCAGCTGGCTCCTTTTTCTCCCTTCGCTGGCGGTGTCGGCTGGTCCGGTGGCTCTAAACAGTGATTGGCAACAATCAAACATTTGGGCGAAGCCAGAGGAAAGATGCTGGAGACTCATCTATATTTGGAGCTGATGGAAATCGGTGGTATTCATTAGAGCCCGTGGATACTCGATTTAAATGGAGCATGTGACCAGAAACAAACCTTAAGCTTTAATAAATCAAAATTTGGAGAGAGCCGCATAATAAACAAAACAGTAAAAATTAAGCAAAGGGAAATGGGAAGAGAGGATAAATGGAGAGAAGGGGTGTAAATCTGCTAAATTATGGAAAGAAAGCCAGGGGGCTTTAAATACTGTAGCCCCTGCTCAAGATGACAGTGGGTACCTACACCAAACACAAAGTGGTAAATCTATAAAAGAGAATGCTAAAGAAGTGGCTAAACCATGTAAAATTTGCAGTGGTATTAAAAGATGCTGAAAATAAAGCCCCTCACCATGATGCTAGGGAATAATTGGAAGTTTCTTGCACGATATAACTGTTTTGCATGAATACTCGGATCAAATGATAAACAAACAAAGTGGACGAAATGGATAAAAGTGCAAAATTGCACTTTGATAAACATCCAAATAGCTTGTATACATCAGCATCATTAAAACCTCCTAGAGCCTACACTACTAGATGTGCTTAAAGCGGTTCAACAGGGTCAGAACTCTATAGGCAACCTAACCTGGCAAGTGCAGGGACTTTTTTTTTTTTTTTACGACAGGATGTACAGAAAATAAGGGAAAGAACGTCTGTATTGGAAGACCGTGTTAAAGAATTAGAAGATGCTTAACAGCCACTGGGCAAATATATTAACCACTTTAGCCCCGGACCATATTGCTGTCCAAAGACCAGAGCACTTTTTGTGATCCGGCACTGCGTCGCTTTAACTGACAATTGCGCGGTCGTGCGACGTGGTTCCCAAACAAAATTGGCGTCCTTTTTTTCCCACAAATAGAGCTTTCTTTTGGTGGTATTTGATCATCTCTGCGGTTTTTATTTTTTGCGCTTTAAACAAACATAGAGCGACTATTTTGAAAAAAATGCAATATTTTTTACATTTTGCTATAATAAATATCCCCAAAAAAGAAATAAAAAAACATTTTTTTTCCTCAGTTTAGGCCGATACGTATTCTTCTACATATTTTTCGTAAAAAAAAATCGCAATTAGCGTTTATTGATTGGTTAGCGCAAAATTTATAGCGTTTACAAAAAAGGGGGTAGTTTTATGGCATTTTTATTATTATAATTTTTTTTTACTAGTAATGGCAGCAATCAGCGTTTTTTTTCGGTACTGCGATATTATGGCGGACACATCGGACACTTTTGACACATTTTTGGGACCATTGGCATTTTTATAGCGATCAATGCTATAAAAATGCATTGGATTACTATAAAAATGCCATTGGCAGTGAAGGGGTTAACACTATGGGACAGGGAAGGGGTTAAGTGTGTTCCTGGTGTGTTCTAACTGTATGGGGGGGGGGTTGACTCACTAGGGGGAATTGCTGATCTTCCGTTCATACATCGTATGAACGGGAGATCAGCGTTTCCCCCGCTGACAGGAACGAGCGGAATGTGTTTACACACATACCTCCCGTTCCCCGCTCTGTAACGACCGCGCGTGCCCGGCGACGGGCGGGGGCGTGTGGGGGGCGCGCGCGCGCCCCCTAGTGGCCGAAAAAGATAGGACGTAGAGCTACGTGCTCTCGCCCAGCAGTGCCACAGTCGGCAACTAGTTAACCACTTTCCGACCGCCCACCGCAGGTATACGTCGGCACTTTGAGGATGGATATCTCGGTAACGGCAGCAGCTGCTGCCACAACCGAGATATCCATCTCTTCTGTGGGCGGTCGGGTAAACGATAATGGCGGTCTCCGCGGCGGAATCGCCGCGAGATCGCCGTTATCGGTAGCGGACGAGCGTCCCCCCCCCTCCCGCTGCGCTCCCGCGCTCTCCGCCGCTTACCGGAGCCGTCGGTAGCGGCGGAGGCGATCGGGTGCGCTCGTCTGGTCAGCGGGGATGCGAGTGAGGGAAAAAATTTCCCTCGTCCATCCCCGTAGCTCTGCTGGGCGGAAGTGACGTCAAACGTCAGTTCCAAACAGCGTCTTAAAGAGACATTTTTTTTTAAATGTCATTTGAAAAATGACATTTAAAAATTTTTTATTTTTTTTTGCATTTTAGCCTAAATATGAGATGTGAGGTCTTTTTGACCCCAGATCTCATATTTAAGAGGACCTGTCATGCTTTTTTCTATTACAAGGGATGTTTACATTTCTTGTAATAGGAATAAAAGTGATAATTTTTTTATTTTTTTTTATTTTAGTGTTAAAAATTGGTAAAATGAATACAAATAAATACGAAAACAAAAAAAAAAATTTTTTAAATCGCCCCGTCCTGACGAGCTCGCGCGCAGAAGCGAACGCATACGCGAGTAGCGCCTGCATATGAAAACGGTGTTCAAACCACACAAGTGAGGTATCGCCGCGATCGTTAGAGCGAGAGCAATAATTCTAGCCCTAGACCTCCTCTGTATCTCAAAAAATGCAACCTGTAGAATTTTTTACACATCGCCTATCGAGATTTTTAAGGGTAAAAGTTTGACGCCATGCCACGAGCGGGCGCAATTTTTAAGCGTGACATGTTGGGTATCATTTTACTCGGCGTAACATTATCTTTCACAATATGTAAAAAAATTGGGCCAAATTTATTGTTGTCTTATTTTTTTATTTAAAAAAGTGAATTTTTTCCAAAAAAAGTGCGCTTGTAAGACCGCTGCGCAAATACGGTGTAACAAAAAGTATTGCAATGACTGCCATTTTATTCTCTAGAGTGTTAGAAAAAAAAAATATATAATGTTTGGGGGTTTTAAGTAATTTTATAGCAAAAAAAAATGTTTTAGTCTA
The DNA here is from genome assembly GCA_029574335.1 of Rana kukunoris. NCBI lineage: Eukaryota > Metazoa > Chordata > Amphibia > Anura > Ranidae > Rana > Rana kukunoris. The sequence continues at coordinate 100,340,616 of CM056055.1, read as the reverse complement.
GTAAACACCGAATCTGAAAAACAGGCCCGGGGCTAAAGTGGTTAAAGAAGTAATGAAAAATTTGGAAATGTAATGCTCATTAGACATGTGCACAGAAATTTTTTTTCGTTTTTTTTGTTCCGTTTCGTATGGTCCCGTCTGTTCGTTTCCGTTCGTTTTTCGTAAGACACCCGTTTTCCCGTTCATTCCCGTTCGTTCGTCGTACGACGTGATTTTTTCGTATTCCGATCGTTTCGTATTTCCGTTACCGTTTTATTTTCGTACATGCGGGATGATTCGTTATTCTGTTTAATTCATGTTCGTTTCTTGTTAGACAATAATTATCGTGAATTTTCGTCAATTTGCATTCTGTGTATCTTGAATGCTTTTCTTTTGTTGGTGTCAGTTGTATGTTCATTGTTCAATGACATCTATAACAAAATAATTTCATTATGTATATTGAATAGTATTGTTAAGCCCCATACATTTGGTCAGACTATTTTAACAACAAACATAAAAACGATCGTTTTCCGATCGTTCTCAGAAAATTTGTTCGTTTTTAAACTGCATCATTTTTGGATTCAGAAGTCTGGCCAACTGATCTCCCTTCAGATGAAAATCCACAGAAAAGTTTATTAGGCTTTACTGTACAAGTGTACTCACTATTCTGCACAAAAGAGAAGCTGCTTTCAGTCACTGAGGCTGGCCATACATGTTCAATTTTCTTGTACAATTTTCTTTTAGATTTACCAAAAACCATATATGAGGTCAAACTAAACAACACTTTCAATTGTATGCAATCAGGCAGGCCCTTGCACTACATAGTTGAAGGTAAATCTAAAGAAAATTGCACAGAAAATTGTATCATGTATGGCCAGCCTAACTCTCTGGCCATTCAAAAAAATGATAAACAAAAGATTTGCATTTGAACCCGTTTCTTTCGTATGTTGATATGACACCTATAACAAAAAATTTGCCTTCAGTATTTTGAATACACAGAAAACCGAAAAAGGAATTCATTCAATATACATAATGAAATTCTTTTGTTATAGATGTCATTGAACAATGAACATACAACTGAAAACTAACACAAAACGGATTCAAACAAAATACACAATGCAAACCTCTTGATACAGATTTCATTTTCGTTTTGTCGTTTTTTCCCGTCGGATCGTTCATTCGTATTTGCGGTCGTTCGTTATGCGGCTCATCCGTTATCCCGTCGTTTTCGTATTTTGGTGCTTTACCGTTTTCGTATGTACACATTATCCCGCGGGTACGAAAATGAACATTTTCGTTAGAAAATAACATTCGTACGAACGGGAATGCACATATCTAATGCTCATAAGCTGGAAGATCTCAAAAATAGTTTCCAGTGTAATATCAGGTTGGTGGGTCTCCTAGAGCACTCTGAGGGAGTAAACCCTATAGAAACCTGGCTATGGGAAACGATTGGGAAAAAATATTTATCCATGTCTTTCTCGGTTGAAAGAGTACATGGAGTACCAAGTAGGCCTCTACCAGCAGGAGCCCCCCACACAGCTATTTCTAATTCGATTACTCAATCAGCGATGTAATGCAATAACCCATTGTGTAGCAATACAGATAGAATGGATTAGTCTCATAAGGGGTCCAGGAACATCTGGGTGGGCTTGAAATAGAAGGCAATGTTTGAAGGTCAGAGAAACATGCTCTCCGGCAACCTCATCAATTAATTCTAGGACTGCCCTCCAAGTAGGTAGAAGTTTCTTACACTCCCAGAACATATGGAGCAACGAGCCCTGATTAGGACAACCTCTAAAGCATGCGGGAGAGGACAGCAGGAAGATCTTACTAAGACGGAGAGGGGTGTAATACCACCTCGTAAGAAGTTTAATGTCCGTCTCCCTAGCGGACAAAGATTTGGTGCATTTGCGCATATTCTGCCAACTTTTAGCCCAGTCTAGCTCATCGTTTTCCAGATTAAGTTCACGTTGCCATTGGTCTCTATATTTTAAGGTGGGGGACTCATCAATAGACTCCACCAATTTATAGACCACCGAGATGAGGCCCTTTTGCCTAGGTGATGCATAACAGATGTTTTCAAAAGGAGAATTTGAATTCGCTACAGGTGTGGGGAAGTGTTGTTGGAAAAAGTGTCTAATTTGAAGAAAGTGATGGAATTCTTGGGGGGGGGGGGATGTGGTGAAGTGTTTGCAGGTGAGAGAAAGTTACAAACGTGGAGTCTACCAAGCAGTCCCCCAACCTTGTCAATCCACCCAAATCCTAAAAGAGTCAGGATGTTCAAAGGCTGAGGGAAATCTAGGGTCCCCCAAAAACGAAGCCCCTCGGGGTGTCTGCGTCACCAACTGAAATTTATCCTGATCACCCCATAACCTCAGACCTGCTGCAACTATGGAGTTCTCAAGTGTCCAAACCAGGCCAAGATCAGTTAGAGGACCAAAGAAGTCCAGGCAGATGAAAGGGAACTATAGAATCGTGCTCAAATCTTACCCAAGGACCCCTAGAATTAACAATATTCTATTGAGCTTGTTGGGTGAATCTACTGGCCAGATAGTAAAGCCAAATTTGGGGTACACCCAGACCACCACCGGCAGTGGGACGGTATAATACATTTTTTAGGCAAATCTCAGGGGTCTATTCCGCCAAACAAACCTATTAAGATGGCATTAAAAGTCCATTAAATATTGTTTGGAGAGTCTGATTGGAAGGGAGCGGAACAGGAACAAAAGCTTAGGGAGGACCGTCATTTTAAGAGCTGTGATCCGCCCTAGAAAGGAAATATGAAGAGGGGACCAAAATTTCAGAAGCAGTTTCAGTTTGACTATCATCTTAGGATAATTAGCATGAAAAAGTTTGCAAGCATCTCCAGTCAGTTCAATACCAAAATATGGGAGGTAATCAACCATCCAGGAAAAATAAACATTTTCTCTCAGATGGCTCACCTCTTCAGGGGAAAAGCCCACTGGGAGGGCAACTGATTTTGAAACCTTGACAGAAAGACTGGAGACCCTCTCAAAACAGGATAAAGTCTGCTGAAGTTGCACATTTTTTTGATAAGCCACAGTCTGCAACCGAATAGTTGGACAAGCACTAGAAATAAAGTGAGAAACTTTTTTTTTTTTTTTCTCGGAGGAAAATCAAGTGAAATCGCTGAATGGGCTCTCTATATTTTGTTCCTGTGTGAAACGTTTGGCTGCAATTTTTTGTATTCGTAGGAATTTTATATATTTTTTTGTTTAAATGGTTTTTAGAATTTTACTCTTATTGGGGAAAAAATGTATTGTGTGTACACCGTGATACTTTTATATATAAGGCCAATTGGGAGTTGGCTATTGAGGGAGATGATAGCCTTTCAGAGATCTATATGGGATTTGCACAAGTTTGGGGATTTATTTTTAATAGATTTATTATGTGCGCTCACCAGATATTGTAAATAATCTCTGTATTCATTTTCACTAAGATTATGATTGAAAAACCTGACACTGCATTAATATGTCAACTATAATGCAAGTAATAGTATCTTGGAATATTAGGGGGCTTGGTGACCCAGTAAAGAGACAAGCTATGTTTACTACACTGAAACAATTTTCTCCATCTATTTGCCTGCAGGAGACCTGATTTTAGTTAATTTAAAGTATGCACAATATAGTAGCCAATACCATTCTACTTTTTTTTACATATTCTAGAGGTGTATCCATATTGATGGCAAATTAAATGGATTTCTCATGCAGGCAGGTAAACGCATATTAAAGGTCACTATATGCTTCGGCTTGTTTGCCTAATAATAAAGCCCCAGGAGCAGGCAGGTTATCGGGGGAGGTCTACAAGGTTTATGGAGATTTGTTGCCTGAATTGTTGGAGGTCTTTAATACAGCATTGGAAAGCGGATATCCTCCATCATCCATGAATGAAGCAATTATGATAGTTAATCCTAGTAATTCTGAATCATATATCCCAATTTCATTGCTCACTTCAGATTTCTAGTTATTGGCAAAAGTGTTGGCCACTAGATTGGTCCATATGTACGATTTTTAGCTATTACTTTTGCCAGTCTGGTTTCATTCCAAATAGATCTACCGCAATGAATATACGGCGTCTATTTCCTAATTTGCAGGTTCCGTCTGAAAATATGGGTAATGGAGCTATATTGTCGCTTGATGCGGCAAAAGCTATTGATAGTATAGAATGGGATTTTTTGGTGGCAAACAAAGTAATTTGGTTTTGGACCCCAGTTTATAAGGTAGATGCAACTTCTTTATGCTGTCCCAGTGGCAAGGGTTCAGGTGAATGGACATATATTGTCAGCTTTTGCACTGCAACAAGAAACAAGGGAGGGATGCCCATTATCACTTTTTGTTCTTTGCTTTGGCCCTTGAACCCTTAGCTGCCTCTGCTCGTCAATCATCTAATATTATTGGATTTTGTAGATCTTTGGGAGAAGATAAGGTTGCTTTATATGCTGACAATAAATTTTTATTTCTGGGATATACCGTACTGTGTCTTCTTCGGATACTTTATGGCTCTTTTTCAGGCTTCACAATAAATTGGGACAAATATGTTCTTTTACCAGTGAATGCCCTGGTGACCAATCTGCCAATTTCTGCTTCTCAAATTGCTGTAGTCTCTACATTTAAATATTTAGGGGTACAAGTCACAGCACAAGTGAGTACATATGTGGAGAGGAATCTGGCCCCATTATTTAAGTGGTTTGGGCAATTGGGGAAGATCTGGAGTAAATTGCCTTTTAACAATAATAGGTAGAGCTAATCTGATAAATATAGAAAATGTGGCATCCATATCATATTTGCTACATATTTGTCCCATATGGTTACAGAAATGTTTTAAACAAATGGATACCCTATTTAGAGATCTTCTTTGGAGATATAAGCATCCCCAGATTACATTGGAAACTTTTCAGTTACCAAAGGATGAAGGAGGCTTGGCTGTTCCTAACTAGGGATGAGCCGAACATACCCGCGTTCGATTCGCACCAGAACCGTCGAACAGACCGAGCATTCGCGCGAACATTTAGAACCCCATTGAAGTCTATGGGACTCGAAACGTTCAAATTCAAAAACGCTAATTTTAAAGACCAATATTCAAGTTATTGTTGGAAAATGTCTTTGAGAACCCAGGTCTTGCCCCAGGGAACATGTATCAATGGACAAAAGTTTAAAAAACTGTAGTTTTTTCAGGAGCAGGAGTCCTGAAAAAGTAACTGTTTTTAAAACTTTTTTTCCATTGATACATGTTCCCTCGGGCAAGACCCGGGTTCTCAAAGACGTTTTCACAGGCAAGATATAGACACCCAGCAGTTACAGTATTTAAAGGAATTTTATTTATTTGATTTTTTTTTTAATTTAAGCATCCTTTAAATTACTGCTCCAGGAGCAGTGATTTTAATAATTAAAAAAAAAAAAAAAATGAAAAATTCCTTTAAATATTGTACCTGCAGTGCTGGGTGTCTATAGTTTGCCTGTGAAAACGTCTTTAATAACCTGGGTCTTGCCCGAGGGAACATGTATCAATGGAAAAAAGTTTTAAAAACTGTCGTTTTTCCATTGATACATGTTCCCTTGGGCAAGACCCGGGTTCTTAAAGACGTTTTCACAGGCAAACTATAGACACCCAGCAGGTACAATATTTAAAGGAATCTTGAATTTTTTTATTATTTAAACATTATTAAAATCACTGCTCCAGGAGCAGTGATTTAATGATGCTTAAATTAAAAAAAATTAAATAAAATTCCTTTAAATATTGTACCTGCTGGGTGTCTATACCTGTGATAACGTCTTTAAATAGCACAATCACCTGCCTGCCAGTAAATTGGGAAGAACTGATCTATCTAAGCTATACAGTGTATAAATATATGTACAACTCCTAGGGATGTGTATATATTCTCTACACACTGTAAATTAAGCTAACTGACTAGCCTGCCTGCTCTATCTAGCTATATAAAAAGACAATCTCTCTGACTGCTCTCATTAACAAGCCGGAACACACTACATGAGGCCGCCCAGCAGGCGGGCTTATATAGTGTGGGGGGTGTGCTAAAGCCCTGAGCCATAATTGGCCAAAGCCACCCAGGCTTTGGCCAATTATGGCTCTTTGTTTTTTGCGCACTGTAATTGGCCAAGCATGCGGGACATACAGCATGCTTGGCCAATCATCAGTGCACAATGCCGCAGTGAATTATGAGCTGTTTTGCTTCACTCGAATTTGGCGCAAATGACCGCTTTTGTTCGAATTTCGTTGCACGTACGAACAGACAATGTTCGACTCGAACATACGTTCATATCGAACACGAAGCTCATCCCTATTCCTAACACCAGGTTGTATTATCTGGCGTTCCAACTCCAGCAAGTATATGGATGAAGTCGTATAGATTGCGAGGCTCCAATACAACAAATTATATTTTCTCCATTGCCAGTAGATCCACTAGTGCAGTTAATAGTAGTGTAACATTTTATAATGAATGTAGATATCCTACATTTTATGATACATAGGATCTGGACCACGGTTCAACAAGATACTGAGTATGATGGATACACTAAGTATATGCCTATATGGAATAATCTACAATTACCTGAAGTGGTGAACCTTGAAAATTTTTGATGGAAAGTCTGGTATTTCGCTTCTTAATCAACTTTGATAATGACATTTTGCTAAACTGGTATCATTTACCCAACAAATAATTTTTTTCAATACTTGCAGCTATGACATCGATTTTAGCCATGACATTTACTGTGAGGCATGCTAAACAGGGACTTATAGGAAATATATACTCTTTTATACAAATCAAGCTAGAACTAATTCACAAGAGGGCAGTTTTGGACGGTGGTGTCGAGATTTAGACACTGACAGAAAGTCAGGTAAATCTGTGGGTGTTAGAGACGGGAGATATATTTCTGCCTTGTTTAGACAATTCACCAATTACTATCAGGTGTCGGCTACAGAGGTAGCCAGAAAGGTTTAGTGCATGGGTCTTCAAACTACGGCCCTCCAGTTGTTCAGGAACTACAATTCCCATAATGCCTAGTCATGTCTGTGAATGTCAGTGTGTTACAATGCCTCATGGGATGTGTAGTTCTACAACATTTGGAGGGCTGTAGTTTGAGGATCCCTGGTTTAGTGCGTTGGAAAACTTCAGCTGTTCAGTATGAGGCAATTAAGGCCTCTAAGTCATCCACAGGATGACTGATAGCTGCATCCTGAGGCTTTTTGAGTTAAGGAGAGCAGTGAGCTGGGAAAGACTTCTGAAGGTGAGGTGGTTGTTGATTTTTCTGTGTGATAAAAATCAAAAAGACTTTTTACTGCTGTATGACCAGCAGTGTCTGCCCAGCAGTAGGCTGTGCCAGACTCCATAGGTAGGTTCCTGTGTTGTGAAGGTAGACGCCCCAAGTGGCCAGGGTTTATTTTATGTTTTGTTTATGCTGTTTGGATGCTTGCACTTGTTTCCAGCAATATGGAAGAATAAACCATAACCTTTTTGTTTTCAACCATCTTCAGGTGCCTCTCTGTACACTTCAGTGTGTAGTGAACCCACCCAGGTGGTCACACACACCCGCTACCGAGCTAACCCCTTACAACACTCAGCGATGAGGAATGGAGGCAAACTTTGACAAATATATTTAGCGTGTACTTCTCCTCCTTACACTGCTTAACTCTATTTATCATTTATAGAGGCCATTATACTCCTTTTTAAAATTGCACTCTTGGGGTAATGCAACTACATCAAATTGTCCAAGATGCACTACTGGTACAGGTACACTTATACATATGCTGTGGCGATGTCCCAAATTGCATCGCTACTAGGAGTGTGTATTTGCTACTTTAAATTCAATGGGCCAGATTCAGATACAATTACATTGGCGCGGAGTATCAGAGATACACTAAGCCGCCGTGTTTTACCAGGCTATACGCCGAATTCTGGTAGATTTTGTCCCTTACGGTATGGCGGCGTAGTGTATTTCTCGCCGCGTAATCGAAATACGCGATTAGGGGGCGTGAAGCATTTAAATTAGGCGCGTCCCCGCGGCGATCGGACTGCGCATGCTTCGTTCAGAAGTTTCCCGCCGTGCATTGCGCGAAAAAACGTTGATACGTCATTCGTTGTTTGAGTAGCGTCGTTTACGTACATTCCTTTTCCCGGACGACTTGCGTGAAAAATAAAAAAAGACGTTGACATTCGACGCGGGAACGACTTGCGTAAAAAATAAAAAAAGACGTTGACATTCGACGCGGGAACATCGGCCATACTTAACATGGGCTGTCTAATATTAGACCAGCAAAAAGCTGGTATAATTTTACGCAGCAAAAAGATGACTAAAGATGCCGTAAGATTGCGATTGACGTTCGTAACTTTGTGGATCGTCGGCAAAAGATCATTTGCATACCCCGACGCGGAAAACGACGGGAACTCCACCCAGCGGCCGCAAATTTATTGCAGCGTAGATCCAAAGGCGTACGAACACGTAAGCCAGTCGGATTGAAGCCCGCAGCCGTATTTTCATGGTTTGAGGTTTCAGAGTAGTGAAAAAACGTGCGTAATTTGAAAGTACTCCAGTCTAACGCGAGTTAGACAGGAGTAAGGGCTCTGTGAATCTGGCCCAATGTGTTCTACACAAATACAGCTTTGCTAGGGATTATACCAGAAGGGGCTCTCCCAGTTGAAATGCATGCAATGTGGCTGAGAACTATGTATATGTCTTGCAAACCTATACTGATGGATATGAAATTACTCGCCAACGATGGATCAAAGCAATTCATCTTAATTTAAGATGGGAGGAATTGAATTGAAATATAAATATAGGAGGTGTTCTAAAAAAAAAAAATCTGACAATGGTGGTTAGTTTCTAATTTTCCCGAGCAGTTAGCTGAGATTTTTTTTGTTGTTGCTGTTATTGTATTGATGATGATGGGTGGGGATATTCAGAGACGGCTCTAGGCTTTGTGAGGCCTTAGGCAAAACTGACATGGGGCCCCACTCACGCCCATGGTGGGGAAAAATAATTCAAGGACAAGAGCCCTTTTCCCCACAACCCTGGTCAGTGGTTGAGGAGGTCTGCGGGCGGGGGGCTTATCAGAATCTAAAAGCCCCCTTTAACCACTTCAGCCCCAGACCATTTTGCTGGTCATTGACCGAGCAACTATTTGCGATTCGGCACTGTGCCGCTTTAACTGACAATTGCGCTGGTGTGCGACGTGGCTCCCAAACAAAATTGGCGTCTTTTTTTTTTTTTTTCACAAATAGAGCTTTCTTTTGGTGGTATTTGATCACCCCTGCGGTTTTTATTTTTTGCGCTATAAACAAAAAGTATCGGGTATCGGCGAGTACTTGTACTCGGTCCTAAAAAAGTGGTATCGGGGACAACCCTACTAAAAAGGGATCATTTTGATAGAAAGGACTGGACTGGTTTAAATTTGAATTTTATTCCAAGTCCATTAGATCTTCTCATGGGTGTACAGCAATCCAAACCACATATGGATAGTGTCGCCCCCATATGGCCAGTAGTATTACAATTCCTTTGAGCTGTAGCATGAAAGCAACCCACATATAAATGATGTAATGAAACACTACATGTACCTAATGGCATTTAATTAAAAAAAAAAAAAAATTGAAACACGGCAATATACAGAGACTAGAAAGATTGTCAAATTCAAATTGCCGTACAATAAGGCACTTACAGATTTGCAGACAGAGTATGAGAAAACATCTGTGATTTTACACTAGGTCACTCTATTCGCATTCATCAAACTAAAAATATTTGATTATGTAATAAAACTTATAGATATCATTAAAACCTGGTAGTTTATATTAACAAATTGAAAACACAGGTTCTGAAAACTTCAGTAATTAACACTACAATGATGTTTGCATGTCAACTTTACAAGGAAAGGATAGCATAACCGAGTACAGGACATTTACTGAGGGCAGTTTAGGGAGTTCCATATTGACAAGTTGGAGATATAGCTAGAAATGGAACCGTCCCTATAAGCCAATATTTTTCATATTCTGCCACAATATTGACTTTCATGATGAGTTCTCTCAAACTGGGGATCTCATTCATTTTTCATTTGCTCATCATTGTAGATCTTGCAGAAAAGATTATGTGCATTGCTATGGATCTAACCTGTAATGGGTACTCCATGTTAACACTCGGTATAGCTTTTTCAATAGAAGGATGGAGAAGACCTCATTGACTTTTGCAATCAGTTTGAATGCTTCTGAGGTGGGGACACGCCCACACCATATGAGCTGGCATTCCCACCTGTCTGCAGCCCCTCCAGCATAGGTTCGAGTTGGCGTCAGAGAATTTAGCTATGTATTTGGTAAAGTGCAGTCTCGCAATACATTTTTGTGCTAGTTCTGCATAATTTGAGCACCGAGGGAACTGTTGGTTGCATTTAATTGCTAAAAGCCATTGTTTTTCTGAAAACTTATCTAGCTCTTTTTCCCACTTAATTTGTGGGTTTGATTTGATAAAGACTGACTTGGACTTGAGTATGTAATTTACCATAGATAAGCCTTTCGCTTTTGCGATAGTGGAGTTTGGGTGATTCCAAACTTGTGTGGGGATCAGGGTATGGTTCGTGTTGAGTCGCTGATGGAGTCAGATGATCTGGTTGTGCGTCAAGAACTCTGGTAAAAGAAATGTGGTACTTGGCTTGTATGTCCAAAACTGACATTAGAGACCTCATGGCGAATGATGAAACTTAAGGTAATGGATATCTCTACTCAGCCAGTGAGTCAGGTTTATGTTCGGGATTAACCAGTGGAGGGTGTCTAGTGGCATGGTAATGCTGGTAGAAGTTAAAAAATTTGGTGTGTAACTTCTCTTAAGTATTTCCATGCATTCGTTGATGCTTGTATGGCGGGGTGGTCTATTGAAATATGTGTATGTGGCAAGTTGTGTTCAATAAGAAGGGACAGCAGTGATTTAGAGGACATCCAAGCATGTTCTAATTGGCACCATGGTTTGGTATCGGTTTGGTCAAACCAACCTCTGAGCTGATCCAGTATCGCCGCCATGTAGTATTCTTTCACAACTGGGAGACCCATTTGGCCCACCACTTTGTGTTTCCTCTGCAGTATTGGAGGAGGATCTCGCTCTACTACCCGCCCTCACAAAGTTGGATAATTGTTTCTGCATAGTGGTAAAAAATGATGATGGAAGGGGAATCGGAAGTGCCCTGAAGTAGTAAGAGTAACATCTTCTATGCCTGACCAGGTGACTTGCTTCTGGATCTTGGAGATTTCCCATTGGAATTCAGAAAATAGTGGGATATAATTGATTTTATAGAGGTTGGCGATGGGGGGAGTTAACTGATTTCCCAGGTAAGTTATAGAATTTGGGGCCCACGGGAATGGTAGATCCCGTTGAAGGGCTGTTTTTGTGGCTCTATCAATTGCTATGCCTAAAATGCTTGATTTGGAAGCATTGACCTTACAGTAGGCCACCTTACTGAATAATAGAAGTGTGTCGAGGGCTGTGGTGAGAGAATCCTATGGTTATTTAGTGTCAATATGACATTGTCTGCGAAAAATGAGATTTTGTGGCGATTGCCCTGGGAAGGTATGCCCTGGATTGATGGGTGAGTTCTGATCTTTTCCGCCAGGGGCTCCATGACCAGGGAAAAAATCTGTGGGGACAGGGGGCATCCCTGTCTGGTCCCATTTGATATTTGGAAGTTTCTGGAGAACATGCCCTCCATGTAAACGTATGCAGAGGGTGCAGAGTATAGCGGCAGTATAGCTTTTTGAATTTGGCCTATCAGACCAAATTTCTCTAGGACTCTAGCCAAATATCCCCAATGCACTCTGTCGAAGCCCTTCTCTGCGTCCAAAGTGAGAAGCAGAGAAGGTCTTCCAGTTTTTTTAGCCAAATGTATGAGATTTATCATTATCCTGGTTGCATCATTTGCTTGACGACCAGATACAAAACCCACCTGATCCTGGTTGATGAGTTTCAGTCGAAAAGTCGACAGTCTGTTAGCAATTAGTTTGGCATACAATTTAACATCCACCTTCAACAAAGAAATGGGTCTGAAATTTTGTGGAGCAGTAGGTTCTTTACTTGGTTTGGGCAAGGTAATTATGGTGGCTGTCAGCATTTCTTGTGGGAAGGAAGCTTTGGACATTGCGGAACAGCTGGTAATATTTGGATGAATATCCGTCGGGATCTGGTGACTTATTGTTCGGCATACTTCTGATCAATTTTTCTATTTCGGGTATCGTGAAGAATAGATTAAGTGAGAAGATCTCTGTTTGGGATAGTGTGGGTAGGTGTACTGATGTGAGGAAGTCTTTTATCCTGTCTGAAGCCTGGTGGGTGCCTGGGTCATCTTTTGAGATTATATAATGATTCATAATAGTCGCTAAAGGCGTCTGCTATTTCTTTGGGGTTGGACACTGTCTCTCCTGTTTTGGGATTCTTCGTGTGTGGGATTTTTTTTGTTTAGCTACTTTGTCTTTCAGCTGATTTGCCAGCAGTTTCCCTGCTTTGTTGCCACAACGGTAGGTGTGGGCTTTTGTTATGCAAAGGCAGTTTTCTTGCTGAGAAATTAGGTGTGTTCGAAGTTCCTGCCTAGTGTAGAATCGTGAGTCTGTAGTTTTTTGGGTGGTATTTTGTTTGTTGATGAGTTCAAGATTTGGGATTTTAAATAACGAGTTGTTGAGCCGTTTAGTCCGCTGCTTCCTAAGCTTAGAGCTCAGTTGTATGAGCAGACCTTGAATGTACACCGTGTGTTCCAGAGCATAAAGGGTTCGTTGACCGACTGGGCATTGATCTTAAAGCACTCCCTTCAGGGCTTCTCGATTTTTTTGTTTTGAGTTTTCAGGATGCGAGAGATTGAAAAGATCATTGCGCCATCTGTTTGCTCTTGTTTCGGCCCCATGAACCCCCACACTAATGGAAGTAGGAGCATGATCAGACCAAGTTATTAAATGTATATCAGATTTGGTAATCTTTTGCAACATGAATTTGTCTACCAAAAATAAATCTATACGTGAGTATGTGTGGTGTACATTGGGGGGAAAAAAGGAAAAGTCCCTTTCTGTGGAGTGCTGGCATCTCCATACATCCACCAGAAGATGTGATAAACTGGGCCAATGTTGCCCTTCGTAGTTGTTTACGTATGGGGTTAGAAAAGTCCAAGTCTTTATCTGGGATTGCATTTGAAGTCCCTGCATAAGATTACATGTCCTTGTTTTAGGGACACCACTCTTTTCCATATCTTTAAGAAGTGTAGTTGATTTGTGTTCGGGAGGTACCAACTTGTATTTAATTTTAGAGATCCCGCAGACAAAAATGATATACATATCTGCCTGATGCGTCTAGGTAAGTTTCAAGTTGAGTGAATGGAATAGAGTCTTTGATGGCAATTGCAACTCCTCCTCCTTTCTTTTTGGGAACGTTCGCCATATACACACGTGGGAATTTGTGGTGGCAAAATTGGGGGGGTTGTGAGAGAGATAAAAAGAGTCTCTTGGAAGCCGATAATGTCACTCTTGAGCCTGATCGCTTCTTTCAAGGCCATTTGTCTTTTGTGAGGGCTGTTCAAGCCTTTCACATTGAAAGAGGTAATGTTAAAGTGGTTGTAAACCCCACTTTTTGACTTTTACCTACAGGTAAACCTATAATAAGGCTTACCTGTATGGTTTAGGAGATATTCCCCTCACAATGCGCCGTCAATCACAGGGGGGATCCTCGACTGAAGGGCCGCCTGCCGCCGACCCTTGTCGTAATTAAATCTCCCGCGCGGGAGTGACGTCATCGCCGCTCCAGCCATTCACAGCGCTGGATCGGCGATACCCAGAAGACACGTCGGCGTGGACCAGGTACGTTTACTTTTCTGAGTTCTGAGGTAAGTATTTCATAATGAACTAATATGCGGTGCATCTATGGCTTTTGCCTTGCAGGGGTAAAAAAAAAAAAAAAAAATAGTATATGCGGGTTTACAACCGCTTTAAATGCCATCTCTGAGAGATGGAGAGGTATGTACCTTGCTACAGTATGAGTGTGCCAATGTACTCTTTTGTTACCTGACAATGAGTCTGTTGTCCTTGTGTGATGATGGGTAGAAGTGGGGAGCTGGTGAAGGCGGTCCTAAGTGACCTCACGAAACCAATATGGAAGTCCGTCCAGTGTAAGTCCTGTAAAGATGAACTGTGAAGGAAAGAAGAAAAAACAGGGGGAAGAGACAGTTATAAAAACAAGCGATTCAATGAGGAATCTGTGCGGAAGATTTACAGCTAGAACTTGGGGGGGTAACAAGAAAAAAATAAACTGCGTTTCATTCTCCTGGGCCACCAGGGGATATAGAGATGAGGCGGTCGATAAGTATGCCTTCAGCCTGTTTCAGCATCTGGCTATCACATAGGAGTTGCCATCTTGGTGACCAGCAGTTTGGCAGGGTGAAGCCATCAGTAGGGGATGCGATGATTGTTCAGCGGCTTGGTGATGGTGGCCAATTGCCTGCGTTGTTGCATGGTAAATGCGGAGAGATCTGCAAAAAATGTCAGTTCTTGCAGTTCTAGGGGAAGATCATCCCCAACGTCTTGCAGACATCATGAATTGGTCTTTTTGTATGGCAGAAGTGAATCTGGACTATAGCGTCCCTTGGCAGACCTCTTAACCACTTAAGGACCGCCTCCTGCAGATTTACGTCGACAGAATGGCACGGCTGGGCACATCAACGATATATACGTTGGTTTTAGTACACCGTGGGTCTAGCTCCGGGAGGGGACCGGACCCGATCGCCGCTGTGCGGCGATCCGTCCCTGGAGCGGAAGAACGGGGAGAGCCGTTGACACACGGCTAGCATACGCGTCACTGTTAGGGGGACGCGATACCAACCTACAGCCACACCCCCCTACAGTAGTAAACCACACATAAAACCCTACAGCGCCACCTTTATCCCAAACTGCAGCTTTATAAACAATGCAATTTAAATGCTTGCTGTGAAAATGACATGTCCCAAAAATGTGTAAAAATTGTCAAGTGTCCGCCATATTGTCCTACGAAAAAAATCGCTTCACCGCTATTAGTAGTAAAAAAAAAAATAATTAATAAAAATGCAATAAAACCCTTCCCTTATTTTGACTATAAATTTTGCGAAAACCAACCGATAAACGCTTATTGCGATTTTTTTTTACCAAAAATATGTAGAAGAATACGTTCGGCCTAAACTGAGGAAAAAAAATGTTTTTTTATATATTTTTGGGGGATATTTATTATAGCAAAAAGTAAAAAATATTGAATTTTTTTTTAAATTGTCTTATTTTTGTTTATAGCGCAAAAAATAAAAACCGCAGAGGTGATCAAATACCACCAAAAGAAAGCTCTATTTGGGGAAAAAAAGGACGCAAATTTTGTTTGGGAGCCACGTCGCACGCCCCCACAGCTCCGAATGCAAAAACCCCTTGCATTTGCCAGGATTGGTCCGGGTCTTAAGTGGTTAAAGCAGTGTTTCCAGATTCACCGCTAGAGGACCTTGTTATTGATCTACACTGTTTACCAAGGCCATAAAACATTTATTTTTATGCAACTTGCCATGGACACCTCCCATTTCTCCCCTTGACTGTGGTGTTTTCCGCCTTGGCTGCCCTCGGTTATACGCCCCCACAGCTCCTGGCAGGGATATTTCCTAGCTTTCCTCAACCATTGGGTTTTAGCATTCTGTGACCAACTTTACAGCTAATATGTACTGTAAGTAACTTTGGGGTGTTCGGTTTTCTCTTCCCCTTACATCCTTATTTAATTTCATTTAGTAATTTTGAATATTTTTTTAAATACGCACTCTGCACTTCTGAAGAAGTGGAACTTCAGCCACGAAACGGGTCAAGCTTTAAAATGCATTTTTTTTTCATTCAACCATGCAGTTACATCATACTGTTTTTTTTTTATTTTATGTATTGCGTGCAATGTTTTTTTTTTATTCTATTGTCTATTATATGCTCGTCATATCTGCCATGTGCATTTATATGAATAAAGTTATTTTTTTTATTGTGAAATTTATTTATATTCATTTTTGTCCAAATTAACATGTCACTCAAAGTCCCAAATCCCCCCTTTCTCTTAACATGGAAGCAAAGCTGGAAGCCTGACCGGTTTCACTGGTCATGCCGGCTGGTTTAAAGGCAATTGTTGGACAGTTGCCTCTGAAGCAGCCAGCCTGACTGGCGAAACCGCGTGCCATTATTCACTCTGACTCCAGGCTGTTTATATGGGCGTTGGTCTTACACAGGACACTCTCATGGACTTTAAAGTGGTTGTAAAGTCGGAAGGTTTTTTATTTTCATGCATTCTAAGTTAGGAAACCAGGAGGAAACCCACGCAGGCACAGGGAGAACATGCAAACTCCAGGTAGTTAGTGTCGTGGTTCAAACCAGCAAACCTTTTTACTGCTAGGCACTGCACCACTGTGCCAACCCACAAAGATTATTTCTTGCAGCCATTAATGGTCAGTAGACCTGCATATCTGAGAGATGCAAAACAAGTACTAAATGACATTAAGGCTGTTCAGATGTGAGATGGCACCCTATTAGTGACAGTAGGCATGTCATCCTTTTATATCAACATAGGGCATCATGATGGAATACCGCTGTTGAGTACTATATGCATAGGTTAGAGACCATTCCTACTAGACAAAGTTGATTTTGGATTTATTGGAATACGCCATGCATTCTAATAGTTATTTATTTATTTTTTTCGGTTTAATGGCACATACTTTTTGCAAGTCAAAATCCTACTTGCAGTAAAGCATATGGTGCAGGACCCAAACTGATGCATCTGGTAATGGTATCATTATGGAAATATAACATCTAATTTGTGTTTTTTAAATATTTATATAGGATATGAAGATGTTGGCTGGGTAATAAAAAAAGAAAACAGTTGGCATCCTCAAGAAAGAAGCAACTTTTGAAGAGGAAGACCTGGAATTACTTTCAAGGGCGTGAGTAGACCTAGAGAATGATGTGTTGGCACTGGCTTTGTGACAGGCCTTAAGGGCAGCACCTATAAGTGGGTGTACAAGTACTGATGAAGGATTAAAATGCTTTAGTTAGGTTTATCTGCAGGCTGAATAGGAGTATTAAAAATATAACCAAGCCATACCACCTACATGTTTGATATGCTGCCAGCTTTTTGAGTTTAATTCTAAGTGTTTTAGCCTGTCCATATACTGTTATTTCAAGAATATTGTCTATGGGATTTAAAGAAAATATTTACCTTCTCATAAAAGTTTAACAGGAATGCATAAGTTAACAACTTGCCGACTGCGCACTGAAGCTTTTACTATATTTTAATATATTTATGTGATTCTGCCCTTCTGGGTATGGGCGCGTGCGCCAGCTGTGCTGTGATTAGCCACACCACAAGCCAATCAATACACACGTAAACGCTGGTTACATATTAACTCTTCGATCACCCTAGATGTTTAACCCCTTCCCAACCAGTGTCATCAGTACAGTGACCATATATTTTTTGCACTGATTATTGTATTTAGTCGGGTCACTGGTTCTCACAAAGTGTCAGTGTCAGATTGCCCGCCATACTATCAGTCCTGCTATAAGTCGCTGATAGCCACCATTACTAGTATAAAAATAAGAATTCCAGTGTATGTGTGTGTGTGTGTATATATACCATATTTTGTAGGTGTTATAACGTATGTGCAGACCAATCAATAAATGCTCATTGGGATTTTTTTAACCAAAAATATTTAACAGAATACATATATGGCTAAATTGAAGTCAGAGGCAAAGATGTGTGCCCCGTGATACTGCATATTTCATTTTTTTTGTCAGTGAGGCCAATAGCGATCAGTAGGAATGCCTGTCCTTCCTACAACAAACCGTTTTAATGTAAGCACTGTACATAGCCCTACAACATTTTCACTGCTTCAAGCCTCCACCAAACAGTGTGCAATCCCCATTGTTGCTGCTCTACAATCATATCTGTCCCCGCTTAACAGTCCCTTCTAATGCTGCTCCATATTCTTCCCCATCACTACACCCTCATCATGATTGGCAAATGCCTTTTGCACATATTGGGGTCAATTCACAAAGCTTTATTTTCAGATTGCGAGTGTTATTTTAACGATTCTGCACGTTATTGAAGCTAGTTCAATTCACTAAACGATTTAACGCTTTGAAAAATCATCAAATAACGTTTCCCTACACAGAATCGATATTTTAAGGTGTGGATCCGTGTTAAAGAGTCAAATCGTTATTTTAAAGATTCAAAACGTTATTTTAAAGAGTCAAATCGTTAAATATGTACAGAAGTGCAATTCACAAAGATTTTTTTGACAGTTATCAATCGTTAAGCAATCGTTAAATTAACACCTCCCTCAGGGTGGCGTTATATTTCCCAGGCGATATTTTGTTGTTAGAGGAAGCTTTTGGCGATTTTTGTAGTGTAGTGTTGGGCAAGCTAGAACCGTGCTCTATTTGAACTTAAAATTATCCAGAGGCGAAGAAGAACATGTTAGAAGGTTGTTTAGATTTATAAACGTGTATTCCGTTCACATACTATTTTGGATGACTTTTCTGAAACCCAGGTGATAGCTAAATTCCGATTATCATCTCCCATGATTTATTCTCTGTATGAGGAAATACACATGGCTTTAGAAAAGCACACACTAGAAATTTTGCACATCACATGCTCAATCTCCATGTGTATTGCTTGTGTGTCTCTCTCTCTCTGAATCTGCTCTTTTCCACATGCAGCTGTTCTCCTCCCCTTCTGCTCCCAGAATGCATCTCTCCAGCATTATTTAACGACCTTAAGAGTTATTTTAACGTCTCACATGTTAATAATAACGTCTGAGTAGTTAGCATAACGTTTGGATAAAGAGTCAGTTGAAAACCATAACGACTATGTTAAATAACGATTATAGCTTTCGTGAATACCATGTTTGCTAGCGTTAAATAAGGAGTGCTAATTTAACACCTGAAGAAAACCAATAACGTTTCTCTTTGTGAATTGACCCCATTGCCTTTTCTCATACCCTCTGCACTCGTCGGCTACACATATGGTCCACCACCTCATGCCCTCTTCTGATTTCATCATTCCTGCAATCATACCCTGCACACCCCTCTCCTAAAAACTGGCCACTGCCATACCCTCCACACTTTCTTCACATACTGCTTATTGTCATACCCTCTACACTCCTCTTCTGCTTATACAGCTCACAATTCTCTCCTGCATATACAGTAATACCTCAGATTGTGAGTAACGCGGTTAACTATCATTTTGCAATATGAGCTATTATTTAAAAGAAAATGCTGACTCTGTTTGCGAGTGCTGTCTCGCAAAACGAGCAGGATTTATGCCTCTGTGGTGTACAGTACCACATTTGGCCAGAGGTGCGGGGGCGCCTGTGACACTTGGAAACACTCTGTTCCCGAGTGGTTCCGAGCCTCTCAGAGTGTTTCCGAGTGCATCTGCGTGGCTCCAAACGGTTTCTGAGTGGGACATGCTAAACCATTTCATGTGAAAATGGGTTTAATGTAGCTTAACGTGTAATAAAGTACCTAAACCTCAATCAATTGACCTGAAACTTTGTACAGCTTACGTTTTTAACTTATCCTAGAAGTTTCAAGCAATTTGTAGTTCCACAAGGCAAACTAGGGACATTAAGCTTGTTTTTTGTGGAGCTTAACCACTTAAGGTCCGCCTCCTGCACATATACATTGGCAGAATGGCACGGCTGGGCACGGGGCACGTACAGGTACGTCGCCTTTAAGAGCCCAGCTGTGGGTCACGCATGCTGCCGTGAGCGCGGACGCGACCCGATCCTAAGTGCCGTGAGCGCGGACGCGACCCGATCCTAAGTGCCGTGAGCGCGGACGCGACCCGATCCTAAGTGCCGTGAGCGCGGGATCCGCGGACCCGATCGCTGCTGGTCTCCCGCGATTGGTCACAGGAGCTGAAGAACGGGGAGAGGTGTGTGTGTAAACACACCTTCCCTGTTCTTCACTGTGGCAATGTCAGTGATCATCTGTTCCCTGATATAGGTATAGACTATCACTAATGTCACACGCCCAGCCCCGCCCCCCTACAGTTAGAAACGCACGTGAGGTCACACTTAACCCCTACAGCGCTCCCTAGTGGTTAACTCCTATAATGCAATTGTCATTTTCACAGTAATGGGTGCATGTTTATAGCACTTTTCGCTGTGAAAATGACAATGGTCCCAAGAATGTGTCAACATTGTCCGAATGTGTCCGCCATAATGTCGCAGTCATGAAAAAAATTGCTGATCGCCGCCATTAGTAGTAAAAATAATTTTTACCAAAAAATAGTTAGAAGAATACGTATCGGCCTAAACTGAGAAGAAAAAAAAAATTATATCTTTTTTGGGGATATTTATTATAGCAAAAAATATAGATTTTTCTCAAAATTGTTGCTCTATTTTTGTTTATAGCGCAAAAACTAAAAACCGCAGAGGTGATCAAATACCACCAAAATAAAGCTCTATTTGTGTGAAAAAAAGGACGCCAATTTTGTTTGGGAACCACAACGCACGACCGCGCAATTGTCAGTTAAAGCGACGCAGTGCCGAATCGCAAAAACTGGCCAGGTCATTTACCTGCATAATGGTCCGGGTCTTAAGTGGTTAATGTGGCTTAACGTAAAAAAAAAAACCTTAAATGTCAGCCAATTTCCCCCAAACTTCACACAGTAGAAGACTATATCCATTCCAACATATTTTGAAAATGTCAGCTAATTTGGTAACCCACGCCAAAAGTTATTCACATTAACCACTTTGCAACCGCTCTATGCCGAAAGTACAGCGCTAGGGCGGTTGCTGTATTCTAACTGGCCGTTAATTAACGGCATGCTCCGCAATACTCGGGCAATACTCTGGCAATACTCGGGCAATACTCGGGCAATACTCGGGCAATACTCGGGCAATACTCGGGCAATACTCGGGCAATACTCGGGCAATACTCCGCAATACTCGGGCAATACTCCGCAATACTCTGGGCATACTCCGCAATACTCTGGGCATACTCCGCAATACTCTGGGCATACTCCGCAATACTCTGGGCATACTCCGCAATACTCTGGGCATACTCCGCAATACTCTGGGCATACTCCGCAATACTCTGGGCATACTCCGCAATACTCTGGGCATACTCTGCAATACTCTGGGCATACTCTGCAATACTCTGGGCATACTCTGCAATACTCTGGGCATACTCTGCAATACTCTGGGCATACTCTGCAATACTCTGGGCATACTCTGCAATACTCTGGGCATACTCTGCAATACTCTGGGCATACTCTGCAATACTCTGGGCATACTCCGCAATACTCTGGGCATACTCCGCAATACTCTGGGCATACTCTGCAATACCCTGGGCATACTCTGCATACTCCGCAATACTCTGGGCATACTCTTGCAATACTCTGGGCATACTCTGCAATACTCTGGGCAATACTCTGGGCAATACTCTGGGCAATACTCTGGGCATACTCTGCAATACTCTGGGCATACTCTGCAATACTCTGGGCATACTCTGCAATACTCTGGGCATACTCTGCAATACTCTGGGCATACTCTGCAATACTCTGGGCATACTCTGCAATACTCTGGGCATACTCTGCAATACTCTGGGCATACTCTGCAATACTCTGGGCATACTCTGCAATACTCTGGCAATACTCTGGGCAATACTCTGGCAATACTCTGGCAATACTCTGGGCAATACTCTGGGCATACAGCAGACCCTGTCCCCGCGAGCTCGCATGCAGAAGCGAACGCATACGCAAGTCCCGCCCACATATAAAAACGGTGTTCAAACCACATGTGAGGTATCTTTATATCATGTTTTGGGGTTTTATGTATTTTTCTAGCAAATAAATGATGATTTTTACATGTAGGAGAGAAATGTCAGAATTGGCCTGGGTGCTCCCTGCATGTTGGGCCTCTGTATGTGGCCGCACTGTGTAAAAGTCTAACACATGGGGTATCGCCATACTCGGGAGGAATAGCAGAATGTGTTTTGGGGTGTAATTTGTGGTATGCATATGCTGTGTGTGAAAAATAACCTAATAATATGAAAATTTGATGAAAAAAAAATAAATCTTGATTTTGCAAAGAATTGTGGGAAAAAATTACAACTTTAAAAAACTCACCAGGCCTCTTTCTAAATACCTTGGAATGTCTTCTTTCCAAAAAAGGGGTCATTTGGGGGGTATTTGTACTTTTCTGGCATGTTAGGGTCTCAAGAAATGAGAGAGGCTGTCAGTACTTCAGGTGTGATGAAATTGATCAATTTTCAGGATTTGGTACCATAGCTTGTAGACCCCATAACTTTCACCCAGACTAAATAATATGCAACATTTTTTATTTTTTTTACCAAAGATATGTAGCAGTATACATTTTAGGCCAAATTTATGAAGAAAAATTACTTTTTTGCAAAATTTTATAATAGAAATGAAGAAAAATTATTATTTTTTGCAAAATTTTGTTCTTTTTTCATTTATAGCAAAAAAAATAAAAACCGCAGAGGTGATGAAACACCACCAAAAGAAAGCTCTATTTGTGGGAAAAAAAGGACAAAAATTTCATTTGGTTATAGTGTTGTATGACTGAGTTATTGTCATTCAAAATGTGAGAGCACCGAAAGCTGAAAATTGGTCTGGTTATTAAGGGTGTTTAAGTGCCCAGTGGTCAAGTGGTTAAGCTATATTTTACAATGCTAAAACATTTAATGTGAACAGCTTCATGTAAAAAGAGCTCAACGTACCATAATGTACCTAAACCTCAATCAATTGTCTTGTCAGACCCCAAAGCATCCTCCCCAAGTTGAGGGCATGTTGCCTGGTACAGTTCAGGAGAGGGGGGACACGCTCTCACCCCCTCTTTTATTGCAGCCTGCCAGGTTGTGTGCTCGGATAAGGGTCTGGTATGGACACCCATAGGAAATCTGCCCAAAAACGCCGGGCTAAAGTCTCCCGGTTTTCCTGGTGGGAAAAAGAGCTGGTTTTCCCAGCGGGGGGGGGGAGAGAGCTGGCTGTGTGTTGGGGTGTGTGTGTGTTTGTTTTTTTTTTTTGTTTTTTTGCATGTTTTTGGATATACACGGCCAGGATTCCCGGCCAAAAGCTCTCCTCTCTGGAAAACCGGCCGTGTGTACGAGGCATTAGGCTGCGCAAAGTTTTAAGACAATTGAATGAGGTTTAGCACATTATGGTACATTCAGCTCTTTTTTGTTTCAATATTTTATTGTATCGAAAGGTAAGCAATACAGAGGATAAAAGGCATTGAAAATGAAGTAAGGATAAGCATATTCGTGGACGCAGCTGCCACGTAACAGGAAGCAAATGAACGATAAACAAAGGAAGTTATATGGTACAACAATTTAAGATAACCTTGCCCACGTAAACTAAGATGTGACGTGTAAAACGAAAGGAAACAGCCATGAGGGCGTGTGATCAACCTTGAACTGTAGAGATATAAAAGATTATGTGGAGGCGTCGTCTAATGAGAGAGAATGGGGATGTATTATCAATAGGGAGATGTGAGGGAGGCATGTACGGGGGGGGAGCAATCTAGGATGAGTGCAGAATAAATTCAAAAGGGTCTGCGGTAAAATTGCTATGCATAAATCTAGGAGGTTACAATGTGGGGGAGGGCGGAGTGGTTGCAACAGATGAGGGGAGGGAGGGGGTCCAGAATGTGGGGGTTGTATAGGTTCAGCTCTCGGAGATCCGCTAAGATATTAACTGCTTATATTTGTCCGTCAAGGTATAGTGTATCTGGCAAGCCCACGATTTTGAGTAGTTAGAGGGTGTATTATGAGCCTGGTGAATCAAATTTTTGCTGCATTAATTAAATGCATTGCCAGAGATCGGAAATAGACCCTTGGGGGTATGTTGGAGTGATGGAGCAGAAACTGTGCCGGCAAGAAGTCTAGGTTATAGGTCATTATGGAGTTAGTGATGCAATGGACTTCCGTCCAAAATGGTTGTAGCTTAGGACACGACCACCATATGTCTAGTAAGGAGCCCGGTTTGGCTCCATCTCCAACATAAGGGGAAAACAGAGGGGTAGATGGTGTGTAGTCTCAGGTGAGTCTTGTACCATCTGAAGGTAGTCGGCGTCTGAGAAATAAGAGGGTGAGCCTGACATGAAGGGGGAATACTGTTCGTCGAAATCCATGGCATAAGGGCCAACGGGACAGACGAGATTGAGTGTTCTAGTCGTACCCAGTCTTTAGAGGTTAGGTGGACATTCCAGTCAATAATTCTAGATAGGTGAAAAGCCTGGTGGTATTTAAATAGATCTGGGAGACCCAAACCCCCTTTCAACTTAGGGATGGTGAGCTTGTCGAAGCATATCCGAGGTCCGAGTCCATTCCAAATAAAGTTCGTACAAGCCTGTTGAAAAGAAGGCCGGTGGGAGTTTTATCAGGACTGTTTGAAACGGATATAGAAGGCGGGGTAGGATGTTTATCAAACCACGAAAAGAGGCCAGCAGACCAGCTTTTAAGATCTTTTTGAATGTTTTGTATCAAGGGGAGGTAGTTCGCGGAGTACAGGTCTGAGAGGGAAGAGGGGAATCTGGATTCCCAAGTAGGTAATCGAGCTAGTATTCCACTTAAACGGAAAGTTAGTCTGACATTGTGCACAAACGTCAGGGGGAAGAGTGACATTGAGAGCATTGGACATTGAGAAATGTATTTTCAGGTTCGTTAAGTAGTTGAAGGTTTTAAGGTCTACCAATAAGTTGGGTAGAGTCGTTACAGGAGCGGTCAGGAAAAGTAGAATGTCGTCGGCAAAGGCCGCCACTTTGAGTGTGGTGGTCAATGTCAATCCCTTTTATGTTATGGTTGGACCTAAGGTGTCGCAGGAGTGGTTCTAGTGTGAGGACAAAGATGAGTGGGGAAAGAGGACAACCCTGGCGGGTGCTGTTCGTGATAGAGAAGGCATCCGATAGGTGGCCATTTACGCTAATCCCACCGCCAGGGTCCGCGTTGAGTGCCTGAATGAAATGAAGCATACGTTGAGGGAGCCCGAAAAACGTAACGTCTCTGTCATGTAATCCCACGCCACCCTATCGTATGCCTTCTCCGCGTCAAGGGAAAGAAAGAATCCAGTTTGTTGAGTCAATGTCAGCCAGTGGTGGATGGAGATGGCCTTCAGGGTATTATCCCTGGCCTCCCTGCCAGGGATAAAGCCAACCTGGTCTAGGTCGATCAATCAAGGTAAGAGGGGAAGAAGTCGATTAGCAAGCATCTTAGTGTACCATTTGAGGTCCACATTCAAGAGCGATATAGGCCTGTAGTTTGTTACCAAAGATGTGTCTTTACCCGGTTTTGGAATTACGGTTATATGAGCCGTCAGCAGGTCTCGGGGAGGGGCGGTAGGAGAGGGAAAAGAGTTGAAGGCCTCAATGAAAAAGGGGACAAGAAGGTGGGCATATGATTTGTAGTATCCGACTGTCATACCATCAGGGCCCGGGATTTTCCCCAGTTTTATTTGTTTTAGCGCTGCTGTGGCTTCTACCGTGGTAAGAGGGGAGTCTAGGTCACCAGCTACTGAGTCTGAAATTGGCGTGGGGCAGTATTCTGTCAGGAAGACTGTTATGGCTTTTTTCCTAGATGGCAAGTCAGAGGGTGAGTCTGTTGGTTGGAGGTTTATATAGTTTCGAATAATGAGCTACGAATTGGTTAGCGGTGTCAGGAGATGAGTAAATCTTTTGACCCCCTAGAGTCAGTCAAGGAGTGGACTGTCGTGAAGGCTTTTTTGGCCTGCAGCGCTCTGGCCAATAGTCGCCCCGCTTTATTGCCAAATTCGTAAAAGACTCTCTGGGAAAGGATATATTTACGCTTGATTTGCTTGCCCAATAGTTTCAAAAGTTCGGATCTGGCAAGTTGGAGGGGTTGTAAAGTGGACAGGGCTAAGGAACGTTTGTGTGCTCTTTCTAACTGATGGATGCGGACGGTGAGTTCCAAGAAATGTTTACACTGTTCATGTTTAAGTTTAGCTGCTGCAGCCATCAAGATACCCCAGATCACGCATTTGTGTGCTTCCCACGTGGTAAAGAAGGAGGTGTCCTCCAACTTGTTTTTGTCAAAATATTGTGTAATGCGTAACTTGACTTCATTCACAATCACGGTGTCAGTAAGCAAAGACGGGTCTAACCTCCAAGAGTGTGAAGATGTGCGCTTTTCGGGGAGCGCTAAAGTCAAGGAGATGGGGTGGTGGTCAGAAAGGAACATGGGGTCAATAGATGTGCGGTCCAAAACAGGCAGGTCACTTTGTGATAAAAAAAATAATCAATCCTCGAGTATTTGTTGTGTGGGGCTGAGAAGAATGTGAAATCCCTACCCGTAGGATTTAGTGTACGCCAGGTGTCGTAAAGTAGTAGCGTTTGGAGATGTGATTTAATAGATTTAAGCGCGTTGTAAGTGAGACGTCATTCCTGTGGACGTATAATGTAGTGGGTCAAGGGAGACATTGAAATCGCCTCCCAGGATAAACATGCCTTCTTGAAAGGCAGAGAGAGGTAGTGATGGTTAGAAAAAAGGAGACCTGGTGGGAGTTCGGGGCATAGATGTTGGCCAAGGTTATTTTGCGACCCAGAAGTCATCCCTTAAGGAAGATATATCGCCCCTCCTTGTCTGACAGTGTGTCTAAGTTGAAAAGGGCAATTTTTCGCTATAAGTATAGATACTCCTTTGGATTTGGAACTCCGGGTAGTGGCATGATATACTGTAGGGTAATAGTAATTTTGGCATTGCGTCGGTACGAAAGTGTGTTTCTTGGACAAAAACTATGTCCGCTTTGTTGCGGTGCATAACATGGAGAAGTTGCGAGCGTCGTTCAGGGATATTCAGGCCCCGGGCGTTGAGGGAAACAATCTTGATAGGAATCTTGTCTCGGGTAGTACGAGCAGGAGACATTTGTATAGAGAAAAGGGGCTTGCTGGAAGACACTCAGCAAAAGGTCCAAGAGCTGTGGCAGGGTGAGGACATTCCGCTCTTTTTTAACATTAAGCTGTTCCCATTAAATGTTTTGTCATTGTAAATTGAAGCTTAATGTGAATAACTTTTGGTGTAATTTACCAAATGAGCTGATATGTTCAGAATATGTTGACATATATATAGTCTTTTGTGTGAAGTTTGGGGTAAATTGGTTAATATTAATAAAAGGATTTTTAATAAACAGCTTACCTGTAAAATCCTTTTCTTGGAGTACATCACGGGACACAGAGCGCATAGCCATTACACTTGGGTTATATGGGTACCTTCAGGTGTGGACACTGGTGTAATCAATTTCACAGGAAGTTTCCTCCCTATATAACCCCCTCCCACTGGGAGTGCTTCAGTTTTGTAGCAAGCAATTCTCCCGAGGTTACACAATGTTCCCCAAAAGAGGGGTGAGAGCTCTGTGTCCCGTGATGTACTCCAAGAAAAGGATTTTACAGGTAAGCTGTTTATTAAGAATCCTTTTTTCTTTATCGTACATCACGGGACACAGAGCGCATAGCCATTACACTTGGGATGTCCTAAAGCAATGCTCTATGAAGGGAGGGAGACCGTAAGGCCAAGAATAGCCAAATAAAAACATTGTCAGGAGAAAACATGGCTCCACCAACAGAAAAACAAGGGGGCGTGAACCGGGCCAGAGAATTCTATACTGCTGCCCGTAGGACCGCCTGCCCAAAAGCTGCGTCCGTACCCTTTGCAACGTCCAACTTATAAAATTTAGTAAACGTATGTACGGAAGACCAGGTTGCCGCCTTGCAAACCTGTGCCATAGAGATCTGATGGTGTGCCGCCCAGGAGACACTCATGGCCCTCGTAGAATGGGCTTTAACTGATAAGGGAGGTGGAACGCGCTTCAGACCATATGCCTGGAAAATCAGCTGCTTAATCCACCTAGCCAAGGAAGACTTGGCAGCCGGCTGACCCTTCTTGGGGCCATCCGGAAGAACAAAAAGCACATCTGTTTTCCGAATCTTCTCTGTAGCCTTGAGATAGACCCTCATGGCTCGAACCACGTCCAAAGTATGAAGCCGTCTTTCCTCTCTGGACTGGGGAGTAGGAAAGAAGGATGGTAGGACTAGGTCCTGATTCAAGTGAAAACTGGATATGACCTTAGGAAGGAAAGAAGGTTGAGGCCGCAGAACCACTCTGTCCTTATGCAGAATAAGGTATGGCTCCCTGCATGACAAGGCTGCCAGCTCGGAAACCCTTCTGGCTGAAGCCATAGCCACCAAGAAAACCAACTTTCGGGTTAGTAGCACAAGAGGGATTTCTGTCAGAGGTTCAAACGGCTGCCTTTGTAAAGCTGACAAGACCAGATTTAAATTCCAGGGGCAGAGGGGAGCTCTAATAGGGGGATTCACATGCAAGACCCCCTGCAAGAAGGTTTTCATAAGCGAATGGGTGGCCAAGGGTCTTTGAAACCATATTGATAAAGCCGACACCTGCCCCTTTAGAGTACTAAGAGCCAACCCTTTGTCAACGCCAACCTGGAGGAATCGCAAGATCCTGTCAATAAAAAAAAACTTTCGAGGATGCCATTTTTGAGACTCGCACCACTCCACATAGGTTCTCCAGACTCTGTGTAATAAATATTTCTGGAGACCGGCTTCCTAGCCTGAATCAACGTAGATATGACCTGATCTGAGAGGCCTCTGCCCTTAAGAATTAGGGATTCAGCCGCCAAGCCGTCAAATTTAGCTGCTGTGAAGCAGGATGGCAGATTGGGCCCTGAGACAGCAGATCTGGGCGCAGGGGGAGCGGCCACGGCGCCCCGACTGACATCTTCACGATGAGTGCGTACCAAGCCCTCCTGGGCCAGGCTGGGGCCACCAGGATCACAGGCCTGCGCTCCACCCGGATCCTCCGTAGAAGGCAGGGAATCATCTGCAGTGGAGCGAACGCATACAGAAGAGAAAACTGGTGCCAAGGGCAAACCAAGGCATCGGTCCCGTAGGCCGAGGGATCCCTGGCTCGGGATATGAATTTGTCCAACTTTTTGTTGGATCTCGTTGCCATAATGTCCACATCTGGGACTCCGAATCTTTGGCAAATCTCTTGGAATACCTGGGGGTGAAGAGACCACTCCCCCGGGAGCAAATGTTGACGACTCAAAAAATCTGCTTGAGAATTGTCTATCCCTGGGATGAACACCGCCGAGATGCAGGGTACATGGGCTTCGGCCCATGAGAAAATCAGGTTTACTTCTCTTTGGGCTGCTGGGCTCTTCGTGCCCCCCTGGTGGTTTATGTATGCCACCGCAGTGGCGTTGTCGGACTGTATCCTTACTGGCAGACCCTGAAGGGGGAGAGTCCAGGCGATCAGGGCCAGCCGAGCAGCTCTGATCTCCAAGATATTGATAGGAAGCAGTTTTTCTGCCTCCGACCACTGCCCTTGCTGGGTCTGTTCTTCTAGAACTGCCCCCCAACCTGACAGGCTGGCATCCGTGGATACTATCTTCCACGTGATGGGGCAAAAGGATTTCCCTTTTGACAAATTTTGAGAGACCAGCCACCGGACGATCTAACGCCTGAATGGACTTGTTCCAAGCAGAGAGAATGGCTGCCTGAAGATATCTGGTATGGATCTGGGCGTAGGGTACAGCCTCGAAGGCGGCCACCATCTTCCCCAGCAGTCGCATACATAGGCGAATAGTCGGCCTCTTCTTGCCTAAGATCACTTGAACTGCTTGAGCTATTGATCTGATCTTTGCTTGAGGTAAAATTATCCTCTGGCAGTCTGTATCTAGCCGAAGGCCTAGATATTCCAACTGCTTTGTGGGTTTCAATACCGATTTTTCTAGGTTTACAATCCACCCGAATTCCTCTAGATGCTGAACTGTGCGACCTACTGCCTGATTGAGGTTGGAAGCTGAGCTGTCGATAACCAGAAGATCGTCCAAGTATGCCAAGACTAAAATGCCTTCTGTCCTTAGGACGGCTAGCACCGGGGCTAACACCTTTGTGAATACCCGCGGAGCTGTTGCCAACCCGAAAGGGAGGGCTACGAACTGGTAATGGCGGTGATCTATCATAAAACAAAGAAACCTGTGATGTGCCGGGTAGATCGGCACGTGCAGATACGCATCTTTTATGTCTATAGATGCTAGAAAGTCGCCTTGATGTAGGCTGGCTGCCACCGAACGTATGGACTCCATACGAAAGGTCTGAATGTTTAGAAAGCGATTTAGGCGTTTGAGGTCTAAGATAGGCCTGACGTCGCCATTGGGCTTTGGTATTATGAAAAGGTTGGAGTAGAATCCCAGACCCCATTCCTGGGTTGGTACTTCTACAATTACTCCTTGGAGCAAGAGACGATCCAATGCTTTTACAAGAGAGGCCCTCTTTAATGGGTCGCTTGGAAGACTTGACCCCTGAAAATGAGGAGGGGGGACTTCCCGAAACTCTAGCTTGTAGCCAGTGGTTACCACGGATCTTACCCAAGAGTCGGGAATTCTGGCCTTCCACACTTCGGAGAAAAACCGAAGCCTTCCCCCCACCCAAGAGAGTGGGGGCGCCCCTTTATGAATCTGACTTGAGGACTGGTTTAACCGGCTTGCGAGACCATGGCCTCTTGCCTGTCGTGGCTTGTCCTTGTGGGCGGCTATTAAATGCTGAACGCCCGGGAGGCCGTCGATACTGACGGGAAGTTGAAGGGGCCGAGCCTGCGAAGGCCTGTCGCATAAATGCGGGCCCACGCGATCTTTTCTTGATAGGCAAGAAAGAACTTTTACCACTTGATATGGTCTGGATATATTTATCTAGGTCTTCACCGAATAGTCTCCCACCATGAAATGGAAATCCTGCTAAAAGCTTTTTGCAGGGTGCCTCTGCTGACCAGTTTTTTAGCCACAAAAGGCGACGCATATGAACCAAAAGCAGAGATAAACGGGACGCCTGTTGAACGGAGTCCTTAATAGCATCTACTGCAAAGCAGAGAGCTCTTGGGAGGTCCGCCAATTCACGAGCTTGCTGAGCCGGTATGTCCCTTAATATCTGTTTAGTCTGATCCTTTAAAGCCTGACAAACGCCAATGGCTGCCACTGCTGGCTGAACCATGGCACCTACTGTGGTAAAAGAAGCCTTCAGTAGGGTCTCCAATTTTTTGTCGACTGGATCTTTAAACACCTGGACATTTTCCACCGGACAGGTCAGGGATTTATTTACGCAGGAAATGGCTGCGTCCACGGTAGGGAGTGCCCATTTCTTTGCAAATTCTTCTTCCGTAGGATAGAGAATGGTGAACCTTTTAGGAGGGATAAAAATCCTATCAGGTCGAGCCCAATCCTGAAAAATCACGCTCTCCAGAAGGGGGTGAACCGGGAAAGACGCACCACTCAACGGTGCCTTCAAGGAACCTAAAGAGGATACCGCGGGGGCTAATTGTTCTGACACTGGAAGTTTAAAAGCAGTGCGAACCATATCCGTCAGAGACTGGATCCACAGACTCTCTGCTTGAGAAGCCGAAAAAATTTAATCTATAGTGGAAACTTCAATGTCTGACCCGTCAGGACTCAGGTCCGCTTGATCCCCCTGTGGGTCCAATTCCTCCGAAAAGAGGACCTCTGCATCCGAGCACACCGTTCTAGGTGACGGGGATCTAGCCCGTTTGCCACCCGGCAAAGAGCGGGCAATTAAAGCAGTTAACCTTTTCTCTAGCCCACCCAGGGTGGATTCTAGCATTTCTTCCGTAACATAAACGGGAATGGGTTGATTGGGGGCCGCCTCTGCCCCTAGCACCCTCAATGGCTCCTGCACGATGCTGTTCGGTGGTCTATCTGGGGAGGGTGGGACCACTGGAGCCTGGCCCAAATCCTCTGACCCCGATGGAGACCTTTACTTTTTTGGCACCTTTTGCAGCCGTAGCTGGTCCTGATCCCTTGGGAGCCATTGCACAACCTTGAGACACCCCTACAGCCAACACCCAACTGTTGTAGCTAGAAGTGAAACATTAATAAGGACAGGCTATGGTAAATTTTTTTCTAAATTTTCATACGCCTGAGAAGGCGGCAATACCGAGGAAAGTCCTGTGAGTATTGCCACACCAATGCCCGTTAGCTGGAGTCCAAGGTTGCACCGACTCCGATACTGCCAGATCTAAGGCTGAGTCCCTTTAAGAAAAAAATCTTTTTTTTTTTTTTTCTGGTCAGTGTGGACTAAGTCCAGACCTGAAGATCCACAAACCACCACTGGGTGTCACTGTTAGCCAGCCAGGAAATGCTTTTTTGCTTTATCTGAGACCTGACGCTGCTGGCCCGCCCCCCCCCCCCACGCACGCTGACGCTGTAAAAGGTGGCGTGCGCGCCCCCGCCCCCCCACGCTGAAACCAACATGGAGGAAGCAGAGAGCAGAGGAGAAGCCTGGACCAGCGCTAGTAACCCAACAGACACCCGGTAAGCCACTAATCTTTGTAGTGCACACATAGAGGAAGCTGTCCCCATAGGCTTCCTAGGAAACAGGAGTTTTGTCAGCACTTCCTCCCTATACACGTGGGGCTGCAGTATCATGCTAACAGGCAAATCTGGGGGGAGTAGCAAAATACATATCTTTAAAAGCATATATATATCTACATGTTATCTGGGTAAACATTAGTACATCCCATCCTGCCTCAAAAGACATAGTGGAGATAGTGGCTGATGCACAAGCATACCATTAGCCGACCCAGAACCCCCAGGGGGATACCTACTGTCGAACCAAGTCCCGCAGGTTCCCTCTTACCTGCTCCACGCCGCAGGGTATTGCAAAATGCAGGAGGCCCAGCCTTCCCCCATCTCCATGGGTATTGTCTTGGACCTTCAGGGACCGGGGTCCTGTGTTAAGGAACCCACACCACTGGACCTATATAGCATCCTGGCATCAGTAGCGTTTAGTTCTTGGAAGAGACTAAGGCACTGGAGCCCAGAATCCAGCCCTCCAAGGAGAGGCATTATAGGCAAAACCCAACTCCAGCAGGGCCCGGGTACCGTACACCTTGGCTTTGAAGCACTTCGGACGGATCCGGCTAGCTATCCTGGGTCCCGAGACCTCCGAGAGACAGCTAGACGTGACCAACACCTAAGACACTGGCGAAAAAACTGAAGCACTCCCAGTGGCAGGGGGTTATATAGGGAGGAAATTTCCTGTGAAATTGATTACACCAGTGTCCACACCTGAAGGTACCCATATAACCCAAGTGTAATGGCTATGCGCTCTGTGTCCCGTGATGTACGATAAAGAATTTTTTTTTTTTTTTTTACGTTAAGCCACATTAAAGAGGTTGTAAACCCTTGTGTTTTTTTATCACCTTAATGTATCCTATGCTAGGGTGGGCTCTTTAAGGCGACATACAGGCACGTGCCTGTGCCCAGCCGTGCCCTTCTGCGACGTATATCGGCGTGAAGGGGTCGATAACTGGTTAAGCTTGTTTTTTGGGGAGCTTAGTTTACCTTGTGGAACTTCGAAATGCATGAAACTTCTAGGATAGGTTTGGAAACTTAAAACTTAGGGTGTGCAAAGTTTCGGGCAATTGGTTGAGGTTTAGGCACTTTATTACACGTTAAGCTACATTAAGCCATTTTCACATTAAATGTTTTATTACACGTTAAGCTACATTAAGCCATTTTCACATTAAATGTTTTATTATGTCCCTTTCCGGGTGTTTCCGCTGCCCTCCCACCTCTGGCCACATGCGGTTCTGCATACAATAGAAGTTACTGTGGAAAGAATTATCTTCGTTTCCATCGACTTCTATGGGGAAACTTCCTTTTGATATAAGTGCTTTGGATTACAGACCTTCTTCTGGAATGAATTATGCTTTTAATATAAGGTACTACTATATAAATATATTGTCTGCTGTCATAAGCTCTATGCTTCCATCCTTCACATACTGCCAGCCTCTGCAGTGCTCTGCTGAACATCCAGCCCACCATCATACTCTGTGCACTCCTCTACTACACATCTTGCTCACTAAAACAGTTCTTAAAAATCGCTTGTAATATCTCATACCTTGCCCATTCTGGAATTGGCATATACATATTTATTAACAGAACAAAAGCATGATGACAACGTGTAGAGAAAGGAGTTTGTTATGGTATGTAATAAATTGAGGTTCACTTTGTCAAGCTTAATCTAGGCCTAAAGTGATTGTAAAATAACAAATGTGATGCTTGCCTGCTCTGTGCAATGGTTTTGTACAGAGCAGCCCTGAATCTCCTCTTCTGGGGTCTGCCACGGCTGGCTCCTCTCCCTTCTGAACTTCCAATAGGGATCCATTTCCTATTGGGCATTTTACCTATACAAGCACTTTAAAGCCCAGCTAAACCCAGCCACAAAAATGTAATATATTTTAGATTACCAGGGCCTAGATGTGGAGGGTCCAATACTTTTTTTCTATTGTAGGCTTTTCCCCCTGTTTCTACTGCCATAACTTCCTATCCCCGTCACACTATACCCATCATGGAGCAGCTTTTGTAACCTTAGGGCAGAAGTACAAAACTTCTCCTATTTTCTTCCCCATACCATAGAGAAGAGGAAATTGTTGTCCAGAGATTACTGGGAACATTTTAACTGATAAGAGTGCAGTGCAGGCAGAGAGCACAGAAATATCGCTTTACAAGATTTCTAGCAGGCTCAACAAGTATATTTTTGCACTTATGAACAGATATAGCAACACATTTTTAGATGTACTGTATATTTAAGACTAAACAGAAAATTTTGAAGGGTCAATGTTAGAATTCACATACACTTCAAATTAAACCTTTACTCGGCTGGAATTTCAAGAATTTACATAATCTAAACACATAGTAAAAAAGGTTCAAAACACGTTGCTGACCTCTGTATCTTTATGTACCGTGAAGAACAATGAACAAACAACTTGAACAATTTCTGTGCTTTTGC
This sequence comes from Rana kukunoris, assembly GCA_029574335.1. NCBI lineage: Eukaryota > Metazoa > Chordata > Amphibia > Anura > Ranidae > Rana > Rana kukunoris. Next base: position 100,305,756 of record CM056055.1, on the reverse strand, counting down.
TGGAAACTGTAAATGATGATGTTGCAACATTGTTGTACTGTACTGTGCTTGATAATATTGCAAAATTACAATGCCCTGCCTGTTCTGATGGAAAATAAATAAGAGTATGTCTAGTCCACTGGTGTAAAAAGCCTGTAAAATACTTCAATGAACCGATTATTTACTGATTTTATTTTCAATATTCATTTTATGTCATTTTACTAACGCATATCATTTTCATACTTAGAAAGTGGTTTTCCTGGAGCACTGGACCTCTAATCACTTCCTCTAATAATGGCATCCATTGATCCATATCAGTATATAATAGTAAGCATATTTTTTTCTATTATTATTATTTATGATATGCAGGATTTATATACTGCCAACAGTTTGCTCAACGCATAACAAAATGAAGGCAGACATTACAGTTGCATTACAATTTATTTGGTACAAGAGAAATTAGAGGGCCCTGCTCATTAGAGCTTACAATCTAAAAGGGAGGGTCAATTGATACAAAAGGTAATAGCTGTGGGGGATTAAATGATGGAGGAAGTAAAACTGTATTAGTTAGAAGCAGGATAGGCTTCTTTTAAAGAGAAGGGTTTTCAGGGATTGTCTAAAGATGGATAGATTAGGCGACAGTCAGACAGATTGGGGTAGGGAGTTGCAAAGAATGGGAGAAGCTCTGGAGGTGAGCATGGGAGGAGGTAACAAGGAAGCTAGAAAGCAGGGAGGTCTTTGGATGACCGAAGAGAGCGGCTTGTTAGTATTTTGGGACTAGGTTAGTAATGTAGCTGGGGCAGAGTTATGGGTAACCTTGAGAATTATTGTTGGTACTTTGAATTTTATTTGTTAGGTGAGTTGAAGCCAGTGGAGAGATTGGCAGAGAGGGGTGGAAGACACTGAATGGTTGGTAAGGGCCTTTTCACAGGGGACGGATCTGTGATGATCTGCCCCGTGAACCTCCACCTGCTCAGCGGGGATCTCTCCGCTGAGCTGGCAGATGACAGGGCGGTCCCTGCACACTATGGGGGTTCGAATAAACATGGACCATCTGTCCGTGTTCACCCGATCCACTCTGCAGCCAGATGGAAAAATAGGATTTTCCTCTGTCTGCAGAATTGGAGGATTTCGGACACTGATCGGGTGTCGGTGGATATTCATCCGCTGACACCTGCTATCTCATAAGGATCAATGCATGTCCCTTTTTCATCTGTACATGGATCAGATATCTGATGGAATCTAATCTGATGGATTTTTTAATCGGATTTCCGATGAAGCTGACTATCAGTCTTGCCTACACATCATTGGTCAAAAATCCAATCGTGTCCAAACACGGTGACATAAAACACTACGACGTGCTGAGAAAAATTAAGTTCAATGCATGCGTGCGAGCATGCGTCAACTTGATTCTGAACATGCATGGATTTTTGACAGATGGACTTCCACATAGACTATCGGGTTTTTCTATCGTTTATTTTTTTTCACCGATGGAAAACAGACAAACCGATCGTATGTACAGGGCTTAAGTCTTGCAGAAGCATTCATTATGGACTGAAGGGGGATAGTCTATGTGAAGGTAGTTCAATGAGGAGGAAGTTGCAGTAGTCGAGGTGAGAGATAACCAGGGAGTGAATTAGAAGCTTGGTGGTGTCATTAGTTAAAAAGGGGCGTATTATAGAAATGATTTGGACAGGGATTGGATGTGGGCCTGAAAGGGCAGTTCAGAGTCTAAGATTATCCTAGCACCCTGGCATTCAGGACAGACTGATGTGTCATTGATCTTGACAGAGAAGTCAGAGGAAAGGAACACGTGAGGGAGGAAATGTTAAGAGCATAGTTTTAGATAGATGGATTCAGTTTGAGGAAGTGGCTTGACTTTCAGGCTGATATGTCTGTTAGTAAATCAGTGATGCTTGAGGAGACTGACGGGGTGAGCTGAGGGGCACAGAGATAGATTTGGGTGTCATAGGCATATAAATGATAGGGGAAGCCATGGGAGGCTATCAACTGACTCAGGGAGGATGTGTAGATTGAGAATAGTAGAGGCCCAGGGACAGAACCTTGGGGGACCCCAACACTAAGGCGGTGTACACACGATCGGATATATCCGATGAAAACGGTCCGCGGACCATTTCCATCGGATATGTCCGATCGGGAGTTTGATCCGATGGCGTGTACACACCATCGGATCAGCCGTGACGTGGCGGTGACTGACGTTGAGCCGTCACCGCAACGTCACCGCACCAGGAAGTAAAACACTTCCGCGCTTGCGCCGAATCCATTCGATGGGGGCCGACATGTCTGCTGGTAAGTGTACTAACCAGCAGACATGTCGGGCGGACAGATCCCCACCGGATAGATTTCAAAGCATGCTTTGAAATCTGTCGGGTGGACAAATCTGTCCGCTAGCCCATACACACGAGCGGAGATGTCTGCTGAAACGGTCCATCGGACCGTTTTCAGCGGACATATCCCCTCGTGTGTACGAGGCCTTAGAGGAATTGGAGAGGAGGAAGTGGAGTCGTAGGTGACACTGAAGGTGCGGTGAGATAGGTAAGAATTTAACCAACTGTAAGGGATTAACTCGGTAGCGGGTGTGTGTGACCCCCTGGATGGGTTCACTACACGCTGAACTGTACAAAACGGCACTTGAGGATGACTGAAAACAAATGATTTGGTTTATTTTTCTATCTTGCGGGATACACGTGCAAGCATCAAAACAGCATAAACAAAACAAAACATAAAATAAACCTTTGCCACTTGGGGCGTCTACCTTCCCAACACAGGAACCTACCTATGGAGTCTGGCACAGCCTACTGCTGGGCAGACACTGCTGGTCCTACAGCAGAAAACAACAAAAAAGTCTCTGATATTTCTCACACAGAAATATCCATCAGCACCTCACCTCTTCAGAAGTGCTTGTGTCTGCTCCTTCACTCACAAAGCCCCCAGGATGCAGCAATCAGTCGTTATCCTTAGGCTTTATTTATAGGGGCTTTTAATTGCTTAATTTTGAACAGCTGAAGGCTTCTAACTCCGCAAACCTCTCTGGCCATTTCTAAAGCCGACGCCCAATAGTAATTGGTGTATTGTCTACACAAGGCAGAAAAAGTATCTTCCGTCTGGGACAACACACACAGATTTACCTGACTTCCTGTCACACAACATAGAGCGCAGCCATGGAAACCAAGCTAATTTTTTTTTTGAGGAGGGGGGGTAGTCAACTGTATCAAAGGCAATGGAAAGATCCAAGAGTAAGCGTATGGAATGACTGCTGGTTTTGGCTGTTAGTAAGTCATTTGTGAGTTATTATTTTAGGATGTACTGTATATTTCATAAAAAAACGAATGTGAGGAAATGATGGCAAACGCAACAACTATAATAGTTCTGAATTCTTTTGTTTGAGATCATTCTGAACATTGTGTATTACAACTTTATATACTGATTTAATTTTCTTCTTTGAGGTATTTTTTCAATATATTGAAGTATAAATTCTGAAAGGTTTTGTGATGTGTGTGTATATTGTAACCTTTGAGCATTCAGTTGAGTGATTTAAATATGCCTATGTTTTAAAATGTAGCTGGCTGATGAAATATGTGTGGGTGCCTATAGGCTAGAACATGTTTTCTAGCTAATTGTGCATGATAATAGTAATAGAGGAGGCCTTTAAAAGATTTCACTAAGTACTTTAAAAAGTATTTTAAAAGTTTAAAAAAAAATTACCTTTTTTGTAAAGATTTTTGTTATCTACATATAGTGAGGAGGGGAATGACGTTTTAGATGCCCTGCTGAATTTTTTGTTTGCCCACTGACAAAGAAATGTTTAGCCTAATTTTAATGGTAGGTTTATTTTAACAGTGAAAGACAGAATAACAACAAAAATATCCAGGAAAAAACGCATTTCAAAAAAGTTATAAATTGATTTGCATTTGACTTCGGCAGAATGGCTCCCATGTGTGAATCGCCGTAGCTGTACGGTGGCCGCTTTAAGGGGTGTGTGTATATATACCTGCTGCGGTACCGAGGAGCCGATGTGTGTGCCCAGCAGGCCGCAATGTCCACGTTCTGACGGGAGAGGAGACAGATTGTGTGTTCCGAGTGTAGCGCTGACATTCTTGTATATTGATGTGTGTTTGCATACTTTAATACAACGTCTATGGACATTGCTATGTAAGTATTTGGAGCCATCTAGTGACCAAATACTGGTAATGCAGAGAGATGTTTTGTTTAGTGTTTTGGTTTCCTTGGAGACAAGGACACACAGCGATGGGAAAACAATCCCGGTTGTTCGGGGAGTGATCTGAGGGTGCCCGAGGGACGGTGGCCAGATTGCAGAGACCGAGAGACACTCATCCGAGCATCAGAGGACCGGATCGATCCAGCGGAGCTGAACGAATCCACTGTTCCAGCTGACGGAGAAGCTAGTTGCATAAAAGTTACTGCACGGAGCTCCGATCCAGTGCGTGAGCGGGTCACGGCCCACAGTTTGTTAAATTTCACACGTTAAATTTCAGACTCATATACAGGCCTCACTGGAATTTATAGTTACACGGAGGAGCAGAGCAACTGACATTGAGAAGGCTTGAGGCCTATCTACCGTGACATCTCAAGCAATGTTAAAATAGTTGTTGCAGTTACACCAGGAGCACTTTCACTTCAATTTAACTCGTCAAACCTGTGGATTACAAATCACAAGGAGTTACTTTAGCTAGCGAACAAAAGAAGATCCAGGACCAAGTATTTTAAGTGAGATCTCACGCATTGCTTATATAGTAGGGGGAGCTTCCAGCTATAAACCTACATATATGAATACTGTTTTCAAATTGTTTATGTTGAAATCCATTGTGCTGTCGTCTTACGTTGGGATGACAGCACAATTACTGTAATCATTTCACAGTAAAATATATCTCTGGTTAAGTATCCAGTTGTTGTGGCGTACTGTTTTTCTCCCTCCAGGTGCAGTCAGTGGATCCTGGGGTTACAATACAGGTATTTTGTATTGTCTTACATTGTATCACAGCTGTGCCAAGGGGATTGAGCCAAGTTAGTGGGGTTTATTGGTAGAGTGCAGGTCCAAATTAAACCAGCAGCTCCTTCGGGGGTCAGTGCTACACTAGTATATAGGAACACTGATCAGTCTCCTCCCCCACAGTTAGAACACTCTGAGGGAACACATTTAACCCCATGATCACCTCCTAGTGTTAACCTGTGCCCTGCCAGTAAGTTTTATACAGTAATCAGTGGCTATTTATAGTTCTGATCACTGTATAAATGTCAGTGGTCACAAAAAAAGTGTCTGCTCTGTCCGCCGTAATGTCTCAGTTCTAATAAAAATCGCAGATCGCCACCATTACTAAAAAAAAAATAACATAAATCTGTCCCTTATTTTGTAGACGCTATAAATGTTGCGCAAACCAATCAATATATGCTTATTGCAAAGATTTTTTTTTTTTTTAAATGGGGATATTTATTATTGTAAAAAAAAATTGTTTTTGTTTTTTTCAAAATTGTCGTGTTTTTTTTTTTTTATATGCCAAAAAAATAAAGTGCAGAGGTTAACAATACCACTAAAAGAAAGTTTTATTTGTGGGGGAAAAATGGATGTCAATTTTGGTTGGGTACAGCGTTGCACAATGTCAGTTAACCACTTCCGGACCGCTGCACGCCAATATACATCGGCACTTTGAAGAAGGATAGCTTTGCTATGGCAGCAGCTACCAACATTCTACCATGTTTTCTCTGGATTGCTTCCTTTTTGTGAAATACCTGTTGATCTGCCCGTCCCCCTGCTTTCTTGTAACAAACTGACCAAGCAATGCATGGAAGCACCATGGGCATGGTCAGTTTGCTTCTTTTGCATTCTACTTGGAAGCCTGCTTGTCCTTTTTTTTTGTTTGTGGTCTTTTAACATCTGTGGGATGATGTTTTAAGAGTCTGTGGTGGCCAGTGCTCTCCTGTATGCAGTGCCATGCTGGGTAAGTAGGCTTAGGATGGCCTACACCAGGGGTGCCCAACCAGTGGCCACATGTGGCCTTGCGGAGCACTCTGATGTGGCCCGTGATCTCCTGCTCTGGGATGGTGGGTTGCTGACCCGCCAACCCAGAGCATCAGTGTGGTGAATGAATCCTGGTGTAGAGGAAGCAAGCGGCTGTAGAACAGAGCCTTAAAAGCCAATGCTTTCTATATAGTGCCAGCTCCTGTCGCAAAACGGAGTGTTACCAAATGCGCTCTGCCTGGGACAGCAACAGCCGGCGATACCTGAATGAATGGAAGACTGTTATTAAAGGTAAGTTACTAAAATCACATTGTATATATGGGCATCTCTGTTCAGTGGTTACTGGGCTGCTTTCAAACTGATTTGCAGGCACAGTGCAGAACAACCATGGGTTACCTGCACTGAGCCATAGACTTCTGTTATTACCTGCGGGTTTGGTGCTCCACACCTGCAGGATATAATAGACGTCTATGGCAAAGTGGAGTTAACCCGCATGAAAGCCATAGGTGCACTACACTCTACCCTCGGTGTTGGTAAACTACAGCGCATCAGTGTGAAAACAGCCTTGGGCCCCTTTGATACAATCAGTGCAACCCAATCAGACCCTCCGTTCACCTCTATGGAGCATCACATGTAAACGGGTTTGTGGCTGTTTACACCTACCTACCTCTAATCCAATCTGCTAAAAAAAAAAAAAAACAGAAGGGGGGGATCAGTCCCCTTCTATCTGGGTGGATCAGATGGGAGGGCCCATAGAGTAGAGTGGGCAGTGTCGGTGTCTGCTCTGCATATGCAGAGTGGACACAGACCTGTCATCCGCCCGCTCCACTCATTGTGGCCCGCGACTGATTACCAAGTTGTTTAAGTGGCCCTCGCACTTCAAAAACTTGGGAACCTCTGGCCTACACCAACAAACTAATTCGCAAGGCCAGTGATGATGTTGAATTGGAGCTTTTATGCTCAATCTTCGACGACAACTCCCACCCACTCCAGCGGAGTCCCATCAGTGACAGATTGCTACAACCGCGATGCATCACAGAGTGACACAGGAAATTGAGGGGGTGGGGGGTGAGAAAAAGAATATATTTTTTTTATATTTATATCATGTGTGTGTGGTTTTTCTCCGAGTGCTGGATGTGAGGATTTAATCTGGTTTATGATTCAGATTTTTTTGTAATTTTCATAGATTGTGTTAGGTTAATTATTTTGGGTAATGCTAAAGAAAGTGGCAAATTATTTGCATTTTGGTAGTTTGCTTTTTCTGTTTATTTTGTTATCAGTTATGTATTCTATGTTTTATTTTAATAGTATGGATGTGTTAATATATATAAATATAAGAACTGCTGCCTCTACGGAGCATTCGTTTTAGGGAGAGTCTATGCTGAGCATTTCCTCCCTATCGCATCTGAGCAGCCTAAAAAATTTTGAGAAAAAAAAAAACATTTTTGAAAAACTTTTTTTTTTTTTTTTAAATAAAAAAATAAAATATTAAAACTATTCCTACTTTTCCAATTATTCTCACTTCTTCAACTTTTTTCTTATGGATTTACAGTTTCCACAGTTACTGTAGCCACTCCACTCCACCCAGTTACTCTGCCCACTCCAGTTGTAGACTACTGATGGAGGCAAGAACACTTCACACAATTTCCCCAGAAATTGTAGCTTTTCTAGTTTAAAATTAGTGTCATTATCCATATACAAAAATAGAAGGGAAAAAAACATATCTGAATAACAGGACATAACGATTATGTATAGTTTGTCCACAACGCCCCACATACAGTACATTTTTAAACATATACATTTGGTTTATATTCGTTTAGCCATTTATTCCCAGGAATCTACATTGTACCATATTTGGAATTTTAATTTTTTTTTTTTTTTTTTTTTCTAGCTCAAAATAATTTTCTGTAATTTTATTCTTTGATTCTAAGAGATTTATTTTGTTTCTAGTACTGTATTGTGGACTGATAATCTTAGGAAATCTAGTAATATCTTATTTTGTAAGAGCTATATGATTTGTGTCTACGTTAATAGCCACAATCTCTACTGTGAAAGGAATGGATATTTTGTTTTGCTATTCCTTCATAGATGAAAGAAGGCCCATTTCACAACGGCATTCCTTCTGTTTTTCACCCATCTGCTGATGGCTGAAAAATGAACAGCAATGCACTCTTCTGGGCAAGTGGATGTAAAGGAATGATCATCTGTTTCTGTCGTAAGAGAAACGGAATTGACTGTGTCACTCAAAGAGAAAAAGTGACAATTTAGGTGTTGAGCAGTAAACTAGATTTATTTATTTTTCCCTTTCTGTCTAGATTCATATGTGTGTTTTTAGTTACCCTACAGTATACAATTTCCCTTTTAAATTTATATAGGAGACTAAACTAACTTTGCATAATTTTATTGTATTCACACAACATGTAGCCTGATGGGGAACTGAATGCAAAATAACATCTTCATTTATGTAAATCATGTGTAATGTGGGATTAGGCAAACATGTAATCAATAAACCTGCGAAAATGAGTGCAGCTATTGTCATTGGAAAAAACAATAGGCATGAATACTAAGCAAAACATGGCATCTGTTGCCTGGGATTCCAAATGCTGCCCCATATCTATTAGATTATTTAACATTTTCCAAAGTTAGGGGAAAACATAAACTTCAGAGTATCATTTTTTAAAGTGGTGTTAAATACAAAAATAAAAATTATAAGATATTGCAGCTTACCAGTTTTTAAAGTGATTGTAAAGCTTTGGATACTTTTTTAATATAAGAAACCTGTTATAATTACCTGCTCTGTGAAATGGTTTTGCACCGAGTAGCCCTAATCCTCCTCCTCTTTTTGGGTCCCCCCACTGGGCCTCCTAGTCCCCCCCCCCCCCCACACCCTCACCAAGTGTTATGGGGCACTTGTGCATGTTAACTCCCGAGCCCTTTGTCTTACAGACACACAGAGCATTGCTCAGCCACACTCTCAGGTCATTCCTCACTGGCTGTGATTAACAGCAGCAGGAGCCAATGGTTCCAACTGCTCAGTTTAACTCAATGATGGGAGGGAGAGAACCAAGAGAGCCTCTGCTCTTGTGCACATCTCTGGATCGAGATTGGGCTTGGGTAAGTGTAAAGAGGGAGGGGGCTGCATGCAAAAAGTATTTTAGCTTAATGCAGAGAATGCATTAAGATAACAATAAACCACCTGCATTTGGAACCAAATTAAATGTTAAATTTCAATGTTATTTTTATTTATTTTTTACGCTTTTTTTTTTCATTATTTTCTTCACCTGTTGATCCAACCAGTAAGTTTGTTGATTTTTCAATCGCCTTTAACAGACCAAACTGTCCAGAAAAAGTGTCAGTTAGTGTAGAAACACATACAGTAGGGATTACAATAGTCAGCTTTTATTAATTTATGTAAAACTTTTGTCCTAAAAGGGGGAAAAAAAACATAGCCTAAATAGTGATGGCGGAAATTGTGCTTTAATTTGTTGGTCAAGTCCATAATAAATCTGCTACTCTAACACTACCCTCTCCCCAGATTTACAATGGTGCAGTTCAAAGGTGTCTACATTGCTCTTCCATTAGGGTGGAAACAACCTAATACAGGAAGTGTTGCAAGCTGGATTACCAGAAGAAAGGGGAAAAAAGCCATAAACAAACAAAATGAATGCCATAGCCACATTTAGTATTGGTAAACTACAATATATTAAATGTTTTTGCTTTTGGATTTGCGCTTTTAAGCACCACTTGTAAAACTCCAATGGGCACATGGAGCTATCTGGTTAATATCTAGAAAACATGCACTATTTTTCTTTGATATGCTAACATGCAGATATGTTGACATTCTCCTATATTACACTTTCAAATTACTTGTTGTTTTATATTTGTTACATTTTTTTAAGAAAACAAACTTTGCGTATTGCATTGACATTAATGAGTCTGAATCCTATATGTCAAACATACACTTTTGCTGAGGAATGTTAAAGGATGTATACCTTGAATTTATACAGAACATTGCTGCACTGTGAACATATTTTGGGCCTAGGTTTAGTGACCAGCGTTCCAAATAAGTAAATGCAGCGCTTGGTGCCCGACAGCTTTCACACTGAGGCGATGCGCTGGCCTGAGAAAAAAAATCTCCTGCAAGCAGCATCTTTGAAACAGTGAGAGGAGCGGTGTGTATACCGCTCCTACCCATTGAAAACAATGGGACACCAGGGTATTGACCCTTTTGTAGTTCCAAAACCTCTGGGGTGCCAAGGTAAGCCATTATGGAAGCCAAGATCAACACTTTTTTTTATTTTTTACTTTAACTAATTTTTTTTTTTCTAAATGTATAAAGAGCTTGTTTATATTATGTGAAATCTTTCTCTCTTCAGGTTGAACACCAGTATTCACATAGATTTACAGTAACTGTAATTAAAGCTACTAATGTCACAAAAGGAACCTTTGGAGATATGCGTAAGTAGGATTATTTTTTATTTGTGTAATTGTCAGCTATACTTAATTTCCTGGATTAGAAGATATTTGCTTATCTCTACTGAAAAAAATCACATTAACCACTTAAGGACCGGACCAATATGCTGCTAAATGACCCAAGGGGTTTTTACAATTCGGCACTGCGTCGCTTTAACAGACAATTGCGCGGTCGTGCGACGTGGCTCCCAAACAAAATTTGCGTCCCTTTCTTCCCACAAATAGAGCTTTCTTTTGGTGGTATTTGATCGCCTCTGCGATTTTTTATTTTTATTTTTTGCGCTATATACAAAAATAGAGCGACATTTTTGAAAAAAATCAATATTTTTTACTTTTTGTTATAAGAAAAATCAATAAACTAAATTTTAGTCAAACATTTAGGCCAAAATTTATTTAGCCACATGTCTTTAGTAAAAAAAAATCGCAATAAAAAAAAATTAGCTACCTAGCGGGAACAGCGACACTAATACAGCGATCAGAAAAATGATCGCTTAGTGATGCTGGCAATAGGGAGTGAAAGGGTTAACTAGGGCGGTGATCAAGGGATTAAAACTTTATTAGGGGGGGTACGGGGGCTACACAGGACCTAACACTAACTGCCTGTCACACTGACACTAAATACAGTAATCATACATGTATGATTACTGCATTCAGTGACACTGTGACAGGGGGGAGGAGGGGGGGGGTTGATCGCGGGGGTTAAATGTGCCTGTGTGTCTGTGTGTCAGTGTAGTGTTAGTGCAGACTTACTTGTGATCTTTCCTCAGCGGTGGTTGAAAAAAACGCAGAGGGAGAGATCACATCGCTTCCTCCTTCCTGTGTTTACACAGGAGGAGGAAGTGACAGGGCGGGGGGGCGCGCGCGTTGGCTGAAAGTGATCCGGAGGGGCAGGACAAAAACGAATAGCCGCCCCCTCTTGCCGGATCGCTCGTACAGCCGCGGGGACCGCCGCATGTACCGGGGGGGTCCCGATCAGACCCCCGACCCACCTCAAGGCACCAACGTATATATACGTTGATGTGCCTGTCGGTGCCATTCTGCGGACGTAAATGTACATGCGGCGGTCCTTAGGTGGTTAAAGATGAGAAAAAATGTGCATTAGCAGAAATGTTTAAAACTTTGATGGGGGCATGACTAACAATGGTGTTGTGAAGATGGCTTCTCTACAGATTTGTATCTGCCAGACAGCCCCTGCACTAATAGCATACCATACCTCCCTTGTCGGTCCACAGGAAGCCAAATCGATTCCTCCATGGGTCTCGGCAGCTGGAGAGCTCATTTAAGGTCCCACGGAATTGGCTTTGTCAACAACAAACTACTCTGGAATCATCTAAAGTGGCAGATATGGAGTCACTATCTGCCACACACAGCTCCTGTAGTGCACTTAAAGCGTTTGTACATGAAAAAAACATGTCATACTTGCCTCCACTGTGCAGTTAGTTTTGCACAGAGTTGCGTCGGATCCACGTCTTCTGGGGTTCCTCGGCGGCTGTCTCGGTCCTCCCCACAATTAGTCACCACAGTCGGGAGAGAGCTCGCATGGTGGTCACTAATTGCGGGCGCACTACCGTGTGTATACAGGAGAGCGCCGCTCACTGTATCACTCGGCCCTGCCCCTCGGCGCGCCGCGTCACTGGATAGAATTTGACAGCAGCGCCAGCCAATGGTTGGGCCCCCTTGCCTCAACACTTCAGATGTTCTCGCTCCAGAGGTCGCCACAACCTACCATCCTCTTCATTACCCAGGTTGTCGGAGACCTGATTTACTTAAATTTGGCTCTTACAGTTAAAGTGGATGTAAACCCCAAAATGTTCTATTTATTTTTTGCTGTCACAATGTAGAGTATACGATTTCCTATCATCTGTGCCCAGTCTTGCCACACAGAATTAATCCAGCTCTGAGCAATCCTCTTATTGTTCAGTGAAATAAAACAGACTTCCAGATAAAAACCTGTCTAATTAAAAAGTCCTTACCACCCTCTTTCTTCGAGTGACAGGTTATTTACATATCTCTCCTGGATGTTATCATAATATGAGATGATCCACAGTTCATAGACAAGTGACCAGGATGTGTTATGTGGGGAGAGCGAGAAATCCACCCCTCCCCACATATAACACATGCTGGTCACTTGTCTATGAACGGTGGATCACCTCATATTATGATCACATCCAGGAGAGATATGTAAATAACCTGTCACTCGAAGCAAGGGGGTGGTAAGGACTTTTTAATTAGACAGGTTTTTAATTAGACAGGTTTTTATCTGGAAGTCTGTTTTATTTCACTGAACAATAAGAGGATTGCTCAGAGCTGGATTAACTCTGTGTGGCAAGACTGGGCACAGATTATGGGAAATCTTGGGCCCCTTTCACATAAAAATAGCGCTGCTATACCGCCTGAAAAACTCCTGCCAAGCAACCTCAATGTGAAAGCCAGAGGGCTTTCACACTGAGGCGATGCGCTGGCAGGAGAGAAAAAAACCTCCTGTCAACAGCATCTTTGGAGCGGTGAGAGAAGCGGCATGTATACCGCTCCTTCCAATTGAAAACAATGGGTAACCAAGGCAATACCGCCCGCAATGTGCCTCTATAGAGGCGCATTGCGGGCAGTAATAACTATTTCATGGCCACTAGCGGGGGTTAATACCGCACCGCTAGCGGGCCACAACGGGCGGGAAATCTGACGGTATAGCGTCGGTGAAAAGGGCCTTATACTCTACATTGAGACAGCAAAGAAAAAAAAAGTAGTGCATGTCTGACTGTTATACTACAGTCTGAAAGTACACTGCCTGCAGCTAAGGCTTATTTTGCCAGCTTGTGCCTTACTCCAACTTGAGCTATTATAGACTTGTGTCTCTAAATGCGTATTTGTCTTAGTGAACCTATGCCTAACTGAACACATCTTACAGTTAAAAGGGTTGTAAAGGTTCGTGTTTTTTCACCTTAATGCATCCTATGCATTAAGGTGAAAAAACATCCAACGAATACCGGTCCCCCCAGCCCCCCGTTTTTATGTGCTTGAGCCCTGGAAAGTCCTGCATCGCTAATGTGCTTGATCGTTGCCTGGGCTACTCGGCTCAGCCATTGGCTCATGCAGCTGTCAATCAAATCCAATGGCGCAGGTGATGGGAGCAGGGCCGAGTCCTGCAATTGATGGCTATGGACGACGAATGCAGAACTCAGGAGCGCGCCCGCAAGGTTGGGAGAGCACTTGGGAGAGCACTTCCCAGAGGGGGTTATCTGAAGCGGGGAGGAGCCAAAAGAGCAGCCGAGGGACCCCAGAACAAAAGGATCGGGGCCACTCTGTGCAAAACGAGCTGCACAGTGGAGGCAAGTATAATATGTATGTTAAAAAATATATATATATATATATATATATATATATATATATATATATATATAATAGAAATTAAGGGCCAGATTCAGGTAGATCAGAGCATCTTTGCTCTGGAGTAACGCTTCTCATTTACGTTACTCTGCCGAAATTTTAGGAGCAAGTGCTGTTATTCATGAAGCACTTGCTCCTAAAGTTGCGGCAGCGCATCGCAAATGAGCCGGCGGAATTCAAATTGGGCGGGTACGGGGCGTGTAGTATTCAAACTAAGCGCGATCCCGCGGCGAACGTACTGCGCATGCGTCGAGTGTCAATGCATCCCAGTGCGCATGCTCCAAATTCTGTCAGTGAACGTCAATGACGTCACATCCCCATTCATGAATGTTTTACGCAAGCGACGCGATTTGTTTTTTTTTCCGACGCGATGACGACGCCTATACTTAACATAGGATATTCCACTAGGGGGCTGCTTTATCTTTACGCCGCGTATCGCTTCCGGAAACGTCGTAAAGTCACTGCGTCGAGCCCGAAAAAGATCGTGAATTGCCGATTCACGCTCATTAACATATTTTTTGAGCGGAAATCGGCGGGAACGCCCCCCGCGCCATTTTTAAGTTGAAGTAACGATGCAATGGCGAAATTCAATTGCGCCGATCGCATCGGAACTCCAACCCGGCGTTTCTTGTTTTCTGGTTACAGAAAACAAAGACGCCGGCTTAAAGTGACAGTTAGGCTGGCGGATCCATTGATCCGCCAGCCTAACTCTACCTGAATCTGGCCCCAAACCTTTACAACCACTTGGGTGGTCTGCGATAGTCCTTATTTAGACTACAGTTGCAGCTCAGCTCCTGCCATGCATCCCAGTCATCAACAGGCCATGGACCAGTACCAGTCTGTGGCACAATGGTTGAGGGTCCCTTTGCATGTACCTCCACTATTGGGAGGGGTCATCGCATGAAACAGATATGACTCCAGGTGTCTGAGGATATGACCTGGTAAAGATGGATTCAAACAGCGTTCGATCCCTACTGAAGCTTTCTCTGCTTCCAACTCTGTTCAATTAATGGAGAATCTGGGGGTAGGTCCAGTAAGTGACATTAGAATAGGCAACTTTGCTTTCCAAAGCAGCCCAGTCCATGAGCCTGCTCTTTATAAAAGAACTCGTAGGCCCTTGGTTGCGGGTGTGGCCGGGTATTGGGCAAAAAAGACAATGACCTACCCAGAACGAATTCTGGATTCCTGCGCAAAGGTATTAAGGATCCCCGGATTTATTGAGACCCTGTGGAAGGTGCACACCAATTTGAAACAGCGTAAAGTGGGTGCAATCAAGGGGTGGTTAATGGATATGGCCTGACTATGGGCTGTCCACACCCGCCACAGCTAATGGAAAATCTAAGAAGATCTGTTCTAGGCCCTCTCAATCTTTCAATGTATGATAGTTAATCCAATCAAGTTTCCTGGTTAGTTGTCCTGCCCAATTATATTTCTGAAGATTTGGCAGGACAATCCTGCCATTAGCCTTAGAGAGGGACAAGGTAGATAGAATAATTTTAACGTCAACGTCACCGCCCCGTCACCGCCCCGTCACCACGCTGTCTGCCGGCGGGGATTTTGATCCGATGGTGTGTACACGCCATCGGACTGAAATCCGATGAGACATGTCCGCTCTAAACTGTCCGTCGGACAAGTTTGAGCGGACATATCTCATCGTGTGTACGAGGCCTCAGACTTTTTAATTTAAGAGGAAAATATTTTTGTTTTTACAACCCCTTTAACACTTAGGTTAGACAGAAAAGAAAAAATATTAAAGGAGTATGGGTTTGGGGTTCTTCCGCCATTATACTTGGGTGGATGCAGCATCGGTCTGATCTCCGCACTGAGAACAGAGCCACTGAACACAGTCAATGGCTCGGTTCTCTCAGCTCCCCGAACAGAGAGCTGCTGACTGTCAATCAGCAGCTCTCCTGCTCTGCTCCTCCACGCTTACTGGAGTGCTGAGCTATGGAGGGGTGGGGAGGGGTCGAACATCTGGGAGATCAGGCCGTGGCTCATCTCCCAGAAGTAGGGAAGGTGACCTGTCAAACAGTTCCCCGTTAACCCCCCCCCCCACCCCAGTGAAAGGTGCAAAATGTGAGGGGGGGTGGAAGCATATAAATGAAAGTTCCACTTTTGGGTGGAACTCCACTTTAAGTTTTTCACCATGTAGTATCAACGTCATCAATTATTCATAAATACCTCGCCTCAGTTCTGGATCACTGCTGGAGATGTCAGATGGGATAGGGGATTGTCCTACCCATATTCTGGCCCTGCCCAAAATTGGAAGGGAAGTAATGAGGATCTCCCAAAAGTTCACATTTTGTCCTCCCAGAGGATCCCCCCCTCCTTCATCCACCAAATCACCCTGCTGCCAGACCCCCATATATCACCTCTGAGACAATGAGCAGTCATTTGCATAGTTTTGTTGCATTTATTGCGGGTTTCAACTTGGTTGGGGTAAAGGAAGATATGGGATGCCCATAGCACTTATTGAATTACCATCACATTTGTAGGACATTGGTTGGTAGAATTAGCCCTGAAAATGTATGCACTTCTAACATTCACAGTCTCTTCCCCTGCATAACTTCACTGCAGACTATTGCTCCTCATCTTCTGTGCTGGCTCCTGCAGAGTATCAATACCTTGAACTAATCTTGTACAAATCCTTTGCTGCAAAACTGTTAGGCCGCGTACAGACGATGAGACATGTTCGCTCAAACATGTCCGACGGACCGTTTCCAGCGGACATGTCTCATCGGATTTGGTCCAAAAGGCGTGTACACACCATCGGACGAAAATCCCCCTCGGGCTGAGGACGCGGTGACGTTGACGCCACCACGTCACCACTCTAGGAAGTAAAATACTTCCACGCATGCGTTGAATCCATTCGACGCATGCAGGAGATTTCTGTCTGCTAGTTAGGCGTACTAACCAGCGGACATGTCGGACGGACAGGTTTGTAGCGGACGAATTTCAAAGCATGCTGGACAAACCTGTCCGCTAGGTCGTACACACGATCGGAGATGTCCGCTGAAACTGGTCGGCGGACCAGTTTCAGCAGATAAATTTGATCGTGTGTACGCGGCCTTAGATTCCTGTCTCTTCACTTCCAGTAAGACAAAAAGGGATCACTCTGAATAACCCCAGATTGCTGGCTGTACTTTGTTAATGTAACAAAGTCTCTTAAATTGTGTTGCTGGAGCAAATCAAGAAGCCAGAGGCATACAATACCTCTCCCTGGTGGCTCAGTGATTTTGGGTAGCTACAGTATTTTGGATGATATTACCTGAATGCTTTAATAGGCCAGAGATATTTCATACCTCTCCCGACAGCCTAGCAAGCTAGGCAGCACATAGCAATAAGCGGACTACTGCTCTCAGCCAGTCCATAACTGCAAACAATGCGTTCCCAAGCCACAGCATTCTGCACCACTCTAAACAATCCTCCTAATACTTCTTCCACACTGACTTTCTCCAAAGTGCAAGTCCTGTGTTCCCCCGGTCACAGGAGCCTAAAACTATCTCCATGGTGAAGATTTTTATCCAGGAATATATCCGAACGTCTCCTCCGGCCCTCCTCCACACTCAGTAAATTCCCTCACGCGGGGGACACCCTGCAGCAACTGCCTAAACCTCCTTTCTCCTGCCCTGACAGAATCCCCCTAGCAGCATGTGACCTTAGCTTATATGGAAGGCCTGCCCCCTGCCAATACCGAATGGGGATTGGTCAGAGCTCCTCACATGAGATGCCTGTCACTCAACTTCAGGTCCAGCCCCTATTCCAGAACAATCTTCCTGAAAGCAGGGGAGGCATCTGAGTCAGAGCAAAGGTGATCACACCCACTACTGCACTGAACACTCCCCAGCCCCAGATCAAAACAAGCAGGCCTAGCCTAGAGCACAGGCCTGCCTAAATTTGCCTGCACGGATATCTTAAAACCATAAAAATCCTATTCCAGCACCTACCTAAAGGTAGAGGGTGCTACACATATTATAAATTGCTTCTAAGGCACCTTCCTGGCACCACCAAGTCTGATCCATGTCCCCCTTCTTTATTGCTATGGGTGTCAAAAGGTGAAAAGTTGAATGCCACAGAAGACATACTGTAGTCCTCTTATCTCAAAACACAATATTTATTTAAAATCATTGTTTTACTGTTTTACTGGAATATGTTCATATTTTTAGATGAGGGCAAAGTCATTCTAAAGTCCGACATGTGAATATGTCTCTCTCCACTCCATGCACCCAGAGGACTTCCAAACCCTCCTCTACACCCTCACTTACTCCTCTTCACCCTCTTTCTCTATACAGCCCTTTCCCTACCCCCTGTCTTGTCCTTACCCCTTTAAGTTTTTTTAATCTTAAAGAAAAACTCTGTTGCCTCATTACAGTATAGTTTTTCCTTTTCTATTAACCACTTCAGACCCACGCTATTGACAAAATACGTCAACAGCGCGGACCTGAGGCGCCAAGTGGACGTCTTTGGACGTGATTTAAAGTGCCGCGTGTAAATACTGTCCCGCCGCATCGCTGAAGAGCCGATGCATGTACCTGGCCGCCGCGATGTCCGTCGGGTACATGCGATCGGCGGAAACACAGCAGGTGACAGCAGGGACGTGGAGGTCTGTGTGTAAACACAGAACTCCACATGCTGTCAGAGGAGAGGAGACTGATCTGTGTCCCTTGTACATAGGGACACAACATCGGTTACCTCCCCCAGTCACCCCCCTCCCCCCACACAGTTAGAACACACCCAGGATACACATTTAACCCCTTCCTCACCCCCTAGTGTTAACCCCTTCCCTGACAGTCACATTTATACAGTAATTAGTAAATTTTTATAGCACTGATCGCTGTAAATGGGAATGGTCCCAAATTTGTGTCAAAAGTGTCCGATATGTCCGCCGCAATATCGCAGTCGCAATAAAAATCGCAGATCGCCACCATTACTAGTAAAAAAAAAATAATAAAAAAAAATCATAATTCTGTTCCCCATTTTGTAGGCGCTATAACTTTTGTGCAAACCAGTCGCTTATTGCGTTTTGTTTTTTTTTGTTTTTTTTTTACAAAAATACGTCAAAATACATATCGGTCTTAACTGAGAAAAAATAAATAAAAATTGGGATATTTATTATAGCAAAAATATATATATTTTTTTTAAATTGTCGCTCTTTTTTTGTTTATAGCGCAAAAAATAAAAACCACAGAGGTGATCATATACCACCAAAATAAAGCTCTATTTGTGGGGAAAAAGGACGTCAATTTTGTTTGTGAGCCATGTCGCAGTTAATGCAAATGTCAGTTAAAGCGACGCAGTGCCAGAAGCTGAAATTTCGCCTGGGCACGAAGGGGGTTTATGTGCCCAGTAAGCAAGTGGTTAATGAACATTGAAAGTGGCCTTACAAAAAATGGGAAGAATTGGTATTTTCTTGTTTCTTTTGTTAGAATCAATTTTTCAGATTTCCTGTTCTACTTTCACAATGTCAGAGACTTGGTATTGCATTTGTGTTTATAATTCTTGAGTATGTTCCTTGTATTAAAATGTCTTTTGATCTCCAACTAAAACAGTTTTAATACCATATAATAGCTGTATACAGGCTCTGATCTTTACCAAAAAAATTAGTCATGGTTTTTTATTTTTCGTACATCACGGGACACAGAGCTGCATAGTAATAACTATGTAGGTTATAGGCCACCTTTAGGTGATGGACACTGGCACACCCAAGACAGGAAATCCCCCCCCCCCCTATATAACCCCTCTCATACAGGGAGTACCTCAGTTTTTTCACCAGTGTCTAAGGTGATGGTCATGGTTAAAGAAGTGTTATGAAGAGCTCTGCTGAAAGGATCCTTCGGTATTGAGCAAGCTATGTAACCGGATCCATCCAAAGTGCCATTGTGGCCAAAGTGGACAGTACCCAGTCCTAGCAGGAGAAGCGCAAGGTTTTGCCTCTAATACCTCTCTTAGGAGGGCTGGACCCTGAAAAAACAATGCTTTGGTTATGCATCAGATACCAAAGTATTTTTTTCTGGCAGGGTGCGGTACAGGTCCAGGGCAGTGGAAACCCTATTAAAAAAAAAAACCTGATCCTTGAAGGTCTTTTGACACGGCCCGCCGTGATGGGTGAAGATTCCTGCAGTGGAAAAGGTAAGTGAAGATTCCTAAGGAACTCAAAAGTTCAATTATGTGGGTAAGTGTTGTCATGCCTAAATTCGCCACTAGAGGGTATGAAAGCACATACAGTACCTGTATCTTGCTCCTTAGGCTCCATTCACACCTTGGCGTATTTACACCTGACGCTCGTGCCGCTGGAGGGGTGATTATACATTGTTGTCTATGGAGATGGTTCACATCTCCACGCCAAAATGCCTGAAGCTCAAAACGAGTGCCAGACCCTTTTTTTCAGACGGCTTTCGGCGTTCGGCATAGACAACAATGTTTTGTAAAAAAAAAAAAAAAAATTGTAAAAAAAAGACCCGTTTTGTCGTGGCAAATCGCGGTACAATACGCCGCGTTACAGTGTGAATGCAGCCTTAGTGTATCGCTTAGGTGTCAGCAGGCTTGTGTGCATGCTCCCTCCTGGGTGTTATTGAAGTGGGAGTGTTGGCAGAGGGCTGTGGTATGCGCCCCCCCCCCCCCCCCAGTCAGCGATATTCCCGGTCTGAGTGGCTGCAGTGCACGCTCCTTTTTTTCCTCCCCTTCTGGAGTTTTGAATCTCTGTCTGTCTTTCCTCCTCTTTCCATGCCCGATCCCGAGCGGTACTCGCGGAAACTACATTTATTTTCCAGGGAGGGCGTGGCTTATCTAGAAAGATTGTGCATTGCTTGTCATCCACGTGGATCACACGGCGCAGGTACAGGATTGCCTATTCTATAAAGCCTTGTCTCTGTCAAGAAATGAACTGACGGAGCAACATAGGAGCGGTGTGAGGGCATGTGAGTGGTGATGCAGGCAATCCCAATGACACATTGACTCAGCATTAGGCTGAACGCTTAATAGCAGCATTAGATTGCTGGACTGAAGTTCAGCAGTGGATGCATTTTTTAGTACCTCTGCTCTTGTGCTTAGGCCTATGCCTTCCAATAGTACAGAAAAAAAAACTTCAAAAAATGCTCCAAAGGCATCACCATCAGGCTCTGAGGATCCTAGTCATGCCTCCACAGTACCATCCTCCCCAGAAAAAAACATGTGGCTGGCCAGGGTGAGCCATTGGGACTGGCAGGTGCTCCAGCCCCTTAAACTTACCAGCCCCTGTCTGTTACTGAAGAAGTTTTTTCTTTGGCTCTGGTAGGGTTGGATAAGAGGTTAGCTGCTTTAATCGCATCTTCCTCTGAGAGGGAGGAAGCACAGTAAGTCTCCTTCCCCCACCCCAGGCCCTCAATCTGAGGAGCAGCAGTGGCCAGAGGAGGATGAGTTGCCCTCAGGGGATTGGGAAGAGGGACATGACTCTTGATTCCTCTCTCGAGGAATCAACTGTAGAGGAACCCCTTTCAGCCTCACAATCTGAAAGATTGCTGGTGCAATCCCTTACAGAAATGTCCCAGTCTGCATTTAAATTGCCCTTAACCGAGTGGGCCAGAAGGCCCGTTTCTTCTTTGGGTTGTCTAAGACCCCTGCTGGCTCCAAATGCTTTCCCTGTCCATCCTTTGTTGGAAAAGCTTGTATTTGAGGATTGGGATCACCCAGATAAGCATTTTCTTCCTCCTAAAATATTCTCACCGCTTTTATCCTATTGAAGTAGCAGCGATAGGTGTTTGTCAATCCCTAAAGGATCAGGTGAAACAGGTCCTCAAGGTTGTCCCTGCTCAGCAAGTCTGAGATTTAGTCGAGCCACCAAGGGCATTTTGTTTTGCAGTTGATGCTATTTATTTTATTCATCAGGCCTCGCGCCTTATGCTCCTGTTGATGCTCCTGTTGATGCTCGTGTTGGTGCATATGCGTAGGATCCTGTGGTTAAAAAATTGTCTGCCGAGGTGCCATGCAAAAAGCTTTTGGCTGGTTTTTCGTTTCATGGGGAACGCTTGTTCGGGGATGATTTGGATAAATGCAGAATTTTTCAAGTGGGAAAAGTACTCTTTTACCAGTTAGAGTAGTAGACGTCCTTCATTTAAACAAGCTTCCTCTCCGGTGCCAGGGCCAACAGCCTCTAGGCAGTCGGGACATCAGGTTAAAGAGGTAATGCTCAAGGTCAAGCCCAGGGACAGAAGTCTTCCTGGTAGTGGAAACCTACTAAACAGAGTTCCAAGGCCTCATTAGGAAGGGGTGCCCCCGCTTGCCCGGGTGGGGGGAAGGCTTCTGCAGTTCTCAGGGGCTTGGCTAGAAGAGATCCAGAACAGATGGGTCGTCTCCACTGTTTCGGGAGTTTTCTCTGCCTTGTTTCCTGAGATCAAGCGTTCCCAAAGATCCTGGGAAAAGAAAATCTCTGTTTCTGGTGCTAGAGAGGTTGATGTCCCAAGGAGTGATCATAAAGATTCCTACGGAAGATCAGTGATTGGGGTTTTATTCAAATCTCTTCACGGTACCAAAACCAAATGGGGATATCAGACCGATTCTAGATTTCAAAGATCTAAATCAATTCCTGAATATCCGCTCCTTTTGCATGGAATCAATCCGATCAGTAGTTTTCACCCTTCGGGGAGGGAAACTTTTAGCGTCATCGACATCTGGAATACCTCGGTTGGATTCTCAACCTAGAAAAATCATCCCTGCAACCAGTGAAAAGACTGGAGTACTTGGGTCTGGTCATAGACACAGCCCAGGGAAGAGTGTTTTTGCCCCAGGCAAAGGTCAGCACCATACGGGAACTGGTCCAGGTGATCAAGACAAAAAAAGATCCCTTCATTCGCCTTTGCATGAGGTTTTTAGGGAAGATGGTGGCTTTATTCAAAGCTGTTCCCTATGCCCAATTTCATTCAAGACTTTTGCAAAACCGTATCCTATCCACAGGGCCGCCATCAGGAATTATGCGGCCCCTTAGACCGCTTCAGGCATGGGCCCCTTGGGGCAGAGAACTGGGGGGTGCTGCCAAATCAAAATGAGAAGTGGGGGGGGGGGGCTGCCGCGAACTGAGAAGCAGGGGGGCCTTTAAAAACAAAGAAGAAATAAAGAAAAATATATATAAAAATGAGGGGGGTAGCCAACCGGGCCCTGGGGACCTCTGTGCCCTTTAATAAAAAGAAATAAAAAATATATTTTTTTTTAAAAAGGGGGGGTCGCTATCGGGGGCCCTCGGGACCTCTGGGCCCTTTTTAATGTATTTATTTTTTTATAAAAAGAAATTACAAAAAAAGGGGGGTTGCCATCCGGGACCTCTGGGCCCTTAAAAAAAAAAAACCTCTGGGCCCTTTAATAAAAAATATATATATATATATTTTTTTTAATAAAAAATAAGGGGGTTGTCATCTGTGGGCCTCTGGGCCCCTGGGGACTTCCAGACCTCTAAAAAAAATAAAAATTGACCCTTTAATAAAAAAAAGGGGGGGTTGCTATTTGGGGACCCCCGGGCCCCTTACAGGTGTACTGCCTGTACCCCCCTGATGGCGGCCCTGCCTATCCACTTGGAACGAGATCCAAGCTCTGGACTTCCCAATGTGTCTGACCCCAAGGGTGCGCCAGAGCTTCAGTTGATGGTTGGTGACCAGAAATCTGCAGAAGGAAAAATCCTTCATAACAGATGTCAGCCTTTCGGGATGGGGAGCAGTCCTGGAAAAGGCGACTGTCCAGGGGAGGTGGTCCGAAACAGAAAAGGCATTGCCCATTAACATACTGTAAATTTGGTAGGCGCGCCTGGCTCCGAGGGCCTGGACGTTCAGATTGTCCTGTGAGGATTCAATCTGATAATGCCACAGCAGTGGCCTATATCGATCACCAAGGGGGCACCAGGAGTCACGCAGCCCAGAGGGAGGTGAACCATAACCTGCCTTGGGCAGAGAGGCTTGTACCTTGCCTATCGGCAGTCTTCATTCCAGAAAAAGAAAATTGTCAGACGGACTTCTTGAGTCGGCAGCAGTTGTTCCTGGGGGAAAGGTCCCTTTCCCCCCGACATCTTCCTGGCCATCTGCCAAAGATGGGGGATCCCGGATGTAGATCTATTGGCATCCAGGTTCAACAAGAAATTGAACAACTTTGTGTCAAGGACAAGGCATCCACTCGTGTTGGTAACTCCTTGAGATCAGTTTTTACTGACTTATTCTGCTGCTACCACAGCTTCTTCGCAGGATCAAGGAGAATGGAAAGCCGGTGGTTCTTGTAGCCCCGGCATGGCCCAGAAGATCCTGGTACTAGGATAAGCCGAACATACCCGCGTTCGGTTCGCACCAGAACCGTCGAACCGACCGACCGTTCGCGCGAACATTTAGAACCCCATTGAAGTTAATGGGACTCGAACGTTCGAATTCAAAAACGCTCATTTTAAAGACCAATATTCAAGTTATTGTTGGAAAACGTCTTTGAGAACCCGGGTCTTGCCCCAGGGAAGATGTATCAATGGAAAAAAGTTTAAAAAACTGTTGTTTTTTCAGGAGCAGGACTCTTGAAAAAGTGACCATTTTTAAAACTTACATCTTCCCTCAGGCAAGACCCGAGTTCTCAAAGACGTTTTCACAGGCAAGCTATAGACACCCAGCAGGTACAATATTTAAAGGAATTTTTTTATTTTATTTATTTAAGCATCATTAAAATCACTGCTTCAGGAGCAGCGATTTTAATAATGTTTAAATAAAAAAAAATGAGATTCCTTTAACTATTGTACCTGCTGGGTGTCTATAGTTTGCCTGTGAAAACGTCTTTAAGAACCCGGGTCTTGCCCCAGGGAACATGTATCAATGGAAAAGACTTTTAAAAAATTTCGTTTTTTCAGGACTCCCGAAAAACGACTGTTTTTAAACCTTTTTTCCATTGATACATGTTCCCTCGGGCAAGACCCGGGTTCTCAAAGACGTTTTCACAGGCAAACTATAGACACCCAGCAGGTACAATAGTTAAAGGAATCTTTAATTTTTTTTAATTTTAAACATTATTAAAATCGCTGCTCCAGGAGATAAACTGACTAGCCTGCCTGCCTGCTCTATCTAGCTATATAAAAAGACAATCTCTCTGTCTCTCTGACTGCTCTCATTAACAAGCCGGAACACACTACACGAGGCCGCCCAGCAGGCGGCCTTTTATAGTGTGGGGCGTGTGCTAAAGCCCTGAGCCATAATTGGCCAAAGCCACCCAGGCTTTGGCCAATTATGGCTCTTCGTTTTTTGCACGCTGTGATTGACCAAGCATGCGGGACATACAGCATGCTTGGCCAATCATCAGCGCGCAATGCCGCAGTGAATTATGGGCCGTCTTGCATCACTCGAATTTGGCGCGAACGACCGCTTTTGTTCGAATTTCGTCGAACAGACAATCGTATCGAACGCGAAGCTCATCCCTACCTGTTACACAGAGATTGTAAAATTTTGCAGCAGGGGACCAATGGACCCTTCCGATATGTCCAGACCTGCACTTGCAGGGACCAGTGTTCCACCCTTCCTTACAAACTCTAAATGTAATGGTTTGGCTATTAAAACCCACATTCTAAAGAATCAGGGGCTTTCTGGGTTGGTAGTATCTACACTGATTAATGCATGGAAACCAGCCTCCAGAGTTATATATTAGAGTCTGCAAGACATATGTGTCTTGCTCCGAATCCAAGGTTTGGCATCCTCGGAAGTATTTCATAGGTAGAATGCTTGCCTTTCTACAGTTGGGGGTAGAAATTAAGCTGGCCTTGAGTACTATCAAGGGTCAGGTCTTGGCCTTATCAATATTGCTTCAACAACCACTTGCAGGACATTCTTTGGTCCGGGCCTTCATACAAGGGGTAACACAGATCAATCCACCAGTTAAGTCACCCTTGTGTCCATGGGACCTGAATTTGGTTTTGTCGTTATTGCAAAAACAGCCTCTACAGCCTCGTTCTGCGGAAGAAAAGTCATTACATTCTCTAGATGTAGTGAGAGCAGTTAGTCTATCTGAAATGGACTGCTCTGATTCGGGAAATGTATGTTTTGTTTGTACTGCCAGAAGGCCCCAGGAAGGGGTAGGCAGCATCAAAATCTTCTATTTCTAAGTGGATTTGGCAAGTTATTGTTCAGGCTTATGGTTTTGAAAAGGATTCCACCTTTTCAAGTTAAAGCGCACTCTAACAGAGCAGTTAGTGCTTTGTGGACAGTGCATCACCAGGCCTCCATGATTCAGGTCTGTAAGCCCGCAACTTGGTCTTCAGTCCATACATTCACTAGATTCTATGAGGTGGATGTAAAAAGGCATGCGGCTATCGCCTTTGGGCGCCCTGCTTTATTTTGTCTCCCTCCCCTCAAATGGCATTGCTTTGGGACATCCCACATAGTTATTACTATAAAATAAAGAGAATTTGTAGGACTTTAAATGAGTCTAGAACCAAAGGGGTAATGCCTCCATCCCGGGTATCATTGTAAGAGGGGGAGAAAGGGAGAATGGACGAAGGTGGGACTGTAAATGGAACACACAGCAGTACAATATAAGAATAGGAAGTCGAGCGACTGGTAGGATCATGTTTTATAGTTTTTATTTATAAGAACTCGTATAGCATTTTATGGGCATGCAGTCTCTTATTAATAACATTTGAGTCACATAAAATACAGATTACAAAACGATCCGTAGTTGCATATAATAATTCTTATATATAGTTATTACTATGCAGCTCTGTGTCCTGTGGTGTACGAAAAAGAAGATGGGCCACAGAGGTCCTGCCCCTCTTGTTGGGATACTTATTGCTTTGCTACAAAAACTGAGGTACTCCCTGTATGGAAGGGGTTATATAGGGAGGGGATTTTCTGTCTTGGGTGCGCCATTGTCATCACCTGAAGGTGGCCTATAACCCACATAGATATTACTATGCAGCTCTGTGTCCCTTGATGTACTCGAAGAAAAGGATTTTACAGGTAAGCTGTTATAAAGTTCCTATTTTTTTTTTTTGTCATGTGTCTGTTTTTTTCTTTTTTTTCTTTTACCTTGTATTATCTTGTTTACCTGTATTATCATATTAAATATTGTGATCATAACTTGTTATTTCTGCTCTTATGCTATAACTGCCATGCAAAGGCAGGAAGAACGTAATGTGTGACAATTCACTAACAACTAATTCTACTAAAACATCAGCACCTGTAAGAAGCCCTATCCCTATTGTTGAGTTGTCACTGATTTACTTAACCCATAACCACAAGATTTTTACTCCTTCTTTTTCTTTTTCTTTTTTATAGTCGATACTCCTGACCCTTATGTTGAATTATTCATTTCATCCGTACCGGACGGCAGAACGAGAACAAAGCATTTCAACAATGATATTAATCCAGTTTGGAATGAAACATTTGAATTCATTTTGGACCCAAACCACGATAATATATTGGAGGTACGTAGTAGTAGTTAAAAAATTGCTATATTTGTAAAGTATTTTAATGCTTAAAACTGAACCCCAGGATTCTGCCAGTAACAAGAAACCTTTAGATCTAAAATATCCAAACTATAACCTAGTGCTTTAAAGGGGGCCTTCGGTATTTTTTTTGTCTTTCCATCTATTAAATCTTCTGCCCTTGTTGTTTTAACTTTTAGATAGTAAAACATTATTTTCTGCCAGTAAATACCTTATACAACCCACTTCCTGTCTCTTGTCTGGTCATTAGCCTAGGCTGATGACATAATACACAGCTCTCTCTCTCTCTCACTCTCATGAGTTTTCCAGGAAGGAAGGGGGGGGATGAGTCGTAGGAGGGCCAATGAGTGCTTCAGAGTTGGAGGTGTGCCTCTGTGTTAATGAAGTAAACAGGCAGCAGCTTCAGCTGCCCACGGTTAAAATGGATGCAGCCAGACTTGAGGTGAGATATCTGCAGCGTATTTGGCAAGTACAGAATCACAGTATATGTAAAATATGCAAAGTTGTTTGGGGGAAGCTTCAGAATGGCAAAGATGTTTTTAATACAAGAAAAAACAATTTGGAAAATGTCTACGAATAACAATCATCACTTGGTTCTTGCAAGTGTTCACTTTTGTTTGCATACTAAACGCCACACTGCCTGGTTAACACATCAAATCTGGTACATACCTTTTTAAAGATCAAGATATCTGTAGCCACATTACACAGGCACAAACACTGATCTGATAGCAAAACCAGTTATAAACACATTTGTACGCGTGAACACCTAGAGATTAGATGTTTAATGCATTTATAAATTTTGAGCAAAATAAAATGAAGGTGTATGTATAGGCAAAACCGTTAAAAAATGTAATACATCTCTCTAATACCTGCACATTTCCCCACATTTGTCTTTAGAGTACAGAAAAAAATGTGCAATATGCTGCACTGAAATCTGCACCAGTCCACCCTCCCCTTTGTTATGAAGATAAGGATAAGAAGAGGTATCGTGATCCTAGCACACTTCCTGTCCTAGGATCACACCACTGCTCCTCCATATATACAGTATAGCGAGTGAATGTTGTCACTCCAGGACAGGAAATGTGTTACTGACAGAACCCTCAAAGGTGAGCGGTTCAGAACAGAGACACCTTTCTTTTTCATAGATCATGGGACACAGTCAGGCTAATATCATTACCTGCTGGGTTATACTTAATCATCAGGTGAACGACACTGGTAGATCAAAGATCTTTAGACAGGAAGTGCCCCTCCCTATATAACCCTTCCCATATGGGCAACACATTCCTTATTTTTATTTTTTTTTATGTTCCTATTTAACCACTGTTTAACCATTATTTGTTCCTTATTTTCCCCAATTACAGTACCTCCCCCTCTCCTTTCAGCTATTTTCAGTGATTTTAAAGTGTCTGATTTATTAAGTCAGAAGCTACACCTTTTTGTAGCTGCTGACTTTTAACTTTTAAGTACAATACAACCAATTTTTTTTCCAGACTTTTGAAGCCTAAGCCCTGTCTATGCAGTGGAAAGTAAAACTCAAGCCTAGTACACACTGAGTTTTTTTATCCCGCTGGGTTGAACAAAAGAAACTGTCAGCTCAGGTTGGACTCTAACAACTCCACTACATTAAATCAATAACTAGTAATGCCAAAACATTTCAGATTGCATGTGGCTTTCTGTAAATATATACAGGAGCGAGTGACACGTTTCAGTTTTTCTTTTTGTATTACAATATTTAAATTGAATTGGTTGCTAAGGGTACAGTTATACGTGTGTGTGTGTGTGTGTTTTTTATATATAAATAAGTGCCCCTTTTCTCGTAGATAACACTAATGGATGCTAACTATGTGATGGATGAAACTTTGGGTACAACAACATTTCAAATTTCTTCACTAATACCTGGAGAGAAAAAAGAGGTTCCATTTACATTTAACAAAGTAAGTAGAAAAATAGAAAAATCTGATATTTTAAAGCAGTGTTAAACTCAAAAACATTTTATATATTGCAGCTTGCCAATTCTTAGATGTGATGGCTGCATTTATTGCTTTTTAAGGCTTGTTAAGGCTTTCTTCTATTTTTATCCGATGATCCTATCAGTAAGTCTGTCTTTTTTTTTTTTTTTTGACAGGGGTGTTTACATTGATCAGCTTTTATTTATTCATGTGAAACCTTTATCCCAAAATAAAAAATATTTTCTGCAACACTCCCCTACCCATACTGCTGCTTAAAGGTGCCCCCTGTGTTCCTTCGTCAAGAGTGTCAAGTCTTCGTGCACAAATGACATTGAAAACTCTTCTAAAAAGCAGCCTTTTGGCAGAAAAAACTCCTGCTGCTTGTAAAAGTGTGTAACCCTGTTAAAGCATTTTAGTGGTTAGGCGTTCAATTGGTTCTAAAGGCAGAAGGTTTTTGATCTTGCTACATTCTATAATATAATAATAATTTATTCTGCTATTGAAATGTATTAATGCTTACGCGCTAAACACGACTAGAGTTAACAAGCGTCAAAATGTGTTAACGCACATTACCAAGTTTCAGGCGTTTTTTCTCCCAAACTCTGCTGCTCCTGGGCACACTGGCTGTGTTTAATTTTTTTTCTGCCTCTAAAAATGGTTCTAAAAGTCTGTGTGCATTGGCACATACAGCCTTAAAGTATTCATACCCCTTGACATTTTCCACATTTTGTTACAACCAAAAATGTAAATGGACTTTTATGCGATAGACCAACACAAAGTGGCACATAATTGTGAAGTGGAAGGAAAATGATAAATGGTTTTTATTTTATTTTTTTACCAATAAATATCTGAAAAGTGTGGTGTGCATCTGTATTCAGCCTCCTTTACTCTGATACCCCTAACTAAAATCTAGTGGAACTTCAGAAGTCGCCTAAATAGTAAATTGAGTCCACCTGTGTGTAATTTAATCTCAGTATAAATACAGCTGTTCTGTGAAGTCGTTAGTTTTTTTTAGAGGACCTTGGTGAACAAAGCGCATCATGAAGGCCAAGGAACACACCAGACAGGTCAGGGGTAACGTTGTAGAGAAGTTTAAAGCAAGGTTAGGTTATAAAAATATATCCTAAGCTTTGAACATCTCACAGAGCACTGTTCAATCCATCATCCGAAAATTAAGAGTATGGCACAAATGCAAACCTACCGTCCACCTAACCTCCACCTAACCTGACAGGCCAGGCAAAGAGCATTAGTCGGGGAAGCAGCCACGAGGCCCATGGTAAATCTGGAGGAGCTGCAGAGATCCATAGCTCAGGCGGGAGAATTTGCCCAAAGGACAACTACTAGTCGTGAACTTCACAAATCCTGGCCTTTATGGAAGTGTGGCAAGAAGAAAGCCATTGTTGAAAGAAGCCAAAAGGAGACCCATTTGCAATTTGCAAGGATCTATGTGGGGGACACGGCAAACATGTGGATGAAGGTGCTTTGTTCAAATGAGACGACATTTTTACTTTTTGGCCTAAAAGCAAAACTCTGTGTGGCAGAAAACTAACACTGCACATTACACTGAACACACAATCCCCGCTGTGAAACATGGTGGTGGCAGTATTATGTTGTGGGGATGCTTTTCTTTAGCAGGGACAAGGAAGATGGTCAGAGTTGATGGGAAGATGGATGGATCCAAATACATGACAATCTTAGAAGAAAACCTGTTGGTCTGCAAAAGACTTGAGACATGGGCAGAGGTTCACCTTCCAGCAGGACAACAACCCTAAACATAAAGCCAGAGCTACAATGGAATGGTTTAGATCAAAGCATATTCATGTGTTAGAATGGTCCAATCAAAGTCCAGACCTAAATCCAATTAATAATCTGTGGCAAGACTGTTAACAGATGCTCTTCATCCAATCTGACAGAACTTGAGCAAAGAAGAATGGGGGAAAATGTCACTCTCTAGATGTGCAAAAGCTGGTAGAGACATCCCCAAAAACACTTGCAGCTGTAATTGCAGTGAAAGATGGTTCTACAAAGTATTGACTCTGGGGGGCTGAATAAAAATGCACCCCACACTTCTAAACAAAAATTGAAAACCATTTATCGTTTCAATTTCCACTTTACTATTATGTACCACTTTGTTGGTCTATCACATAAAATCCCAATAAAATACATTTATGTCTTTGGTTGTAACATAACAAAATGTTTAAAATCTCAAGGGCTATGAATATTGTTGTTTTTTTTTTTTTTTTAAGGCACTATAGGCCAACATGCAAGGGAGATTGGCAGGCTGCAAAATATTACATTTTTCATTTAGGGTTTAATACCACTTCAAAGAAATCGGGTCAGAAACCTGAATAATTTAAACTGCTCATACTGTATAATGAAAAATTGGTAGCCATTACCCCCAGGCCCAGGAGACTCTGAAGATGCAGTCTGTCGCTATGGTGGTATGACCTGCAAGGGGAACGGTGAAGGGTTTGCTGCCCAGCACTCAGGCCTTTTTAATTATATTTATATGCAACTATTCATAATGCCTATAAATTTCAGATTGCTGGTCAGGTCTTAGTCTGGGACAGACATTTCAGTGTACAGGAAGTCAGTGAATAGTTTTTGCCAGTTTCATTGATAAATATGATGTAATATTATTGTTACAATGTATTCAGACTAATTATATTATGTACAAACTGAAGGGATGTCAGCCTAAGCAACCTCACAAATTAAAGTGTTTTTATTTATGTTCCTATTTAACCACTGTTAACCATTAGTTAATTCTTATTTTCCCCAATTACTGTACCTCCCCCTCTCCTTTCAGCTATTACATTTTTTCATTGATGTGTAATTTTTGAATTTTTATAAAAATTATAAAAAGCAATCTTTAAAAAAAAAAATATATATATATACAATCAACAATGTGTCATAATCGAGTTAGTTTAATAAGTAAACAACCATTCACCAAATGTCTGCTTGACAAAAAATATTGTGCCAGAAGAGTTCATAGGGAAAAAATAGATGTGTATCCACCACCATGTCCAATTGGTAATTGAATCCTCAAGTGTGTGTCCACATTGTACCCTTAAGTAGATTAAAAACTCACCAGAAATATATGCTGTAAGTAAGCGATACAGCACAGCCCGATTTTAAAATCGGGTCGCTTGCTCCTTCTCTGTCATCACAGATTTCATCAAAAGACGCAGCGTCTTTAAGCCTTCAGGTGGCAGTAGGGAACCACATCACTGTATCAAAAAACCACACCACATGAGGAAAATAAATAAAACCATAATGCAGTATTTGTTGTTAAAGAGAAACTGCAGTCTGTTCACATTATTTGTAAAAATAAAAAATAAAAAACATCGTTGCCGTTCTGAAGCTTCGCTCTAACCACTTTGCATATATTATATGTACTGCGATTCTTTACTTGCCAAATATGCTGCAGAAATCTCCCTCCACTGAGTCTGGCTGCATCCATTTTAACTGTGGGCAGCTAAAGCTGCAGCCTGTTCACTTCATGGATTTACACAGACACACATAGGCCTCCAGCTCTGGTACTCTGACTGAGAAAGAGCTGTGCATGATGTCATACGCCTAGAGTTTTTACCAGACAAGGAACAGGATGTGGGCTGTATTAGGTATTTACTGGCAGAAAAAAAGGGCAGAGGATTTAATGGAAAGGTGAAAAAAAATAATAAAGTTCTGCTTTAAATATGCAGGTACATCAGTAAAATGTCCAAAGAATCAAAACTATAATGCCAAACTCACATACTGAGCCACTGCTGCTAACTACAATAGGGAGAGGCAGGAAATGTCTTGCTAAAAACTGTAATAGTTGACATCACACAGGAGGAAGAACAGAGTAACATACCAATGGCACCAAAATAAACAGGCTGTGGCAGCACATCTTGTATGCCCATGAAAAAACGATGTTGTATTACTTTTGTAAGTACAGGGGCTTAAAGTGGATGTAAACACTTTTTTTTTTTTTTTCTTCTTTAAAAAAAAATAAAAATAAGGCTTGTATCGTATACAGTATAGGAGTTCATGGTATCTGTGCCCAGTCTTGCCACAAAGAGTTAATCCAGCTCTGAGCAGTTCCATTATCTTTTTATAGTAAGATAAAAGCTGAAAGGCAGAGGAATAGGAGTTGGTTCTTCTGTGCTGTGAGTGACAGGTGATTTACATATCTCATGCACAAGTGTGAGACATTCTGTGTACTTTCCATCCCCCCTACTTTCTTTTGGTTGTT
Source organism: Rana kukunoris (assembly GCA_029574335.1). Taxonomy (NCBI): domain Eukaryota; kingdom Metazoa; phylum Chordata; class Amphibia; order Anura; family Ranidae; genus Rana; species Rana kukunoris. The sequence goes on along the minus strand of CM056055.1, from coordinate 100,272,316 downwards.
GGTGATCATGGGGCATAATCCATGAGAACAGCAGAACTTTAGTGTAAGAAATATGGATGCCTGGCCAAGGGGAGTGTAGAGGTGAGTGGGGAGTCTACTGACATCAAGACTCCACCCACCGAGCTCCAGACAACAGACCCACAGAATCTGCAGTTTTTTGGGTCTTGGAACAGACGGAGGGGTGACATTTGACAGTTAAAGGGGTTGTAAAACAAAAATATTTTCCTCTTAAATTAAAGTCTGACAGTAGCTGATAAAGTAAAAAGGAATGTTTTGCATTATAACTAGTTTGATACCTGTTGAAATCAAGCTGTTTTATTCACCTCTGTCACTCCTGAATCGTTATTCTCACTGACTTCCTGGTTTGCGGTGCACATTCATTCTTGCTACATTACGGCCTAATGGGAACTACAGTTCCCATTAGGCTTAGCCTCCATGCCTGTGAGAGATAAGAGAGCATCTTCACGCTGGGCTGTAGTCATAGGGAGGGGGTGAGCACATTCTGCTTTCCACCATGCAAAACGGCTCAGGTGCTGGTGGAAAGCAAGAAGAGGAGAGACAGGAAATGGCATTTTCAAACCTGGATTACTGTATTTTGGAGGTTAACAGGAAAAACTAGGTACGTGATATTTAAATGCTCTATCTCGGCAAGCAATTGATCTAATAAAAAATAAACCTTTAGGGCCAGATTCAGGTAGATGCGCGCATCTTTTCGCCAGCGTAGCGCAACGCATATACGCTGCGCTGACGCAAACTAGCGAGTGAAGTACAGCATTCACCAAGCGCATGGGGTTACTTTGCGACGGAGTAACGAAGATGCGTTGGTGCAACCCGACGCAAGTGGAAGTGGGTGTGATCATATGTAAATGATGGGCGGAGCCCAGCGCAGAGGCTTACGTTCAGCGCATCATCCACGGAGCATGCGCAGTGAGAGAGGCTTCAGTCGGCCCCCTGTGCGCATGCTCACAACTTCCGTCGGCACCACTTCACGGGAAACGCCAGCGCAATGTGTTCCGTTGCGCGTATAAAAGCGCCAGCGCCATTCCGGCGCAAAAGTATTTCCGTTTCCCCCCACCCCAGGGAAGTTACTTTTTGCTCTGTTATGGCTGCTCCCGCTACCCCCAAAGAGAGGAGGAACCTCAATTTCAATGCCCAGGAGGTCTCTGTGGTCATCTCTGCTATGGAGACTTATAATGATTTTCTGCATGGGAAGAAAAGTAGGAAGACCAGCCGGGAGAGGAAGCAGGCCATCCTGGACACCATTGCTGGCAGGGTGAATGTGTTGGGGTACTCCACCCGGACTGCTGGTGATATCCAGAAAAAGATAAATGACCTGCGGCGCAAGGTCCGTGGCAAGGTGGCCACCATCCGGAGCCATGAGCGGGGCACAGGTGGTGGACCCCCATGTCCGGTCAGCCTGACCACAGAGGAGGAGGTGGTCGCCCGATGCCTGGAGAGGGAGCAATTGGAGGGGTTACCAGGCTATGATTCTGTGGAGGAAGGCTCCAGGACAGGTAAGTGTTTTTTATCCCCTATTTGGTGTGTTGCATGTGGGGGGGAGGGTACATGTGCCAAGTGTGTGGGACCACCCAACATGTGTCTGCTTTGTGTCATCCACAGATGACGGAGCTGGGCCATCATCTGTTGGCGGCCAGTCCACCCCATCCCCCCAACGGCATCTTGTGCCCGAGCCCATGGGTGGTGAAGAGACCGAGGTGTAGGGGAGTGCCCACACCACACCTGCAGAGGTCGTTGAGGAGCAGCCTGTTGTGGCAGAGCAGGACATAATATTATTTTTGGAGGAGTCCTCCTCTTCTGCAGGACCCTCTCAGATCCCTTCCCCCATCATAGGAAGCCCCTCAAGGGCGACTCCATCCCCCCGGGGACAACCATCTACTGGTCCCAGGAAGGCCACCCGTAAGACCAGGGGGGTGTCTGATCTGGTCCAGGACCAGGTGGCGAGGGATCACGCCAGGCAGACCCAGCAAATGGGGGACATAGTTGGGCACCTGGACAGAGTGGCTGACAACCTGTGCTCCGTGGCCCAGATACCTTCTGCAGTGCAGGATGTCAGCTGCAACTGCGCTGCAGTGGTGACCAGTCTGGGGGAGGTGCAGGGTGATATAAGGCACCTCACTGCAGCCGTCCAGGCAAACACTGCTGCCATCCGGGACCAGGGGAGGCAGAGTCGGCGGGCCCAGCATTACCAGGTCACCCGGCAGGTCAGGATGCAGGCCCAGCAGCTCAGGGTGCAGGCCCAGACCAATTCGTACCTCGGCCGGATTGCCGTGGCCTTGGAGGGCATGCAGGCCACACCTGCCAGGAGTGGCCCACCCGGGGATCAGCCACCTCCAGATGCCCCCCCACCCCCACCCACTCCATCCAGGCAGCTGAGGAGCCAGAGAGGGGCCACCAGAAGGAGCCCCCGGTATCCCCGATGTTTTTTTTTTATTTTCTTTTTTTTTTGTATGCTCAGGTTATGAGATTTTTATATTCTTTTTTTTGAATGCTCAGGATATGAGATTTTTATTTAATTTTTTTTGAATGCTGAGGATATGAGATTTTTATTTTGTGATTATGCTCTGGATATGAGATATTTTATTTTTTGATACTGCACACGTTGCAGTGTGAATGGTGTGTGAATGTGAGGGGGTGGCACTCCTGCCAGTAAGGGGTGTCACCCTCGGCCGTGGTGGTGAAGTTAACCCCACGGCTGTATGAATGACGTGTGAAAGGTGTATGAATGGACAGCGACATCATTGGGGCCTTGACGCTGGCGTTGCTGCTCCCAAGTCCTACATGTTGGACTTGGGCTAATCCAATGTGATGTGGATGTGGTGTGTGTGATCTAGGGACATCAGTGGTGTGCATGCGTGCATTGTCCGTGTGATCAATGTTTTTGTTTAGTGTCCAAAGATGCCTACGGCGAGGACCCTCCTGACTGCTCTTCCATCAGCAGACTGGTTCTCCTCTGGCAGGTGGGGACTGTGTGGGTCGGGGGTCAGGTCATCACATATGTCAATCTGCAGGCCTTTTCTCATAGCAAAGTTGTGCAGAATGCAACATGCACCAATGATCTGACACAGGACGGTAGGGGAATACAATAGGGTCCCCCCGGACTTATCCAGGCAGCGGAAACGGGACTTCAGGAGCCCAAATGTTTGCTCCACCACTGCACGGGTTTTGATATGTGCCGCATTGTATCTTCTCTCTTCTCTGGTTTGGGGGTTCCGGAAAGGAGTCATTAGATGGGGTCCCAGTGCATATGCAGAGTCACCTGTAAGGGAAAAGACAGGAGGATGTTAGTCATGCATGTGCCCCTTGTGATGTGCATCATGGGAGGGGATAGTCATGCCTGCCACCCATGTCACTCACCAACCAGCCAGCTGTCCCCATACATGTTCTGCTCGAATTCTGCTGGGATGGGGCTCTGACGGTATATGAAGCTGTCATGGCTGGACCCGGGGTGTTTGGCACGGACGTGCCATATGAGGCGTTGGGCATCGGCTATCACCTGTACGTTGATGGAGTGCCAATGCTTCCGATTGCGGTATATGTGCTCTGTGGCACTGGGGGGCTGGAGTGCCACATGTGTGCAATCAATGGCCCCCACAGTGCGTGGGAATCTGGCAATGCTGTAGAAATCTGTAATTGCCTTCAGCCGCAGCTCCTCCGTGGTTGGTCTGATGAACTGGTTGGACATGCGTCTGAGGATTGCAGGGACAACCTGGTGCACACATCTGCTCATGGAGGACTGTGACATCCCAGCCACCACTCCACTTGTATGCTGGAATGATCCACTTGCAAGGAAATGAAGTGTTGCCAGGACCTTCACCAGTGGCTGCACTGCTTGTGAGCGGTGTGTCTTGCTGGTGATGTCACCCTGCAGGGTTGTGGTTAGTTCAAGTATTGCATCTGGGCTGAATCTGAAGAGGCGATACACCTCCTCATCCCCCATGCCAAAGAGGCTCATGCGCGTGCGGTATATCCTCTCACGTGCCCGCCTCCTCCGTACCGGGGGACCCAGTACTAGTGCTAGGACCGCGACTGCCCCTGGCATGTTGGCACACAGAGGTGTTGTCCTTGCACGTGTGGTTGTTCAGCTTGCTAGTTTCGTCGGTAACACTGCTGCTGTAGCTGCTCTCCTGCTGACCTGAGGCCATCTGGAGTAAAGATAAAGCAGCTATTTGTAGAAATAACTTTGCGCCCGACGGACGAGATACGCGCGGCACATGTAGCCAGCGTATGGTGTTAATCCGTTCGCGAATCGGGAAATCTCGCTCATTTGCATATTTGCAGGGGAAATCAATAGGCACGACTGATGCGCCAAGCGAAATTATGCGCTGACGAGACTCTGGCGTCGGAAAGTTAAGCCGATCGGAAATGGCCCGTTTTCTGTCGCATCTAGTTTGGTGGGTACGGCCACATAGATACGACGGCGCATATTCACAGTTGCGCGGCGCATATCGAAATACTCCAGCGCAAGTCTTGCTGAATCTGGCCCTTAGTGTTCCTTTAAGGATACATGCAGGAGGCATGTACAGTATATCCTTACAGATCAGCACTATGGCAGTAGTTCAGAAAGGATGAGAGTGGGTTTACATCCACTTTAAATGGGGGGGGGGGGGGTGACGACCTGTTTATTTTTTAACATTTTTCCTACAAACTTGCTCCAAAAAATATTTGTTTTGCAAGACAATAAAGGATATAGCTTGTAGTAAAAGTATAGTTGATCTCCACAGCTATTGGGTGTACAGTACTTTGTTTAATAAATCAGATTTTGTTATGTGCATAAAACAATTCTACAGTTCTTAGTTATGTTGTGAGGCACTCTCCTGAAATCCTTTAGAGCACAGGTGTCAAACACAAGGCACACGGGCTGAATACAGCCCCTCCAAGCCATTTGATGTGGCCCTTGCACCTCTCCTGCAGCTGCAGGAGAGCTCCTGCCCTCCTCTGGTCCTCTTTCAGACCACTACTTTCTGCATTCAAGTAATGCATAGAGGTTATCCCCATAAAGAAAGGGGGTGCACTGTAATGTAAGAGAGAGTGGGGGACTCAACTTCTGATGGCAGGGTGGCTCTTAAAATCTAATATATGGGGAAGGGGATGTGCTGGACATCTAATCTTAGGCCTCGTACACACGATCGGACATATCCGATGAAAACGGTCCGTGGACCATTTCCATCGGATATGTCCGATCGGGAGTTTGATCCGATGGCATGTACACACCATCGGATCAAATTCCCCGCCGCCGGACGGCGCGGTGACGCGGCGGTGACGTTGACGCCGCCACGTCACCGCCACGTCACCGCACCAGGAAGTTAAACACTTCCGCGCATGCGCCGAATCCATTCGGCAGCGGCGCGAAGGCGGTGGGGGACGACATGTCTGCTGGTAAGTGTACTAACCAGCAGACATGTCGGGCGGACAGATTCCACCGGATGGATTTCAAAGCATGCTTTGAAATCTGTCGGGTGGAGAAATCTGTCCGCTAGCCCATACACACGAGCGGAGATGTCTGCTGAAACGGTCCATCGGACCGTTTTCAGCGGACATATCCCCTCGTGTGTACGAGGCCTTACAGATACAGCCGGCCCTTTTGAGGGCAATCATAGAGCTGATGCGGCCCACAATGAAATTGAGTTTGACACCACTGCTTTAGAGGATCCTTTCAATCACATCTGAGGGGATTGGCTCTCTCCCACTTGCACAAGGGGAATTCGGGAGATAAACAATAGAGTTTAAAGTCCTAAATAAAAAATAAACAAAGGGGGAAGGCGGGAGGAACACTCTTCAAATTTCATTAAAAAAAAACCACTTTATTAAATTAGGCTTAGCCTAGCACTCATTGGGGGAAAAAAAAAATTCTGGCCTGGAACTCTAAGGAGAAGCAGATGTGTGCCATACTTCCTAGCATGCTTGACAGCTCAACATTGCAGAGGACAGAAGATTCTCTGTCACAGCTCCGCAGCGCTGCTGACCACAGTATTTGCTTCTACTCGCCACTTCCAGCTTCTCCCCCTCTCTCCCCTCTGTGGACATTGCTAGTGCACTGGAGTGATGAAAATGTGACTGCATTTTTTTTTATAGACAGTGGTTTTACCCATTTTAACTAAATACAGTTGGTTTTATGACCTCTGAGTAGTGTGGTGTTCATACCTATGCGATCCGATTCTTGCACCTTTTCACAGTTTGCACTGTGATCTGTGAACCAATCTTGGGGTGTCTCTGTTTACAGATGTCAGTGTGAACCAGTGTGCGTTGCGGGTACCGGCTTTGAACCGCAGGTTTCCTGCATTGCACCAGTGTGAACCGGAACTAAAGGTTAATAACTGCTTCAGAAAATGCAGTGGCATTATCATTTATGACAGGTCTTTCTTTATCGTACATCACGGGACACAGAGCGCATAGCCATTACATATGGGTTATATGGGTACCTTCAGGTGTGGACACTGGTGTAATCAACTTCACAGGAAGTTCCTCCCTATATAACCCCCTCCCACTGAGAGTGCTTCAGTTTTTTCGCCAGTGTCTTAGGTGTTGGTCACGTCTAGCTGTCCCTCGGAGGTCTCGGGACCCAGGATAGCTAGCCGGATCCGTCCGAAGTGCTTCAAAGCCAAGGAGTACGGTACCCGGGCCCTGCCTGCGTGGGGTGTTGCCTATAATGCCTCTCCTTGGAGGGCTGGATTCTGGGCTCCAGTGCCTTGGTCTCTCCCAGGACTAAACGCTACTGATGCCAGGATGCTATATAGGTCCAGGGGTGTGGGTTCCTTAACACAGGACCCCGGTCCCTGAAGGTCCGAGACAATACCCACGGAGATGGGGGAAGATTGGGCCTCTTGCAGTTTGCAATACCCTGCGGCGTGGAGCAGGTAAGAGGGAACCTGCGGGACTTGGTTCGACAGTAGGTATCCCCCTGGGGGTTCTGGGTTGGCTAATGGTATGCTTGTGCATCAGCCACTATCTCCACTATGTCTGTGTGGGCAGGATGGGATACTAATGTTTACCCAGATAACATGTAGATATATGTATACTTGTGTAAGATATATATTTGCTACTCACCCCAGGTCTGCCTGTTAGCATTGATACTGCAACCCCACATGTTTTAAAGAGGAAATTGCTGGTGAAATCTCCTGTTTCTTAGGAAGCCCATGGGGACAGCTTCCTCTCTGTGTGTGCACTACAATAAGATTAGTGCTTACCTGGTGTCTGTTGGTGCTGCCTGGCGCTGGTCCATGTTGTTTCCTCTGCTCTGCTTCCTCCATGTTGTTTTCAGCGTGGGGGGGTGCGCGCGCGTGCACGCCGCCTTTTATAGCGTCGGCGTGCGTTTGGGGGGCGGGCCAGCAGCGTCAGGGTCTGTTTAAAGGTAAAACTTTTTCTCTGGCTGGTCTTTCCCTCCTGGAAGCAGAGGAAGAAGGATACAGAGCGTGCAGCTGGGTCTTTTGGCCACACAGGAACACCTAGTGGCGGTTTTGTGGATCTTCAGGTCTAGGACTTAGTTCCACTATTGACCAGAAAAAAAAAAAAAGAAAGGAGTTTTTTGCTTAAAGGGACTCAGCCTTAGATCCAGCAGTATCTGAGTCTACCTTGGACTCCGGCTAACAGGCATTGGTGTGTCAATACTCACAGGTTTCCTCAGTATTGCCACCTCCCAGGCGGGTAAAAAAAAAAAAAAAAAAAAGAAATTAATTTTTTCATTTTCCTCATACCTGTCCTCATATTGGTTACTCCTAGCTACAACAGTCAGGTGTTGGCTATAGGGGTGACTCAAGGTTGTACAATGGCTCCAAAGGGATCTGGACCAGCCAAGGCTGCTAAAGGTGCCAAGAAACAAAAGGGGTCTCCATCGGGGTCAGAGGATTTGGGCCAGGCTTCAACGGCCCCACCCTCGCCAGTTAGACCACCGAGTAGCATAGTACAAGAGCCATTGGGGGTGCTGGGGGCAGAGGCGGCCCCCGATCCACCCATTCCCGTTTACGTGACGGAAGAAATGCTAGCAGCCACCATGGGTGGGCTAGAGAAAAGGTTAACTGCGTTGTTTGCCTGTCCTTTGCCAAGTAGCAAGCGGGCTAGATCCCCCTCACCCAGTGTGGGGTTTTCAGATGCGGAGGTCTCCTCTTCAGAGGAACGGGACCCACAAGGGGATCAAGCAGACCCGACGGTTCAGACAGGGAAGGTTCCACTATAGATGAATATTTTTCGGCCTCTCAAGCGGAGAGCCTGTGGATCCAGTCTTTGACAGATATGGTTCGCACTGCCTTTAAACTTCCAGTGCCAGAACTAGTAGCCCCTGAGGTTTCCTCATTGGGTTCTTTAAAGGCTCCATTAACTTGTGCGTCTTTTCCAATGCACCCCCTTCTGCGGAACGTGATTTACCAGGATTGGGCTCGACCTGATAGAATCTTTGTCACTCCTAAAAGATTCTCTATTCTCTATCCTATGGAAGAGGAATATTTAAAGAAATGGGCACTCCCCACAGTGGACGCGGCCATTTCCTGCGTGAATAAATCCCTGACCTGTCCGGTTGAAAATGTCCAGATGTTCAAGGATCCGGTCGACAAGAAATTCGAGACCCTACTGAAAGCCGCTTTCACCTCAGTAGGTGCCATGGTTCAGCCAGCAGTAGCAGCTATTGGTGTTTGTCAGGCCTTGAAGGATCAGGCAAAACAGATATTAAAGGACATGCCGGCTCAGCATACTCATGAATTAGCAGAATTCCCTAGGGCTCTCTGCTTTGCAGTAGATGCTATTAAGGACTCCATCCAACAGGCATCCCGTTCATCTCTACTGATGGTTCACATGCGTCTTTTGTGGCTAAAGAACTGGTCAGCAGAGGCACCCTGCAAAAAGCTTTTAGCAGGGTTTCCCTTTCATGGGGGAAGACTATTCGGGGAAGACCTAGATAAATATATCCACACCATATCAAGTGGAAAAAGTACTTCCTTACCGGTCAAGAAAAGACCGCGTGGGCCCACGTTTAAACGACAGGCCATTGTAGGCTCGGCCCCTTCGACTTCTCGTCAGTATCGACGGCCTCCCGGGCGTCCAGCGGTTAATAGCCGCCCACAGGGTCAAGCCGCGGCAAACAAGAGACCCTGGTCTCGCAAACCGGCTAAACCAGTCATCAAATCAGATTCATGAAGGGGCGCCCCCACTCTCTCGGGTGGGGGGAAGACTTCGGTTTTTCTCCGAAGTCTGGAAGGCCAGAATTCCCGACTCTTGGGTTCGGTCCGTGGTAGCCACGGGATACAAACTAGAGTTTCGAGAAATCCCCCCTCCTCATTTTCAGGGGTCAAGTCTTCCAAGCGACCCATTAAAAAGGGCCTCTCTCGTAAAGGCGTTGGATCGCCTATTGCTCCAAGGAGTAATTGTAGAAGTACCAACCCAAGAATGGGGTCGGGGATTCTACTCCAACCTTTTTGTTATACCAAAACCCAATGGCGACGTCAGGCCTATATTAGACCTCAAACGCCTAAATCGCTTTCTAAAGATTCAGACCTTTCGTATGGACTCCATACGTTCAGTGACAGCCAGCCTGCATCAGGGCGACTTTCTAGCATCTATAGACATAAAGGATGCATATCTGCATGTGCCGATTTACCCAGCACACCACAAGTTTCTTTGTTTTACGATAAATCAAAGTCATTTCCAGTTCGTAGCCCTCCCTTTCGGGTTGGCAACAGCTCCGCGGGTATTCACAAAGGTGTTAGCCCCGGTGCTAGCCGTCCTAAGGACAGAAGGCATCTTGGTCCTGGCATACCTGGACGATCTCCTGGTTATCGACAGATCAGCTTCCAACCTCAATCATGCAGTAGTCCGCACAGTGCGGCATCTAGAAGAATTCGGGTGGATTGTGAACCAAGAAAAATCAAGGTTACAACCCACAAGACAGTTGGAATATCTAGGCCTTCGGTTAGATACAGAATGCCAGAGGGTATTTTTACCTCAAGGGAAGATCAGGTCGTTGATTCAAACGATTCAAATAGTCTTAGGCAAAAAGAAGCCGACTATTCGCCTATGCATGCGACTGCTGGGAAAGATGGTGGCCGCCTTCGAAGCAGCGCCCTATGCCCAGATCCATACCAGAGTTCTTCAGGCAGCTATTCTCTCTGCTTGGAACAAGTCCATACAGGCATTAGACCGTCCATTAGTTCTTTCCCCAGGGGTCAAGCGCAGCCTGTACTGGTGGCTGATCCTTCAAAAATTGTCAAAAGGGAAAACCTTTTGCCCCATCACGTGGAAAATAGTAACCACAGATGCCAGCCTAACAGGTTGGGGGGCAATCTTAGGAAAACGGACCCAGCAGGGACAGTGGTCAGAGGCAGAAAGTCTGCTTCCCATCAATGTCCTAGAGATCAGAGCTGCTCGGTTGGCCCTGGTCGCCTGGACTCTCCCCCTGCAGGGTCTGCCAGTAAGGATACAGTCCGACAATGCCACGGCGGTGGCATACATAAACCACCAGGGGGGCACAAGGAGCCTAGCGGCTCAAAGGGAAGTGAACTGATTTTCTCATGGGCCGAAGCCCATGTACCCTGCATCTCAGCAGTGTTCATCCCAGGGATAGACAATTCTCAAGCAGATTTTTTGAGTCGTCAACAGTTACTCCCGGGAGAGTGGTCTCTTCACCCCCAGGTATTCCAAGAGATTTGCCAAAGATTCGGAGTTCCCGATGTGGACATCATGGCAACAAGATTCAACAAGAAATTGGACAAATTCGTATCCCGAGCCAGGGACCCCTCGGCCTACGGGACCGATGCGTTGGTTTGCCCCTGGCACCAGTTTTCTCTCCTGTATGCGTTCCCTCCACTACAGATGATTCCCCGCCTTCTACGAAGGATCAGGGTGGAGCGCAGGCCGGTGATCCTGGTGGCCCCAGCCTGGCCCAGAAGGGCTTGGTACGCACTCATCGTGAGGATGTCGGTAGGGGCACCGTGGCCACTCCCCCTGCGCCCAGATCTGCTGTCTCAGGGCCCGATCTACCACCCTGCTTCACAGCAGCTAAATTTGATGGCTTGGCGGCTGAATCCCTAATTCTTAAGGGCAGAGGCCTCTCAGCCCAAGTCATATCTACGTTAATTCAGGCTAGAAAGCCAGTCTCTAGAAATATCTATTACAGAGTCTGGAGGACCTATGTGGAATGGTGCTCAAGGAGGGCATCCTCGCAAGTTTTTTATTGACAGGATCTTGCGATTCCTCCAGGTTGGCGTTGACAAGGGGTTGGCTCTTAGTACTCTAAAGGGGCAGGTGTCTGCCTTATCGATATGGTTTCAAAGGCCTTTGGCCACGCATTCGCTTGTAAAAACCTTCTTGCAGGGGGTCTTGCATGTAAATCCCCCTATTAGAGCTCCCCTCTGCCCCTGGAATTTAAATCTGGTCTTGTCAGCTTTACAAAGACAGCCGTTTGAACCTCTGAAAGAAATCCCTCTTGTGCTGCTAACCCGAAAGTTGGTTTTCTTGGTGGCTATGGCTTCGGCCAGAAGAGTCTCCGAGCTGGCAGCCTTGTCTTGCAGGGAACCGTACCTGATTCTGCATAAGGACAGAGTGGTTCTGCTGCCTCAACCTTCTTTCCTTCCTAAGGTCATATCCAGTTTTCACTTGAATCAGGACCTAGTCCTACCATCCTTCTTTCCTACTCCCCAGTCCAGAGAGGAAAGATTGCTTCATACTTTGGACGTGGTCCGAGCCATGAGGGTTTATCTCAAGGCTACAGAAAAGATTCGGAAAACAGATGTGCTTTTCGTTCTCCCGGATGGCCCCAAGAAGGGTCAGCCGGCTGCCAAGTCTTCCTTGGCTAGGTGGATTAAGCAGCTGATTTTTCAGGCCTATGGTCTGAAGCGCGTTCCACCTCCCTTATCAGTTAAGGCCCATTCTACGAGGGCCATGAGTGCCTCTTGGGCGGCACACCATCAGATCTCTATGGCACAGGTTTGCAAAGCGGCAACCTGGTCTTCCGTACATACGTTTACTAAATTTTATAAGTTGGACGTCACAAAAGCTACGGACGCAGCATTTGGGCAGGCGGTCCTACGGGCAGTAGTATAGAATCCTCTGGCCCGGTTCACGCCCCCTTTTTTCTGTTGGTGGAGCTATTTTACCTCCTGATAATGTTTTTTGTTTGGCTAATTTTGGCCTTGCGGTCTCCCTCCCTTCATGGAGCATTGCTTTGGGACATCCCATATGTAATGACTATGCGCTCTGTGTCCCGTGATGTACGATAAAGAAAAAAGGATTTTTAATAACAGCTTACCTGTAAAATCCTTTTCTTGAAGTACATCAGGGGACACAGAGCTCCCACCCCTCTTTTGGGGAACATTGTGTAACCTCGGAGAAATTGCTTGCTACAAAACTGAAGCACTCTCAGTGGGAGGGGGTTATATAGGGAGGAACTTCCTGTGAAGTTGATTACACCAGTGTCCACACCTGAAGGTACCCATATAACCCATATGTAATGGCTATGCGCTCTGTGTCCCGTGATGTACTTCAAGAAAAGGATTTTACAGGTAAGCTGTTATTAAAAATCCTTTTTTTTGCCTTATCTGCAGGATTACAGCTTCCGTGCCTTGAGGTTTGTTCTTTTGGCAACTTTATGCAAAAAAAAAAGTGTGTATTTATGTGTGTTTGTTTCCCTTTGCTGTAAATTATCTCTATTGCTATGTTCATAAAGAGAGACCTGCAGCAAAGATAAATGTAAGGCCTCATGCACATAGGACATTTGACTCTCCTACATGCCAGGAGCGTTTTTGCAGAAAAATGCCTGATGCATGTAAAAGTGTCCAAAGCTTTTCGGAGCTTTTACAGACATCAAACATTTATTCTGGTCATTGAAATTAATTAATGCTCAAGCACTAAACGTGCCTAGTGTGTTGGCGCATTCAGCAGCTTTTAGTAGCGTCAAGCATTTTTCTGCTACTCCTGGACACACTGGCAGTGTTTTTATTTTTATTTTTTTACATGTAAACTCTTCTGTAACTAAAGACGGGGGGAATCACCATACACCCCTAGAAGCAGCTGTAAAAACGTTCAGTGTGCATGAGGCCTTACTGTTTCTGTTAAAATAATTATAACACTACAGTGTCTTTTTTTTTTTTTTCATTTTTTTAGGTTACAAAGGTTTTTCTAGGATTCTCGTTACAGGAATGGTATGTACATTTGCCATATATTACAATGCATTTTAGATTCTGAGCTACGAGTAAGCATCACATTATGTGAAACATGTCAGCCACCTTTTTCCTGTTGTTCACTTCATTTTGACTGCATCGCTTTGGTTATTGTTTGGATTTTATTTGTATAATAAAGACATCGTTTTAAGGATGGACCTTTTTCTATCCAATGCACCTGTGCATAGCCAGCACCCTTTTGGTTTAGTGGGACAGAAGCAAAGCCAAGGAATCAGCAGTTTTTAGAGCGGTATAATTTCTCGCATTTTATATTCTGATGTTAAAGTGGAGTTCCACCCATTTTTTTATGTTTGTCTGTGCTGCATGCCCTAATCTCATAGTGTTCAGAATGGACAATTTTTATTTATCTTGTTGCTTGTAAATACCTTTATTTTGTAGTCCTTCATTACTTCCTCCTTATTAGCCCAGGCTATTAAGTCACATGGCTATTCGCAATGGTTTCTGGGATAGGGGGCATGTTTCCCAGTAGTCCTTTGCAAACCTGACTGAAACCTATTACATTGCTTGTGCAGCACTGAGATATGCAAAGCTGAAATCCAGGAAGTCATACAGTCTGGCTTCATGATGCCTACACTTAAAGCGGAGGTTCACCCTAAATATAAGATCTCCCATGCGATCCAGCATACTGGCGTCAGCGCCAGTATGCTGGGTTTTTTTTTTTTTTAATCGCACACTTACTGTATTATTGTGGAATTCCTTTTTTGTCCCCCGCGGTGGACGGCTGTAGTATAGCGCGTCACATCTTCCTAAAATACCCGATATGGACTCGGGTAATCTCGGCGAAAATGCGGCGCCTGCGCACAGACCTAGGAGCTGACTGCGCAGGCGCCGTATTTCTCCGAGTCCTATTTCGGAGGGCGTGACGCGCCATAGCCGTAGGACTCGAAGAAATACGGCGCCTGCGCAGTCAGCTCCTAGGTCTGTGCGCAGGCGCCGCATTTTCGCCGAGATTACCCGAGTCCATATCGGGTATTTTAGGAAGATGTGACGCGCTATACTGGCGCCGTCCACCACGGGGGACAGAAAAGGAATTCCACTATAATACAGTAAGTGTGCGATAAAAAAAAAAAAAACAGCATGGATCGCATGGGAGATCTTATGTTTAGGGTGAAATACCGCTTTAAGATGGCCATGGTCTATTTCTAGATTATAAACTAAATCTAAATGCTGTAACAACCTAACAAAACGGACCTTCGTTTACATACTAACTGTACTAGAATACATTAAGCTTGTGTATTACAGGGGTATTTATATTTAAAAAGTGAAATTGTGGGTGGAACTCCCCTTTAAGTTTTAGGTAGTGCTGTAGTTGTAGTTTAACCAAACACAGGCAATACTTTCATTGCCTATAGTATACAAATTATTTTCCTTCTCCTTCTCCTTCTTTGTTTTATGCATATATTGTGAAAGGCTGGTTATACTCATTTTAAACAAAGAATGGCTTGGTTTACACATGATCAGCTACAGTTTCAGCACTTTTTTTCGAAGTAGTCCGGTACTATTTTTTTTACCGGTTCAGGTGCAATTCAAGTACAAATTTTTTACTTTAAATCGCTCCTGAACCAGACTAAAAATTCACTCTTTTCAAAAACGCACCATGGCCGACCCACAGATATATGCACTGGCTCCATAGAGAACGCTGCCAATTCATATGTCATACGAATTTGATGCAACTTAAAACGCATCCAATTTGCATATATGTAAACCCAGCCTAAAGCAAAATTAAACCCCCCTATTCTTTACATCCAAGGAAGCTGCTATCTTACCTTCTGTTTGATCTTCAGTTGCCATGGTGCTGCATATATAATCAGTTATGCCACCGTCCATTTGATGGCTTGACAGTTTGGTTGAGAGCACAAGCAACATTTCAGAGCCTGCCTTTTGAACTACAGTGAACTAAAGGGGTACAGAGGAGGAGTTTCAGAAACAAAGTACAGAGCACACCACTTCATATCTGCTTGCAGACAGCAAAGTACCATGACATAAGTAGGCCTTAGAAATTGAAATTAAAGCCCAAATAATAAGCAACGGAGAAGCTGTAAAACATGTAGGGAATCCAGGAAGTTGTTCAACGAGATGCCCAGCAGATAGACAGCACTTTCAACAGGAAAGGAGATTTCTTTTTTTTTTTTTCAAAACCGTTTTATATTGGATTGTCAAAAATGACATGTAGCCATTACAATGCTAATGTTCTAAAACAAAAGTGTACGCTGTACCTATAGAACTTTTGTCATTTTGTTAGGTGGTTAATGGGGGGTCTCCTATCCCCTTATAGAGTGCTGCTGTGGAGGGGGGGGGGGGGGACTGCTCTGTTGCCACTTTTTAAATGGATTAAAAAATATGAGGCATTTATATGGATGTAGCATTTGGAGGAAATTGATAAAAGCAGGTCCAAATCCTCTTATCTAAACCAAGGTTTTTCATTGGGAAAATAAAGCATTCAAGAGTTGACAAAATCTAGCAATATGATCATGCAAAACAAAATCAGAACATTTACAGTTTTTGTCTTGTGTAAAGTTTGCCACTAACCTGCTTGAGGGGGTTAGTTTTTTAGCCAAATTTTGTATCTATTTAGCAATAAATATAGATTTTCTGCCTAGGTTTTAAAAAGCAACTTTCATTGCCCTAAAATTAACACATTTTAAGTAACCTAACTGACAGAGCATAAAAGCAAACTTCCCAGGGAGTCTTTACATTTTAGCAGTCATTGGATCTTCCTCCTTTTGATCCAGTTTCCCCAAACCTGGCCACGATAAGTAAATGAGTGAGTGAGAAACTTGTGTAGCGCAACACATGCGAACTGAATCGCCTTAGGGCGCTTGATAAAGGGGCCAGGGATGGACTGGCCATTGGGACTACAGGGAGTTTCCCGGTGGGCCGATGGCTCAGTGGCCGGCTTCAGTGACAGCGGACCGCTGCCCCCCTCTGCTCCTTTGTCTCTCCCTTCCTGCAGCGCTCGCCTCCTCTCCCTACCCACAGCGCTCACCTGAGGGGAACAAAGGAGCAGGGGGAGGACCAGAGAAGCAGGGGGACGACAGAGGAGCATGGGGAGGGGACAGACAGCTGACCCAACAGCTATGGCCTGGAGTTTCTTACTTCTGCCTAATCTTGTCCCATAAGGTACTGCCTATAAGAGTACCAGTACCAGTCGTTCTACTCTAATAAAGTAGAACAGCTAGTGAAAGGGGTGAGGGGACTTGGGTGGCCGGGGGGTGCGGGAGTTGTCCAGCCGCTGTGGGGAAAGACCTGTCAAAGTGGGCCAGTCTGGATGAAGTCCAGGGCCAAATTTTTGTCCCAGTCCAGCCCTGAAAGGGGCTATAACTCTAGAGCTCTGGCATACCCCATTCAACATCAGATTTTTCATTGGGGTTCTTTTTTGTTGAAATGTAGGGGAACCTGTTGAATACTGGAACAGTATTGAACATGGAACTTGACTTGAAGTCTGATCAAAGTTCCTGCATCTATTGGCCAAGTGTGGCCTGATTGCAAAACTCCCAGCAGCAAATAGTAAGAATTTGAAAGATGCAATATGTGGCGCCTTCCATTTGTCCGAAATTTGATGGAAATTAGCCGTATTTTAACATCAAGCTAAATTGTAGTTTGTAGGTATGTAGAATAAAGCATTTTTCACACGGGCTGTCCTAAAAACTGACAGGCGGACCTCATCAGACACAAAATTTTCCTCTATGGAGCAGCGGATGTCAGCGGACAGCACATATCCGCTGACACCTGCCATCACCCGAACAGATCCTGTCCACCAAACAGATGAATGGTGGTCCCATTTTCCTTCCGGCCGGTGAATTGGATCACACCGCATTGAAACAAACTGCCCCATAGAGGAGAGGGGAACTGTGTTCTGTCTGCTCTGCATAGCGGAGTGAACACAGACCTGTCATCCACCTGCTCAGTGGAGATCAGCAGAGAGATCCCCACCGAGCAAGCAAATTCCCCATAGCGGAGGCACCCCTGTGAAAAGGGCCATAAGCAAATCCATGCTTTTTCCTATTGTGATAATGTTTTTAATTCTTATAATGTTGTTTTCTTAATGATTTTAGCCTGACTTAGACTTGGTAATGACAACAAAAAAAAAAAAAGCCTAAAAGAAAATTGATTAATTTGTACAGTACTTGTAAATTGACCATATCAACACTGTAAATATTTTTCCCCACAAGCTCATCCACTGATCTGCGATTCAGCATGGCTTTGTGTGATCAAGAAAAACTTTACAGACAAAAAAGAAAAAATACAGTCATCAATGGAATTAAGAAACTTTTGGGACCTGAAAAAAGCAAAGACCTGCATTCAGCTTCAAGAGATGTATGTTTTGTTTTTTTGTTTTTTTTAGGTTGTAGCTTTTTACCTGTGCTGTGTTTTTGCAGTCATTTCTACAGTACGGTTCTACAATAATTTTACTAAAATTATATTTTGTAAACAAAAATTCTAAAGCTTCTTGGGGGCATTTGGTGGTTGTCTCTGTCACCCACCTTGAACAATTCCCATGCCATCTTATCTGGTTTTTCTTTAGGTTGATGCAACAAGCTTATAACAGAAATATGTTGCAAAATATAATTACTGGTTATGCTGTGAAATTCAAGTTCTCATTTGACCAAAAATTAGTTGCTTTAAAACATTTTTAGCTGGCCATATATTGTACAATTTTCTTTTCCAATTTTTCATTAGGCTTACCTTCAACTATAATGTGCAAGGGCCTGCCTAATTGCATATAATTTGAAAGTGTTTTTAGGTTTGACCATATTATATGGTTTGTTAAAATGGAAAATTGCATAATGTATGGCCAAAGAGTAATCTGATTATTGATGGTAACTGTATTAATGATATTATAGAGACTGGACTGGTTTCAAATTTTCTCATCTCCATTTTAATGTTCACAGCACTGCACTCTAGAGTGGTATACCAAAGGAATGATAAAAAAAAACTCAGTCTACCCTACCCAAACTGATACTGTTAAGTTACTCAGCATCTTCCAAACACAGAAACATTTTTTCTTATATTTGTAGAGAACTCTGTTGAGTTGCTCTGCCACTGTCATTGCAGCACTTTCGCTGTTGATTTATTTTTATATATTTTTTGCTCTGGAGAATATGAAAAAAAAGAAATGGGAACAACTGAAAGGTGAATAGATCCACCCTGGTGCTTGAAGGAACTGTGATAGGAGGTATATCTCACCCCTGGAGACCTCAAACTCTAGAAACGTCTTTGTCCTCAAGAAATAAAATTTGTGTCGCCAAAAACTTTTAGGTAGATTGACAATTGACAATTGGATATTAGGCTGTTGAACCTAAATAACGGTTACAATTTACTTAATGGAAATTTCATTTTCTAAAATGCAAGCTATAACACTGCTTAAGACTGCCTTGCGAAGAATGTTCTTGTAACAGCCTTATGATTCTCAACCCGCTAATAAAATGTGGAGCCTTTTAAACAATAGAGGAAGTTGCAGAGTATAAACTAGTATGGTGAGTGGTTGTAGTCTCCCCAAAAGCATTCTGAATTGGCTACAGTGGATTAGCTAAATAGTTTAAAACTATAGATATATTGGGTGTATTGTCTGACTCTCTTGCAATGCATGTTCCACTAATGGTACTTCCTAATGTGAATTTCCCTCTCTAGAAATGGCCTGTTTTAATTCAGAAGGTGCATCCAATGTTCAGTGCACAATGGATGATCTCCCTATGGATTGCCTTTCAGGCACTATTTGGAACTGTTAATCTGTCTCTCTATTCATTGTCTTTGCACATTAAATGGACATGCTGTTTATTCTTTGCAATTTTTGCCATTTTCACTAGAGGCAGATAAATTCATTCCCCTTTACTTCCTGAAACTCTGTCTAGAACCTTGAGTCTGCAACCTGGGACATGTGACAGGAACTTCCCAGGATGTAGCTGTAAAGGCCTGGTTAAATCACCAGTACCTTATTCCACCAAGAAGTGGAAAAGCAGTAATTGTAAGTAAGAGAAAAACAGTTTAAAGTGGTACTAAATAAAAACAATTCTTTACCTTAATGCATTAGGTAGAAAGTTCCTGTTGTATGCCCCCCACGCCTCCCTATATACTTACCTGAACCCTCTCTCAATCCAGCACTGTGCCTGCTTGCAGTGGTGCAGAGCCATTGACTCCTGCTGCTTTCAATCAAATCCTGTGAGAAAAGGGCAGGGGGTGGGGCTGAGTAACGTTTTATGTGTATATGGACTCAGCAGGGCTTGGGAGCGTGCTTGTATGTGTGGCACACCTCACAGGAGGAGCCAAAAGCATTGTCAGGGAATCCAGAAGTGAAGGTTTGGGGCCGCCCTGTGCATTACCATTACACAGAGCAGATAAGTATACCATGTTTAGATTAGGAAAAAACATGAAACCTTTACAACTGATTTAACTAATGAATGTAAGATGTTTTCAAATTGGCATACAGAGCTGAATGCTGATGAGATTTTTAGTCAACGATGGGAAAGGACCACTTTAACTATGTGATGCTGAAGTGAAAATTGAGAAGCCTATATAATTGTTCATGAAAGTGAGACCCCATAATTGTGCAAGAAATTTGTCCCCATATATAGCCAGCAGATAATGTAATGCGAATGGGCAAAAATGTGGTAAACAGCTATCTCCATGATGCTTGTACTTTTGGGGTTTTGAGGCAAATGTTATTATCTTTTAGGTACCTGTTATTGCAGTTTTAGGCTCTGGAGGTGGATTCCGTGCAATGGTTGGCTTCTCTGGAGTCATGAAAGCTCTATTTGAATCGGGGGTTTTAGACTGTGTAACGTACGTTGCTGGATTGTCTGGATCTACATGGTAAATTGCATGTTTTTTTTTTTATTATCTATTATTATTATTATTATTATATTTAAAAATATATGCATATGTGTTTTGATATTACATGTTATCGCAAGTCGTCTTCCAGGGAAGCGTCTGAGAGATTGTGTTTCCTGTGGGAGGAGCCCTATGTCCACCATTGTAAAACGATTGCACATACCTGCATGCCTCCAGTTTTTTGTTTTTCCTCCAGACCAACAGGATCAATTCACAGAAATAAAAGAACAAAAGCCATAGCTGTCACTACACGATAAGATGTATAAAGACCTACAGCCAAAGAAGCCTAGGGCATTCCCTGTATACCAAACCTTAAAAATTAAGAAGGAATAGGAAGAACCAGAAAAATACTTTTTACGGCTTCAGCAATAAAACGCAGGTACTCATCTGCTGAAGAAGTCATGCAATCCTGGGCTAAATGCCCTAAGGTAGAATCATCACTGTTAAGAATACCTCTCGGACCTCTTGTTTGAAGACTCCAGCACGCTAAAAGATTCCATGGATAAAAAAGCAGAATCACTGCTAAAATCGGATGGGAAGCAGTGGCATCGAACCTCAACCCGGCCATTGCATCCACATGCACGGCAAGAACCCTGCTGCTTTGGCTAAACCAGTTGCAAAAAGGAGATGCCTCCCAGAGAAAACATACTAAAAACCATGCACACCCTAATGCGGGCAGCAGCCTTCATAGCAGACTCATCAGCCGAGGCAGTTAAAATCACAGCAAGCGCTAAATTTTTGATAAATTTAGCCAGGAGTGCACTACGGTTCAGAGTGGATGTAGGATGTTGCCTCCAAAAACAAATTTCATGGTATCTCTTTCACAGTTGAGCTTCTCTTTGGACCAGGCCTGGAACACAGGTACTTGACAGGTCAGCAGACAGAAATAAGGTGCTTTCGGCAGCAAAAGAAAAAGCAAAGCAAAACACATTTTCACCAGCAGAAAAAGTTACAAGCAAAGCAAAACCAGGAAGTGATGGTCCTTTTCAAAGGAGGAAGAATAGGGAAGACTTCATCCTTAAGCCGTCCAGGGCCAACACCAAAAAACGATGATGCTCAGCAGTTGGGGGGCAGGCTCTCGACATTCCTAGACAAATGGCGAGAGATCGCCACAAACAAGTGTGTCCTCCACACGGTAAAACAAGGTTATTCCATAGAATTTTCCAACACCCCACCAACCAGATACTTGGTGA
This sequence comes from Rana kukunoris, assembly GCA_029574335.1. Taxonomy (NCBI): domain Eukaryota; kingdom Metazoa; phylum Chordata; class Amphibia; order Anura; family Ranidae; genus Rana; species Rana kukunoris. Next base: position 100,251,114 of record CM056055.1, on the reverse strand, counting down.
CGGTACTCCCCAGAGACAAGGCAGAGGAATTCCTGTCATCACTAGTAAACGTACTAACACAGAACATCATTACTGCGGTTCTGCAAGACAAACTAGGTGACAGTTTGTACTCGCACATCTTTGCCTGGAGAAAATCCTCTGGGAAGAAAATTAAAGTACAAAAAGTTTTGGATGGAATCCATCTTTTTAATAAGGAAGTTACAGCCTACCTGCACATACCAATAAAGAGAGATCACCGCAAGTTTCTAAGATTCACGATACAGGGTCCAAAGGCTACCCTGCACTTCCAGTATATGTCCTTGCCCTTCATAATTTCGTCAGCACCCAGAATATTCACCAAGTGGCAATAAAGGGCTTAAGACTGGAAGGCATAGGAGTCGTACCATACCTGGGCGATCTGCTTTTTCGCTAACACAAGAGACCTTGGCAGCCAACCTCCAATCGGGTGTCGATTCTCTAAAGGATCCCATCTAATTTCCAGTAAAAGAGTAAACTACCTAGGGTATGTGCTAGAAGCTAGAGAAACAAAGATCCTTCTACCATGGTAGCAAGACTAATGGAAGAGACTGAGACCGTATGTCTCCCCAACGTAGTTACCATCAGGAAGCGCATGAGGGGGCTGGGTCCAATTACCTCCTCCATACCAGCCACCACATGGGCACAACTGCACACAAGACCGTTGCAGAACATTATCCTGGCTCAGTGGGATGGAAACCCAAGCTTTATGGAGTCCTTGGTCACAATTCCGTAATCGCGGATCAAGGACAGAAATATCCAAATACAATCCGACAACGCTACAACTATAACATGCATAAACAGACAGGGGGAACCAGATCCCCTCAACTTATGTCTACAGCAGACACAATCCTGAATTGGGCAGAAGCAAACTTAGTCAATATCCGCCATACACCTGAGAGGGTCAGAGAACATCCTAGCGGATTACCTAAGCAGAAACAAGGTACGGCACATGGACATGGATCACTCAGATCTGGGGGGACACCTTCAGTAGACCTATTCGCGTCAAGACACAACAAGGTCCCGAGATTATTTTCCCTCTCCCCAGGGGTGGGGTGCATGGGAGTGAATGCCCTGGCACAAGACTGGTCATTCCCTCTAGGGTATGCATTACCTTCAACAATCCTAATCCCCAGCGTCATCCAAAAAATCAAGGCTAAGGCCACGGTTATCCTGGTGGCCCCCTACTGCCCGCAAAGAACATGGTTCAGCCATTTATTGAACATGAGCAGCCAGAACTACTAACGCAGGGGCAAATCCGGCACCCGAACATCGAGATACTAAAGCTTTCAGCCTGGCTCCTGAAATGTTACAAAACAAAGGCCTGTCAAAGTGGTGAATATCATCTTAGCCAGTAGAAAAAAAAGTCACACGGCATTATACGAAAAGGTTCTAAAAAAGTTTTGTAGCTTGGTGCTCGGAAAAAAGGAGGGCGCGGGAAAGAATTATTCCGTCCGTCTTGGACTTTCTACAAGAGGGAGCAGATAGGAATGTATCACACAACACCTTAAAGGTACAGGTGGCAGCCCTATCCTCCTTCCTTGATGTAAGGCTAGCAAAAGATGCATTCATAAATCGATTTCTCTTCTCGGTTAAAACAATCAAAACCCACAAGTACTAAGAAATTCCCCTCAGGGGACCTATCCACAGTATTGAAGGGGGTTCCTTTCCACTCCCTTTTGAGCCTATAGACAAATTGTCAGACAAAACATTAACACTAAAACCGGTGGTATTGGTATCGGCAAGAAGAGTCAGCGAGGTTCAGGCACTGTCCATCCTGGAACCATACTGTACAATTCTGTTAGACAACATAATCCTCTCGACTGACCCAGCCTTTCTACCGAAAGTCCCCTCAGCATTCCACAGGTCTCAGAGCATTTATACCCTCCTTTCCAGATAACCTTCATAGCAACAAATAGAAAAGTAATATGAGGCTCACACTGATACGACACGACAGTCATACGACTTTCATCCTACTTTGCTCTGCGACATCAGTCCTAAATTGGTCTGACGTCCATCCGACTTTCATGAACAGGATACTACTTTGATCCGACTTTGTGATAGTCTGACTTGTTCTTTTAAAAATCAAAACAATCCCAGTGTAGATAAATTCCTTTTACTGCTGCTGTAATCGCAATATTGGATGCCACAAGTGGGATGGTTAGGACAAGGCTCCAACTTTGATCTGGCTTCAATGATATTCAATGGGCTGAAGTAGGATCAAAGTGGGACTAAAGTAGCGCAGGAACTTTTTTCAAAGTCTGACCGACTTGTGTAGGGCCAGTAGGGGAAAACATTGATTTTCATACGACATGTGACGTTGGCTCCTAATGACGGAGCGTTTGTCGTACCAGTGTGAACCCGGCCTTAATCTTTTTATAATGGTGGACATATTTCCTGTGGGAGTAGCCCTATCTCTCAGATGCTGCCCTGGAAGAATTCCCAGAAAGGGTTGCCAGGTATCTAATTCAGTTTTTTTCATAGATCAGCAATGCTGGTCAAGGCCATGGATAAATATATACCGTATTTTTCGCACCATAAGACGCACCTAACCATAAGACGCACCTAGGTTTTGGAGAAGGAAAACAAGAAAAAAAAATTCAGAACCAAATGATGTACCAAAATTTTTACCAGTGCCCATGAAATGCAGCCTGACCTGTGCCATTAATGAATAATGAATTGCCATTTAATTGATCAGTGTACTATGTATAGCTCTGCACAGCACAGAGAAATGCATTGTTTCAAATGATTTCAAGGTAGAACTGTGCTGAAAAAGGTTGGAAACATGCACAAAGAAGGAAGGAGAGATTGTCCCTGAATATGTGCTCCTGGAAATGAGACAACTTCATTATCCCTGCAAAGGCTGATTTTCTAAAAGATGTTCTTTATGCTGAGCTGGGTTAGGAAGAGAGAGAGAATAGAGGGGGTTGGTGAGAAGTGCACACACTCACAGTCTCCTGGGTGCTCTCTGGCTTATTCAGTAGTATATCCATGTTTGTCTGCTGCTTCTTTTTAATCTTCCCGCCCACCTCCTTCACAGACGGAACACACAAGCAAGGAGGGAGGGGTGAGAGAAGGAATGTGTGAAGCTTCTCAGTCGTGACAGGCTGCAGGCTTGCTGGAGGTGGAGTTGGATGGAGCAGTGTGCTGATTGGATCCTCTCCATGTAGGACAGCTACACTTCACGAGCCATCAGCTGCACTGTCTGCACACAGTGACAGAGAGAAGAGGACAGAGCTGCAAATGGAGGAGGGAGGAGAGGAGCAGGTGATGGGATTTACACAGACAGGAACTTATTTCTGTGCCCCTCACTTACTTCCCATGACGTTCGGCCGTGGGGGGGGGCGGGACCAGCAGCGGCGGGGGGCGTGGCCTAATGTATATTCGTTCCATAAGACGCAGGGACATTTTCCTCCAGATTTTTGGAGGAAAAAAGTGCGTCTTATAGTCCGAAAAATACGGTATCTTGTGGCATTTTCCTTGGGGGTAGTAAAGATATGGTGTTTGTTGCCTGCAGTCAATAAGCTTTTATAACCCCCTATACACTGCGCTGTATTTATGCATCATGCTGCCCTAACACTCCTAAATAACACTCTTATGTACAGAATCTGCCCTTTGTCATATGAACATGCTTTATATTCTAAACTATGTTTTAGTTGTACAGACCGCTAAACAAAACATAGGAATGTGAAACTAGGTTAAGATGGACGTAAACCCCATTCATGAAATCTGGCCTATTGCACATACAGTGCCTTGAAAAAGCATTTATACCCCTTGACATTTTCCACATTTCGTCATGCTGCAATCAAAAGCATAAATGTTTTTTTTTTTTTTTTGGGGGGGGGGGGGGGGTTTATGTGATAGACAAACACAAAGTGACACATAATTGTGAAGTGGAAGGGAAATCATAAATGGTTTTCAATTTATAAATGCATATCTGAAAATGGTGGTGTGCATTTGTATTCAGCCCCCATTACTCTGATACCCATAACTAAAATCTAGTTGAACCAATTGCTTTCAGAAGTCTCCTAATTGGTAAATGGAGTCCACCTTTGTGTAATTTAATCTTGGTATAAAAACAGCTGTTCAGTGAAGCTCTCAGAGGTTTGTTAGAGAACCTTGATGAACAAACCGCATTATGAAGGCCAACAAACACACCAGATAGATCAGAGATAAAGTTGTGGAGAAGTTTAAAGCAGGGTTAGGTAATAAAAAAACTATCCCAAGCTTTGAACATCTCAGTCGAAAATTTAATAAGTATGGCACAACTGCAATCCTAACAAGACATGGCCATCCACATGAACTGACAGGCCGGGCAAGGAGAGCATTAATCAGAGAAGCAGGCAAGAGGTAACTCTGGAGGAGCTGCAGAGATCCACAGCTTAAGTGGGAGAATCTGTCCACAGGACAACTATTAAGCCCCGTACACACGACAGGGAACCTCGACGGGCGGAACACATCGTTCCGCCCGTCGAGGTTCTCTGCCAGCCGTCAGAATCTGCGACCCGCCCGTCGGGAATGGCAACCAGCCATTCATCCCGACGGGCCGTCGAGCAAATAGAGAACCTGTTCTCTATTTGCTCGACGGGTTTCCCGACGGGCGGGGCGAGCAGAGAGCGTACACACGGCCGAGGTTCTCGCTGGAATTCAGCTCCCAGCGAGGTTCTCGCTGGTTTCTGGCGAGAACCTCGGCCGCGTGTACGGGGCCTGAGTCGTGCACTCCACAAATCTGGCCTTTATGGAAGAGTGGCAAGAAGACAGCCATTGTTGAAAGAAAGCTGTAAAAAATGTCCCCTTTGCTTTTCGCGAGAAGCCATGTGGGGGACATGGCAAACATGTAGAAGGTGTTTTGGTCAAATGATTTTTATCTTTATTTATCTTCTTAGCCTAAAAGCCAAACGCTATGTGTACACTGCACATCACCCTGAACACACCACCCCCACGTGAAATATGATGGTGGCAGCATCATGTTGTCGGGAATCGGGATGCGTTTCTTCAGCAGGGACAGGAAAGCTGAGCAGAGTTGATGAGACGATGGAAGGAGCCAAATAGAGGGCAATCTCAGAAGAAAACCTGTTAGTCTGCTAAAGACTTGAGATTAGGGCGAAGGTTCACCTTTTAACAGGACAACGACCCTAAAAATGCAGCTAGAGCTACAATGGAATGGTTTAGATCAGGGGTGTCGAACTCCATTTCATCGTGGGCTGCATCAGCATTATGATTGCCCTCAAAAGGGCTGGTTGTATCTGTAAGATTAGATGCCCAGCGCATCCCCTCCTCTTACATTAGATGTCAAGTGTCACCATCAGAAGTTGGGTCCCCAACATCAGTGTATCCCCCTTTTATTATGCCGCTGCTGGGAAGAAGCTGGATGCATTGCTTGAAAGCAGAAAGTAAGGTTCTGGAGTAGGACCAGAGGAGAGCTGGAGCTCTCCTGCAGCTGCAGGAGTGGTTTAATGGCCACATGAGAATGCCTGGAGGGACAGATTTGGCCTGCGGGCCTTGTGTTTGACACCTGTGGCAAAGCATGTTCATGTGTTGGAATGGCCAAGACAAAGTCCAGACCTAAATCCAATTAATCTGTGGCAAGACTTGAAAATTTCTGTTCAGACGCTCTCCATCCAATCTGACAGAGCTTGAGCTATTTTTCAGAAAAGAATCTGCAGATGTGCAAAGCTGGTAGACATCTCCAAAAAGACTTGCAGCTGTAATTGCAGCAAAAGGTGGTTCTACAAAGTATTAACTCAGGGGTGCTGAATACAAATGCACGCCACACTTTTCACATATATATTTGTAAAAAAAATGGAAAAAACATTTAATTTTCCTTCAACTTCACAATTATGTGGCACTTTGTGTTAGTCTATCACATAAAACCCCAATAAAATACATTTACATTTTTGATTATAACATGACGACAAAATGTGGAAAATTTCAAGAGGTATAAATACTTTTTCAAGGCACTTTATATCTATAGTGTTTACCTATGTCTCTCCGAAGCCCTAAGTCCTGTGTCTTTCTGCTGCCCTGTCCCACTGTTATCAGCATGATGACTTCTGACAAGTTCTCTGTCACAGGAGATTAAATCAGCTGGAAATGTATGTCGGGAGGTAACTTAAAGACAGATAAGCAGGGAGCCTGTCTATTCACAGCACAGCTGTTACACACAGTGTATGCCCAGACTCCCTTCCCACTGCTGAAACAGGAAGTAACATTTCTAACAAAATGTGCACTTTCGAAAGTCTAGAAAGCTGAAGATGGAAGATATACATGTAAAACTTGAGTAGGGAGATTTGTATCATCTGAGGCTATTCACTTCACTGTATACCGTATTTTTCGCTCCATAAGACGCACCTAGGTTTTAGAGGAGGAAATCAAGAAAAAAAACTATTCTGAACCAAATGGTGTAATAAAATATTTTCCAAGAGCCCATGAAATGCAGCCTGACCATTGCAATAAACACAGACTGACCATTGCCATAAATGATAAACGCAGACTGACCATTGACCCCCTGTCCATAACTCACATCTGCAAACCCACCCATCCATAACCCCCTTCTTTCTGGCTTTACCCACCGTGTACAGCACTTGTGACTGCAACTCTTTTCACTTGCCAGTGGTAGCCGTGGGATCATCAGGCATGGGGGTCACCATCTGGACATCTAAAGCTCAGCGTGTAATGCCCCGCCCCCACCTCCTGCCCATCATCACACAGCCACTGGGCAACTGTCTCCGTTGTTTCAGTGCAGCATGTCACATAGATTCTATGGAAGCCAGTGGGACAGATGCGTTCAGAGCTAGCAAGCACGAAACTGAGGCTTCTGTCTTTACTAGTAGACAGCGCGGTGAGCACATCTGAGCTGAGCCACGGAGGAGGGTAGGCGGAGCTTCTGTCAGTTGTTTAGAGTGCGGCCAATCACTGGCCGCTTATGGGATGCTAGTTCCCGCCCTCCCTCCCCGGCAAAGTCACGCTGCTGTTTTTATCACTACAGGTCTGCAGCTGGGGACAGTTATGTGTGTGGGAGTCGGGACTTGCAGGGGGGGGGGTTCTTGCCTTGATGCCGCCCGCAATATGCACTGGGCGGGGGGGTGGTACCAGCGGCGGCGGGGGGCGGTGCCTGTCGTATATTCGCACTATAAGACGCAGGGACATTTTCCCACATATTTCTAGGAGAAAAAAGTGCGTCTTATAGTGCGGAAAATACGGTATGTGAGGGTTTATAACCACTTAAGCCCCCGGACCAAAATGCAGCTAAAGGACCAGGTCCCTTTTTGCAAATTCACACTGCGTCGCTTTAACTGACAATTGTGCGGTCGTGCGACGTAGCTCCCAAACAAAATTGGCGTCCTTCCCCCCCCCCCCCCCCATAAATAGAGCTTTCTTTTGGTGGTATTTGATCACCTCTGCGGTTTTTATTTTTTGCGCTATAAACAAACATAGAGCGATAATTTTCAAAAAAATTCAATGTTTTTTACTTTTTGCTATAATAAATATCCCACAAAAATATATAAAAAAAAAAATCCTCAGTTTAGGCCGATACACATTCTTCTACATATTTTTGGTAAAAAAAATTGCAAAAAGCGTTTATCGGTTGGTTTGCGCAAAATTTTTAGCGTTTATAAAATAGAGCATAGTTTTATTGCATTTTTATTATTTTTTTTTTACTACTAATGGCGGCGATCAGCATTTTTTTTTTTGTGACTGCAACGTTATGGCGGACACTAAGGACAATTTTGACACATTTTTGGGACAGTTGTCATTTTTATAGCAAAAAATGCATTTAAATTGCATTGTTTATTGTCAAAATGACAGTTGCAGTTTGAGAGTTAACCACAGGGGGCGCTGATGGGGTTAGGTGTTCCCTAATGTGTGTTTACAACTGTAGGGGGTGTGGCTGTAGGTCTGACGTCATCGATTGTGTCCCCCTATAACAGGGATGACACGATCAATGCAGCCGCCACAGTGAAGCATGGGAAGGCGTGTTTACACACGGCTCTCCCCTTTCTTCAGCTCCGGGGACCGATCGCCGCACTGCAGCGGCGATCGGGTCCACTAGTCCCGCGGTCCCGGAGCTTTGGACCGGGTCACGGGAAGCTATCCCCCCAACTCCCTCCTCATAATAGTTTGACTGACAGCAACAGTGTCTCCTGTGAAACTAGGAAGTGAGAGGTGCAACGCTGCTATTGGGACAGAGCTGGATCAATGACACGTGATCGGAAGGAGGAGAACATGTACTGTGGCATTTTTTAAACTTAATGCATTAAGGAAAAAAAACATTTTAACTTTGCCTTACCAAAGGCAAATAGGCTGTTCCATTTTACAAATAGAATGAATGTTTCCTTAGCTTGAACGAAGTGGAGCTCTGCTGACTTCTATTCAATCATGCACAATTTTTATTTTATTTTTTTAATGTAATGGGGTATTCTTGCAAACTGAATTTTCACCACACTTACTAAGCTAAGCAAATTCCATTGCAATGTGAAATTTCTCTTGCAAAGTGAACAGCCTGCTTATTAATTTCAGTAATTCAACTTCTTGTTTTTATTCCAGAAAAATAACAGTAGTAATAGAGAATTAGTGCTATAAGTGCAACAAAGAAAATTCATCCATATATACAAACTAAATATTTTGCATTCATAAATGATGATCAAGTGTGTACAGATTTTTGTACTTTCAAAGTGGCAAATATGTGCAAAGCATAAAAAAAAAAATTCAAATGTTCATTCAAAATGCCAAATCTCCAAATGTAACATAAATGTGGTAAATGACAAAGACAGTGGAATCCCAAATACTGGTGGTGGAAAAGGTGTTCCACATGTGCTTTTTACAGTCCATATGTACTCCCATGTGATCACCTGTCCGTGCCCCACCATATATAATGATGACAGGGCCCGTATGTTGGACGTATCATCAAATGGTCACCCGATATCTGTACACTCTCTACTTGGCACTTATTGATCATCATTATTTATGAATGCATATGTTTACAGTTTTGTATAAATGGGTGAATTTTTTTTTTTTTTGTTGCAACTATAGTACCTATTTTCATTTGTGTATGAGCACTACATAGTTTTGGTTGTGTGAATATATATTTTTGTATGAGTATATTCAAAGTGCGACACATTTTTTTGATTGTTCTGTTTTAGTATTGGGATGTGCAATACAGTGATTACAGCTGTATCGTTAATAACTGATTTTAGGGCCAGTTTTGTGTGCATTTTATCTGCACTAAAAATGCATGCACAGTGTTTTCTATGTATTCAAATGGCTCTAGTTGGCTCTAGTTCACACCATGCAGTCAGTTTCCGGTGCACAAACTAACCGAAAACTGATGGTGTGAACTAGAGCCATTGGAATACATAGAAAACACTGTGCATGCATTTTGTGCAGAAAAAAAGCGAACGGAACTGCGTCTGGTGTGAACTGGCCCTGAGATCAAGACACTTGGCGCAGATTATCTGCTTTAGTAAGAGAGAATTGTATTCTTTACAAATAAACACAGCTAATGTTTGTATTTTGTCAGTGATTTTGTTCCAACAGGCAGATAAATCGGCTAAATAAGTCCTCCCTTACCTGGTAATGAAATGTTTTTTAATGATTTTACTTATTGGCACAAGTGGAATTGGAGATTAGGAAATTCTTATTTGTCCATCATGCTTTATCTCTAGGTACATGTCTACACTTTATTCTAATCCAGATTTTCCGAGCAAAGGACCAAAGGAAATAAACAAGGAGATTATGAACAATGTCAGTCACAGTCCCCTACTTTTGCTGACACCACAAAAAGTGAAACGCTACGTTGAAGCTTTGTGGAAAAAAAAAAGTGCTGGACAGCCAGTTACATTTACAGATGTTTTTTCTATGCTTATTGGAGAGACACTTATTAGAGACGTAAGCATCTTCTTCTTTTTTTTTTTTTTCTTTTGAATGATGATGCTTTCTGTAATTTTTGTAAATATATGCCAATGTGATTCTAAAAAGTGATTAATCAGCTATACTGTTAACGATATTGAAAATGACCTGTTTCATGTGTTTGTACTAGGGGAAACCTATTACTAATCCTAACATTTTTATTAATTTTTTTAGAACCAAATATTAATGTGGAACATTGCTGTCATTCAAAATGTTGACCGATTTAAAAATCATTTATATCATTATGGTTAATCATTGTAGATAAATGTCACCATGTAACACTTTTATTTCACAGGTTGTACTGTTTTGGCTTCTTGAAAATTTATAGTGCAGGATGTCACCTCAGGGCGAGGGTTTGTAAAGGGAAGTCTTAGCCAGTCATTTCTCACAGCTGCAGTTTACAGATTTCTACGTGTGCAAAAACATGAACTTTTATTCTTCTGGTATCGCGTAAGCTTTCAGGACATAAAAATAAGCTAATTTCCTCCACAGGGCGAGAATGGTGCCAAAACATACAGTACACATACAAATCAAAGAATCTGGCTCTAGCAGCTAACAGTTGTAATTACATGCAGGGCTTCACATACACCTGTCACCTATTGAAAATTTTTGTTACACCAATAAAATAGTTTTATAATCCTTTTTTAGAGACCTGGAAGCCTCAAACCCTAGTATACACTCTAATACAAATGTTGACACTTCCCTGAGGCGGAAACATCCGGCCCTGCCCCATCTTGCATCTTCAGATGGACTCTTCACAAGAATAGCTGGCCATTGGTACAGTGTGAAAGGGGTGGCCAGCCCTTGACCCAGCAATTGTTGCACTTTACCCGGAAACATAGGTCCTCTGTGGCACTGTAGAAAGTGTTTTAAATGTTACTATACTAGAATGGCTAGCTATTGATACAGTGTGAGAGGGGTGGGCAACCTTTTGACCTTGAGTGTTGATGTATCCTGAAATTTGGATCTTCTGTGGCACTGGAAAACACCTCCATCATTTTTTCTGTAGACCTTTTATTAGGGTTTAAAAGTTTTTCAATAAAATAGTTATTAATCCCATGTATTTAAAAATGTATATAGTTCTGCTGACTTCAGGGCTTAGTGTGTGTCCTCCATTTCCAGCATGTCTTTGCTTAGTATTTCTCTTCCTTTTAATATTACTACTTCTATTTCTTCAACCTGATTTCAAGTTTCTTCAATGCCTTGCAAAGTCCCATTCCATGGAGCTACCCCTGCATGCACACTCCCGGCTGATGCGTTAGCCATAGGTCCCTATGCAGCAGCTCTGAATCTGAACCTACCAAATTAAACCCTGACCCTGCTCCTTTTCCAATGTAGCAGATAGATGGGGGTTCCTAAGATTAGGTCTATGAGGATGCACCATTATATCAAGCATTAGATCAAAGGACATGCTAAATGTGAACTTGCTGACGAGTAGGGATGAGCTTCGAGTTCTAGTAGAACTCATGTTCGACTCGAACATTGCCTGTTCGCTGAACAGCGAACTATTTGGGGTGTTCGCGGCAAGTTCGTGTGAACTTTAGAACCCTGTTAAAGTCTATGGGACTCAAACGTTTGAAATCTAAAGTGCTAATTTTAAAGGCTAATATGCAAGTTATTGTAACAAAAAGTGTTTGGGGAGCTGGCTCCTGCCCCAGGGGACATGTATCAATGCAAAACAAAGTTTTAAAAACTGCAGTATTTTTGGCAGCAGTGATTTTAATAATTCCTTTAAGTGAAACAAAAGTGAAATATTCCTTTAAATTTCTTACCTGGGGGGGGGTGTATAATATGCCTGTAAAGTAGCGCTTGTTTCCCATGCTTAGAACTGTCCCTGCACAAAGTGTAATTTCTGCAGGAAAAAAAGTAATTTAAAATCACTGGTGGCTATAATGAATTGTCGGCTCCCGGCAATACAGAGAAAAGTCATTCATAAAAAAAAAATGTGTGGGGGTCCACGGCATTTTTTTTTAAAAAAAAATTGGGTGGAGTTCCCCTTAAAATCCATACCAGACCTGAAGGGTCTGGAATGGATATTTGGGGGGAACCCCCACATCATTTTTTTTTTAAATTTGACGCAGGGTTCCCCTTAATATCCATACCAGACCCTAAGGTGAGTGATTTTTAAATGACTTTTTTCCTTCAGAAATTACATTTTGTGCAGCGACAGCTCTAAGCACAGGAAACCAGCGCTACTTTACAGGCATACTATACACCCCCCTAGGAACGAAATTTAAAAGGAATTTTTCACTTTTATTGTTTCACTTAAAGGAATTATTAAAATCACTGCTGCCAAAAAAACTGCAGTTTTTAAAACTTTTTTTTTGCATTGATACATGTCCCCTGGGGCAGGATCCAGGTCCCCAAACACTTTTTATTACAATAACTTTCATATTGGCCTTTAAAATGAGTACTTTAGATTTCAAATGTTCGAGTCCCATAGACTTTAACAGGGTTCTAAAGTTCACACAAACTTTTGGTCTGTTCGCAGGTTCTGGTGCGAACCGAACCCAGGAGTGTTCGGCTCATCCCTACTGACCAGAAGTGATGCGGAGTGATCTGGGGTCAAAACTGCAACAATCATCTGTGTACATATATAATTGTAAACCAAAGAAAAACATGGACTTTATAGGCACATGTATATAAAATAAAACATTTATTGATCTACATTAGAAATGTTTGTATTTAAAATGAAAATTGAATAAAGATACTTAGTCTATTTAAAATACCATTGGTCACAGACTAAATGTATCCCCATCATAGAACAGTGTTGCATGTATGCAACCTAGTGTGTCACAAAGTATACACCAAGATTCATATGTCCTCCAGAAATTGGAGTTTCACTTGTGCTCGATAGACCTCATAAGTCCGCTCTACATGTTTCACGACCTGGTCGCTTCTTCAGGAGCCTTAACAATTCACAATTGCAATGTTGGGGTCAAAGCACTTAACCCCAAAGCCCACCGGGGGCCCACCCAGCTGTAATAGGATCACTTGCCAAATGTGGGGACACACAGGCCTGATATTTTTACTTTTAGGGCTACATGCCTCACTTGTCATAGGGTAATATTTCCTGAGGGGCCAAAAGGCTCAGTCCTAGGCTTGCACCAGTGTACAGAAAATGCAGCTACCGCTGAAAAAATTGAGCCCCAAAATTGAATTTTCATCAGCAGGTCTTAGGTTGCAACACGGTATGTTTTTAGCAGTGCCTGTCTAGGCTCCTGACTTTGGCCATCAGCTTCCACTGTAGTAGGAAGGAGAGGAGACTGCTTTACAACATAGAATTTTTTTTTTTTTATCGGGGAATGCCTAAATGGGAGAAGTAAAATATATGTTGGATTGTAATGCTACTGAGACTGTGGAATGACGAGATGGAGGGGGGGGGGGGGGGACTTGGGAGGAATATCCACATGTAACTATTTTCAGTATAATAAGAAAAAAAAAAGTATATATACACAGAAATATTAAGAACGAGATGAGAAGCCACAAGTGATGCGACGTCTACAGGGGGAAGCGAAGGGTGGAAGGGTCTATGAGCTGTCTGACAGTTTGTACCCTGGTCTAGTCTGATGTGGAAAAAAAAAAAAAGATTGTAATGCTACTTTGGTGTTTCAAATTGTATAATGTATTGTCTTGTGGGTTTTGCTGTCTTCCTGCTATAGGAAGGCCTAACATTTTAGGACCATTCTGATTTCACAAAACGTTTTTTTCTACATTAAACAGCCACATTTTTATATATTTCCTGTGGTACCACTTGTAGGTAAAACCCGATATCACTGTACCATCATACTTGCATTTGAACAATGATGCAGTAATCCCAAGAATTTGAGAATACATTAGACTGGATTTATGAGGAAAACAGGTCCAGGAGTGGAATTTTCCAGTTCACAGTCCACAAGTGTGATTTACATTTTTAATAAAGCCCAGGCCCTTTTGAAGATATTTGCATTCTTTAAGAAAAAACTTTGCACAGCTAGAATTGTTTCCTGGCTGGCAAAAGTTATTTGGCAGTGAGAGAAAGCAGAGCAAGAGAAAGCTTCAGCTCCGGTGCAGATAGACGTTGTATGACTTGTGACTTTAGCAAAATAGTTTAATTTCTGAAAAGAGGCTACTAGTGTTCTATGTTTACCTGGTGATGCTTGTAACAAACTTTATTTACTTGGTTAACGCCATAACTTTAGACTTTTAGGTTTTGATTAGAAGTAAGAAACTTGTGGGTAAAATGTACGTTTTGATCCAATTTACTGTTCATTTGTGTTCTGATTCGGGAGGTTCTAGAGAAAAAGCAGCCTGATTAGGGAGAATTGAGAATAGTAAACACTGTTTATTGACGTTTTGAGACCCATATAAAAGTTTGAATGCCTTTTTATTATAATCCCTAGGTAGCGTATAAACTGGCAGTATAAGAATGCATGTTGTCCCTGTCAGGTCATGCTTCAAAATGGGACTGCTTTAAACAATTGCAGAAAGTGGAGACAATACACTAATAAATTGTCAGCTGAATAGCTCCATAAAAAAAGGCAACCTATGTTAATGATTTACAATATCCATAATAGCTAAGAAGCTGCTGAATAGTCAGAAGTAGGTCAAAAAATCATTCCTGGGCCACACCAATTTACAGACATTTAAAGATCAAGATTGCTAAATACAATCTTGCCAAACTTGACATTAGAATACAAGTTATTTGTGTGTTCTAACTTTTTGTATTGCATCAGAAATAATCCAGCATACTACAACCTAAATTCTGGAATTTATATTAAAAAAAAAGGCATGTCCCTTTTTAAATGTGCCGCCCTGCGAGCTCTATGTTCGCCTGTGGCCCGTAATCATGGGATGGAGCTGCAGAACAGGGAGATGCCTATGTAAACAAAGCATTTCACTGTTCTGCTTTGTGACATCACGGAAATCTACGGCTCCCTGTCAGTGATTGCTGTCATGTCAGTGGTAGACCACCCCTCCCACAGTTAGAATCACTCCCTGGGACACACTTAACCCCTTGATCTAGTGACCTAGTGTTTAACCCCTTCCCTGCCAGTGTCATTTATACAGCAATCAGTGGCTATTTATAGCACTGATCGCGTATAAATGACAATGGTCCCAAAATAGTGCAAAACCTTTTCAGAATAAACTGAGTCAGTGATCACTGACTCTGTCCATTCATATAACTGATCATTGTTACCTGTGTTTATGATGCTTCAGTTTATGAATGGAGTGGAGCTTCTCTCCATTCTTAGAAAGGGACTGGGGAATCTGTGTCTCTAGTCCCTTTCTCTGTCTTAAAGGGGAGATGTCAGAGGTCTGTTAAGACCCCTGATATCTCTCCAAAGACCCCCAACAGGGCTGATTAACAAAAAAATTGCAATAAATATAAAAAAAAAGGTAAAAAAAAGTGGTATCGGGAATATATATATATATATATATATATATATATATATATATATATATATATATATATATATATATATATATATATATATATATATATAATGTGTGTGTGTACCCAAACAAAATTGACATCCTTTTTCCCCCCCACAATTTTTTGGCGCTATAAACAAAAAAGAGTGTATTTTTTTTTTTAAAAAGCAATATTTTTTACTTTTTGCTATATATATATATATATATATATATATATATATCTCAAAAAGTAAAAAATATTGCTTTTTTTTTTAAACGCTCTTTTTTTGTTTATAGCGCCAAAAAATTGTGGGGGGGGGAAAAAGGATGTCAATTTTGTTTGGGTACAAAGTCTCATAACCGCGCAATTATCAGCTAAAGCGACGCAGTGCTGTATCGCAAAAAATGCTCAGTTTAGGAAGGTGATAAATTCTTCTCAGGGCTTAAGTGGTTAAGATGTACACTGCTCAAAAAAATTCAAGGAACACTTTGGAAATGCTTTAGATCTCAATGGGGAAAAATGTCATGCTAGATATCTACACTGATATGGACTGGGTAATGTGTTGGGAACGAAAAGATGCCACATTATTTGATGGAAATTAAAATTGGCAACCTACAGAAGGCTGAATTTAAATACACCCCGAAAATCAAAGTGTTGTGCACAAGGAAGGAACCCAGGACCCCACTGCACCAGTCTAGGGTCTGACAATGGGTCCAAGGATTTCATCCTGATACCTAATGGCAGTCAGGGTGCCAATGTCTAGCCTATAGAGGTCTGTGCGTCCCTCCATGGATATGCATTTCCAGACCATCACTGCATGTGACACTTGTGAAAAGTACAGGGCACCAGTGGCGGACCTGCCAATTCTGGGGTTCAATGGCAAATGCTTATCGAGTTCCACAGTGCCAGGCAGTGAGCACAGGGCTCACTAGAGAACGTTGGGCCCTCAGGTCACCCTCATGAATTCTGTTTCTGATTGTGGGTTTGGTTAGAGACATTCAGACCAGTGGCCTGATGAAGGTCATTTTGTAGTGCTCTGGCAGTGCTCATTCTGTTCCTCCTTGCACAAAGGAGCCAATACTGGTCCTACTGATGGTTAAGGACCTCCTATGGCCGTTTCCAGTTTTCCTAGAATAATTACCGGTCTCCTGGAATCTCCTCTATGCTCTTGAGACGCTGAAAACCTTCTAGCAATGGCTTGTATTGATGTGCCATCCTGGAGGAGTTGGGCTGCCTGTACAACCTCCTATATATGGTCCAGTTATCGTCTTATGCTACCAATAGTGACACTGACCCTAGCCAAATGCAAAACTAGTGAAAAACAATCCGAAAAGATAAGTAGGGGGAAAAAATGGTGCCCTTCCTCCTGTAGATCCATTCCTGTCTTTTTGGAGGTGGTCTCATTGCTGCCCATCTACTGCTCCTGTTCATTTTATTAACGCCAAAGCAGTAGAAAACTGATTATCAATCCTCTCTGCTACTTAACTGACCAGATCAATATCCCAGGAGTTTAATTGACTCGATGCTATACTCTGATTCAAAAGTGTCCCTTTAATTTTTTTAAGCAGTGTAGTATTATGGTGGTGTTGGTGAAATTACCTGCTGGGTATTTGACCGTATACTGCCTAAATGAAGTATAGGGGATGATTTGTAACATTTTGCTTAGATTTTTAAATTTGAACTCCGGGGAGATATAAAAGGCACAAAAATGCAGCTCTGGAATTACTAATATACATTTCAATGTGTTTGTTAACTGCTTGCCGACCTGCCGCCGTCATTTTACTGCGGCAGGTCGGCTCTTCTGGGCGAGAGCCTGTAGCTCTACGTCGGCTCTTCAGCGGCCACGCAGGCGGGCGGCGCGCGCTCGCCCCTGAGTCTCGTGCGCGTGCCCGGCAGGCATGATCGCCGCCGGCCACACGCGATTGCTCGGTACAGAGCGAGGACCGGGAGCTATGTGTGTAAACACAAAGCTCCCAGTCCTGTCAGTGAGAGAAATGCTGATCTTCTGTTCATACAATGTATGAACAGAAGATCAGTGATTTCCCCATGTCAGTCCACCCCCCCCATACAGTTAGAACACACCCAGGAACATACTTAACCCCTTTCCTGCCCCCTAGTTTTAACCCCTTCACTGCCAATGGCATTTGTATAGTAATCCAATGCATTTTTATAGCATTGATCGCTAAAAAAATGCCAATGGTCCCAAAAATTTGTCAAGTGTCCGAAGTGTCTGCCATAATGTCGCAGTACTGAAAAGAAACGCTGATCGCCGCCATTACTAGTAAAAAAAAAAAATAATAAAAATGCCATAAAACTACCTCGTATTTTGTGAACACTATAACTTTTGCGCAAACCAATAAATAAACGCTTATTGCGTTTTTTTTTTTTACGAAAAGTATGTAGAAGAATACG
This sequence comes from Rana kukunoris, assembly GCA_029574335.1. Classification (NCBI taxonomy): domain Eukaryota; kingdom Metazoa; phylum Chordata; class Amphibia; order Anura; family Ranidae; genus Rana; species Rana kukunoris. Next base: position 100,233,383 of record CM056055.1, on the reverse strand, counting down.
TATCGGCCTAACCTGAGGAAAAAAAAAAGTTTTTTATATATTTTTGGGGGATATTTATTATAGCAAAAAGTGAAAAATATTGCATTTTTTTCAAAATAGTCGCTTTATTTTTATTTATAGCGCAAAAAATAAAAACCGCAGAGATGATCAAATACCACCAAAAGAAAGCTCTATTTGTGGAAAAAAAAGGACGCCAATTTTGTCTTGGGAGCCACATCGCACGACCGCGCAATTGTCAGTTAAAGCATTGCAGTGCCGAATCACAAAAAGTGCTCTGGTCATTGGGCAGCAATATGGTCCGGGGGTTAAGTGGTTAATTGAAAAATATGTATTAGCCTCAATTTGTCTTAGTATCACCCTCTCACAATTCCCTGCACAGCAAAGAACAGACTAAAAGAGGAAGAAGCAGCACAAGGGGCCAGTCAGCAGCTGTGCTGCAGTGCTCATGTCCTGATAAAGAGCATGCTGATAGGTGGAGCTAGCAGTGTGACAGAGTTGGGCTTATCAATGAAAAAGCTTCTCCTATAACCGTTTTGTTTACAGGGTGGAAAAAAAACCTGTAAAAAAAGTTACAAAAAATATCAGGTCCCTCCCCTGACTGTGTGCCGTGTATCAGAGTTGTGTAAATCTCAGAACTGGATGAACAGAAATGCAAATAATTTGGAAGTTAAAGTAATACTAAACATAAGTATTAATTGCCTTATTCGTTCATTTAAATTGTGTACATCAAGCCACTGCATGTTATTTTATTTGTATCTAGTAACTGCATCGCTGTTGTGGGGTCACAAGTAGGGTTGAGCGAACCCGAACTGCAAAGTTCGGATTCGTAACAAACTTTTTTTTTTGTTGAACCCGAACCCGAATAATTTGCTGAAAGTTCGGATTCGGAGTTCGGCAATGTAATGGCACGCTGCACGGCAGCCAAATGCCATTTGTTTTACTCGTGTGACCTAGAAGCCATCACAGCCATGCTTACTAATGGCATGGCTCTGACTGGCCAGTGCAGCATGTGACCCAGCCTCTATATAAGCTAGAGGCACACAGCGCAGCTCGTCACTCTGCACTCTGCTTTAGTTAGGTTAGGAAAAGGCTGCTGCTGCTCTCAGGGAGAGATTTAGATAGGAGTCAGACTGTCTTGTCCTGCTTCAGAATCACCAGCACTGCATATGTCACTCTGAGATACTCTGCAAGATAGGTTAGGGGAAGCTTCCTGTTTGTGCTTGTAGGGAATAGAAATATATAGGAGTCTGTCCTATTTCTAAAATCTAATTACACCAGCACTGCAAATGTTACTATAAGATACTCTGCAAGATACTTTTCTTCTATTGTGCTATTCAAAAAACATCCATTTAGGGCAAACAAGTTAATTTTGCAGTGTTTCCTCCAGTGTTTGCCGTGTTTCCTCCATATCTGTAAGTGTGAGATAAACACTTTAGCTACTGTTCCTCTGTTGTTCTATTCAAGAAACACCCATTTAGGGCACATAATTTGGGAGGAATAGTGTCCCATCATTGGTGTCAGTGGGAGGACTAGTGTCCCATCATTGGTGTCAGTGGGAGGAATAGTGTTTGTTCATTGGTGTCAGTGGGAGGAATAGTGCCCCATCAGTGGGACGAATAGTGTCCCGTCAGTGGGAGGAATAGCACTTCATATCTGTAGGAGGAATTCCCAAGGGCCGGATAAAGGCATGCAAAGGGCCGCGCTGCTTTAGGGGAAGGTTCCTGCTTGTCAAGATTATTTATTTTTATTTAATTTGTTATTTTAAGTTATTTCCCTATCCACATTTATTTTCAGAGTACTTGCCATGCTCTTACCGACATTTTGCTGCCATTTGCAGCCCTCTAGCCCTTTCCCTTAGTTTTTTAGAGACATTTTAGTAGTCAAAAGTCCGGGTCCACATTGACTTCAATGGGGTTCAGGTTCGGGTCCCGAACCCGAACTTTTTTTTCAAAGTTCAGGTCCGAACCCAAACATCCAGGTGTCCGCTCAACTCTAATTACTACCAATCATTCCAAGGTATGGTCCAAAGATGACAAAAAAATCTGGTGGTATTGTGATACTGATATCTTGTCTTGTTACCAATGTTTTTAATAATGATAACCTGCTTTTAACTTTATCACTGACTGTTATATTACAGAGTTAAACATGTAAATTTCCTGGCTTTTTGATGAATCCTTGCATAATCTATTTGCAGAGAATGAACAGCAAGTTAAGTACCATGCAGGAGAAAATATGTGATGGTCAGTGCCCAATGCCATTATTTACATGCCTTCATGTCAAGCCAGATGTATCGGAGCTAATGTTTGCTGGTAAGGCTATGGTTTTCTTCTGTAAAATATAATGGCATGTTAACCTGTATACTTTGTTGATGTGTATTTTAGTGGTGTTTCATAAGTGTGATTCCTCCTATATTCTGACATACAGAATATAGTATGTGAGCCCAATTGATAACATTAAAGATTTTTTATTTTTCCTTGTTTTCTTACTAGATGTTTAATGTTTGTATTCATAATTGGAGGAAGAAAACACGCTGACAAACATTAGCCGCATTTAAAAACTGTGCCATTAAAATAATATAAATGCAGCGCTAAAAATAAAAACAATACTAAAGAAAAATAAACATTAATGTGAATCATCCATAATGGTGATTGATGAACATGTATATACAAAAATACAAGTGTGAGCATGTTTGAAAAAGTTCATATATACCGTTTTTATCGGCGTATAACACGCACCCTAACTTTAAGAGGGAAATTTCAGGAAAAAAACTTTCCACAACCCCCTGCGTATAACACGCAGGCACAGTTTACCCTCTAATTTCAGGGTAAAAAAGTGAGTGCTATACGCCAAAAATACAGTGTGTGTGTGTATGTATATGTGTGTGTGTGTGTATGTATGTGTATATATATATATATAGTGTGTGTGTGTGATATGTATGTAGCAGATGTTGTCCAATCACAGGATCAAAGATATGGCAAATTCAATGGCAACTTCGTGGATGTGCAAGGACGTGTTCCCACCATGGATATGCAATGAAAAGGAGCATCCATATAGTGTAAATCCATATGAAACTTTATTTTAAAAAGGTTTGAGGGTACTCACAATGTCAATGATTGAAAAGGCACGTCAAAATCCAAAAGCAGCAGGAAGCATGGAAACAAAGCAGCTTGTGTACAAGGCGACTGCACGTATGTATACTTTGCCCTACATGTTTCGTCACAACTGACGTCATCAGATGCATGTATGTGTTATTAGTAGTCATGCAATGTTTGCATCCAGCAGGGGAAGACTGCGGTAATTAGCCAATAAGTGCTGAAAGCATGACTCACGGCAGGGTCAAGCCATGATCTCATAAACGGCAAGAAGAAAAAGGGATGCGTCTCACATCCTGTGTCCTATCCGGCTGGATGAGTAGCCAAGCCTCAGTATACCTTCGAAACGGCCGCTAGTCTAATCAAAGCCTCAATATGAGGAAAAAACATATCGTAATTATCAAAAAAGGATAGCCAGAATACAAAAAAAAAGGCTGCATTAATTAATAGCCATGACTGCAAATATGTAAAGTGATTAATAGGATTAACTTGTTATCTGTACAAAAATAATTCAACTGATAGATAATGTGATAATGTTGAATGTGTGTGTATGTATGTGTGTGGGGGGGAGAGGGAAGGAGAGGGAGGGGAGGAGAGAGGGGGAGGGAGGAGGGAGGAGGGAGGGGAGAAAAAAATATGCATATATACAGAAATATAAAAAAAAAACATGCATATATTAAAAAAAAAAACTTCTGGAGGAAACACATGCACTATGTTTGAACCAAGATCTATGCGTTTTAACTAGGGTTGTCCAGATACCGATACTAGTATCGATATCAGGACCGATACCGAGTATTTGCAGTAGTACTTGTACTCGCGCAAATTCTCCCGATGCCTAAATAGAATACTTTTTTTGTATTTATCGACATGTTCTGTGAAAATTCTTGAGTTTTTTACTACTGCGTGACAAGCAAATAAAACATTGTTATTCATTTTTACTAATTTTTATTCTTTTATAATGTCTTGAGTTAGAGTTCTTCATAATTCTAAAGAAAATATCCTTAGTCTGTATTGTGGTCACATGACATTTAAAAAAAGTATCGGTATTCGGTATCGGCGAGTACATGAAAAAAAGTATCGGTACTTGTACTCGGTCCTAAAAAAGTGGTATCGGGACAACCCTAATTTTAACAATAATTTGTCTGACACAAGTAACAAAAAAAAAAAATGGGAAATTAATAAATGAAAAGACAAAGAACATGAAAATATAAGCATTAATAAAAAATAATTAATATACCAGTCAATGTTCATGTCATAGGGAGTCCCTTGTAATAGGAATAGTGTGTGACAGGTCCTCTTTATGGAGAGATGCAGGGTCAATAAGATGCTGCATCTCTCCTCCAGGCTGGAAAGCATGAGATCGGGGGAAAAAAAACTGATCTCATGCTTTCAGCCGCAATTGCGGCTTTGTTTTTAAATCTCTATGCTCTTTGGCGATGGCTGATTCGTTCTCCAGGCCTCCGATGGCACAGGAGAGCCCGGAGAAGCACCAGATGGTGGCAAGAGGGGGATGTCCCCCTCCCACCACCTGTCAGAATGATAAAGCGCCGGAACTGCCGCTATGATCGTTCTTATGGTGAACACAACCGTCGCCTGTGAAAAAGGATATCTGAATGATGCCTGTAGCTGCACCCATCATTCAGATATCCCGCACTGCAGTCCAGGACGGGATATGACATCCTACGGTACGGAAGTGGTTAAGCATTATTAAAAAAAAATACTTTTTTTAAAACGTATTTTTGCATCCACACATGTCCCCTGGGGCAGGACCCGGGTCCCCAAATGCTTTTTATGACAATAACTTGCATATTCACCTTTTAAAATTAACATTCTATCATTCTCTCCCATAGACTTTTTTAAAGGGTCTTTCGCTGCTTTTCGAATTTGCCATGAAATTTCCCTAGCCATGACCCACTTGTATTTTCACAAGTGGACACAGGAACCTACATCTCTAGATACATGTTCGTGCAGCACAGTGGTGTAGTGGATAGCACTTGCACCTAGCAGCAAAAGGGTGGCTGGTTCTAATCCTGCCCGTGACGCCATCTGCTTGGAGTTAGCATGTTCTCCCTGTGCCTGCGTGGGTTTCCTCCCATAATCTAAAACATTCTTTAAATTGGATCCTGTAAAAATAAGCCCTAATATGCAGTAGTGTATTTAGGTTTTGTGCTGCCCTAGGCCTGACTAAACTTCTGCACCTCCTAATTTAAATATGACCCATCCCTTCCTGTCAAGGCCACACCCTTTTTTTTTTTTTTTAAGACCTGCCCTGAAATTTTCAGGGGGGGGACACTAGTTCTGAGGGCCCTGGGGGTGGGCAATAGATTCCCTTAATTTGCATCATTTTTTCTCCCACTTCCTGTTTGGCTATGGGGCAGGAAGTGAAGGGAAATCTCCACAATTGAACATGGATGGTAAAAAATAAACTGACAGGGGATATAACCCTCCCTTACTCTATCCAAAGTGGAAAAAAAAGTGTTGATTATAGTTCTACTTTAAGCACAAATTTCTGATAAGTTTATTGAGAGGACTAAGAAAATATAACCATGCCAATGGTGCAACAGAAACCTAGCATAGTGAGGAAGGTTTGTGGTCCATGATGATAGGACAGTCAAAATTAGAAGCGCACCCCCACACACACAGTTGCGGAATGCCGGGCGGAAGCAGAGCGGCTGCTTTATGGGGGTGCTAGACTAATTTGCTAATAGTGTAGTGCAAGCTGGCGGGGCAAATGCCGCTCGTGCATGCGCAGTACACAAATGGTTTATAAAAGTTACTTTCACTTTCTATTTAGGCCATATTTGTTACACGGGCAGTTGTTACTACACTTCCTCACATCATCCCACATCACCCCCATAATATTGTCACTTCTAGCTTCTTTTCATTTCAATTTGCAGATGCTGTGCGCCATGTCAATAGCAGCCTCCTCCCGTGCGCCAACCTCCCTAGCGCCAATTGCTTAATGATAAATAGAGAATAGCGCTGCATTACCGGCGCATTAATTTCAGAAATACTGAAACTGCTGATGCACCGCAAAACAAGGTGCAATCGTTTTGTAAATTAGCCCCAAAGTGTATTCAGGAAAAATCTGATTGCTTCTCGGGGGGGCAGGAAGGATTTTTTTTTTTCTGCCGTAGCAAATTGGAGCATGCTTTGCTGGGTTTTTTTTGCCTTTCTCTAGATCAACTGTGGGTGAAGGATTGTGTGTATGAGATTGAGATTTGTATTTTATTTTATTTTTTTAACTAGATGGACTTGTCTTTTTTTTCTACCTAACTATGTAGAGCCCAAGTCACACATGTGGTTCTGTTGTTGGTGACAACTCGCCAATAACAGAATCTCTAAAAATGTACTAACCTTCTCTTATGAAAACACTGCCTCACAACCTGAACCAGCAAGATGCTACTCTGTTTTTGTACAGCCAGTGAAGGCATAACAACCATTAGATAAAATGGCATTTTCACGTTGGTGATCATCACCAGTGGTAGAATTGCATGGATCATGCACACAGCACCTACATCTAGGAAAAAAAATCATCAATACTGTTGGCTGCTGCAGTATATTGCTTGATTTATCGAAAAGTGAAAGTTTGAGTTAAAGCAGAACTGAGCTGCAGCAAACATCCAGTTACACATTCTGGCGAACTCAGCCACCAGTTTGCACTACTTCAGCGATGACAGGTCTGCACTCCTCGTTGTCACTGCTGCCATCTTCTTCGCTGGTTCTTCTGAACCATGCATCAGCATTTTCCAACCAATGGGTGGGTGGTGATGGTGTATTCTTGCACATGCATGCATCCCAACACTCAACTGAAATCTCTCCATTCTTTAGATTCCTGAAATGTACACTGCACTGTGCATGCACCTCAGATGAGGTACAATTAAAAATTGCTAGTAGACTTGATAGTTGACAGGCAGATTTTTATTAAAAAAAATTGGCGGAAGAGGCATATGTATGTTCTGCCAAAAGAAACCTCTACCTACTAGCATTTTTTGAAAATTGTAGTTCTTCTTAAATAGCTTGTTACAATTGTGTCTGCATATTTAAACTGGAAATGTTTCTTTTGCGATTTTAACTGAACGAATGTCTGGTGCATGTCTCCCTTTTGCATTTGTTGTGTTTTCCCTGTTAGGGCTGTTTTGTCAGTTTGTGTTGACTTGTTTCTCATCTGTTGTATGTTTTTGTCTATTTAAGTACTCCTGTTTAGCCTGTATTGTCAATTACTGCTTGGGGTTGGATCTTCTGTTTGTGTATTTTGATATGATCCTGTTATTTGATCTGTGCACATTTTTTTGCTTCTGATATGTTTACTTTATAGCATAGATATAAATTGATTACAATTGCCCTGGGGTGGTAATCAAACACCCTACAATAAACAAGTGCCAGATCCTAATAGTAAATTGGATTAAAAAATTATAGAAAATGTTTTAATAGTTCACATAGTATCATATAAAATGCACAAGATACGTGTAAGATAAGGATACAAAAATAGAAAAGAGGAAATGCCGAATGTTTTTCCCCAGAAAAATAATCAATGAATACAATATCAACTTGCTGCAGGGTTATATAAGCAAACTAGGGCCCACGCTGAATAAATGGTATTTCCTGGGTGCATTCCAACGGTTCCTCGAAGGGTTAAAAAAGGCTCAACATGTTTTGCGACCGAAATGTCGCTTCTTCAGGAGATCCTAAATTTTAAGAGAACATACTTCAATTAGAATACATATTGGTATCTATATAAATAATCAATTGGTGCAAGAGAAAAGCATTAGAAGTCTCCCACGCTCTACAATGCAGCAGCCGAAAAGGCACGCTCACACCCCCCTCCCGTTGAGAGGTGGAATGCCGATGCCTAACGCTGTGTAATATGAGTATGGGGGTGCACCGGGTAACTATAGATAAAAAATGTAGAATTATATGGTAAGTTGTTGTACTGGGGGTATTGATGGACATGAATGTACAAGACACATGTCCTTGCTCAAATTACTGACAATAAGATAACTCAAAGCAGATTAAAGAGGTGGTTTGCAGATTCTTGGGTGTACTAGGAATCACTCTGTGATGGAAAATTTCAATTAAATGCTAGGTGCTGGGATTCCATAAAATCTTTGAATTCCACACATATAGACATGTATATATCCCACAGATATATTGGAAAGCACCTTGATTACACCTAGGATTGCCAACGGAATGTCTAAGCGCCTTAACCACTACAGACCATACTGGAATGGTTGAAAAAAATCGCAATAAAGCCATCTAGGTTTAATCGCTCTGTATAAATTACCAGCTGGGAATCCATATATCTTGGCGTAACTAATCTAAATTAAATGTACCTTTAATAAGACATTGGCTACATTGAGGGCTTCCTAATCATCCCAGCATTGTCTGCGGGAAAGCCTATCTATTCACAAAATATGGGCATAGTAATGGGCTTGTTAGTAATAGAAGGGAGAGCAGAAAGGGGCCAGATCCTAAGCAGTGGAAATTGATAAAACACCTACCCTTAAGGCGTCAATCCTTCTTAGATCTGCATAGAACATAAATCACCGAACAATTGGGCTGCCAGTAAGTGAGTTGCCCTGGGCATCTCTGCTCCCCGAAGCATCTGAGGAGTGGAGTCCTGGCCTCGCTATTTTATGCACCCCAGTCAAGCGGGCCGGCCAGAAAGTACATTGCACATTTGCCATCCGTCGCATGCGAACCGATGAGTCGCAATGAGCGATCCCGGCGCTGAATAGCGAAAGTACACGAGAGAACATCAGATAGAAGATGTCTCTCATTGTGCCATTGGCAGACTGTCGTCCTACCTCCTCTCGGAATTCGGGATGGGCGGGAACAATCCCCAACAGCTTGGGTGGCCACATATTCCCCACAGTGTCAAAGACTTCCAGCCAGCGCCAGGTGTCAGCAATGAAAGTGTGTACCGCCACCCCACAGCAGAGCAAGGCGAACTAAAAATGCTTAAAGATAAAAAACAAACCGTTATCCATGCATGTAAAAACATGCTGTAACAAATGACCCGAAATGTTTCAGGCGATATAAACATGTGTAAACATAGTTAGAAGCTAGTATGGTGGATTTAGAAATGTCCACAATACTGCTTATACAATACTGCAAAAGTTTGATTTATTGGACTAGGATATCTACTAGGTCAATTTAAGGGAAATGCGACAACAGGGTTCCTGAACATACAAATGGCTAGTAATTAAAGAACCATAAGGTAGGACCAAGCAGCCACAGTATTCATATACAAGACAAGGGCCCAGATTCAGAGAGAATTGGATTCTCGTAGCGTATCAGAAATACACTACGCCGCCGTTTTTTACCTGGCTCTACGTGGAATCCAGGTAGATTTTGTCCAGTAAACGACGGCGGCGTAGTGTATTTCTCCCGTCGCAATCCATCTAGACGAGTAGGGGGCGTGAAGGATTTAAAATAGGCGCGTTCCCGCGGCGATCGAACTGCGCATGCTCCGTTCGCAAATTTCCCGCCGTGCATTGCGCGAAATCACGTCGTTACGTCATTCGTTGTTTGAGTAGCGTAGTTTACGGACATTTCTATTCCCGAACGAGTTACGCAAAAAAAAAAAAAAAAAATTTTAATTCGACGCGGGAACGATGGCCATACTTAACATGGGCTACGCACCGTTAGACCAGCAAAAAGCTGGTCTAACAGTACATAAAAAAAAACAGACGTAAGCGATTGCGAAGACCGCTCGTATCTTCGTGGATCGCCGTAAAAACACATTTGCATATCCCGACGCATGAAAACGACGCAAACTCCTCCCAGCGGCCGCAAAAATATCGCAGCGTAGATCCGAAGGCTTATGAAGACGTAAGCCTCTCGGATCGAAGCCCGAAGCCGCCGTATCATGGTTTGAGGATTCAAACTAGTGATACGGCGCGCGAAATTTGAAATTACTCCTGTCTAACACCAGTTAGACAGGCTTAATTGCTTTATGAATCTGGGCCAAGGTCTATACTGATAGATACCGTGGATGCTAGATTAGCCAACCCTCAGAAAAGCCCCGAAACTGACTCCTACAAATAAAAAAATTGTGAGTGTCCTGCAAATGTGGGGCCCCCTTGCTGGACTGTATTATATTACAGTAGAATGGGTATATATACAGGGAGTGCAGAATTATTAGGCAAGTTGTATTTTTGAGGATTAATTTTATTATTGAACAACAACCATGTTCTCAATGAACCCAAAAAACTCATTAATATCAAAGCTGAATATTTTTGGAAGTAGTTTTTAGTTTGTTTTTAGTTTTAGCTATTTTAGGGGGATATCTGTGTGTGCAGGTGACTATTACTGTGCATAATTATTAGGCAACTTAACAAAAAACAAATATATACCCATTTCAATTATTTATTTTTACCAGTGAAACCAATATAACATCTCAACATTCACAAATATACATTTCTGACATTCAAAAACAAAACAAAAACAAATCAGTGACCAATATAGCCACCTTTCTTTGCAAGGACACTCATGCAGCCTGCCATCCATGGATTCTGTCAGTGTTTTTGATCTGTTCACCATCAACATTGCGTGCAGCAGCAACCACAGCCTCCCAGACACTGTTCAGAGAGGTGTACTGTTTCCCTCCTTGTAAATCTCACATTTGATGATGGACCACAGGTTCTCAATGGGGTTCAGATCAGGTGAACAAGGAGGCCATGTCATTAGTTTTTCTTTTTTTATACCCTTTCTTGCCAGCCACGCTGTGGAGTACTTGGACGCGTGTGCTGGAGCATTGTCCTGCATGAAAATCATGTTTTTCTTGAAGGATGCAGACTTCTTCCTGTACCACTGCTTGAAGAAGGTGTCTTGCAGAAACTGGCAGTAGGACTGGGAGTTGAGCTTCACTCCATCCTCAACCCCAAAAGGCCCCACAAGCTCATCTTTGATGATACCAGCCCAAACCAGTACTCCACCTCCACCTTGCTGGCGTCTGAGTCAGACTGGAGCTCTCTGCCATTTACCAATCCAGCCACGGGCCCATCCATCTGCACCATCAAGACTCACTCTCATTTCATCAGTCCATAAAACCTTAGAAAAATCAGTCTTGAGATATTTCTTGGCCCAGTCTTGACGTTTCAGCTTGTGTGTCTTGTTCAGTGGTGGTCGTCTTTTAGCCTTTCTTACCTTGGCCATGTCTCTGAGTATTGCACACCTTGTGCTTTTGGGCACTCCAGTGATGTTGCAGCTCTGAAATATGGCCAAACTGGTGGCAAGTGGCATCTTGGCAGCTGCACGCTTGACTTTTCTCAGTTCATGGGCAGTTATTTTGCGCCTTGGTTTTTCCAAGCTTCTTGCGACCCTGTTGATATTTTGAATGAAAAGCTTGATTGTTCATGATCACGCTTCAGAAGCTTTGCAATTTTAAGAGTGCTGCATCCCTCTGCAAGATTCTACTATTTTTGACTTTTCAGAGACTGTCAAGTCCTTCTTTTGACCCATTTTGCCAAAGGAAAGGAAGTTGCCCAATAATTATGCACACCTGATATAGGGTGTTGATGTCATTAGACCACACCCCTTCTCATTACAGAGATGCACTTCACCTAATATGCTTAAATGGTAGTAGGCTTTCGAGCCTATACAGCTTGGAGTAAGACGACATGCATAAAGAGGATGATGTGGGCAAAATACTCATTTGCCTAATAATTCTGCACTCCCTGTATAGCGATTCACCTTCCTGGAAATCAAGATCGCTGGCCATACCGGTCCCTCATAAGAAAGACCGATATGATGGCACCTCATTGATTCCCGACGGCTTTGTCGCTGGCAATCCTAGGTGTGAAATACTTTCTAATATATCTATCTGTGAGAGATATATATATATATATAATGTGTCTATGTGTGGAATTCAAAGATTTTATGGAAGCCCAGCACCTAGCATTTAATTGAATTGCTTTTTCCATCAGAGTGATTCCTAGTAAACCCAAGAATCTGCACCGACCTCTTAATTCTAATTTTTGTATCTATAGTTACCCGGTGCACCCCCATATTTTTATTGCGCGGTGTTAGGCGTGCCTCCTTAGTTTAACGTTAGGTGGCGGCGTTCCACCTCTCAACGGGAGGGAGGTGTGAGTGACATTTCAGCTTCTGTGTTTATAGAGCGTGGGCAACTTCCAATGCTTTTCACTTGCTTTTTACATACATAAATGTATGTAGATACTAATATGTAATATTGTTATGCAACATATGTCCTATATCATATTCTAATTGAAGTATGTTCTCTTAAAATTTAAAAGCTCCTGAAGTGACATTTCGGTCACAAAGCATGTTGAGCCTTTCTTAACCCCTTGTGGAACCGTTTGAAAACACCCACGAAATGCCATTAATTCAGCGTGGACCCTAGTTTTCTTATATAACCCTGCAGCAAGTTGATATTGTATTCACTGAGTATTTTTCTTGGAAAAAACATTTGGCCTTTCCTCTTTTCTATTTTTGTATCCTTATCTTACATGTATCTTGTGCATGTTATGACACTGTGTGTACTATTTTATATGTGCCTATAAAGTAAAATTTTCTAGAATTTTTTTAATCCATATTCTGTATAGCGTACATGAAATGATGATCATACCCCTGAAAAGCAAAGTAATGTTGTTATTTTTATGGCAATCTAAAGAACCAGCCAGCCAGAGAAGAACATTTTGGGGTCCACCTGCAGCAATACAATTTGCTTGTATATGTGTATCCCAATGCTCCAAGCTTTGACTGTTCCTGTTTGACTGTTGGGTTTATCCTTAGGCAAAGGGTAGCCCTGTACTCATGGTTATTCAGGCTATTATTGACAGCAGAGTGGATGCCCATCTACATGCATGGTTTCACTAACCCAGACCAAGTAGTCAAAAGAGGAATTTTGGCATTTTAACTTTCCTTAGTTCTTGTGATTAAGAACTAGTGAAGCCAGAGATAACCAGACAACTGGCACTTTCACAAGAAGGCCAGGGATAGCAGGCTGCATATTTCCTTCATGACAAGTGTACTTTTTATTTATTTTTTGGCATTTAGCTAGGTCATGGCATGCCTTCTTTTGGGATTTAAATATAAAACTGAAGAAATTGAGGAAAAAAAAACATTTTGATTTAATGCCCTACCATTGAAACTCTTAACTTAAGTGTTACAAAAATTCCTTTTAACTACTTGGTCCAATAAATGTCTATTGAGGATCTCTCGTATACTATTAGCCCTTGACTTCATGCACTTTGACTTAATTCACTTAAAGACGTAAGCAGGAAGGAGTTGTTTACATGAATAATTTATAAAAACATTTTGTTCTGACGTCTTCCACAAATGACTGCAAACTTAGTTAGGAGTGTGTCGGCTAGCAAGTGTCTGACTAAACGCCTAATAAAAATGAAGAATGCAAAGGGCAAGATTTACCTAATGTTTTACATTCTGGCTCGTTATCTCAATGATTGATCTACTTGGGTTTAAAATAGCGTGGTATGTGTTATGTCCTGAGAGACTGATTATAATAAAAATCTTGCTATATTGCATTTACTAAAACACTTGAGCAAAAGTTAAAACTGCTTGCAAGATTGGATCAGGGCAATTGTCTCATGTCATTAGTGGCAGACAGACACCCAACATTCAAAAGCTCCAAAAAAGGGAATATCAATCGGTCAGATTTGAAATCCTGTTAGTTACTGTTGCCTTCATTGAGATAAGCAGCACATCCACCCAGAGATCAAATGGTCAGTTTATCTGTTTACGGCCACATCAGAAAATGACTGGTCAGTCTCCATGATGTCATCCCTGATGTCATCTGCCCAAGCCCTCTTAAGGGAAGAGTCAATCAATCAGGGTACATTTTTCTTGCGGATTGCTATTAATCTATCGGGAAATGGCCTGTGCATGGCCTGTACTTTCCATAGGCGCACTTTTGTATGTTTACAGAAACCAGATCCTGCATGTAATGCCAGTGTCATTTTATGTTGCCACCATTAAGGCACCTTAACACTGACCTCATTTTGTTGATATTTCTTATCACTGAACATAAAAACACTAATGCCCCGTACACCCGATCGGTTTAAACGTTGGAAAAAGTCTGATGAGCGCTTTTGGTCGGGAATCCCGACCGTGTGTATGCTCCATCAGACTTTTTCCAACAGGGAAACTGCTGGAAAAAGATAGAGCAGGATCTTTTTTTTCCCGTCCGGAAAAAAACTGATTGGAATTTCCGATCGTGTGTACAAATCCCAACGTGCAAAATTTGTGTGAAGTGTGTATGCAAATCAGGCTTGAGAGGAATTCTGTCGAAAAAAACATTCAACTTTTTTTCCTGACGGGAAAACCGATCGTGAGTATGGGGCATAAGGCCCCATTCACACTGGGGAGCTTTTGTCACGCTAAAACACATCTTTCTAGGGTGACTAAGGTAAATTAGAATGATTTCACTTTAAATCCTATCTACCTGTTCACATTGCTGTACCGTTTGACCTGAGTTTTGAAAAGTCCTGCATCTTTGGTGTGCCTTTATCAAAAGTGCACCAAAAGTTTACCTTTCATCCGGGTCGGTACAAGGCAGGGGCGGAAAGGGTGGATGCCCTGGGAGGTACAATTTGCTGGAGGGAGGGGGGGCTCAGGTGAAGTACTGGCAGAGTGCTTTAAAGTACACCCTACCTGGCGCCGCTAATCATCTCTGTACTGTCTGTACCTTTTACTGTAATGTGCGGAGTGTGCTCCTGCACCCAGATCAAGCCTAGAGAGATCATCGCCACACTAGCCCTAGGCAGTTCTTCATCGTCCCGTCCCGGTGGCGTAACATTTGCAGCCGGAGGTGGGATGGGAGGAGTGTAAAGAGCCGCTGCCTGTTTTAGGGTTTTTCCATGCTTCCACTGTCCCACCACCCTACTCCCCTGTGATTTGACACAGCAGGAGAATCAGCAGATCCCAGCCAATGATTTATGGATGGGACCTGCTGATCGGCTGTGTCAAATCGCAGCCTAGAGCTCTGTGTTGATATTCAATACAGGGCACTTTACAGAGGGAATGGTCGTTTTTTTTTTTTTTTTCCATGCCCTGCCCTGATAGCTTGCCAGCTTTGCCCTGGGCACTGTATGACCTTGTCCCGGAACTGCCTCTCATTGCAAGTCAATGAGAACACATCAAAAGTGCACAGCGTCTGCGTTTTTTTTATACCAAAAATGCAATAAAAGGACATTAAAAATGTGATATGCATTTTTTTAAAAGCATATCATGTTTTTAAGCACATCAGTGTGACCCAAAACTGATTTACCCAGGTGTGTTTTTAAGCAATAAATTTACTGTTCATGAGGTTCAGAACCTATATGCAATTGCTATTGCGACAATTAAAAACTGTAGTTGTCTTTTAACTGCTTTACTACCGGCTGCCGTCAATTGACAGCGGCACGATAGTGCTCTTGTTCTGGGAGGACGTCATATGACGTCCTCGCCTTGCAGAGCCACTAGGGGACATGTTACTGGGAACCCGATGCGCATGCACAGGCGGCCGCGATGGCCTCCGGGCACGTGCGATTGCCCAGTAACTGAGCAGGACCGTGGATCTCTGTGTGTCCTGTCAGGAAGGGGAGACCTATTGTGTGTCCCTTGTACATAGGGACACAGATCAGTCACCCCCCCCAGTCAGTCCCTTACAGTTAGAATCACTCAATAGGATTCACATTTGACCCCTTGATCGCCCCTAGTGTTAACCCCTTCCCTGCCAGTCACATTTACACAGTAATCGGTGCATATTTATAGCTGTATAAATGTGAATGGTCCCAAAATATCGCAGTGGCGATATAAATCACTGATCACCGCCATTACTAGTAAAAAAAAAAAAAAAAATGCTATAAATCTATCCCCTATTTTGTAGCCGCTATAACTTTTGCGCAAACCAATCAATATACGCTTATTCCGGGTTTTTTTTTGTTTTTTTTTACCAAAAATATGTAGAAAAATATGTATCGGCCAAGGGATTTTTTTTTTTTTTGGGGGGGATATTTATTATAGCAACAAGTATTGCTTTTTTTTTTTTTTAATTGTTGCTCTTCTTTTGTTTATAGCGAAAAAAATAAAAACTGCAGAGGTGATCAAATACCACCAAAAGCTAAAATCTCATTTTGGTAAAGTGTTGCATGACCGCGCAATTGTCATTCAAATTGTGACAGCGCTGAAAGCTGAAAAATGGCTTGGGCAGGAAGGGGGTGTAAGTGCCCTGTATTGAAGTGTTTATATTCATTCATAATCTAGATTATATGTGAAAGAGGAAGCATATAATAAAATCTTAACCACATAATGAATTTTATCATATCCGCTTGCAAAGATTCCATTTGTGTATAGCTATTCTAATATAGTTAGAAATCTTTTTAAAATTGCTTTTCTATGTGGCTGTTTGTTAATAATTTGGTACAATTTAGTAAAAAGAAAACTTCATTATTTAATGTTTCTGTATAATTTGGTTAATACCTGTAATTCTATATTTAAAAATGGTATTTGTGATAAATTTATTATTTTCATTCCATTCAAAATAAAAAAGTTTGTGTTTGTTTTTAAATGGGTAGCTGCTGAAGTTTCTATAAGCTATCAGTTCAAACTGAACCACAAGCATGAAAATATTTTATTAGGCTACATCTTTCCTATCCAGGACTTTTGTTACACACCATGGCATTGCTCACCTGTCTAGTATTCTGATTGTAATCTTTAGGCTGGCCTTTCATCTGGTAATGATTGTTTCATATGAGATCAGCTTGAGACTCTTCTCAGTTTGGACATGCTACTTACCAACTTCTAAATAAGGAGAGTAGTCACCAGTATAAGTTCTGGTTTCCCTGCAGCAGATCTTTCCTCATTACTGACATACCAAGCCATGTTCTGCACTGTGTCCCTTTTGGAATGCTTGAAGTAATAGATTGATGGTACTGGAACCGTAGGTAGATATACAATATTGTGCAAAAGGTTTAGACAGGTGTCAAAAATGCTGTCAATTAAGAATGCTTTGAGAAATGGACAAGCTAATAGTTCATTTATTTTCCATTTTTTTTAATTGATAAAAATAAATAGAAGAGAAATCCAAATGAAATCAATATTTGGCTTGACCACCCTTTGCTTTCAAAACTGCATACATTTTTCAGTTCTTCTATGTACACGTGCACACAGTTTTGAAGGAACTTGGCAGGTTGTTTCAAACATTTAGAGAACCAACACCACATCTTCTGTGAATGTAGGCTGCCTCAAATCCTTCGGTCTCTTCAGTGAATCCCAGACAGACTCGATGTTGAGATCAGGGCTCTACGGGAACCAAATCGTCACTTTCAGGGCTCCTTGTTCTTCTTAGCACATTGAAGATAATTCTTAATGAAATTGGCTGCATGTGTGGGGTAATTGTCCTTCTGCAGTATAAATTTGTGGCCAAACACACGTGTCCCTTGATGATATTGCAATATTGATAAATATCTGCCTATTTCTCAGCATTAAGGACGCCATTGATCCTGACCAGATCTCCAACTCCATTTGCAGAAATGCAGCCCCAAACTTGCAAAGACCCTCCACCATGCTGCAGACACTTATTATTGTACTGCTCTCCAGCCTCTGGGAAACAAACGGCCTCCTGCTACAACCAAATATTTCAAATATTATATGCTCTGAACTTGGTGAGTCAAAATGTGAAATGTCTGCAACAGGAGGCGGTTTGTTCACAAAGGGCTGGAGAGTGGTATTGATGTGTACAAAATGGGTGTAACATCTAACATGTTAAAGGATGAATTTAACCTTTTAACCCCTTCCCGCCTAAAAGTAAAACAAATCTAAATGCCTAAGCACAATTTTGCAACTTTGACATGTGTTGGTAAAACTGTACATATCCTCACAACTACGTTGTGCACCCAGGTGTATTATACCTTGTTTTTTTCAGGACAAATTGGTAAATTCTCCTGCTCCTGATGATCACAGCCATAGCACATGTGTATGTTAGTTGTTCTATGTACCCACAGTACAGCCCAAAAAAATTGTTAGTTTTGCTTTATCGCACCTAAAACACCCTGATACTACTTAACCACTTGCCGACTGCCGCACGCAGATGTACGTCGGCAGAATGGCACGAACAGGCACAATGGCGTACCTGTAAGTCCCTTTAAATGTGCCGCCTAGCGGGCGCGCGAGCCCGCCGAGTACCTCGTAAGCATGCTCATGGGTCCCGAGAACTCTGTTTCCAGGCGGCCCGCGATTGCAGCAAAGGTAGAACAGGGGTATGCCTTTGTAAACAAGGCATTTCCCTATTCTGCCTAGTAACACTGTCACTGATGGCTGTTTAACTGTAATTAGGAATGGTCATCAGTGACGTGGCCCTTGTAGCCACTTCCCCCAACAGTAAGAATCACTCACTAGTACTGACTTAACCCCTGCAGCGCCATCTAGTAGTTAACCCCTTCACTGTCAGTGTATTTTTTACAGTAATCAGTGCATTATTATAGCAAGAATTTGTCTAAAGTGTCCGATGTATCTTCCGTAAAGTCGCAGTCACAATAAAAATCGCTGCCATTACTAGTAAAAAAATAAATAATAAAAATGCCATAAAACTACCCCCAATTTTGGCATGCTATAACTTATGCGCAAACCAATCAAACGATTATTGCGATTTTTACCAAAAATATGTAGAAGAATATGTATTGGCGTAAACTAAAGGGAAAAAAAGTTATATATTTTTTGGGGATATTTATTATAGCAAAAAGTTAAAAATATTGAATTTTTTTCAAAATTGTCGTTCTATTTTATTTTTGTATATAGCGCAAAAAATAAAAAACACAGAGGTGATCAAATACCACCAAAAGAAAGCTCTATTTGTGGGGAAAAAAGGGTATCAATTTTGTTTGCAAGCCACGTCGCACGACCGCACAATTGTCAGTTAAAGCGACGCAGTGCCGAATCGCAAAAAGTAGCCTGGTCTGTGACCAGAAAAATGGTTTGGGGCTGAACCGGTTAAAACTTTTTTTTTTTAAATGTTAAACACTAACCCTGACCTTTGACCTAAACACTGACCCTGGCAATTTTTTCTCTGCAAGGAGAGAAAGATACGATGCATCTCTCTCCTCCTTTCACAGAGAAGAAAACACGGGGGCAGGCTTCACAGTGATTGATCACTGTGATAGCCTCCAATTGACTATCACAGCAATCGGGTAAACCAGAATCTCAAGTTCCGGGTTCCAATCATTAGTACGGGGCCCAGGGTTTTACAATGAGACCCCGGTCTCTGTGCTGGAAGCGCATTGTGCAGCAAATATGCATCCCCACAGAAAAAAGCCCAGTCCAGTAAGGCCATATATTTGTGTTACGTGGGCGTGAAGGGGTTAAATAGGAAGTTCATTGGAGAAGCAAAGAGTTAAATTAATAAGAAACCGTTTTCAAGGCAAGATTGTCCATGGTTTTGTCCAGGGAGCTGTCCAGCATTTCAGTTGTCTTCGCAAGAAGAGATACTGCAAGACACAGCAGAAATTGTAGGTTCAGATAGTTTCCTGACAGTCATAGGTCACATGAACGGTAGCCCACTCTACCAACTCCCAATGGAGCATTGAAAAGGCGCTGTCAATGACATGATGCTGAGGACACATCATTGAGCATGCTCCCAGCACAAAACATCTGCTGAATGCATATATGTGGTAACACGACCTAAAGCCTGCATCATATGTTGCCGGGACAACAGGTTAAGTGTATGTAAAGAAAAGTTGTTTTTTGTTTTACGCTTTCAGTTGCCTTTTAACATTTTTTTGCTTTCCTTTTTGATTTCACCTTTTTATTAAGATGCAAATTCAAGTTTACAAATATTTAACATTAATTCTGTTTTTTTATTTAGATTGTGTAGTAATTTTGAAAGTTCTTTGTATTTGTGTGCGCTAATGATTTCAGTGTTTTTTTATTAAAAAATATAGGTTGGATAAACATTTGCTCAACTACCATAAAAAATCAGTAACACCATCTTTATGTTCTACAGGCCTTGTGCTTTAAATTTCAGAGTTGTAATTGAAAAATAGTGGTAAACGACAAAAAAGGTAAAAATGGAAACAATGGTCTGGCCACTGTAGGTAAAAACAAGAAAATGGGCAAGGCCTGGCAGCGAAAGATGAAAGTTCACCTTTTCCTTAAAGTAGCTTGCAGTCAACGGACCCCAGTAGATGTAAAAAAATGCTGGGCCCCTCTGGAAGCCTGGATGAAAAACTCCTAGTTGGCAACCCCCTTCCGCTTTGTAGAAAGATATGGAGATTGCTAAATTGGATTTTTTCATTCAGGCCTTAACAAAGCTCCCCATTTTTTTTAATTTTTTTTAATATACAGTGGGCTATCTTAGATCGGGAACGGAAGCAGAGGGGGAACACACACACTGTGCTAAACGTGGACCGAAAGCAGAGAGGATCAAAGTAATTAATAGATGTGACTTTACAACCACCAAGTCATCCACTGTACGTAACGTAACATACAAACTGCATGCAATTTTAGCACAATTTGCAGAATGCATTGGTCCAGATTATGTAAAATGTATGATGTAGCACAGTGTGCAGAAAGTGTCAGGGGTATGTAATATACATTGCGTGGACTGAGGCAGTCCAGGGCAAATTACAAACATGTAGTAGAGAATACAGTATATTGCAACTTATCAGGTCAGACACCACTGCCCAAGTCAAATCACTGTCAGATCAAGTCCCACTGCCACTTTGAGAAATCCCATGGAGTGAGAGTGGCACAGTGCAAATGCTTGCTTTCACGTACTGGATTTTAGTTTTAATACAACTATAAAAAAAATATATTGCATCTATATTAAATCTATTCTATGTGTGATTTTAGGTTGGTTTTGGCTGATGTTGGTTTATACTTAAAAGACAATACTGATTTTGTACTATTCCAATATCCACCTGATTCAATACCATTGTACTTGCAGACTGGGTGGAATTTACTCCCTATGAAATAGGGATGGCAAAGTATGGCACATTTATGCCTCCTGAGCTTTTTGGAAGCAAGTTTTATATGGGATCAGTTATTAAGAAATATGAAGAATATCCACTACGTTTTCTAATGGGTGAGTAAAATCAGTTATACCAATGTAACAAAAAGATTGTTATTTGGATAAAATAAGTCTTTATTTTTATTTTTTTAAATGCAGTTAAATTACATTTTTTTTTATTATTATTATTATTATTAATTCATATGATTTTGTATGCTATCCATAGTAGCTCATATGCCTTTTGTCTTGCATGTTTTTTTTTTTTTTTTTAGACCACTTAAGGACTGCCTCCTGCACATTTACATCAGCAGAATGGCATGGTTAGGCACATGCACATGCACGTATAGGTACATCCTGTGCTAGTGCCCAGCCGTGGGTCGCTCCCGCTACCCGGTCCGAAGCTCCGGGACCACGGGACCCGATCGCCGCTGGAGTCCCGCAATCGGTCCCGGGAGCTGAAGAACGGGGAGAGACGTGTGTAGACATGGCTTCCCCATTTTTCACTGTGGTGGCGTCACCGATCGTGTGATCTTTTATAGGGATACACAAGCGATGACGTCACACCTACAGCCACACCCCCCTACAGTTGTAAACACATATTAGGTCATACATAACCCCTTCAGCGCCCCTTGTGGTTAACTCCCAAACTGCAATTGTAATTTTCACAATAAACAATGCATTTTAAATGCATTTTTTGCTGTGAAAATGACAATGGTCCCAAAAATGTGTCAAAATTGTCCGAAGTGTCCGCCATAATGTTGCAGTGACTAAAAAAATCGCTGATCCCCACCATTAGTAGCAACAAAAATGCAATAAAACTATCCCCTATTTTGTAAACGCTATAAATTTTGCGCAAACCAACCGATATTCTGTTTTTTTTTTTTTTGATTTTTTTTTTACCAAAAATAGGTTGAAGAATATGTATCGGCCTAAACTGAGGAAAAAAAATGTTCTATATATTTTTGGGGGATATTTATTATAGCAAAAATTAAAAAATATTGAATTTTTTTTTAAAATTGTCGCTGAGGTGATCAAATGCCACCAAAAGAAAGCTCTATTTGTGGGGGGAAAAGGACGGCAATTTTGGTTGGGAGCCAAGTCGCAGGACCGCGCAATTGTCAAAGCGACGCAGTGCCGAATCGCAAAACCTGGCCGGGTCCTTAAGCTGCCTAAAGGTCCGGGTCTTAAGTGGTTAAAGCTGACCTTCATTAATTTTTTTCATCCATTAAATCCTCTGCCCTTGTTTTAACTTTGGATTCTGACAGTAAATACCTTATACAGCCCACTCAAGCACAGTTCTCTCTCTCACTCTCATGAGTTTGCCAGGAAGGGAGGGGGGATGAGTCGTAAGAGGGCCAATCGAATCTGCAGAGCAGTGTGTGTGTCTGTGTAAATCCAAGAAGTGAACAGGCAGTGGCTTCAGCTGCCGACAGTTAAAATATTTGCAGCCAGACTCCGTGGAGGGAGATTTCTGCAGCATATTTGGCAAGTACAGAATTCCAGTATATATTTTTTAAGTACCATAAACTACAGGCATACCCCGCTTTAAGTACACTCACTTTTCATATACTCGCGAGTAAGGATATACCCGTGAGTGTATGCAAAGTGCCTTACAAGTACTGTACAGACATTTTGCAGCCACAGTAAAAGGAGCTGAAGCTCAGAGAGCATAGCCCGCTCTGTTCCAGTGTGCTCCTGACACCCCCACTACAGCCCCTGAGACCTTAACTACAGCTCCTAACACCCCCTGACCCCCCACTACACCCTATAAGTGAAAAAAGGTATTGTTTCACTTTAAGTACATTTTCGTTTTACATACATGCTCTGGTCCCATTGTGTACTTAAAAGTGGGGTATGCCTGTAATCAGTTGCTATCCAAAATTTCTCAGAATTGGTGTTTAAGTCGACATGAATGTACCTATAAGCATTAGATTATTATTACCATATCCTGTTGACATGTCAGGTGTTTGGCAATTGTCTCAATATCTGGACTGCAAGATACCTAACCAGTGGTGGCTGGTGCTCAAATTTTTTTTGGGGGGGGCGCAAACAGAAAATAAATAAATAATTGCAGCCTCACTGTGCCCATCACATGTAGCCACTGTGCCATCAATTGTCACCACTGTGCCATGCAACACAGCAACTGTGCCATCAATTGTCACCACTGTGCCATGCAACACAAAAACTGTGCCATCAATTGTCACCACTGTGCCATGCAACACAGCAACTTGTCAATTGTCCACTGTGCCATGCAACACAAAAACTGTGCCATCAATTGTCACCACTGTGCCATGCAACACAAAAACTGTGCCATCAATTGTCACCACTGTGCCATGCAACACAGCAACTGTGCCATCAATTGTCACCACTGTGCCATGCCATCAAATGCAGTCACTGTGCCATCAATTGTCGTCACTGTGCCATCAATTGTCACCACTGTGCCATGCCATCAATTGTCACCACTGTGCCATGCCATCAATTGTCACCACTGTGCCATGCCATCAATTGTCACCACTGTGCCATGCCATCAATTGTCACCACTGTGCCATGCCATCAAACACAGCCACTGTGCCATCAATTGTAACCACTGTGCCATGCCATCAAATGCAGTTAATGTGCTTTAATTGTCACCACTGTGCCCCATGCCACTGTGCTCATTGTCGCCTCTGTGCCCTTTGTCACCACTGTGCCCCATGATGCCACTGTGCCCCATGATGCCACTGTGCCCCATGATGCCACTGTGCCCCATGATGCCACTGTGCCCCATGATGCCCCTTTCACTATAAAAAGCACTTACCTGAAGCTTCCATGTCCTCCCTCGATGTCTTCTGCCACCGAGGTGAAGCTTCAGCCAATCAGGTTCCTGATAACCAGAATCCGGGAACCTGATTGGCTGAAACGGCTGTCAGTCTTATGCAAGGAACGCAGGTTGCCTGTGCTCCGAGTATAGACATCCGAGAGCCAGAGGGCTGTACTTGGAAAGCCTATTAGAGCCAGCAGCTCTGATAGACAGTGCCAATCAGCTGCCGCTATTCAGGTAACCGGTGCCCAAACGTCCGGTTATATGAATAGACCAGCGGCAGCTGGCAACAATGATAACTCACATTCAATGCATTGCATTGAATGTGTGTTATTTGCGATAGGGGGTGGCGCTGCAGCGCCCTCTATTGACGGCCGCCAGAACTGCAGGTAAAACTAAAAATGACATTTTAGCAAAATAAAATGTCTTAAAGGGCCCGTTTTTTTTTTTTTTACTACAGGGGGGGGGGGGGCGGCGCCCGGGCCCCTCTATGGACGGGCCGCCACTGTACCTAACCCTTAGCATTTATGTAGTCTGACAGCAGACCTCATATAATTGCCTTCTGAATCACCCAGGTAAGCAACAGTCTGACGTATGGGCATCAGCAGACACCCAAAGTGTGAATCAAGACCCATAATGAAGTTGTAAAGTGTTATTTTGTTGTATATAAAATAAATTTACAAGCAAAAAAATAATCATAAAGCCTTACGATTCTAACATAAAGAGCTTTTTCAATGTTGCCTGTTACTGAATCCACTATATAGAGGGAAACAAAATATTTTTTTGTTGCCTCAATTTCTGAATACATTTTAATCTGATGTTTTATGCCAGTTTACTATATGTATACAACTGTTGTTTTGCACAAAGCCATTTCAAACATGAGAGGATTCCCAGAGCACTAAACTATCTGGGGGAAAAAAAACGGTTCAGCAGAAGCTACCTGCTTTTAAACTCATATTATAGGTCTAAAACCTTGAACAAAGCCCTTCGATGAGGACTGGTTTGATCCCCTGCAGATTTTGTAAGTTTGCAAAATGAACACACAGAAAACAAAACAAAGAAATGAAGGGTCTATAATTTGTATCATATGTGTATATTATATGATGGGGAGACAAATTTCAACCAAAATCCAGAAAAAAAAAAAAGCCTTAGGTTTGCACACATCTCAGGAGGGATTTTGGGCCACTCTTCTTTACAGATCTTCTTCTATAAATCCTTAAGGTTTCTTGGCAAATCAAAGTTTTAGCTCCCTCCATAAATTTTCTATAGGCTTAAGGTCTGGAGACTGACTAGGCTACTCCATTCCCCTAATGTGCTTCTTCTTGAGCCACTCATTTGTTGCCTTGGCGGTATGTTTTGGGTCATTGTCATGCTGGAAGACCCATCCATGACCCATCTTCAGTGTTCTGGTGGAGGGAAGAAGGTTCTCATCCAAGATTTTACAATACATGGCGGTGTCCATTGGCCCCTCAATGCAACAAAGTCGGCCTGTATTCTTAGCAGAGAAACGGCCCCAAAGCATAATGTTTCCACCTCCGTGCTAGACTGTAGGGATGGTGGTCTTAGGGTCATAGTCAGCATTTTTCTTCCCCCAAACACAGCAAGTTGAGTTAATGCCAAAGAGCTCAGTTTTGGTCTTATCTGACCACAGCACTTTCTCCCAATCCTTCTCTGCATCATTTATATGTTCATTGGTATGATTGTATATGTACCTTCTTGAGGAGGGGGACTCGCCGTGTTTGGAGGAAGAAAAGAACACCACCCCTACAGTCAAGCACGGAGGTGGAAACATTATACTTTGGGCTGTACAAGCCGGCTTTGCCGAATTGAGGAACCAATGGATGGGGAAGTGTATTGTAAAATCTTGGATGAGAAAATGTCTTCCCTCAGCCAGAACACTGAATATAAAAACTGACTTTGAATGACAGCGATAGCAGCTAATGGAGCCGCTGCTGTGTCTCAGCCAATCATGAGAGAGAATGTCGGATGGCTGAGACACTCATGGACAGAGGGACCCCAGGTAAGTGTTAGAGGGGCTAAGGGGGGCTTCTGAACACAGAAGGTTTTTTATCTTAATGCATGGAATGCATTTAAGATAAAAAAACTTCTGCCTTTTACAACCACTTTAAGTATTTAGAGAAGATCTGTAAAGAAAAGTGGACCAAAATCCCTCCTGAAGATGTGTGCAAACCTGGTCGCGAAGTACAAAAAAAAGTCTTACCTCTGTGATGCCGATGCGCGTGCCTGGCGGTCGCGATGACAGCCAGGTACCCGCTGATTGGCAGTTTTGGAGCAGGGAAGTGGAGCTCTGTGTGTAAACACAGAGCTCCACGTCCTGTCAGGGAGAGGTGACAGATGCTGTTTCTCTTGTACATAGGGAGACAGCATCGGTCACCTCCCCCAGTCACCCCCCTCCCCCCACACAGAACACACCCAGGACTCACATTTAACCCCTTCCTCACCCCCTAGTGTTAACCCCTTCACTGCCAGTCACATGTATACAGTAATTAGTGCGTTTTTATAGCACTGATCGCTGTATAAATGTGAATGGTCCCAAAAATGTGTCAAAAGTGTCCGATGTGTCCGTCGCAATATCGCAGTCCTGACAAAATTCGCAGATCGCCGTATTACTAGTAAAAAAATAATTGTCAGAATTCTATCCCTTATTTCCTAGCCACTATAATCTTTGCGCAAACCAATTACTATACGCTTATTGCGATTGTTTTTTTTTTACCAAAAATATGTAGAATACACATCGGCCTAAACTGAGTAAAAAAAAATATTTTTTTTTTAAAAAATTGGATTTTTATTATAGCAAAAAGTAAAAAATATTCTGTGTTTTTTTTTTTTTTTTTAAATCGTCGCTCTTTTTTGTTTATAGCGCAAAAAAAAAAACTTGCAGAGGCGATCAAATACCACCAAAAGAAAGCGCTATTTGTGGGGGAAAAAAGGACGTCAATTTTGTTTGTAAGGCACGTCGCACGACCGTGCAATTTTAATTTAAAGCGACGCAGTGCTGAAAGCTGAAATTTCGCCTGGGCAGGAAGGGGGTATGTGTGCCCAGTAAGCAAGTGGTTACAAATCATCTATGATAAAAAAAGAAAAATTGTAAGTGTATAAGTGTATATTGATTGGTTTGCGGAAAGTTTTAGGCCGCGTACAGACGATCAAACTTATCCGATGAAAACGGTCCGACGGACCGTTTTCATCGGATATGTCTGCTGGGCTGTTTTGGTCTGATGGTTGTACACGCCATCAAACCAAAATCCCTGCAGACAGGCAGCGCGGTGACGTGGCGGTGACGTTGACGCCGCCACGTCACCAATCCAGGAAGTAAAATACTTCCACGCATGCGTCAAATCCATTCGGCGCATGCAGAGGATTTCTGTCCGTTGGTTAGGCGTACTAACCAGCGGACATGTCCGACGGACAGGTTTGCAGTGGACAAATTTCAATGCTTTGAAATTTGTCCGCTGGACAAACCTGTCCGCTAGGTCGTACACACGATCGGATATGTCCACTGAAACTGGTCGGCGGACCAGTTTCAGCAGATAAATTCGATGATGTGTACGCAGCCTTATAGTGTCTACAAACTATGGTATAGATTTATGGATTTTTATTTTTAATTTTTTTACTAGTAATGGCGATAAGCAATTCTTACCGGGACTGCCACATTGTGGTGGACAAACCGGTTACTAAGCCCTGGTTCACACTGGTGCGTTTTGATATGTCAAATCGCATGTCAAAACGGCAGCATTTGTCGGCAATGGCACCATCCTAATCTGCATGTGGCGGTCCATTTAGTAGTTAAGCTTGAGCAATTTAGATCTGCAAACAAGTTCTTTACAACAGCTGCTAAAAAAGAATGAAAATATAAAAGGGCGCCAATAGTTTCACATGCCAACTAAAATGTGAATACAAATTTGCGGTATTTCATATTTACTGGACTAAAAAAAATATAAGAATCACATTTTTATACAAATTTGGTTTTGGTTATAACTATAATAAATTAAGAAAATATATACAAACCACTATTTCTTTCCTATAACCTAAATGATATGCATGAAACAGATTTAACAATTGTGCCTCAAAAAAACTTTGCTTTCTTTTAGGTGTCTGGGGTAGTGCATTCTCAATACTCTTCAACAGAGTTCTTGGAGTTTCCAGCCATAATGCTGGATCTACAATGGAAGAAGAACTGGGTAACCGTTACTCGCAAATTTTAGTATTTTTATATAAATAATAAAATGTGTATAATGCTTTTACACTATTTTAAAGCTATGTTCTCTCTTTGAGATGCAGTATATTTTACAACAGACTCAGACTGTATATAACATCTGTTATTGAATAGGCAGTTAAGCTGGCCATACACATTACAATCTGATGTGATTTCTTTACCCTTTGTTTTTTTAAAACAGCAGTTGGGTGGTACAGTAGTTCTACAAGTATCTCGCCTGAGAGATATATAAAGATCCTGACCACCAAACCAGCATCTTTTTAAAATGGAATTATCACATTTTGCTGTACTGACCTACATTATTGTAAACGTGAGCCTATACAGCAGAACATATGCCTACATATTAGACTGTTTAATGTGGTTCCAAAGCCTAAAAATGATTCACCCTAATGCATTCCTTGCTTTAGGGTAAGCATTTTTTAGATGGCAGTATTGCACTCCCCTTACCTTGCATCACCTCACTCAATCCAGAGCTGTACCTGTCTGTAGCGGCCCTGTCTTCTCTCTACTCTCTCACAGGCTGTGCTGAGGTAGTAGGAACCACTGGCAGGGCCGATCCTAGGCAGGGTGCACAGGGTGCATTGCACCCAGGCGCCTGCAGAGGTGGGGGCGCTGAAGTGCCAGAGTTCTCCCCTCCCTCCTTCTCTTCTTGTTTGTGTCCATCCAGCACTAGTGTTCTGAGCATAGGTCTGTGTCCATCCAGAACTGATTTGTGAGCATAGGGCAGCCCGTGCAGCCTGGCAGTGCTCGGGGGAGGGGCAGCTCCTCTTCCTGACACAAGGGTTCTAGTTTTCAGTGGCTGAATTCCTCACACTGGGAGTCTTGGATCCCGCACTGTCTCCACCAACTCCAGTTGGATTGCCTCCCCCTCCTAGCCATTTCTCAGGCTGCACACAGCGAAAACCGAGGTGAGTCAGTGTTCAGTGTGCTGTGTGCTGAGGAATGGCATCCCCAGCATCCCTTTACACATGCTCTGGGCTGCCCCTGCTCTAGATGTTTTATGGCATGATAGATTGCATAAGAGCCCCTGCCCATTCCTGCGCCTAGTCCACCTGCAGATGTTATGTATAATGAGATTTACCAAGAGCCCTTTCCCACTGATGGTGCTGGGGCGTCGGCAGTAAAGCGCCGCTTGTTTTAGCAGCACTTTACTGTCATTTTAGAGGTACATTTAACCTCACTAGCTGGCAAATAAAGGGTTCAAAGGCGCCAGTGCCGAAGCGCTTTGCAGGCACTATCCATTGATTTCAATGGGCAGGGGCGCTTTAGAAGCGGTGTATACACATAGAATAGAAAAGAATATAACCATTTCTTAAGATTCAAATAGAATCAGTTCAATAGAATAGGAAATAACAATAGTATAGAAAAACTGAATAGAAAGAACATAACCATCTTCCGAAATTCGAATAGAATAAATTTGAAAAGAATGGAATAAACAGAAAAGAATAAACTATAACCATTTCCCAAAATTCAAATACAATTTAGTATGGAAAAAAACAGAATAGAAAATAAAGAATATAATCATCTTCCTGTTCTAATCTATTATTTTCTAATCATTCTGTTTTCTATTCTTTTCTATTAGAATTGATTATATTTGAATTTTGGGTAATGGTTATACTTCTATTTTATGCTATTGTTTTTTTAATTATATTTTCTATTCAAATTTTAGAAGCTGGTTATATTCTTTTATTCTAATCCTTTTTTTTTTTTTCTATTCCATTTATATCATGGGGCCAGATTCGGGTAGAGTTAGGCTGGAGTATCAGTGATACTCCAGCCTAATGCCGCGTACACACGGTCGTTTTTTGCGATGAAAAAAAACGTCGTTTTTTAAAACGTCATTTAAATTGATGGTGTGTGGGCAAAACGTTGTTTTTTGTCTCAAAAAAACGACCAAAAAAAAATTCCAACATGCTTGAATTTTTTGTGTCGTTTTTCAAAACGTCGTTTTTTGTTTCACAAAAAGTCACCGTGTGTAGCAAAAACGTAGTTTAAAACGACGTTTTTCAACCCGCGCATGCCCAGAAGCTAGTTATGAAGCGAGCTTCAATGGAAAAGAGTGGTGAACGTAACCTCACTTTTTGTGAAAAAAACGATGGTGTGTATGCAACATCGTCTTTGAAAAGTGACGTTTCAAAAACGTCGTTTTTTACTTCACAGAAAACGTCGTTTTTTTCATCACAAAAAATGATCTTGTGTACGCGGCATAACTCTCACTTTGAGCCGGCGTTTCTGTTTTCTTTAGTCAGAAAACAAACGCCGGGTTGGAGTTCCGATACGAGCGGCGTAATTGAATTTCGCCGTCGCATCGCAACTGCAATTAAAAAAATGGCGCTGGGGGCGTTCCCGCTGATTAACGCCGAAAATATGTTAATCAGCGGGAATCGGCAATTCACGATCGTATTCGGGTGCGACGCAGTGACTTTCCGACGGTTCCGTAAGCGATACGCGGCGTAAAGATAAAGCAGCCCCCTAGTGGAGTACACTATGTTAAGTATAGCCATCGTCATCGCGTCGGAAAAAAAAAAATCCGCGTCGCTTTCGTAAAACGTCCATGAATGGGGATTTGACGTCATTGACGTTCACTGACAGAATTTGGAGCATGCGCACTGGGATGCATTGACAGTCGACTCATGCGCAGTACGTTCGCCGCGGGATCGCGCCTAATTTAAATAATACACGCCCCGTACCCGCCCAATTTGAAATACTCCAGCTCATTTTCGCTACGCTGCCGCAACTTTAGGAGCAAGTGCTTCATGAATAACAGTACTTGCTCCTAAAGTTTCGGCAGAGTAACGTAAATGAGAAACGTTACTCCAGATTAAAGATGCTCCCATCTACCTGAATCTGGCCCATAGTCTTTTTTTTATTTTCTGTTCTATTCCTTTATTTTCTATTCTCCCACTTCTCTTTGGAAATTTGAAAACAATTGGAATTCTGAAAATTTTAATTGATTTGTATAGGAAAAAAAAATAATTCCGAAAACGGATAAAAAAAATGTAACTAAATAAATTTATGTAAATAATGAAACAAAACTTTTTTTCCACTACTACAACCTAATTTTTATTTTATATTTTAAATGAAATAAAGGTAAAAAGACCACCTGCATGCAGCTCCCCCTGAAGGCCACCTAAATACACACATGAGCTCAATCTCAATTCAGTGATGTGTACGAGAGCCAGATTCTCTTGGCTCTCTTGCTCCTCATTGGCTTGGATACAGCGGCAGGAGCCATTGGCTTTTGGCTCCTGCTGCTGTCAATCAGAGCCAATCAATCAGAGCCAGTGATGAGGGAGTGGGGGGCAAGTATCAGGAGCGAGGATGCACGAGTGCTCCCATAATGAGCGGCGGAAAAGGAGGATCAAGGCTGCTCTGTGGAAAACCATTGTACAGAGCAGGTAAGTATAACATGTTTGTTATTTTAACCACTTAAGGACTGCCCACTGCGGTTGTACGATCGTCTGTTTGAAGTGGACTACCTTTGTATTGGCAGTAGCTAGCTGCCATTACCCCGGTAGCGTCTTCAACAGCAGGCGGTCCGTCTTCAGTTAAAAGTGATCTCCGTGTCGGATTCACCATGGGATCACTTTTATCGGGGGCGGCAGAGGGCCTGCTGTGCTCCTGTTGTCACCGGAGCCGTTGGTAGTGGCTGGAGGCCGAGTGAATGCATACCTAAGTTGCGCCCGCATATAAAAACGGAGATTGTTAGAGGGAGAGCAATAATTTTAGCACTCGACCTCCTCTGTAACACAAAACTGATAACCTGCAGACATATTTTTTGACCTAAAGTATTCTGTAGGGTGTATGAAAATATATACTGTATAATGTTTGGGGGTGAAAAGTAATTTTCTAGCAAAAAAAATATATTTTAACTTGTAAACACCAAGGGGTTATACAGGTCTGTTTTTATTTTCTAAATAGGTTCCTTTGAGCTTGTGCATTTTTGGTTCACTTACCTTTTCCTTCGATTTCCCTTCTAAATGTTTTTTTTCTTTGTCTGGATTTCTCACTTCCTGTTTCTCCTCGGTAAGCTTGCACCCATCATGTGGCTGGGGGTTAGTCAGCCAGAACAGCTTACTGAGAAGGAACAGGAAGTGAGAAATTCAGACAAAGAAAAAAAAGTTTAGAAGGGAAATTGAAAGAAAAGGTTTATGAACCAACAATGCACTAGCTTAACTTCTTAAGGACCGCCTCCTGCACATATACATCGGCAGAATGGCACGACTGGGCACATGCACGTATATTTACGTTGGTTCCAGTACCCACCCGTGGGTCACGGGCGCGCTCCCGTGACCCGGTCCGAAGCTCCGTGACCGCGAGACTCGCTGACCCGATCGCCGCTGGAGTGTGGCGATCGGTCCCTGAAGCTGAAGAACGGGGAGAGCCGTGTGTAAACATGGCTTCCCAGTGCTTAACTGTGGCCACAGCATCGATCGCGTCATCCCTGTTATAGGGGGACGTGATCGATGACTTCACCTACAGCCACACCCCCCTACAGTTGTAAAGACACACAGGGAACACATAACCCCTACAGCGCCCCCTTGTTAACTCCCAAACTGCAACTGTCATTTTCATAGTAAACAATGCAATTTAAATGCATTTTTTGCTGTGAAAATGACAATTGTCCCAAAAATGTGTCAAAATTGTTCGAAGTGTCCGCCATAATGTCGCAGTCACGAAAAAAATCGCTGATCGCCGCTATTAGTAGTAAAAAAAAAAAAAAATTATAATACTGCAATAAAACTATCCCTTATTTTGTAAACGCTATAAATTTTGCGAAAACCAACCGATAAACGCTTATTGCGATTTTTTTTTTTTTTTTTTTTTTTACCAAAAATAGGTAGAAGACGTATCGGCCTAAACTGAGGGAAAAAAAAAAGATTTTATATATATTTTGGGGGGATATTTATTATAGCAAAAAGTAAAAAATATTGATTTTTTTTCAAAATTGTCGCTCTATTTTTGTTTATAGCGCAAAAAAATAAAACCGCAGAGGTGATCAAATACCACCAAAAGAAAGCTCTATTTGTGGGAAAAAAAGGACGCCAATTTTGTTTGGAAGCCACGTCGCACGACCGCGCAATTGTCAGTTAAAACGACGCAGTGCCGAATCGCAAAAAGGGGCAAGGTCCTCTACCTGCATTTTGGTCCGGGTCTTAAGTGGTTAAAGAAACCTTTTTAGAAAATAACAAACGAACCTTTACAACCCCTTTAAGTAGTTAGAAAATACCTTTACAATTTCAAATGACTTTAAACTTTTTTCTTTAAATAATAATCATGTCATACTTACCTGCTCTGTGCAAATGTTTCGCACAGATCAGCCACAATACTTCTCTTCTGGGTTCCCTCTCTAGCACTCCTGACTCCATCTCTTTGTAAGAAGCTGCTTCCTATGGGGCACTCGTGTGGGCATCCTTAGACACAGGTAGCAAAGCTCAGTCCCATCCCCTTGGCCTTTGCCACAGAATTAAATTGACAGCAGTAAAAGCCAATGGTGCACAGAAGATTTTTTCTTAATGCATAAAGATAAAAACCTTAGGCTTTCAGAAGCACTTACATTTTTAGTAAAGAAAACATCCTGGATGTAAGTGGAACACAGTTTAAGTGTAGGTATTGCACGTAAAATGTGTCACATTTTGGTCTTCAGGTTTCTTTAGTCATACACTAGAAACATATATAATTTGTTTTTCTTTCTCGTACATCACGGGACACAGAGCGGCATATTCATTACTATATGGGTTATATGGAGTACCTTCAGGTGTGGACACTGGCAATCTCAAACAGGAAGTCCCCTCCCTATATAACCCCCTCCCCTAGAGGGAGTCCCTCAGTTTTTTCGCCAGTGTCTTAGGTGTTGGTCACGGAATAGCTTTGCTCCACATCCTTGGGATTAAGGGCGGGCTAACCGGATCTGTCCAAGGAGCCTCAGTGCCAAAGTGGACAGTACCCGGGCCCCAAACCGTGGGGTTTTGCCTATAATGCTCCTCTTTGGAGGGCTGGACCCTGGGCCCAGGACTTGGAGTTTGTAAAAACCATAAGTTCCTGTTTGCCAGGGTGCTATATAGGTCCAGGACAGTGGGTACCTTCATAGGACCCCAGGGCCTGAAGGTCTACTACGCTACCCACGGAGATGGGAGAAGATTGGATCAGTTTGCTGGACAAACATCCTGCAGCATGGAGAAGGTAAGGGGGAGCCTGCGGGACTTGGTTCGACAGCAGGCTCTCCGGGGTAACCTAAAAGGGGGGTAGCCTAAGTATGCTCTGCATGGGCAACCTTGCTCACTATGTCTGAGAGAGACAGGATGACACCTTTTTTCCCCCATCACTAGGTTCCCCTGTCTAAGAATGTGTTGCTAGCTAACCTGCTGCTTTCTTCCTAGGACTAGTAAGGATCCCTAGGGGCCTTTTGGAGAGTCCTACCTGGCCGGGGGTTTGAATCTGCCGCCTGTTTCTGCAGTCCTGGGTCTCCAGCAGCGCGGCTCCTCCATGTTCCTCCTGTTCCGGCATACGCGCGCGCGCGTGCGCGCGCACGTTTTATAGACGTTTTCGCGCCGTTCAGACAGGAGGGCGGGGGGGGGGCGTGCCTGCGGCGTCATACAGGGGCGCGCCTTGTGCTGTTATAGATCAGCAGGCATTGTCAGTGCTCAGTCTGAGGCTGATTTCAGAAGGAGAGGACGCAGAGTGGCAGAACAGTGACTCCCGGTGGCGGAAGAGGGGTAGTACATGCTGGACTTTGTTCCAATGCCTTTTTTGTTAAGCCAAGAAATTTCCCTTTTTGCAGCAGGTTGGAGGCTGGCAAACTAAGTTTGGGGTCACTGTATGTTTTAAAAAAGAAAATATATATAATATATATTTAAAAAAAAAAAAAAGAAAAAGAGAAAAACATACGGGATCCCATCAGTTTTTGGGCATTAGTGATCTATTGTCCCCTAAGCTCTGGTGTTGTACTCCTGGCCACTACAGTCTGTTGTGTGGGCGGAGTCCCTCGATTTTGTATTATGGCTTCCAAAGGTTCGGGGTCAAAGGGTACAAAAAAGACCAAAAAACAAAGGGGTTCCCCTTCTGATTCTGATGACATGCCGATACTTTCCCCGCAACTTATTAACATAAAGGGCGCCTTGGATGAGCCATTAGGGGGATCTGGTGCGGAGGCTGGCCCAGATCAGCCCAGCCCTGTGTTTATCACAGAGGAGATGCTAGCCGTATCCCTAGGGGGGCTAGAAGAGAGAATAGCAGCATTGATCGCTAGAGCTATTCCTGGTAAGAAACGGGTTAGATCCCCATCACCAAGAGGTGTATCCTCAGATGCTGAGATTCTCTCTCCGGAGGAATTGGAATCACAGGAGGATCAACTAGACCTGAACCAAGAGGGTTCAGGGATTGAGGGATCTGCCTCTGAGGAACCATTTTCAGACTCCCAGACAGAAAGACTGGGGGTACAGTCTTTGACTGTTAGTTTACCATTGCCAGAGCCTCAGGTTCCTCCGGTATCCTCTCTGGGCTCTTTGAAAGCTCCGTTAAGCAACGCAGTGTTTCCGGTCCATCCTCTCTTGGAGGAATTGATCTTTCGGGATTGGGTACGACCAGACAGGATTTTTCTGCCACCGAAAAGATTTGCGGTCATTTACCCCATGGAGGAAAAATTCTCCAAGAGGTGGAGGCTCCCAGTAGTGGATGCAGCCATCTCATGTGTGAATAAATCACTAACTTGCCCGGTGGAAAACATACATATGTTTAAAGATCCGGTTGATAAACGGGTAGAGACACTTTTAAAAGCATCCTTTGCTACGGCAGGAGCAGTGGTACAGCCAGCTGTGGCTGCGATTGGTGTTTGTCAGGCGTTAAAAGACCAGACAAAAGAAATGTTAAAGGACATGACTACCCAACAAGCAGAAGAGTTTTCTGACATTCCCAGAGCTCTGTGTTTTGCTGTAGATGCTATAAAAGATTCCATCCAGCAGGCCTCTTGTTTATCACTATTTTTTGGTGCACATGAGAAGGCTCTTATGGTTGAAGAACTGGGTGGCGGAGCCCCCATGCAAAAAAGCTTCTGGCAGGGTTTCCCTTCCATGAAGGACGACTCTTCGGAGAGGATCTGGATAAATATATTCAGACTATTTCAAGTGGCAAGAGTACCCCTTTTACCGGTCAAAAAGACATTCCGGGGTCCTACATTTAAAAGGCAGCTCTTTCCTGTCTCGGGGCCCTCAAATTCCAGGCAGTATCGACGGCCGCCTGCACGATCCAACGTTAACAGTAGATCGCAGGGACAGGCCCCTGGGGGTAAGAGGCCATGGTATCGCAAGCCGACAAAGACAGCCCCTAAGTCTGCCTTATGAAGGGGCGCCCCCACTCTCGCGGGTGGGGGGAAGGCTTCGTTTCTTCTCAGAAGTTTGGGAAGCCAAGATCCCCGACAAATGGGTCCGGGCGTCTGTAACCACAGGCTACAGACTGCAGTTTCTAAGGTGTCCTCCGCCTCATTTTCAAGAATCAAGGCTACCAAAGGATCCAGCAAGGAAGGCCTCATTGCTAGCAGCTTTGGATCACCTGCTTTGCCAGGGCGTAATAATAGAGGTGCCAGCCCAAGAGCAAGGGCTAGGTTTCTATTCCAATCTCTTTGTCATACCAAAGCCCAACGGCGATGTCAGGCCAATCTTGGACCTAAAGAGGTTAAACGGTTACCTAAGGGTTCGTTCCTTCCACCGCGCTTCAGAGGGACAATTTTCTGGCCTCCATAGACATAAAGGATGCTTACCTTCATGTACCAATCTTTCAGTCGCATCAAAGATTT
Organism: Rana kukunoris; assembly: GCA_029574335.1. NCBI lineage: Eukaryota > Metazoa > Chordata > Amphibia > Anura > Ranidae > Rana > Rana kukunoris. The sequence continues at coordinate 100,196,495 of CM056055.1, read as the reverse complement.
TTACGCTTCGCGGTGGGGCAGCGACACTTCCAATTCAGGGCGCTCCCCTTCGGGCTGGCCACGGCCCCCCGGGTATTCACGAAGATCCTAGCCCCAGTTCTGGCCAATTTAAGGATCCAAGGGGTCACAGTCCTAGCATACTTGGACGACCTTTTAATCATAGATCACTCACGGCCGGGTCTGCAACAGGCAGTAAACCTCACGGTTCGGTACCTCGAAGGATTCGGCTGGGTCCTAAACCGGGGAAAGTCAGCGTTCCAGCCTACAAAGCACTTGGAATACCTCGGCATGAGGTTATACACAGAACAGCAAAGGGTGTTCCTGCCCCTTGTAAAGATCGAGGCTATCAAGGGGTTGGTTCAGTTGGTTCTTAACAAGAAAAAACCAACTATTCGCCTGTGTATGCGAGTACTAGGCAAGCTAGTGGCCACGTTCGAGGCAGTACCATACGCTCAGATCCACACTCGCGTCCTACAGGCAGCCATTCTAGCAGCCTGGGGCAAGAGGGCACATGCCTTAGAGTCCCCTTTGACGCTATCATCAAGGGTCCGACAAAGCCTGGCCTGGTGGTTGAACCCCCAGAATCTTCTAAAGGGAAAATCCTTCAGCCCTGTTGTCTGGAAGGTAGTTACCACAGACGCCAGCCTGGCAGGCTGGGGGGCGGTCTTCGAGGGGTTCTCTCGCCAGGGAACTTGGGTGAAAGCAGAGAGGCAGCTCCCCATCAATATCTTGGGGATCAGAGCTGCTCGCCTAGCCCTTCTGGCATGGACCTCCAGATTAAAGGGGTTCCCGGTGAGAATCCAGTCAGACAATGCCACGGCGGTGGCATACATAAACCACCAAGGGGGAACCAGGAGTCAGGCCGCTCAAGATTTGATTTTTCAGTGGGCAGAGGTTCATGTACCCTGCATTTCGGCGATATTCATTCCCGGAGTGGACAACCTGCAGGCATACTTCTTAAAGTCGCCAGAGTCGGTTGCCAGGGGAGTGGTCTCGGCATCCCCAGGTCTTTCAGACAATCTGCCAGAGGTGGGGAATGCCGGACGTAGATATAATGGCATCCAGGTTCAACAAGAAACTAGACAGGTTCGTGTCTCGAGCGGGGGATCCTATGGCCTGCGGAACCGATGCGTTGGTTTGCCCTTGGCATCAATTCAAACTTCTATATGCATTCCCTCCGCTACAGTTACTTCCTCGCCTGTTGCGCAGGATCAGAGTGGAGCACAAGCCAGTCATTCTAGTAGCTCCGGCTGGGCCCCGGAGGACTTGGTACTCACTAGTCCTGAAGATGGCAGTGGGAGACCCTTGGACTCTTCCTCTACAACCAGACCTACTCTCACAAGGCCCGATCCTCCACCCTACATTACAGCGTCTAAATTTGACGGCCTGGAGGCTGAATCCCTGATTCTCAGGGGTAGAGGTCTGTCTAGGCAGGTAATTCCTACCCTGATTAGGGCTAGAAAGCCGGCCTCCAGGGTGATTTATTACAGGGTGTGGAGGAACTACGTAGGCTGGTGTGAATCCAAAAGATGGAATTCCCGTAAATATACTATTGACAGGGTGTCAAGTTTTCTCCAGCTAGGAGTGGATAAAGGCCTGGCACTAAGCACAATCAAGGGACAGATCTCAGCTCTGTCAGTGTGGTTTCAGAGGCCGCTGGCCATCCACTCGCTGGTAAAGACCTTCTTACGGGGGGTCTTGCGTATTAATCCTCCTGTCAAGTCACCACTTTGTCCATGGGACTTTAAATCTTGTTCTGTCATCCCTACAGAAACAACCCCTTGAGCCGTTGGCTGAGGTACCTTGATTTTACTGACTAGAAAGTCGGTATTTCTGATCACCATAGTTTCGGCCAGGAGAGTATCGGAATTGGCAGCCTTATCTTGTAAGGAACCATATCTCATTTTTCATAAGGATAGGGCGGGGTTCCGTCCTCATTCTTCCTTTCTACCAAAGGTTATATCCAGTTTCCACCTGAACCAGGATGTGGTACTTCCATCCTTCTTCCAAAACCCACCTCTAGAAAGGAGGGGTTGCTGCATACGTTGGATACTGTCTGGGCCATAAAGGCCTATCTTAAAGCTACAGAGAAGGTTCGGAAAACAGATGTGGTGTTCGTTTTACCGGAAGGGCCCAAGATGGGTCAGGCAGCTGCTTGATCCACCATCGCAAGATGGATTAAACAATTAATCGTTCAGGCCTGCGGTTTGAAGAGGTTGCCTCCTCCTTTGTCGGCAAAGGCCCATTCTACCAGGGCCATGGGCACCTCCTGGGCAGCACATCATCAGATCTCTAGGGCTCGAATAAGCAAGGCAGCAACGTAGTCATTACAAAATTTTATCAATTGGACGTAAGAAGGAATGCGGATACAGCCTTTGGGCAGTCAGTACTACAGGCCGCGATTCAAGCTCCTCAGGATCTGAGGGGGCTCCCTTGGTTTGATTTGAGATTTACATTTCTCGTTTAAGTTGGATTTACTAGTATCTGAGTATACCTCTAAAATTAAATCCTTCTTTGGAAGATGTCTCCCTCCCCTCATTAAAGCATTGCTTTCGGACATCCCATATAGTAATGAATATGCCGCTCTGTGTCCCGTGATGTACGAGAAAGAAAAAGGGATTTTTAAATACAGCTTACCTGTAAAATCCTTTTCTTGGAGTACATCACGGGACACAGAGCTCCCACCCCTCTTTTGGGTGACCATTTTGGGAGGCATACTGCTTGCTACAAAACTGAGGGTTTCCCTCTAGGGGAGGGGGTTATATAGGGAGGGGACTTCCTGTTTGAGATTGCCAGTGTCCACACCTGAAGGTACTCCATATAACCCATATAGTAATGAATATGCCGCTCTGTGTCCCGTGATGTACTCCAAGAAAAGGATTTTACAGGTAAGGCTGGGTTCACACTACGATTTTCCCATCCGTCAGCCGCATACGATTTATATGAAAAAACGTATGCGGCTGAAACTGATTGAACCGTACGTAAACGTATGCGTTTATAAAACGTATACGGTTTCAAAAAGTGCGTACGGTTCCATCCGGTTTTGATTAAAAAAACGCATACGTTTTTGGAATTAGTGTCATTTAATTAAAAAAAAGATTTTCTTGTTTTGAAAAGGCGCATGCGCAGACGAAAAACGCATACGGTTTATACGTATGGAACCGCACATATGTGCGTTTTCCATTGACTTTAATGTTAAAAAAAAACGTATGCGTTTGCCATACGGTTTCAAAAACGGACTCAAAACCGTGGTCGAACACGGTTTTGTGTACTGTTAAAAAACGTTTTGCCAGCAAATCGTACGCACCCGGATGCATTTGAGTGCATACGATTTGCAATGCATTGTCTATGTATGCGTTTTCCTGTACGGGCCCGTATGTTTTCAAAACTGAAATCGTATGCGGCTGACGGACGGGAAAATCGTAGTGTGAACCCAGCCTAAGCTGTATTTAAAAATCACTTTATTGTCAATATTGACATTTTCATTTCCTATTGTATTCTATATTTAGTCTCTGAAGTGTTTAACATAGTGACTTGCACAAAAGCAAACAGCCCCTTCAGTATACAGTTATTCAGATTTCCACTCTTTCCATGTCATAGGAAATTCCTCTCAATTAATAAAAAATTATATTTTGGTGGTATGGGCCTAAAGTAAACTTTGATTCTGTGATCACTTTAGTAAGTTTAAAGTGAACATATCTTTAACTACTTGCCGACCGCCCGCCGTCATATTACAGCGGGACGGTGGCACTGTTTCGCGAGAGCACGTAGCTCTACGTCCTCTTTTTCGGCCACTACACACGCCCCCGAGTCCCACGTGCGTGCCCGGCGGGTACGATCCCCACACGCGATCGCTCGTTACAGAGCGGGGAACGGGAGGTATGTGTGTAAACACAAAGCTCTCGTTCCTGTCAGCGGGGGAAACACTGATTTTCTGTTCATACAATGTATGAACAGAAGATCAGTGATTTCCCCTAGTGAGTCCACCCCCCCCCCATACAGTTAGAACACAAACAGGAACACACTTAACCCCTTCCTTGCCCCCTAATGTTAACCCCTTCACTGCCAATGGCATTTTTATAGTAATACAATGCATTTTTATAGCATTGATCGCTATAAAAATGCCAATGGTCCCAAAAATGTGTCAAAAGTGTCCGATGTGTCCGCCATAATATCGCAGTACCAAAAAAAAACGCTGATCGCCGCCATTACTAGTAAAAAAAAATATTAATAAAAATGCCATAAAACTACCCCCTTTTTTGTAAACGCTATAAATTTGGCGCTAACAATCAATAATTGCTAATTGCGATTTTTTTTTTTTTTTTTACGAAAAATATGTAGAAGAATACGTATCGGCCTAAACTGAGGAAAAAAAATGTTTTTTTTTTATATCTTTTTTGGGGATATTTATTATAGCAAAATGTAAAAAATATTGAATTTTTTTCAAAATAGTCGCTATATTTTTGTTTATAGCGCAAAAAATAAAAACCGCAGAGATGATCAAATACCACCAAAAGAAAGCTCTATTTGTGGGGAAAAAAGGACGCCAATTTTGTTTGGGAGCCACGTCGCACGACCCCGCAATTGTCAGTTAAAGCGACGCAGTGCCGAATCACAAAAAGTGCTCTGGTCTTTGGACAGCAATATGGTCCGGGGCTAAAGTGGTTAAATTTGCATATATTTCAACAGTGTTCAAGTAATTGGTGATTTACAGTAGTAACAGTAATAATGTATATTTTTGGTTAGCTTGACTAATGGTTAAAGCGGAGTTTCACCCTAAATATAAGATCTCCCATGCGCTTCAGCATACTGGCGTCAGCGCCAGTATGCTGGGTTTTTTTTTTTTTTATAGCACACTTACTGTTTTATCGTAGAAATCCTTTTCTGTCCCCCGCGGTGGACGGCGCCAGTACAGCGCGTCACATCTTCCTAAGATACCCGATATGGACTCGGGTATTTCCGGCGCTATGCGGCGCCTGCGCACAGACCTAGGAGCTGACTGCGCAGGCGCCGTATTTCTCCGAGTCCTATTTCGGAGAAATACGGCGCCTGCGCAGTCAGCTCCTAGGTCTGTGCGCAGGCGCCGCATAGCGCCGGAAATACCCGAGTCCATATCGGGTATCTTAGGAAGATGTGACGCGCTGTACTGGCGCCGTCCACCACGGGGGACAGAAAAGGATTTCTACGATAAAACAGTAAGTGTGCTATAAAAAAAAAAAAAACCCAGCATACTGGCGCTGACGCCAGTATGCTGAAGCGCATGGGAGATCTTATATTTAGGGTGAAATACCGCTTTAAGTCTCACAGCTGGATTTCTTAAGAATTGTAAACTACAAACCAGTCTCTGTGTCCTGTCGACTACACCATTAATATAAATTACTTTTGTACCAGCCGCCATCCGTGGTAAAATACAAGTCAGCAGTACTTCCTGCTGAGGAATGTGAGATATTTTTTTGAACAATCCACTCAGCCAACCCATTACTTTGTAAGTTTCCAAGAAGGTTGGGTGGCTTTTACAAAGCAGAGAGGATAAGGGTGGGATGAAATTGATGGGAAGGTCCCATTTGGGCACCACAACCTAATGGCTTCACAAACTATAGTAGCATTTTACCAAAAACCTGCATCATTTTGCTAACAGATGTAAAAATAAGAATAAGGATCTGGAAGATCAGTCAAGAGTTAAAGGGAAAAAGTAAAATTAACTTTTTCGCTAGTGAGGGACAATACCAAAATTTTCTTCCAGTAGAAGGGAACCAACGTTTTCTCATTCGATTAAATGTGTGAAAAGATATTTAGATTATAAAATACCTGTCGGTGCAACTCGACACCTTGGATAAACATACCCAACTTATAATATGGTCCATTGGATATTCCATCTTTCCTATAACAGCAAAAGCTGGCAGCCAGGTCCCTTCTTACCTCTGTATTCTACCAGCCTGATAATTGTCACATAGGACTATGGCTTTGTTTATCCACAAAATTCAATCGACTATAAAACCATGTTTGTGATATTCATAAATTATTTTACATCTAGTAATATAATTCATATAAAATGCATTTTTCTTTTGCATTGTTTCTAGAAAACATTAAACCAAAGCACATAGTGACCATGGACAATTCAGACAGCGATGATGAGCAGCAAGAGCCAAAAGGTAAATATATGGATTTTTTTACAATAGTGGGCTTTACACTGTACAGGTTATTATATTCTCTGCTGTCTTCTTTTTTTGATATAATCAATTCCTTTACTGCACGACATGACCTTACTTGAACAAGTTTATTTTTATTTTGTGGTGACATTAATATGACCAGTTTTGTGCTGAATTATGGAACACTTGCACAAGGTGATTATTTCCTCCCTTAATTGTCTCTCCCTCGTTTAATGCTTTCTTCAATGTGTAACTCATCATTTGCTACATGCTGCATTGAATTTTGAGCTTCCAACCATGATGAACGGGCCAGCCTGGACAATCTTTACATGTGGCCCCTCTATTTAGGCAGTTATATCTTACTGGATCAGGTACAGGAGGTGAATGGAAAGCTGGCCATACACAGTTTGTTTTTCCTTCAACCAGCAGCCAACAGATTTCTCTATCCACACAAGGTGGTAAAAGGAATCCCCCCTCGTATTGTATTCTGATAGCAACAGCCACCACTGTCAGAATACACTGATCAGTGACTGCAGTTGCAGTTGATCATGCAGAATTTTTACGTCTTACTCTAAATTGTCAGAGATTGAAAATGGTGTACCAAGTGGATGGTCTATGAGAAAAAAAAGGCAGGACATCTGCTTTAGTGGTACACACACAGCTGCTAGTGACACGAGAGAATATTTTGATGCTTGTGCCAGACTTAATAATACATTGGCAAAAATCATCATGGCATAATTTAATAATTTATTAAATGCAAGGGCAGCATTGCAGTAAATACTGTCTGTAGTATGCACATTGTAAAATAAAATCAAATGTGCTCATAATTAGTTTGGTGTCGTGTCTGTGCCTTCAACAAAAAATCAACCTTTATCTGTCACCACTCACCATTGGTCTTTTTATAATGTGCATATCCAGACTGTAATACCTTTTTCACCTGGTGATCTGGCCAGTAAGTCTGTTATTTTTCTACTTCCTTTAACAGACCCAAGCTTTCCAGTTGCCAAAAGTGGCAATTAAGAGTGTTGAGACAAACCATTTACCACATTTTTGTAAAACCTTATGGCCCGCACACACGATCCAAATATCGGGCGAATAGCCGTCCGAGGAAGAATCATATGATTTTCAGATCGTGTATACACTACTTTCAAGAGCCGATCACGACAGTTCATCCGATATTAGATCAGACAAGCACGGAAAATTTCCTTGTATGATACCAGATTGTAAAAGTTTTGTTTAGTCAGCATAGTTGTTGTCCGAAAATACAATACAAGTACATGACATCACTTCCGATTTTTTTTTTTTGAGAGAATTTTCATGACTTTATTACCCTATTCAATTTCTTCTTGCTACTATTAAGCGGAAAAAGTCATACGATCTGTCGTACAATATTTTGACCGTGTGTACAGGCCATTAGTGTCTAACTTCCCTTTCTTTTTCTTGGATAAATGGCAGTAGTGACATTGTTTTCACTTATGGAATTTATATTTATGTAATGTTGTATTATTGCTTTCCCTGCCCCCAGTTACTTTTGCCAATCTTCTACTCACCTGACAGTAACTGAAATCTTACTGCAGGATCCACAAACCTTAAAGTACAAACTCTCCACAGGACTCTGTGGAGAGTGCTCAGCCCATTTTGACAGGCAGCTCTCCTGCTTCATTGGTGAAATTTCCCTGGATCAGGCCAGGTGAGTATAATGCTGGCAAAGGGAGCAAGAGACAGGGAAAGCTATACCAAATGTAATTGTTACAGCACCCTTTACACTTCAAGGGTTAAATTCACTTTTCCAGAAAAAAAGTCTGTTTATTAATTGTATAATCTTCCCTGTAGGCCATTTGGACCTCCCAAAGGCCAAGCTGAAAAAACTCTGTTAGGAACCTCCCATGTCCTGGCTTGTTTCTAGGATGTGAAAACCATTTGTTTTCACATCCTTTATCCAGGTTTCTGGGGGGCACTAATAGCCTACAGGTATGACCAATAACAAATTACAATGCTGCACAGTTTTTAATATATACTGAGACCCCTTGACTGCATAGACTATTTTCTGGAAGGATTGAACTTGGCCTTTCAAGCTGGTTTAGGTGTAGGAGTATGATACATTTTTGACTACTGATTTTTTACTTTGTCAATTTCGCTTAGGAAGTGAAAATGTTGAAGCTGAAGAAGAATATCAGAAAAACAACCAAGCCAGCTGGGTACAACGCATGTTCATGGCTCTAATAAGTGACACTGCCCTATTCAACACGCGTGAAGGAAGAGCTGGAAAAGTGCATAACTTCATGCTTGGTTTGAACCTTAATGCGTCATATCCATTGTCTCCTTTAACCCAGTTTTGTTCCCAAGAGTCTGTAGATGAGGATGCGTTGGATCTAGCAGTTGCAGGTAAGTCTGTTTCATTAATCAAAGTGTGTTCTAATGTATTAACGTATTTCCTTTAACCACTTAAGACCCGGACCAATACGCTGGTAAATGACCCAAGGTGTTTTTGCGATTCGGCACTGCGTTGCTTTAACAGACAATTGCGCGGTCGTGCGATGTGGCTCCCAAACAAAATTTGCGTCCTTTTCTTCCCATAAATAGAGCTTTCTTTTGGTGGTATTTGATCACCTCTGCGATTTTTATTTTTTGCGCTATATACAAAAATAGAGCGACATTTTTGAAAAAAAAACACTATTTTTTACTTTTTGTTAAAAAAAAATCAAATAAACTAAATTTTAGTCAAACATTTAGGCCAAAATGTATTTAGCCACATGTCTTTAGTAAAAAAAAAAAAATCGCGATAAAAAAAAATAGCTACCTAGCGTGAACAGCGACACTAATACAGCGATCAGAAAAATGATCGCTTAGTGACGCTGGCAATAGGGAGTGAAAGGGTTAACTAGGGCAGTGATCGGGGGGTTAAAACTTTATTAGGGGGGGGGGGGGGCTATCCTGAACCTAACACTAACTGATTTTACACTGCCTGTCACACTGACACTAAATGCAGTGATTAGGTCACTGCATTCAGTGACACTGTGACAGGGGGGGGTGGGGGGGCAGATCGCAAGGGGTTAAGTATGCCTATGTGAGTGTGTGTCAGTGTAATGTTGGTGCACACTTACTGTGAGGTGTTTCTCCCATCGCAGCGGTTGGAAATACCGCTGCGATGGGAGATTACATCACTTCCCCCTTCCTGTGTTTACACAGGAGGAGGAAGTGACACAAAGGGGGAGCGCGCGCATTGGCTGGGAGCGATCGCGGGGGGGCGGGTAAACGCCGACATCCGCCCGCTCGTCCCAGATCGCTCCCGGAGCCAGGGGGACCCCCGCACGCCGCGGAGGGGGTCCCGATGGGACCCCCGAACCGCACGAAGGCGGGGACGTAAATGTACGCCCTTGTGCCTGTACGAGCCATTCTGGGGCCGTATATGTGCGTGCGGGGGTCCTTAAGTGGTTAAGCTGTACTCCGGGATAAGCAAATATTGTCTAAATACAAGAGGCATGTGTATTCTTGATATTTTGTGTGCTTTGTGTATTTCTCCCAAATCTGTGCAGTAATCCAGCATGAAACTTTGCCTCTGTGCAGGGGTTTCCTTTAATAAAGACCAATCACTACTGCGCACTCTATTTGTACAAGCTGAATGGTCTTATACAGTATCCCCTCACATTTTTGTAAATATTTTATTATATCTTTTCGTGCGACGACACTGAAGAAATTATACTTTGCTACAATGTAAAGTAGTGAGTGTACAGCTTATATAACCGTGTAAATTTGCTGTCTGCGCAAAATAATTAAACACACAGCTATTAATGTCTAAACCACTGGCAACAAAAGTGAGTACACCCCTAAGTGAAAATGTCCAAATTGGGCCCAATAGGCATTTTCCCTCCCAGGGTCATGTGACTCGTTAGTGTTACAAAGTCTCAGGTGTGAATGGGGAGCAGGTGTGTTAAATTTGGTGTTATCGCTCTCACTTTCTCATACTGGTCACTGGAAGTTCATCATGGCACCTCATGGTAAAGAATGCTCTCAGGATCTGAAAAACAAAATTGTTGCTCTACATAAAGAATGCCTAGGCTGTAAGAAGATTGCTGAGACCCTAAAACTGAGCTGCAGCATGTTGGCCAAGACTATACATTGGTTTAACAGGACATAGTTACATAGTTAGTCAGGTTGAAAAAAGACACAAGTCCATCCAGTTCAACCATAAAAAAAAAAATAAACAAACAAAATAAAACGCAGTACTTCCCATACACCCAACTCCATACCCACAGTTGATCCAGAGGAAGGCAAAAAAACCCAGCAGAGCATGATCTAATTTGCTACCGGAGGGGAAAAAATTCCTTCCTGATCCCCCGAGAGGCAATCGGATTTACCCTGGATCAACTTTACCTACAGAACTTAGTACTCAGTTATATTATGTGTATTTAGGAAATAATCCAGGCCCTTCTTAAAGCAATCTACTGAGCTGGCCAGAACCACATCTGGAGGGAGTCTGTTCCACATTTTCACAGCTCTTACTGTGAAGAAACCTTTCCGTATTTGGAGGTGAAATCTCTTTTCCTCCAGACATAGAGTGCCCCCTTGTCCTCAGCGTTGACCTTAAAGTGAATAACTCAACACCAAGTTCACTATATGGACCTCTTATATATTTGTACATGTTGATCATATCCCCCCTTATTCTCCTCTTCTCAAGAGTGAATAAATTCAGTTTTTCTAATCTTTCCTCATAGCTGAGCTCCTCCATGCCTCTTATCAGTTTAGTTGCCCTTCTCTGCACTTTCTCCAGTTCTCTGATATTCTTTTTAAGAAATGGTGCCCAAAACTGGACTGCATATTCCAGATGAGGTCTTACTAATGATTTGTACAGGGGCAAAATGATATCTCTATCTCTGGAGTCCATACCTCTCCTAATACAAGAAAGGACTTTGCTCGCTTTGGAAACCGCAGCTTGGCATTGCATGCCATTATTGAGCTTATGATCAACTAAAACCCCCAGATCCTTCTCCACTACAGATCCCCCCAGTTGAACTCCACCTAGCATGTATGATGCATGCAGATTCTTAGCCCCCAAGTGCATAACTTTACATTTATCAACATTAAACCTCATCTGCCACATAGTCGCCCAATTAGACAGAGCATTGAGGTCGGCTTGTAAATTGGAGACATCCTGCAAGGACGTTATTCCACTGCATAGCTTGGTGTCATCTGCAAAAACAGAAATGTTACTTTTGATCTCCGACCCAATATCATTTATAAATATATTGAAAAGTAAGGGACCCAACACTGAACCTTGGGGTACACCGCTGATAACCTTGGACCATTCACAGTAAGAATCATTAACCACAACTCTCTGAATCCTGTCTTTCAGCCAGTTTTCTATCCATTTACAAACTGATATAATCCTGTAGACCATACCTTACACATGAGCCGTGTGTGGGGAACTGTATCAAACGCTTTTGCAAAATCCAAGTATACCACGTCCACTGCCACGCCTCTGTCCAGGGTTTTACTTACCTCTTCATAAAAGGAAATCAGGTTTGTCTGACAACTTCTGTCTTTCATGAATCCATGCTGTCTGCTCCACAGGTTCCACTCGGAACAGGCCTCGCCATGGTCGACCAAAGAAGTTGAGTGCACATTCTCAGTATCATATCCAAAGGTTGTCTTTGCAAAATAGATGTATTAGTGCTGCTAGCATTGCTGCAGAGTTTAAAGGGGTGTGGGGGTGAGCCTGTCAGTACTCAGACCATATGTTGCACACTGCATCAAATTGGTCTTCATGGCTGTTGTCCCAGAAGGAAGTCTCTTCACAAAAATGATGCACAAGAAAGCCCACAAACATTTTGCTGAAGACAAGCAGACTAAGGACATGGATTACTGGAACCATGCCCTGTGGTCTGATGAGACCAATATACACTTACTGTATTTGGTTCAGATGGCGTCAAGCGTGTGTGGCGGCAACCAGCTGAGGAGTATAAAGACCAGTGTCTTGCCTGCAGTCAAGCTTAGTGGTGGGAGTGTCATGGTCTGGGGCTGCATGAGTGCTTCCGGCACTGGGGAGCTATAGTTCATTAAGGGAACCATGAATTCCAACATGTATTGTGACCTATTGAAGCAGAGCACGATCCCCTCCCTTTGGAGACTGGTGCCGCAGGGTAGTATTCCAACATAACGACCCCAAACACACCTCCAAGACCACTGCCTTGCTAAAGAAGCTGAGGTTAAAGGCCTGGCCAAGCATGTCTCCACACCTAAACCCTATTGAGCATCAATGAGGCATCCTCAAACGGAAAGTGGAGGAGCGCAAGGTCTCTAACATCCACCAGCTCCATGATGTCATCATGGAGTGGAAGAGGACTCCAGTGGTAGCCTGTGAAGCTCTGGTGAACTCTATGCCCAAGAGCATTAAGGCACTGCTAGAAAATAATGGTGACCGCACAAAATATTGACACTTTGGACATTTTCCCTTAGGAGTGTCCTCGCCTTTATTGCCAGCGGTTTAGCCATTAATGGCTGTGTGTTGAGTATTTTTAATAGAGCAAATTCACACTGTTATACAAGCTGTACACTCACTACTTTACATTGTAGCAAAGTGCGGCTATCAGTGGTCCACAGAGGCAGAAATTGCTTTCTCACATCTGAAAACCTTATTCACCACTACACCTGCACTGGTACATCCTAACCCAGAACTTCCCTTTTTATAGTAGAAGTATGTGCACTTTATTCCCGCCAAATGACAACTGCAGAACAGAACTACGATATCGGCAACAAGGAATTTTTAGCAATAAGAGAAGTCTTCTCTGAATGGAGACACCTTCTGGAGGGCACCACACATCCCATAACTGTCCTTACTGACCACAAAAATGTTGAATTTATTAAACTCGCAGAGGCTAAATGCAAAGTAAGCAAGATGGACTTTATTTTTTAGCGCACATTTGTGATTGGCTTATACAATAGCACAAAGGCACCCAACACTTTCAAAGCAACCTTTTTCTTCAGTAGGTGCCTCAAGTAGATGTATAGAGTAAATTATTAGTAAAGTGCAATATATAGGATTAGTGCAAATACAGCATATGACATGATAGAAGTGTGTGTGCTAGAAAAACACGGGCCAACTGTTGGCTGGTTTCTTTTGAACTGGCTGATATCGCCTGATATCCGGCCCATGTGTATGTGCTCCCCCAGCATACCTTCAAATCTGGAGTCTATGCTTAACCACTTGCTTACTGGGCACTTAAACACCCCTCCTGCCCAGACCAATTTTCAGCTTTCAGCGCTCTCATGTCGCGTACACACGGTCATTTTTTGTGATGAAATAAAATTACATTTAACCACTTGCCTACTGTGCACCTACACCCCCTTCCTGCCCAGACAAAATGTAAGCTTCCGGCACTGCATCGCTTTAACTGACAATTGCGCGGTCGTGCGACATGGCTCCCAAACAAAATTGGCGTCCTTTTTTTCCCACAAATAGAGCTTTCTTTTGGTGGTATTTGATCACCTCTGTGGTTTTTATTTTTTGCGCTATAAACAAAAATAGAGAGTCAATTTTTTAAAAAATGCAATATTTTTTACTTTTTGCTATAATAAATAACCCAAAAATATATAAAAAAAAAAATTTTTTCCTCAGTTTAGGCCGATACGTATTCTTCTACATATTTTTGGTAAAAAAAATATGCAATAAGAGTTTATCGATTGGTTTGCGCAAAATTTATAGTGTTTACAAAATAGGGGATAGTTTATGGCATTTTTTTTTTTTTTTTTTTTACTATTAATGGCGGCGATCTGCGATTTTTTTTATTGGGACTGCGACGTTATGTCAGACACTTCGGACACTTTTCTGACATTTTTGGGACCATTTACATTTATACAGTGAACAATGCTATATATATGCATTGATTACTGTATAAATGTGACTGGCAGTGAAGGGGTTAACCACTAGGGGGCAGGGAAGGGGTTAAATGTGTGTCCTTTGAGTGTTCTAACTGTGGGGGGAGGGGGGGGTGACTGGGGGAGATGACCGATTTTGTCCCTATGTACAAGGGACACAGCAACGGTCTCCTCTCCCTGACAGGACATGGAGCTCTGTATTTACATACAGAGCTCCACGTCCCCGCTCAGTTACTGAGCAATCGCGTGTGCCCGGCGGCGATCGTTGCCGCCGGGCACTCGCACGGGATCCCAGCAAAGCGGCGGGCGCGCGCTTGCCCGCCCGCGGCTTTAAAGGGACATCACGTCATATGACGTGATGTCAGGATAATGGAGTCCTCCGCCCGCCGTCATTTGACGGTGGGCAGAGGACAAGTGGTTAAAAAAAAAGTCATTTAAAATGATAGATTTTTTGTCTTCTGAAAAACGACAAAAAAAAAAATTCGAACATGGTTTAATTTTTTATGTCGTTTTTGAAAATGTTGTTTTTTTGTGTTGTAAAAAATGATCGTGTGTGGGCTAAAACTACGTTAAAAACAACGTTTTAAACCCGCGCATGCTCAGAAGCAAGTTATGAGATGGGAGTTTGAATGGAACATTTGAATGACATTTTGAATGACAATTACTCATTAATGCAACACTGTACCGAAATTATTTTTTTGTCCTTTTTTTTCATACAAATAGAGCTTTCTTTTGGTGGTATTTGATCACCTCTGTTTTTTTTTTTTTTTTTTTGCGCTATTAATAAAAAAAGACAGAAAATTTTGCGAAAAAAAAAAGATTTTTCTTAGTTTCTGTGATAACATTTTGCAAATTATTATTTTTTCAACATACATTTTGGCCAAAATTTATTCTGCTACATGTCTTTGATAAAAAAAAAAAAAAATGGTGGGAAATTTGCTCTGTGTGAAAGTTTTAGAGTCTACAAGCTTTAGTGCAAAAAATTATCACATCTGATCACACCTGATGCACTAAAGCCCTAACAAGCCAGGAAAGTACAAATGCCCCCCAAATAACCCCTTTTTGGAAAGTAGACATTCCAAGGTATTTAGTAAGAAGCATGGTGAGTTATTTTAAGTTATTTTAAGTTGTAATTTTCCCCCCCAAAACTTTGCAAAATTAAGATTTTTATTTTTTATTTAAAAATGTTCTCAAAATTGTCATTGTAATAGCTTGTTTCTCTCACATGGCATGTGCATACCACAAATTACACCCCAAAATACATTCTGCTACTCCTTATGTGCGAGACTTTTTCACTGCCTGTGCATAAATTGCACATCTAACTAGTTGACTACCTATTACACTTTTGAAGGCCCTGGAACACCAGGACAATGTAATTACCCACAAAGTGACCCCATTTTGGAAAGCTAACACCCCAATGTTTAATCTATGAGGCATAATGAGTCTTTTGAATGGTTCATTTTTTTCCAGACATTTTTGGAAAATGTGGAAACAAATGAAGTTGTCCGTTTATAAGATATTTCCAACACATAGCATTTAGATGGCAAAAATGACACCCCAAAATACATTCTGCTACTCCTCCCTGAGTGCAACGATACCACATGTGTGAGACTTCTACACAGTCTGACCACATACAGAGATCCAAAATGCAAGGAACATCGTCGGGTGTTCCAGAGACACATAGCATGCACATACGAAGAATTACATTAATTACATTATAAAATACATTATGCTGAGCAAAGCGTAAACAAAAGATTACCCGTGGTAATAGTAGCGCAGTTCTACACAGCATGATAGCACTGGTGCAGGCAGGGACTTGGTCAGCAACGGCATACACAATTGTCCAGGGAGGGATACTGTCCCATCAGGGTTAGTGCAGGCAGAGATATTGTCAGCAGTGCCAAAAATATTGGTCCTGATAGTAGGCAGGTCCATGTCGTGTGGTCAGTTCATGCAACAGGCAGAGGCATGATGGCATAGGTCCTACAGACAGCAGGCAGAAGTAGGGCCTCGTTCAGGACAGAATGGGGACAGGGGTAGAGGTTTCTCCCACCCAAATCTCTTTGAAGCCTCCGAGTCTCCAGACCCTAATCTAGGATGAGAAAACAAAAAAAATAGTTTTATTCATCCAGAAAAACTTTTCTGGAGCCCCTCACATATGTGAGACCCTTGTGTTGAATCCCACTAGTCCAGTAGCAGGGTACGAGATCAGTCCATGAGGCAGGCAAAAGGCATGGTCAAACAGTCCAAGGTCAGTTCCAGATCAGGCAGAGGCATTACAGAATCGTTGGGCAGAAGCATGGTCAAAAAACAGTCCAGGGTCAGTTCCAGATCAGGCAGAGGTATTACAGAATCGTTAGGCAGAATCGTGGTCGAAAAACAAGCCAGGGTCGGTTACAGAGCAGGCAGTGTCATAAGGGGTGTGAAGGTGTGTGAAGTATGGTAACGGCGAAAACAGCCAACTACACAGAGGCCTGGTTGGGAAAGACAATCGGCACAATAATAAACTGTCTTGTCTGACTCCTTGACTGGTACACACCTTACTTCTTTTTTTTTTTTACGATGTCGGCCGGTTGCTGTGGGAGGGACTTTATGGGGAAAGTGACGCTCGGAGAGAAAACTAAAAACATCAGATCGGATGTTTTGGGGTGGGCCGTTTGAGAATATAAGGGCAGTGATAAGGTCCTCCTGGTAGCCAAGGAAGCGTTTGGGGTTTTGGGTGGAGTTGTGGTAAATTATATATGAGTTATATATGGCCAATTGAAAAAAATAAATTGCAACTTTTTTGTACCAATGTTGCGTCCGCCTTGTGGCAAGGTAGGGTTCGAGCATCTGGTCATTGAAGTCGACTCCCCACATAAACAACTTTTAGTCCTGGATGCATGTGGGCTTTTCGGATGGGGCCATTCCTTCTGGGGATTTCAACGACGGTATCATTGTGGATGGAAGATAACATATACACGTCCCTTCTGTCCCTCCACTTCACTGCCAGAACCTCCTCGTTTCGAAGACTTGCAGATTCTCCTCTTCTCCGCTTCTTATTCACGAGAATTTGAGGAAAGCCCTTCCGATTGTTATATCTTACGCTCCAGTCCGGGACAGCACCTAACTGGCTGTTTCCAACCGGCTTACATGCAGTTTGTCTCTTGCTAGGGAGGGTAGTGTAAAATTATTAGTCTTCCCTCTGAGTTAATGCAAGGGATATCGCTTGTGTAGTTGTAGCTCAATAGTATTGAAATGAGTGTATCCTCCATAATTTAAAAATTGTCTTTAGATATGAATAAACAAAATCTAACCTTGGTTGTCAAATCTGATGATTTTCGCACTTGTAACTACCCGTTTTATTTTGTTAATAAAAATATTGGAACAGAATATATAACTAAACATTCCAAATATTTTCTGTCAGTAAAACCTGAATAAGGTTTTACAAATTAAACATGCATACATCCTGAAGTGAAAGATGAGATGTAAAGTTCATGTTTATTAGGTGTGTAGTTTTCTATTTTACAGTGGTAGTGAACTAATTTTGGATATATTTACAGACCCTGATGAATTTGAACAGATCTATGAGCCACTGGATGTGAAAAGCAAGAAAATACATATTGTTGATAGTGGTTTGACCTTCAATCTACCATACCCTCTAATCCTAAGGCCTCAACGGGGAGTGGATTTGATCATCTCCTTTGATTTTTCTGCAAGGCCAAGTGATTCAAGCCCCCCATTCAAGGTAAACAATATTATTATGACAATTAAATGAGCATAGTCTGCCTTTTTCCCTAATCAGCTGCCCTTTTCTATGTTCTAGTTTTATTCTTTGGTAGTAAGAAAGTATTTCCAGTTCTTTTGACAACAAAGGACTCCCAGTGTTGGGTTGCACCCATACCATTCTATTCATGGATTGAAAAGGCTTAAAGGAGTTGTAAAGGAACATTTTTTTTCCCCTGAATAGCTTCCTTTTACCTTATTGCAGTCCTCCTTCACTTACCTCATCCTTCGATTTTGCTTTTAAATGTCCTAATTTCTTCTGAGAAATCCTCACTTCCTGTTCTTCTGTCTGTAACTACACACCGTAATGCGAGGCTTTCTCCCTGGTGTGGAGAAAACCTTTTGAGGGGACGAGCAGGCAAGTCAGGACACACTCTACTTTGCAGATAGAGAAAGGAGCTGTGTGTTAGTGGGCGTCCTGACACTCCTGCTCGCCCTCTCCCTCTCAAGAGGCTTTCTTCACACCAGGAAGAAAGCCTCGCATTATGGTGTGTAGTTACAGACAGAAGAACAGGAAGTGAGGATTTCTCAGAAGAAAAAGGGACATTTAAAAGCAAAATCGAAGGATGAGGTAAGTGAAGGAGGACTGCAAAGGAAGCTATTTAGGGGGGGAAAAAAATCCTTTACAAACCCCTTTAAACCCCTATCCTGTAATCCATCTTGCAAAGAGCATTTACCCCCAAAAAATATGTCACGTCAAATCTTTAATAGTTTTTTGTAGACATTTGTAAAAAAAAAATTGGGAGCATATAACCTATATAAAGGATGTATTTGTACATGACAAACCTTCACAAATTGTACTAGTATGCAAATAAGAGCAACAGTTCTTTAAGATTTGATAAGAATCTTTTCCATACATGGAGCTATCCGTTTATATACAAAATTCAGAATCACTTTTTATACACACGTTAAACCATTGTATATGTAGCGCTACCCCCTGTAGGGGCCACTAAAGGGATTGCCTGGATCTTTTCCCCAGTAGTTTCCTTACAGTTAGGGATGAGCTTCGCGTTCGATTCGAACACATGTTCGACTCGAACATTGCCTGTTCGATCGTTCGTCGAAACACGAACAAAACGGGTCGTTTGCGCCAAATTCGAGTGACGCGCAACGGCCCATAATTAACTGCGGCGTTGCACGCTGATGATTGGCCAAGCACAGCGCCCAAAAAACGAAGAGACCTAATTGGCCAAAGCTTGGGTGCTTTGGCCAATTAGGGCTCAGGGCTTTAGCACACGCCCCACACTATAAAAGGCCGCCTCCCGGGCGGCCTCGTGTAGTGTGTTCCGGCTTGCTTTACAGAGAAGTCAGACAAGACAGTCGGTTAGAGAGAGAGAGAGAGATAGAGACACAGTGTCTTTTCAGATCGATAGAGCAGGGAGGCTAGTAAGTCAGTACAGTTAAATTTACAGTTTGTAGAGAATATATTGACATCCCTAGGAGTTGTTAATATATTTATAAACTGCATAGCTCAGTCAGCTAGATCTGCTATTAGTATCTGTCAGGCAGGAGATTGTGTTTGATGCAGTGCTCTAACGTGTTGTATTGCCTGCATTAGGGTTTACCTTAAACATAGTACTCCATGTTAGTCAACGTGTGCTAGTTAATTGCACATAGACGCATTACCTGTTACTGCAAGTGTGCTATTTATTTGCACAGAAAGGCAGTTGCTGTTAATGCAAGTTGGCTATTGAATTGCACAGAAACGCAGTCGCTCTGACTGTGCGTGTGCTGTTTAATACCACCTGAGCGCATTTGGTGTCACCGCACGTGTGCTGTTACATACCACCTGAGCGAATTTGGTGTCACCGCACGTGTGCTGTTACATACCACCTGAGCGCATTTAGTGTCACCGCACGTGTGCTGTTACATACCACCTGAGCGCATTTGGTGTCACTGTACGCGTGCTGTTACATACGACCTGAGTGCAGTTGGTGTCACAGTACGTGTGCTGTTACATACCACCTGAGCGCAGTTAGTGCCACTGTGCTTGTGCTGTTACATGCCACCTGAGTGCAGTTAGTGTCACTGCACGTTTGCTGTTACATACGACCTGAGCGCATTTGGTGTCACTGTACGTGTGCTGTTACATACCACCTGAGCGCAGTTAGTGTCACTGCACGTTTGCTGTTATTATTAAATTACTTTTTTTGAGAGTAAGCTCATGTTGTGCAGGGACATTTCTAAACACGTGCCACTACTATAGACACCCAGCAGGTACCATATTTAAAAGGATTTTTTTTTCACTTTAAGCATCATTAAAATCGCTGCTCAAGAAAAAACGACAGTTTTTAAAACTTTTTTTTCCATTGATACATGTTCCCTGGGACAAGACCCAGGTTCTCAAAGACGTTTTCCATTAATAACTTGCATATTGGATTTTAAAATGAGCACTTATGAATTCGAACGTTCGAGTCCCATAGACTTCAATGGGGTTCTAATTGTTCGTGCGAACGAACGGTCTGTTCGAACGTTCTGGTGAGAACCGAACCCGGGTATGTTAGGCTCATCAGGCTTGTTAAACCAGTGTTTCTCAACTCCAGTCCTCAAGACACCCCAACAGGTCATGTTTTCAGGATTTCCCTCAGATGAAACAGCTGTGGTAATTACTAAGGCAGTGAAACTGATCAAATCACCTGTGCAAAATAATGGAGAGACTGAAAACATGACCTGTTGGGTAGGGATGAGCCGAACACCCCACCCCCCCAGTTCGGCTCGCAACAGAACCTTTGAACGGACCAAATGCTCACGCAAACTTTTAGAACCCCATTGAAGTCTATGGGACTCAAACGTTGGAATTCAAAAGTGCTCATTTTAAAGGCTGATATGCAAGTTATCGTTGTAAAACTGGTTTGCGAACCCGGGTCTTGCCCCAGGGAACATGTATCAATGGAAAACGGATGTTTTTTTCTGGAGCAGTGATTTTAATGATACTTAGTGAAAAAAATAATTTAACGGAACGCCCTGCTGTGTGAACTATTATATCAAAAACTGTAATTACATGCCATTGTTGAACAGTGGTAGAAAAATTGAGCCTTTGTTGCTGGCGCTGGTGCCACAACACTGTAAGTCCTCACAGTTACTCTTGGTGGGCACAGGAATGGGCCCTGCTGTGAAAAATATTAGATCAAGAATTGTAATTACACGCCCCTGTTAAACAGGAGCAGAAAAATTGGCGCTGGTGCCACAACACTGCAACCCCTCACAGATACTCTAGTTGGAGCGCAGGAATGAGCCCGCTGCAAAGTATTGCATCAAAAATCGTAACCGCACGCCCCTGTTAAACAGGGGCATAAAAATTGGGCCTTAGGGACTGGTGGCGGTGCCCAGAGCCAAAAATGTTCTTACATGCTATCAGCATGATCATTGAGGAAAAGGATAGTCACTCAGCATAACATGATAGTCACTCAGCATGGGCAGTCTTGAAGGGATCTGACATTTCAAAAAAAAATATTCAGTTACATCAGCATCAGGTGCTTGGTCGCTGGTGGTGATCCAAGCCTGATACATTTTTATGAAGTCAGTTGACCGAGTCAGTGGAGAGGCACACCCTGTGATCTGTTACAAAGCCTCCAGCAGCACTGAATGTGCGTTCTGAAAGAACGCTGGATGCAGGATAAGCCAGTAGCTCAATTGCGTACTGTGCAAGCTCTGGCCAGTGATCTATCCTCAAGACCCAGTAAGACAGAGGATTTTCGGTGGGAAAGGTGTCCAAGTCTGATCTTGCCCCTAGGTATTCCCGCACCATATAAAACAGACGCTGGCGATGGTTGCTGCAACCGGTCATACCTTGGAACTGCGGACTAAAAAAATTGTCTGAACGCATCGGTCAGACAGCCACTTTTTCCACCGCTCCTTCTGTGACTGACCAAAGCCTCAGCAAAACTTTGTCTAGGACCAGAATTTTGTAACCTCCCAGTCTCTGGGAACACGTTGCACAGACATTTCTGCAAGGCCCACCGGAAATGTTTCATCTCCTGCTCCCTCTGCGCCAGCAAGATAAGGTCCACAACCTTACTTGTAACGTGGATCAAGGAGGGTTGCCAGCCAGTAATGCTCCCTCTCCTTGAAAGCATGAATAGGAGGATCCTTCCGCAGGCTTTGCAGGATCAGGGAGGCCATACAGCATAGGTTTGCTGAGGCATTCGGTGCAGAGTCCTCTGGGTCATTGAGGATGACAGAATCCGCAGCCACCTCGTCCCAGCCACGTACAAGTCCATGGGTTTCTTGGGACTGTAATTGATCCCTTGAAGACTGCTGCTGATGCTGAGTGCTACAAAAAGCAAACAGGTAAATCAAGCGCTCTCCAAAGGAAGTAAATATATATGTGTGTGTGTATATATGGAGAAAGGTAAATGACAAGTACTGGATCTGGAAGTAAAAAAAAAAAGGACGAAACAGTTCTTTTCCACTGAAAAACAAGTGTTTATGAAAATATTCAGTCCATTAGATCAAGTTCATATATGGCTAATGTAGAGAATATTACTCATGCTGCGAGGGCTGCCAGATGCCGAGAAGAAGCAATTCTTAAACAGTACAAGAAAAACAAAAAGCGGCGCCCTCTAAGCGTAGTAACAGATACTCTAATCCCTCCTTTTCTGGAACACTGCAATTCCAATACCATGGGCTTATCATTTACAGCTGTCACCGATGACAAAACCCTAGCCTTTTCAGACTTAGAACTATTCTTTGACAATAATACCATCTGTGCCCAGAATTTTGTGAAGCCAACTGCCGGTAACTCCTTCTTAAACTTCGAGAGCTGTCACCACCCACGATGGGTAAAAAATATCCCTAAAAGTAAATTCTGCAGATTGAAACATAACTGCACGAGACAGCACGACTATATCACCCACGGTCATAAACTAAAAGACAAGTTCCTTGAAAAAGGTTATCCTGAAGACCTCATAGAAGAAGCTTTTTAACATTATTCCACAACAGACCTAGCTCCCCAAACCGATAAGACACGGGACGAAAAAAGAAAAACACAATCAGTGCGCTTTGTCACACAGTTCCATAGTAATTTTAGACAAATGGAAAGGATTCTAGCCAAACATTGGCCTATACTGAAGACCCTCACCTAAAATCCTCATTGCCAGAGCGTCCGATAGTTAGCTATAGAAGAGCAAAAAACTTGAAAGCTAGTATAGCGCCAAGTAAAATCAAGAAGAAATCTCCAGCCTTTGGCACTACTCCCTCCCTAACATTTTTTCACATCAAAGGGATGTATCAATGCAAGAAAGCCTGATGTCTCACCTGTCCTCATGTTACGCATCGACAGAAAGACTTCACATGCAGAGGCAAGCAATACATTTTACCAGACTTCTTCACATGCTCTTCAGAATATGTGGTTTATTGTCTGACCTGCCCCTGTGGCCTCTTCTATGTGGGCCGTACCATTCGGACCCTTCGAAAAGAGGTTTGGTGAGCACCGTAACTTTGTGGAGAAAGGCTTAGAAAAGTACAGTGTCGCCAGACACTTTAAAGAATTCCACCAAGAGTCCTCTTCGGAACTTCGAGTTTGGGTTATAGAGGCCATCTCCCGACACCTCCCTCAGGCTGAAAGATATAAAAAATTATGTGAAAGAGAAAACCATTGGATTTATACGTTAGATTGTTTGTCCCCCCGAGGGTTAAATGAGGGTCTGGAAATTTATATTTTACTATAGTATTTTACTGTTCCAGAAGATTAATATTTTAACCAGTTTTAAAGATTTTTTAAAAGATATTTTAGAGATATTTTTAAAAATATTTTCTAAAAATATTTCAGTGTTTAACTTTTTAACTTTTTGATCTTATAAATAATAACTTTATAATCATGTGCTACTATATATATTTCATATATATATATTCATTCTATGTACCCTTATACACAACTGGTCTTTGATGTAGATTTTGTGCTTGCACAAAAATATGGTATTTTCTCTCACACACATGGTTTCCAATAGTAACCTGACATTTAGATTCTATTCCATTACCATCTTCATACATAGTGTACACACTGTGTTAACCCAGGCGGGTCTATTTTACATCTACCAGTGTGTACTCACTCTGTATACTAGTCCATTTATATATACTTTCACAGATGCATTTCTGTGTAGACATTAACATAGATACCCACAAATGTTATTTATAATACCCTACATATGTTTATTATGCATTAACACTATCGATTTATTATCTAATTGTGAACATTTCTGTATATTTTTTACATATATATATATATATATATATATGTGTTTTGTAAAATAGTCAGTTTTTTAAAGCCTTTCTATCATGTCATCTGATTCTTTAGAGATGATACTTGACAAATGATTCATATACTTGTTGATAAAAATAGTGTAGTGATATATTGCGCTAACTAAAACAAAAAATAAAAATCAAGTAGCCAACACAACAAAATGGATATTTGTAGAAAGAATGAGTGAAAAGTGTAGCGCTAATACGGGAGTCCCATACAGGGTATCCCAATGTAATTTAAGAAGTAGGTAGCTCTGACCATACTATTCCAAAAACCGAAGGTGAAAAAATATTTCAAAATTCACTTTAAAAAAATATATATTACCCTCTAAGTGGCCTCTATATATGTCCTCAAGATTCGTGAGTATTCAAACTCATTTATCAAGACAGGTAATAGGAAGGCAACTACTGTGAGTAAGTGACAAAATCATGCAAACTGTTAGCATATAATAACACAAAAAGCAACTTTTGTAACTTGTGACAAAACCATGCGATATGAGAGCATATAATGACACAAAGTCCACTGTGAATAATTCGGGGTCACCGAACATGTGAAAATTTTAGTCCCAACACTTAATAGGAGTGACACACACATCTTCCTTGTTGGTCAACTTGAATGCAGTGTATGGTTCAAGAAGTAGTCTTCACACTTTGCACAAATACAAATGGATGGGTACCCTTACCGGATGAGATGGACCCTCACCTCACCATATGGCGGGGGGTCTTACAAGCTTTTCTAGACCGATTGTCTAGTCCGGATATCACCAGGATTGTAGTCCTAGGTACGGGTTATTCCCAAGGTTCATCGGTGTCCACAGGATGGAAATTCACACTTTGGTAGTGCCCAGCAGCGGCTCTCAATCGCAAAAGGGAAAAAATGAAAAAAGAAAAAGGCTCCTCATAGCGTGTAAACATTTTTTATAACTTGTAAAAATAAAATGAAGGGAACAGCAGCAATTCTCCCCCTTGATGGATGGACAAGGGTGTTCCACAAAAAATGCAGTAGAGATTATCATTGAGTCAGCAACCCGACCGGTTTCGTCTGAGAAAGACTTCAACTGGGGTATCTAGTGCAGACTCACCACTCGCCTGCATTTATACCTAGTGAGACCACCTGGACCCCTCATTCCGCCTACCTTGGCGTGCGTGTCAGAATCCATCTCCGTCGCCATTTTGCGTTCCAAATGCCGGAAATGTTAGGGCGGGGACTTCCGTTATGTGTCCCAGTTTCCTGGTGGATGGGAATATAATATTCCATGTCCTAGCGCCGATGTTCTATCCACCGATGGGTGGGCTCAGCCTGTGCGTGTACCCGGCGTGACGTATGACGTCACCGGTGTGCGCAGCGGTGTGCGTGACGTTACGCATAACGATGCGCTTCAACCTAAACCACCGCGCCTTTGGTCCAAGCCCTGAAGGGTGAACGTCTCCTACGTGGCCAGCGTGACGTGCAACGTCATCAATGTGCGTTACGGTGCGTTCCACAGTGTAATCCACGGCGCATCTAGCTAATTGGTTGGACGTCACGTGGTGCGGAAGTGAGCTGGAAAGTTGCGCTCCATTGCGAATAGGTGTGCGCTTCACCAGGTCTACAGATAATCATAAGACCTGTACTTTGTAAAAGGGAAAAGGATTATCCAACTCAAACCCAGTCAGAAACTATTAAGATGTCAGATAGATTCATAAAAGTTACTGGGTTGGAAGGGATAATTAGCAGAAAAAAACTATTTTGGTCTCACGGGGGTGGGAAGCACCAAATGTAAAAACACATCATTACCCATCTGGTAGATGGTTAAAGGAGAAAAAATTTAAAAACAAACAAAAAACAACAGAACATATTGGGCAAGTATTATAACAAATGTTACAAAGTACCCCAAGGATGTCTATACATAAATGATTTCATTGTGGTCTCACCGTCATGCCCAAATATAAATCAATGTATTATACATCCACTTCAGGATTGATTTATAAAGGCATTGACGTCCCATTCCACATTTAAACCATACGGCACATAACTTTTAAGTAGGTAAATCCAATAAACTTCCAATTTCGACACCCCTCGAGTACTGGGTTCACCTCTCCAGTGGGGGACAAATTTGTCTATAATTTGGAAGCTGGTACCTTCAAGCTTTTTATTGTGCTTATTGAGTAGTGTCTGGGCACCGTGTGTTTGGTGTAACCTTTCTTTATCTTAGAAATGTGTTCACCTACCCTTGTGGAAAAGCTCCGTATGGTATGACCAACGTACTGTTTTCCACAAGGGCAGGTGATAAGATAGACTATATGCGTGGTAGCACAAGTGAAAAAATGTTTCATGGGGTACTCAATCCCTGTGTGAGTAGATTTAAAAACACACTGATTTTTTTCCTCCCATTTATATTGTGAACACAAACCTTGCACTTCCTACACGGATGGAAGCCCTTAGAGAGGGGGAAAAAAGGAAGGTTTTACTGGAGGGTCTGGGATGTTAGGTGCGACTTGATTTTTCAAAGATGTAGCCCCTCTATAAATCACCGCCGCGTTTGTTGTCGGAAGTGATGGTCCCAAGACACAGTCTTCCTTCAAAATCCTCCAATGTCTATTAATAATGTTCTTAATCTCTCTATATTGTGCAGAAAAAGTTGTAAAGAAAGAGTTCTTAAATTTTGTTTCTTGAGCAGTCTTTTTTTTTTCTATGTCAGTGTGGTACGATCAATGTTCCCAATCCTCACTATCTCCCTGTCCACTTCTTGTCTGGGGTAACCCTTGTCCAAAAACCTCTGCTTTAAGACTTCTGCTTGGACATAAAAATCTCGGGTGTCTGAGCAGTTGCGTCTTATACGTAGTAGTTGGCTGCGTGGTACAGACTTTAGCCAGGCAGGATGGTGGCAACTGTCTGTCGGGATATACCCATTGCGGTCAGTATCTTTAAAGTGGGTTTTAGTTGTCAACTGGTTACCTTGGACCTGGATCTCCAGATCTAGAAAATGGATATTTGAGAAACTTGCCTCGTATGTGAGGCTGATTCCAATCTCATTGGAGTTTAAAGTGGACATGAATTCATCCAAGGATTGCCGGTCCCCTTTCCATAGGAGGAGGATGTCGTCTATGTATCGAGCCCAGAGAATGATCTCTGGTCCCACTTAGCCATGAAAATATTCGCAAGGCTGGGGGCAAACTTGGCCCCCATCGCCACGCCCTTTTGTTGTAGATAAAACTCCCCATCATACCAGAAGTAATTATTTGAGGTGGCAAACCTCAACAAATCCAAGATAAACTGTTTCTGTATGCTGGGGAGATAATCGACACGCTCCAGAAAGCATTCCACTGCCTGGAACCCCAATTCGTGGGTAACGCTGGTGTATAGAGAAGCAACATCCGCTGTTACTAGCATGATGTCGTCACTATACACAATATCTTCAAGTCGTGTGATGGTGTGTCTTGTATCTTTTAAGATAAGAAGGTATATTTTTAACCACTGGCTGTAAGTGGAAATCAATGTACCTCCCCAAACGGGAGGTAACAGAATTGATCCCACTTATGATGGGCCGTCCGGGAGGGCATCTGCTGTCCTTATGGACTTTGGGAAGATACATTGTGGGGATTCGTGGTACCCTAGGTATAAGATAACTCTTTTCCTTTTTGTCCAAGATTCCATTACGGGCTCCAACTTCAATTAATTTGGTTAATGAGGCTCTGATTTTTAGAGTGGGATTGGAGGGTAGTTTTACGTAAGTTTCAGTGTCTCCCAGAATACGGGACATTTCCTCATGATATGCGGATTTGTCGAACGACAATCCCCCCACCCTTATCCGCGGGGGGATGACAAGGTCCTTGTGCTCACAGAGGTTCCTTAGACCTATCCTGATGTTAGGGTCAGAGTGGGTCCTTTTTAGTGGAAGTTCGTCTAAATCTTTTAGAACTAGATCTCTGAACACTCTATTTGGAGCCATAGGGCACGAGGGGTTAAATAAGGATGGATTTGAAAGTCCAGTGTGTATAATGTGAGAGGAAATTTCTGGGAGGTTAGGTCTACTGGGATTACTGATAAAATACCTTTGAATATTCAGTTTCCTTACATATTTTTGTACATCGATGAAAGTGTTAAATTTCTTCAAAGGTTTAGAAGGGACAAATTTTAACCCTTTGTCAAGGACTGCCTTTTCTGCTTCTGTGAGTTGGACCGTACTCAAATTGAAGATGCCTGATCCTACTAAACTCGTCTTCTTTTTCGACCGGGCATGTGGAAAACAGTACGTTGATCGTACCATACGGAGCTTTTCCACAAGGGTAGGTGAACACATTTCTAAGATAAAGAAAGGTTACACCAAACACACGGTGCCCAGACACTACCTCAATAAGCACAATAAAAAGCTTGAAGGTACCAGCTTCCAAATTATAGACAAATTTGTCCCCCACTGGAGAGGTGAACCCAGTACTCGAGGGGTGTCGAAATTGGAAGTTTATTTAAATTTACCTACTTAAAAGTTATGTGGAGATGGATTCTGACACGCACGCCAAGGTAGGCGGAATGAGGGGTCCAGGTGGTCTCACTAGGTATAAATGCAGGCGAGTGGTGAGTCTGCACTAGATACCCCAGTTGAAGTCTTTCTCAGACGAAACCGGTCGGGTTGCTGACTCAATGATAATCTCTACTGCATTTTTTGTGGAACACCCTTGTCCATCCATCAAGGGGGAGAATTGCTGCTGTTCCCTTCATTTTATTTTTACAAGTTATAAAAAAAATTTACACGTGTGGTTTTTAATTTTCTTTTCATGGTTCCTATCACAATGTGTGTGACATTTTGGAATTTTTTTAATTAAATTTTGAATTTTTACGCTATGAGGAGCCTTTTTCTTTTTTCATTTTTTCCCTTTTGCGATTGAGAGCCGCTGCTGGGCTCTACCAAAGTGTGAATTTCCATCCTGTGGACACCGATGCACCTTGGGAATTACCCGTACCTAGGACTACAATCCTGGTGATATCCGGACTAGACAATCGGTCTAGAAAAGCTCGTAAGACCCCCCGCCATATGGTGAGGTGAGGGTCCATCTCATCCGGTAAGGGTACCCATCCATTTGTATTTTTGCAACGTGTGAAGACTACTTCTTGAACCATACACTGCATTCAAGTTGACCAACAAGGAAGACGTGTGTCACTCCTATTAAGTGTTGGGACTAAAATTCTCACATGTTCGGTGACCCCGAATTATTCACAGTGGACTTTGTGTCATTATATGCTCTCATATCGCATGGTTTTGTCACAAGTTACAAAAGTTGCTTTTTTGTTATTATATGCTCACAGTTTGCATGATTTTGTCACTTACTCACAGTAGTTGCCTTCCTATTACCTGTCTTGATAAATGAGTTTGAATACTCACGAATCTTGAGGGCATATACTTGTTGATACCCCGCTTGTTATTCCCCTTATACTGACTCTATATGAGCCCGATCGTCCAGATTTGCTTGCTAACCAATCCGCTCCGTTCGAGCTGTACTTATTTTCCCTCAATCAAGATGGCCCTCATAGAGCCTGAGGAAGAGGCACGCATGCCTCGAAAGCGCGCACAGCCCTGTGACCTAACCCGGAAGTGACGCTCCGCTGCCTGCGCTCCACAGCTGCGTTCCATCATGCTGTCCCATCACGTCCATACATCTCCCTGCCTGACCAGCGCTGGATTTCCACCCAGGGACACCTATGGATGTCTTGACCAGCTGACGAACTGCACGGTATTCTCCTCTGCAGTGAGAATCCAGAGCACCTAGCCATCTCAGGACTACTAACACCAGCCGAGTACACCTATTCCGGAAGTCAGGCACGGATGACACCCGTTAGCAATATGCCCATGTACCCTGCAGTCTTGTGAGTATTGCCCTCATAAGAATTGTCCTGTCTGTTAAACTAATAAATCTTTTACTACGCTTAGAGGGCGCCGCTTTTTGTTTTTCTGATGCTGAGTGCTAAGCTCCACCTCCATACTGACACAATCCTCCTCCTCCTCCTTCGCCGCCTCCTCGTTTAAAGTTAATTAAACAATCCTCTTCCTGTGTGATAGGCGGGCAAGCAGGAACATTGATTGAAAAAAGGGGGCCTTGAGAGGTAAGGAAGTCCTCCTCTTCCTCCCTCTGTTCTGCCTCAAGGGCCCTGTCCATTATTCCACGCAGCGTGTGCTCCAGTGAAGAGTGGGACAGTGTCACTGATGCATGTCACTGCTCACGATCCTCGTGGCCTCCTCAAATTGTGACAGAACAGTGCATGCATCCCTGATCATGGCCCCCTGGCGTGGGGGGAAAAAAACAAGCTCCCCTGACCCGCTGCTATATTGGCACAGATACTAATTAATGGCCCTCTGCTGTGTGTGTAGCCGCTTCAGCATGGCCAATGTAGAGTTCCACCTGGTGGGCATGTCACAGATTAGGCGGTTCTTGGGCAGGTTGTATTCCTTTTTGGAGGTCTGCCAGCCGAGCACTGGCATTATACGACCGTCGGAAATGCACACAGAATTTCCTGCCTGCTCCAGGACAACCTGTAAGCCCGGGTACCTGCCCAAGAACCGCTGCACCGCCAAGTTAAGGACATGAGCAAAACGGGGCACATGGTGTTTGGTAACTTGCCACTGAGATACCGCACTTCCGTACCACAAACTCACGGAAGGGGGCAGAATCTACCAACTGAAAAGGCAGCAGTTGAAGCGCTAGCAATTTTGCTAAGCTAGCATTTAACTGCTGGGCTTGTGGATGGCTGGGAGAGAATGGCAGGGAAATTTGCCTGGTACAATCTGCCATTGGTGTACCGATAGTAGATTGCCCGCAAGTACTTGGCTGTGACACACCTAATTCTACACCTTCAGTCCTATCCATGCAGGCTTCAGAGAGGACTGAGTGTATAGTGGGGTTGGAGATCCCAGCTGATGATGAGCAAGGAGAGGTCCGCTTTGTCCTTTGGTGTGGGTTTTTACTTTCAAAGGTTTTTATTGTCATAAGAGAGAAAAAATAAATAAGAAACAATACATAAAACAACCATTCCTGCAAACATCAGAAATAAAAGAAACCGAACATTAGAGATATGGGCTCATGGTTGACTACTGGGTGAGACCCACGATATAAACAAAGGCAGATCTGATTCAGAAAAGAAAGAAATGCGTAAAGAATACAAACCATAAAAATACAAAAGCCCCAAGGATCAACCCTTTAGATTCAAAGGAAAGGAGGCCTTCCGACCACCCCCCTGGCTAAGAATGCCTTATAAGAGATCCCAACTCTCCACCCTCAACCACCAGCACCCCAAAGGGGACTCACTGTGCAAGTGGGTGGGGACACCCCGGACAACCCCACACCGGAAAGGAACCACAAATACATAAAACATCTCCAAACATAATGGTGCAGGAATGAAAGCCACATTAAACATTAGTACTAAAGGAGAAAACAAATAAAAAGAGAGGGAGAAAAGAAAGGGAGAGCTCAAAAAAAGAAGGGAATAAAGGGAAAAAGTAAGAAGATAGAAAGAGAAAGTGGGAGTAGGGGAATGAGGGGGGAATGCACGACGGGAAGATATCATCTGGACAAGCTAAAAATAATCCTAACAAAAAATTGACCTAGGTTCCCGGGATGAGCGATATACCCAAAAACTGAGCCCAAGGACTCCAGATCAATTCAAAACCAGGCATTGAGTCATTCAACATGGCGGCCACCTTTTCCTGGCACATGATCCAGGAGATCTTCCTGAACGCCGCCTTACTAGAGACACTCTGTAGTTTCCATGCTTTGGCCAAAGTAATCTTTGCACCGAGCAAAATAAAATGAATCAGTCTGCGCGTCTGTTTAGAAGTTCCAGGAAGGTGAGCGTTCAACAAGAAGGACTCTGGGTGTCCTACAATCTCGTAGCCAGTAACCTTCTTAATAGTTAAAAGAATCTTTCTCCAAAACGGCCTGATTCTAGGGCACTCCCACCAAATATGTGCAAAAGAGCCCAACAACTGACAACCCCTAAAACACAAAGGGTCAGCTGAGGGGAAAATCCTAGCCAACTTAGAGGGAGTCAAGTACCATCTAGTTATGACCTTCAAACTGGCTTCCATGAGAGAAATGTTAATGATACTTTTAAAAGCAGAAGAAACAGCTGCTTGCCAGGTCTCCAGGTTCCACTTAAACTGAAATTCCTCCTCCCATGCAAGCATGAAGGAGAGGAAAGCGATGCATAAATAATCGATATGCCTCCCCTCCCCTCAATAGACCGACTACAGAATAATTCAAAATCTGTGAATTTAGGAGGGTAGGGCTTGGAGGACCAAATGCTATGTAAAAAATGATTAATTTGAAAAAAACGGAATCTCTCAGAAGGCGGGAGTTCTAGTTTACGTACACAATAAGCTAGGGAAACAGGACCATTGGGGGTGAAAAACTGGCCCAGGCGATACAGTCCCTTTATCAATCCACCATCGAAAAGCTAGTATATCCAATCCAGGGGGAAAATTTGGATTACGAAAGAGGTGAGACAAGGGTTTAACATCAGATGTCTGGTTGGAATTCAATTTCAATTTATCCCGTAACGCATACGAGTGAGAGAGGTTAGGGGCAAGGATAGGGGGTCTCGACTTGGGGACCATCCATGCGAGGAAATCCAGGGTGTGTAGAGGAACTGCCTGTCGTTCAATCTGAACCCAGTCAGGTTTATCCCATTTTGTGAAAATTATGGAGAATTGAGCCAATCTCGATGCCAAGTAGTATTTATATAAGTGGGGCAGCCATAAACCACCCTGTTTCCTCGAATGGAAGAGAGATTGCTGTTTAATCCTATAACCCAAACTTTCCCAGACAAATTTCAAAACTTTGCTCTGGAAGGAATTCAAGTGATCCTTCCTCAAAGGGCTCGAAAAAGGTAGAGAAGCCTAGGAAGCAGGGTCATTTTTACAGAATTTATTCTACCTAGCCATGACAAATTAAGTCTAGACCAAGATTTCAGGTCCTGTTACAGTTTACGATACATAGGGGGGTAATTTCGGGTGTATAGAGTTTTTTAAATTTAGGTGTGAGGAAGATGCCGAGGTATTTGATGGCAGAGTCACTCCATTCAAACCGGAAGTCTTGTTTCAACAGGGATAACATCTCGGGATCAAGTGAAACATTAAGAGCAAGAGATTTAGAGAAATTGACTATCAGACCCGAGATAGCCCCAAAGATGTCAAGAATCTTATTTAGATTGGGAAGAGATATCAAGGGGGACGTAACAAATAGAATCAAATCGTCGGCAAATAGGCCACATTTGTGCATCTTGGGACCACAGGAGACCCCCAACACGTCGGGGTTCTCTCGAATCGCAATCGCAAGCGTTTCCATGGCCATAGCGAAAATAATAGGGGAAAGAGGGCATCCCTGCCTCGTGCCTCTTGCTATTTGAACCGGAGAGGAGTAATACCCCTGTTGACGAATACGCGCTGTGGGGAAGGAATATAAAGCCTTCAAAATACCCCAAAAACGACAACCAAAACCCCATCTATCTAAAAGTGTAAAGATATAAGGCCATGAGACTGTATCGAAAGCTTTTTGAATATCTAGCGATAAGAGCATACCCTGCTGCTTCAGCCCTCCTGGCCAGTTAGATTGGAGAATCGACATAATGTCGATGACTCTTCTAGTCTGGTCAGGCCCCTGCCTTCCTGGGATAAAGCCCTCCTGATCCTTATGGACGTATAAGCTGATGAAGGAATTCAATCTATTAGCAAGGATCTTGGTGAGGATTTTAACGTCGTTGTTTATCAGCGAAATCGGTCTATAGTTCCCAACGTCTTCCGGGTTCTTATCGGGTTTGGGTATGACAGTTATGAAGGCGGAGTACAACTCCGCACCAAGGGGGCTTCCAGAAATCTTTTCATTAAAAAACTTTGTCATAAAGGGGGCTAGAGGCTCTGAGAATGATTTATAATATGGCACTGAGAAGCCATCCGGGCCAGGTGCCGAACCCCTTTTCAGGCTTTTAATAACTTCCAACGTTTCAGCCACAGAGATCGGATCCTCCATAACGGCTATGTGTTCCGCTGAAAGTTTAGGGATAGGGAGGGTGTCTAGAAACTGAGAAATAGAGCTCTCAGAAGTCTGTCGACTAGAACCATATAATTTACCATAGAAATCCCTGAACACAGTAAGGATTTTAGAGGGGTCAGAGGTTGTGTACTGTTGATGGGTCCTAATCCTGGGAAGAGTAAGAAGTTTCGCTCTAGGGGACAGTTTGGTAGCAAGCATTCTTCCCAATTTGTCCTTTTGAGAATAAAATGTAGCACCACTCCATCTAAGCGCTTTTTCAGCCCGTGTGGTAAGGGCAAGATTAAGCTCCAGCCTAGCAGCTTCTATTTGGGACAATAGGATGCTAGAAGGGCTTGCCTTGTGTTGGGTTTTAAGGGAAGTGTACAATTTTTCAAGTCTTTCAATGTCAACTTTCCGTTCCCTTTTCAAGCTAATTGGATAAATTTCCCTCTAATGGTAGCTTTATGGGCCGCCCAAAGAACCTCAGCCGAGACATCCCCAGTGTTATTTAAGATAAAATATTCAGAGAGAGCCTTATTAACTTCAGCTAGGACTACGGGGTCGGATAAGAGGGATTCATTGAGTCTCCATTGAAAAGGTTTAGGATTGCGAGAGGGATTATAAATAACAGCTACAACTATGGAGTGATCAGAGAGAGACGAATCCAGAATCTTGGAACCAGATACAGTAGGTAAATGGGAAGTGGACATCAGGATATGATCAATCCTGGCGTAAGATTGATGTGGGCAAGAAAAATGGGTAAAGTCCCTAGTTGTTGGATTTTGCTCCCGCCAGACATCAGCTAAGCCGTGCACATGAAGAAGACAGGCAAATTTCAAGCTAGCTCTAGTGGGACGTTTTAGATTGGTCTTAGATTTATCAAGCCCCTGGTCCAGCGCCAGATTGGAGTCACCCCCGAAGATGGGGGTCCCTTCAATCAGCGGGCTCAAGGTAGAAAGCATAGAACGAAAGAACGGTAATTGACCTTTATTCGGAGCATAGTACGAAATAAAAGAGAATATATGGTTATCGATCAGGCCTTTAACTAATAGGAACCTACCATCCGGGTCTCTATATTGTGCACGGCAGGAAAAATTAGAAGCTTTGGAAAATATTATCGCCACCCCTTTAGTTTTATCCTCTGCGTTCGCTAGATAAAACGTAGGGTAATTATGGTGAAGAAAAGTGGGACTGTATCACCTGGGAAAGTGGGTCTCCTGTAATAAAATACTATCGCATTTAAGCGATTTATAGCTGTCAAAAAGCTTTCTCCGTTTGATGGGGGAATTAAGGCCCGGAGTATTGTGAGAGGCTATTTTAAGGACCGGTATGGGTTTGTCAGCCATCGAGGGGAGGAAAAGGAATGCCAAAAATCCCTGCGCCACTTACCTTGACCAGAACCAGACCCCCATCAGCAAGCAGATGAGACACCCATCCAAGAACGAGATGCAGACGGAACTCCCAACTTTTGCCTGACAAAAAAACAATAAAAAGAGACAAAGATGACAATGTTCCCGAGGTGTAAGGTAAAGGGGGGGGGGGAGAAGATGGAGAAGAGAAAAGAGAGAGAGCGAGAATAAAAAGACAGAGAGATCACAGGCAATTCCTCTGGGAGAGGCGGGTCAGACTCCAGGGGGTACAGAGATCCCCCAGAGCCAGATCCTTCCAAAAAAGTCTGCAAAAAAAACTGCAGACAACCCATCCCACGGACTCCGAAGAAACCGAGAGATAGGTGGAGGCGCATGCAAGGTACTCAGCTCCCGGACACCTAGTAGAAAACAACGAGAATATATAAAAAAAATAAAATAATTAAACAATTAGAGAGTACTTATTGTCAGATGCCTAAGGCCAACAAAAGGGGACCAGACCCTCATAGAGAGGAATGCCATAACGCCCCACCCATATGGAACAAAACAAAAAATGACAAGTCT
Source organism: Rana kukunoris (assembly GCA_029574335.1). Lineage (NCBI taxonomy): Eukaryota > Metazoa > Chordata > Amphibia > Anura > Ranidae > Rana > Rana kukunoris. The sequence goes on along the minus strand of CM056055.1, from coordinate 100,160,536 downwards.
TTTTCCATCCTAGAGCTTTCAGGTTTGGAGGACGTCTTTCTGTTTCTTTGGCTTCGGTTTGTTCCAAAGCGGGGTAAGCGGACTGTTCGGAGATGGGCGTTTGGCTGGGTTGTGCGATTGGTTTGATGTGTCCATGTCAGCTTCCAGGGAAATCCGCTTCAATGAAAGGAGGATCTTCTCTCCCTCTTGAAGGGAGGAAAAGGAATAGTACTTCCTAGTAAGAGAAAATTTAACAGCGAACGGAAATGACCACCAATATTTTATAGCCTTTTGAGACAGGACCGTTAGCATAGGTTTCAGAGAACGGCGTCTCTGGATTGTGGATTGGGACAGATCGGCGAAAATTTGAACAGGATGACCCTGACACAGGATTTGATTCGATGCTGTAGCTTGTTTCATTATTTCTTCTTTAACCAGAAAAAAATGAGGCTTTACGATAACATCCCTAGGAGTGCCATCCTTTCTGGGGGGTCCCAGAGCTCTGTGAGTGCTATCAAGTTCCAGGCGATGTTGCGGGATATTCGGGATCAGTGATGATATCAACTCATGGGTAGCTTGCACAACATCCGTTACAGCCTCTGGGAGACCCCTGATCCTGAAATTGTCCCTCCTGGATCTGTTTTCCAGTTCATCAATCCTAAGGAGAGCTGAATCTAATCTGTCCTGTAGCGTTTGTATATGACCAAAATTCTGGTTAGTGGCGGAAACTGTGAGGTCTAGCTTGTGTTCGATTGCTTCCATCCTTGAGCCCAAATTCTGGAAATCAACCTTGATATCAGCGGTTATTTTAGCAGCCGTAGAAGCCAGACCCCTGTCCAGGAGAGCTGACAATTTATGGAATAAATCATCCGAAAAGGGTTCTGGGGATAGCACATTAGGAAAGGGACTCTCCTGCTGCATATGCATAGACATGCCTGTTGATATGTGACCTGCATCACCAAAAGTCCTGTTCAGCAGGGACTCGGTGGAGGCTGGGGAGGGAGTCATTAGAGAAGGAACCGCACCCTGGTGAGCTGGAGTAAAAGACAGGGTTGCTGGAGCGATTACCTGCCTCGGCTCAGAGTGTCCCTCCATGTGTGCTGCGGGAAGCTGTGCTGTGGCGGCCATCTTGGATCCCCTGGACGGCTGGGACTGATCGAATAGCCGCCCGAGATCCCGACGAACCGGGGCGCTCGTCATATAGGGGGATAGACCGGGTCGGCGGGAGTCTGGGGCTCTCATTAGTGTGCGGGAATGATCCTTCTGAAGGCTGCAGTCGTGTACAGCGGAGCTCCGGATCACGCGGCCATCTTGGATCCCTCGCGCATGCGCACTCCTTGGTGTGTGTTTTTGAGGTACGCTTGCCAACGAACTGCATGGCAGGTTGACATATGTCTGGTCAAGCATGTGGTGCCCAAGCGGGTGATGATTTGGCCACGCAAGATACGCTTGAGACATATGTTGCAAATAGCAGCGGTGCGATATGATGCACTCATCTCAAAAAAGGCCCACACCCAAAGAACTTTTGGAGACGGCAGCGCCCTGCACATGCAGAGCTCTGCGTTGTGATGCAGTCGGTGTGCTGCCCTTAAGCTGGCCCCTGAAGGGCATCCTGCCTCGTTGATGTGCCGCCTCCTCTCTATCCGGCACCCACATAGTCATTGACCTCATTATCCCCTCCCTCCTTATCACTGTAGAAAACCTGGCAGTATGCTGCAGCTGGGGGAACATGATTGCCAGATTGCTGTCCTTCTTGGGCACCCCCTCGCTCTGGGCTCACGTTACTGCCTTGCTCTAGCTGTGTACCATCATCGGAGCCTTCAAAATGCTGTGCATCCTCCTGCAGCATGTACCCAACACTGTGGTCAAACAGTTCGAGGGACTCCTCAGGAGGACATGGTGGGGCTAGGGAAGGAGTGACTGATGCCATTGAGCAGAGGGAAGAGGCCGCGTTGGTAGCTGCTTTGCCAGACAAAGTATCCTGAGCCTGGGTGAGAGAGGATGAGGACGGCTTAGTCTTCCACTCTACTAAGTCTTCAGCATGTTGCGGCTCAACACGGCCAGCTGCCGAAAATAAGTACGAGCATGTCCCACTGCCACGTGCTGATGAGGTTGCACCGTGTCCATGACCACCACTGTTGCCTCTAGACGCAGAGCCCGCTTGCCCTCTTTTATCAGTTTGTGACTCTCTGCCTCTCCTTGTTGTCCTTCCAGACATTCTAATGGCCTGCAGAGGACACAGACAGTACACCACGTGAAAGTACTTGCAGAAATATCCCCTGCCTGTGGTATTAATATGAGCAGATCCCTGCCTCTAGGAAAAAATATGAGAAACACCAGCTTTACGTAGCTTTAGGGGCACAATATGCAGAGGACACAGACCGTACACACACCACGTAGCTTTAGGTGCACACTGCAGAGGACACAGACAGTACACCACGTGAGAATACTGCAGCTAGCACAATCACCTGCCTGCCTGTTAGTATATTAGGAAGAGCGGATCTAGCTAAACTCAATACAGTGTATAAATATATATACAACACCTGGGATGCATATATATCCTCTACACACTGTAACTCTGAGTAGCCTGCCTGCTCTATCTACCTGCAAAAAATATGTGTCTCTCTCTCTCTCTCTCTCTCTCTCTCTCTCTCTCTCTCTGTCCTCTCTTAACCACCGCAACACACTACACAAGGCTGACTTCCAGACGGCCTTTTATAGTGTGGGGCGTGTATTAAATCCCCTGAGCCATAATTGGCCAAAGCCACCCTGGCTTTGGCCAATTATGAAATAAATGTGAACAAAATATCTGGCTAACTTAAAGATGCAATAGTCCCAATGCAAAGCAGCTAGCACAGTTTGTAGATAAGCAAACCAAAACAATATAATCCAATAGTGCAGCTCTAGTGAATGAAAAAAATAATCAAAATAATGTGAAAAAATAAAGTCCAAAAGAGTAAATTCATCAATGATTTTACTGTGCAGACAAGGAAAACACACCACACCACCGTGCAAACAATCCGCTTACCAGAGTAAAATTATTATGGGCATGTAATCAAATAACGGGTAGGTCTGTGGCAGACACACTTCCAACAGGATATATAGGTGAAAACGGTTATCCACAGGCAGCATCAATTGTGAAATATCATCCCGAATGTCACAAGGATCCAAAGGTGTACATTGCGTTCATCATCAGGTATATGACCAAAAATGCAGAGTATATCAAGTCAAAATGTATTTACAATTTTTGCTTGTCTTTCAAAACGCTCGCAAACAAAGTTACTCTCAAACCAAGGTTTTACTGTATATATGCAAAAATCAATTCAATTGCCAAAAAAGTTATACATGAAAAGATTAATACTTTACCAGGACTTAAGAATTATGTCGTTTTGAAAAGCAAAGTCCCAAAGGGACTTCTATTCACATTCCTACATCTTTCTGCCTTTCAAGATCTCCTCGCATTCCAGAATACTCCTTTCTGCCCAAGAGAGCGAGAGACTGAGCCCTTTTAGCCTTCTTTTTTCAGAATTCTCTTGTGTTATGAATAGCTACTTTTATCCCACTCGTAAAAAAGTGTGTGTGTGTGTCCCTACCATGTAATTGCTGATGTAATAGGACGATAGTTTTTATATGTTACCATAACAACCAAGTCTAATGCTATTTTGAATAATTACTATTTTTAACCTCTAGAGGCAATGTTGTATAAGAAATGACTTCTAATGTTATTTTCATGACTTTCTGCCCTCGGCTTAGTAAGACAATATGTGTCAATTTCCTCAAGACATTCTGGCTTCCCCTGGAAATATATGGGTTGGTAAACGCTACCCCACATAATTAGTTGGGGTTATGAATGCCTTGGAACAGAAGTCATTGTAATTTAACTATAAGCCTAACAGTTATTCATGAAGATTCTCACTAATGGAATACCATGTTTGCAACTTTTATCATAATATATATATATATATATATATATATATATATATATATATATATATATATATATATATATATTATGTATGTATGTATATAAAATATATGTGCTTTTTTTTTTTTTTTTTTTAATATAAGATACATCATAAACATATTATGAAGGAACATTTTTAGAGTATATAATACTATAGCTTCATTTGTGAATAAGCCCTATTGTTTTGTGGCTAATTCTAAAAATACCAATTAGGTCTAATTCTGACATTCATATTGAGGTTCTGATCTACCAGAACATCCAGACCAGCCTTTCTCAACCTTTTTAACACAGAGGAACCCTTAAAATAGTTCTCTGATCTCGGGGGAACCCCTGCTAAAAATTTGAAATCTACAACTCATGATACATTAGTGTGATGGTCAGTAAGAAGAATGGTCCTTACACTTGTGGTCATTGGGAATAATTACCCTCTTACAGATAGCTAAAAAGATCAATAGTGTAAATGGGAACTTATCTGAGAGGCAGAAATTGCCCAATGCTGAAGGAACCCCTAGCAACCTCTGGAGGAACCCTAGGGTTCCACGGAACCCTGGTTGAGAATCACTGATCCAGACCTTTCTCTATGGATCCACCCAGTTGTACTCTCCCTAGTGTGTATGATGCATGCATATTCTTAGGACCAGGTGCATAATTTTACATTTATCTACATTAAACCCCATCTGCCACACAGTCGCTAAATTAAACATTGCATTGAGGTTGGCTTGTAAGTTGGAGACATCCTGAAAGAACGTTATTCCACTGCTTAGTTTGGTGTCATCTGCAAAGACTGAATGGTACTTTTAAACCCAGACCCTATATCATTTATAAAGATAATAAAAATTAAGGGTCCCCAACACTGAACCTTGGGGTACACCACTGATGACCTTAAACCATTCAGAGTATGAATCATTAACCAGTACTCTCTGAATTCTGTCTTTTTAGCCAGTTTTCTATCCATTTACAAACTGATATTTCCAAGTCTATAGACTTTATCTTACACATTGGCTGCGTTTAGGGAACTGTATTGAACGCTTTTGCAAAATTCAAGTTTACCACGTTCACAGCCAGCCCTCTGTCCAAAGTTTTACTTACCTTTACTTACCCTTCATAAAAAGAAATCAGATCTGTTTGACAACTTCTGTCTTTCATGAACCCATGCTGGCTAATGCTTAAAATATTTTTTCAGCAAGAACTCATGTGGTCTTTTATTAAACTCTCCAGTATCTTCCTAACTATAGAAGTTAAACTAACAGGTCTATAGTTATTTGGTAAAGACTTTGTTCCATTTTTAAATATAGGCACCACATTGGCCATACGCCAATCCAGTGGTACTATTCCAGTCATTAATGAGTCGCTAAAAATGAGATACAATGGCTTTGAAATAACAGAGCTCATTTATTTTAGGATCTGTGGGTGGATGTCATCTGGTCCAGGTGCTTTACCTACCTTTTTTTTCTGTCTAAATATTTCTGGACCATATCAGTTTTGAGCCATTGTTGATCATTTGGGGCAATACACCATCCCCTTTATGGACTTGAGCTCCCGCATGCTTCTTTTGTATACACAGAACTGAGGAAAGTATTTAATAAAAATGCTTCTCTTTGTCCTCAGTCACCCACACTAGAGAATTTAAAGGGCCTACATGCTCAGACCTGACCTTTTTACTATTAATATATTTGAAGATATTTTTTGGGGGGGTTGTCCTACTATCTTTTACAAACTAAAATATAAAGAGTCCTGTGAGCCTCCACTAATCTAAACTGCCTTAATTATCAAAAATCAGCTGCCAAGCGTTAAACATGCCTCATATATCATGCAAATGTGGATACATAAATATACACGCTGCGCTTTCCAAAGTCATACACTAAACCAGTGTAAAACAAACATATAAAAACCTCCAATAGTGAAAAAAACTTTTTTCCTAACGGTGAAAATTCACAATAGTGCAATAAATGAACACATATATTAAATATAAAAAATATATAAAAGATGTGTATATAAAAGCATAAACATTGCTGATGGATAATACGTGCTACTGTGCAAAGATGTGCAATTCACACTTTTATGATCCTGTATAGATTATGAATGCACTGATGCATAAAAAAAGTGCTCCTGTGCATAGCATCCAGTATTATATAGTTTTTCAATATTGCATTGCTGGGTTATTTAAAGAAGTGCTCCTGTGCAAGTGTATGGTATCTAAAAAGAGTCTATGCAGGTGTAATAAAGTTCATGCAGTCAACACACGCATATGAACCACCTTTGGGCTCTTGTAGTTACTTTGAAATCCTGGACTCGTCAGTATGGTACCACGGTAAGTGTATGAAATTAGACTTGACAGCCTAATAGAGTTTTAACTGTTTAATAAACAGAAAGCAACCCCCCCCCCCCCAACTGGGGGTACTCCTAGATTAGGTGTGCTAGTGCACTATATCATTTAAAACAATGGTAATCCTGTCTCCTTGCCTTGCGCGTCTCGATACAGGGGCTTCCGTATCATCTTAACCACTTTAGCCCCGGACCATATTGCTGTCCAATGACCAGAGCACTTTTTGTGATTCGGCACTGCGTCGCTTTAACTGACAATTTCGCGGTTGTGCGACGTGGCTCCCAAACACAATTGGCGTCCTTTTTTTCCCACAAATAGAGCTTTCTTTTGGTGGTATTTGATCACCTCTGCGTTTTTTTTTTATTGCGCTATAAACAAAAATAGAGCGACAATTCTGAATAAAAAACGCAATATTTTTTACTTTTTGCTATAATAAATATCCCCCAAAAATATATAAAGAAACATTTTTTTTCCCTCAGTTTAGGGCGATACGTATTCTTCTTCATATTTTTCGTAAAAAAAAATTACAATAAGCGTTTGATTGGTTTGCGCAAAAGTTATAGCGTTTACAAAATAGGGGTTAGTTTTTTGGCATTTTTATTATTATTTTTTTTTACTAGTAATGGCGGCGATCAGCATTTTTTTTCCAGTACTGCACCCTTATGGCGGACACTTCGGACACTTTTAACACATTTTTGGGACCATTGGCATTTTTTTAGCGATCAATGCTATAAAAATGCATTGGATTACTATAAAAATGCCATTGGCAGTGAAGGGGTTAACACTAGGGGGCAGGGAAGGGGTTAAGTGTGTTCCTGGGTGTGTTCTAACTGTATGGGGGGTGGCCTCACTAGAGGAAATCACTGATCTTCTGTTCATACATTGTATGAACAGAAGGTCAGCGTTTCCCCCGCTGACAGGACCGGGAGCTTTGTGTTTACACACATAGCTCCCCTTCCTTGCTCTGTAACGAGCCATCGCGTGTGCCCGGCAGCGATCGTACCCGCCGGGCACACGCGCGGGACTCGGCGGCGCGCACGCCCCCCAGTGGCGAAAATGTAGCTGACGTAGAGCTACGTGCTCTCGCCCAGGAGCACCGACCTGCTGCCGTAGAATGACGGCGGCTGGTCGGCAAGTGGTTAACCACTTCAATACCGGGCTTTTATACAGACCTCATTACCGGGCCTATTCTGGCACTTCTCTCCTACATGTACCAATCATCATTCTTTTGCTAGAAAATTACACAGAACCCCCAAACATTATGTTTGTTTTTTTTAGCAGACACCCTAGGGAATAAAACAACGGTTGTTGCAAAGTTTTATCTTGCACGGTATTTGCGCAAAAAATTTCCAAACGCTTTTTTTTTGAAAAAAAAATCATGAATTAAAAAAATAACAAAACAGTAAAGTTAGCCCAATTTTTTTTTACACCGAGTAAATAGATACCTAACATGTCACGCTTTAAAATTGCGCACACTCATGCAATGGCGCCAAACTTCAGTACTTAAAAATCTACATAGGCAACGCTTTGAATTTTTTTACAGGTTACCAGTTTAGATTTACAGAGGAGAACTAGTGCTAGAATTGTTGCTGACATGCTAATGCACGTGGCTATACCTCACATATGTGGTTTAAACGGCGTTTACATATGTTGGCGGGACTTGCGCGTGCGTTCGCTTCTGCACGCGAGCTACCGGGGACAGGGGCGTTTTTTTTTTTGTTTAGTTTTACTTATTTTATTTATTTATTTTACACAAAATTTTTTTTATCACTTTTATTCCTATTACAAGGAATGTAAACATCCCTTGTAATACGAAATGTGTGCGACAGGTCCTCTTTATGGAGAGATGCGGGGTCAATTAGACCCCACATCTCTCCTCCAGGCTGGGAAGCATGAGATCGGTGAAAAAAATTCACCGATCTCATGATGTGTTGCTCACTAGCCGCAATCGCGGCTTTGTTTACTTACGGGAACCCGGGCATGACGTCATCACATCGCGCCCGGGTCCTCAGACGGTCATAGAGATGACTGGTGACCATCTGGAAGATCACTGTTTATAAGCAATAATTTTTATGAATGGAATCCATTCCTTCGTAGCCATTCATTGTGTACTAGACATGTGCATTCGTTATGGTCCAAATGCATTTTCGTACGAATTTCTGGATTTTCGTGTTCATTTTAACAAAACGGTAATGAACACACAGGATTCGAAAGCCGAAATAAAAAATGATTTATTTTTGTATACATTATATTTTCGTATTGTTGTGACAACAATTCAATGTAGATGGATAGATTTGACATGATGGTGACAATAGCGGTCTGGGTCGATCAAACCTGCGGTCGAATATGCCTAACCTAACTCTATTAGTTCAAGATTATTCGACATAGAGAAAAGATTTGACAATTATAGAGATATGAAGATTCAACGATGCAGCTAAAAACATACGATTGCCACGAGCGGACATTTACGGTCAAATTCTTCACCCATAGACTATAGAAGAATTCTAAGGTTGTTTGACTAGTTATAATAAATAAATATCATTTTTACTAGTCAAACATTAGCATTCTAAATTCTGATTTTCGTACAATGCATTTTTAAACTAAATAAATAAAAATACATTTTGGGAGTAACTAAATATTTTTCGGATGAAACCGTAATTCCGAAACAAAATATTTCAGTGTGCACATGTCTATTGTGTACTATTGTGATAGCTGTGATTGACTACAGCTATCACATGGTACAGGTCCATTGTGATAGGTCACAGTGATCACATGGTACAGGGCTAATCACAGAGATCACAATAGTACACAAGGAATGGCTATGAATGAAAGCTATTGTGTTCACCTGGCATCTGATCACTGTTTCCCGGTACAACTGTGTGTTTGTATGTGTGTATATATAGTGTGTGTGTGTAATATCTTATAGTGTGTGTATGTGATTATTTATATCATCTTTCATATCATATTTTTTTATTTATTTTCATACTGTCACCAGCCACTGCTACACCAATCATATGGTGACACTGTACTACTGCTCTGGTCGCAGTATGAATTGTCTTTAGAAATCTGGGGGAAAAAATGTAAAACCTTTTTTTTAAATATTACTTTTTTTAAAAGGGCTTGTTTAAGTGCTTGTTAAAAATATGGAAACGGTTTATTGTTCACAGCCTGGAAACAGGTGAGATTTGTTGTAAAACAGTAAAAAAAAAAAAAAAAGCTTTATTAGCATCGGCTCCCATCTTTGACAGCTTTGGCATGCCCAGGAACATCAGCAGTGGCTTGTAATAATTTTAACTTCTCAATAAGGGTTGGCTGTTAAACATAATGGATACCTCCATAAGCACAAACTGGGTGTTTGTTTGTTTTTTAATGTTCTTTTTTTTCGTGGATTTTTTTTTTTCTTTTTTATTGCAGTAATGATATGTGGTAAATTTAGATTAAACTAGCACTTAGCATAGTTGCGTAAATATTGTACTTCTTTAAATAACCACATTCCTGCATAATTGTGATGTCCACGTGTCTTAAAGCATCTGATAATAATCTTTATTATAAAAATATTTCTCTTAAAAGAATTTTAAACATCTTAAAACTTTACTTCTGCTCAAGGAACTACTACTTGCAGAGAAGTGGGCACGCATGAATAAGCTACCATTTCCAAAGATAGACCCGCATGTCTTTGATAGAGAAGGTTTGAAGGAATGTTACATATTTCGACCAAAGAACCCGTCCATAGAAAAAGACTGTCCAACAGTGATTCATTTTGTTTTGGCTAACATTGAATTTAGAAAGTTCAAAGCTCCAGGTACGTGCAATGAATGAATGCTTTTGTCTTAATAAAGCTGTAAAATACCATAAATCATTTCTATTGATAAAATATTTTGGCAATCAAATTACAATTATATAAAGTGAACAACCAGTACAATGCCCTAAGGCCTGATTTACACCTATGCTGTTTTGGTGCTTTCTGCATTTTGCAGATTTGCACTACAGTCCATTTAACATTTTTTCCTATGGAACACGTTCTGTAGTGCAAATCTGCAAAATGCACTAAAATGCATAGGTGTGAATCAGGCCTAAGAGAATTGTTCAAATCAAACTATAAATTTGCTGCTAACATCTAGGGATGAGCTCGATGTTCGCCCAACAGCAAATATTATGGGGCGTTGGTGTCAAATTTGAGCGCCGCGGAATGCCCCATAATGTACTGTGAGATCGCAGTACATTACATTGATGTCTTATGATTGGCCAAAGCATGCACCTGACCTGCATGCTTTGGCCAATCACAGCGTGCTCTGCTGCAAGAGCCATAATTGGCCAAAGGCGGGGCTGCCTTTGGTCAATCTTGGCTCAGGGGGACTTTATGGGGGCATTATGGCGAATACTTCAGACACTTTTGACACATTTTTGGGACCATAGTGCTAAAAAAAAAAATGCATTGATTACTGTAAAAAATTCACTGGCAGGGAAGGGGTTAACACTAGGGGGCAATCAAGGGGTTAAAAATGTTCCCTCATTATGTTCTAACTGAAGGGGGGTGGGACTGACTAGGAGAAATGACAGATCGCTGTTCATACATTGTATGAACAGACGATCAGTAATTTCTCCCCCTGAAAGGACCGGGAGCTGCGTTTTTATACACACAGCTCCCAGTTCTCGCTCTGTAACGAGCGATCGTGGGTGCCCGGCGGTGATCGCGCCAGCCGGGCACTCGCATCGGCACCAGGGGCGAACGTGATTTTGCGCAGCCAAGCCGACCTGCCGCCGTAAAACTACAGTGGGTGGTCGGCAAGCGGTTAAAAAAATGTTTCATCTTTTTGTTTCACTTTTTAAGTATTATTGAAATGGCTGCTCCTGAAAAAAACAGTAGTTTAAAAAACTACATGTACCCTGGGGCAGTACCCGGGTCCCCATGCACTTTTTTGTGGCAATAAGCCATTTAAAATGGCACTTTTGATTTTTCGTATTCGTGTCCCATAGACTGAAACGGTGTTCCCATGTTTGTACAAATGTTTTGTCTTTTCGCATGTTCTGGTGCGAACCGAATCAGGGGGTGTCAATATCGCTTATCATCACACCATACAATTAGTAATTCTTCTCTTCCATATAATGCTCCTCTCCTTCAAAGCTATCATCAGTAAAATCACATGCAAACACAGAAATGGGACCAATAGTGTTTTGCTTCAAAAAAACACACGTTTATAAAGCACACTGAGTGCTATGTCATATATTCTCCTTACATCCCCAACGTCCAGAACAATGCTGTATACATACGAATGCAGTGTTGCACCACTCCTATGGGGCTTCATCAGTAGGTATTTAAAGGCTTGTACCTATAAATGTTGGCTTTGATGCATTTAGACATGTCCAGTCAGGATATAATGATCCATTTTCCTGTTGTCTGTTCTGAATGGGCAGCGGAAGACCATTCCTTGCATTTTTCCACACTGCATTGTTCCACACCCGAGGGCTCCATTGTAGTGTGAACATTGCATAAAGAAAACAGTGATTTTCTACAGTATGTGCCCTTGATGAGGTCTGCAATTTTAAGTGCAGAAAACAAATTAGGTCTTCACACAAGTGTAAAATCATGTGTAACAATCCATTTAAAAAACATTAATAAAATTCCAGTACCTAAAAAAAACACAAGATGTATGAGTTAAAGGGGTTGTAAAGGTTTGTTTTTTATTTTCTAAATAGGTTCCTTTTAAGCTAGTGCATTGTGGGTTCACTTACCTTTTCCTTTGATTTCCCTTCTAAATGTTTTTTTTTTCTTTGTCTGAATTTCTCACTTCCTGTTCCTCAGTAAGCTTGCCCCCATCATCCGAGCTGTTCTGGCTGGGGGTTAGTCAGCGTGCTCGCCCCCTCCCTTGGGACTACATCACTGCGGATGTGTTCACAGCGTCTCCCCACAGGGATGTAGTCCCAAGGGAGGGGGCAAGCACGCTGACTAACCCCCAGCCAGAACGGCTCGGATGATGGGGGCAAGCTTACTGAGGAACAGGAAGTGGAAATTCAGACAAAGCAAACAAAGGAAAGAAAGACATTTAGAAGGGAAATTGAAGGAAAAGGTAAGTGAACCAACAATGCACTAGCTTAAAGGAACCTATTTATAAAATAAAAAAACTAACCTTTACAACCCCTTTAATCTAGCATAATAAATCAATAAGATAAGATAAAAATAGTGAAACGTTCATTAGTGTTATATGTAACACAATAACAAAGTCTGTCAAAGTTCCAAAGTTGATAATCTACCAAAAAGAGTGACCTATAATAATACTCTTTATGGACGACATAATGTTTATACTACAAAACTGTAAAACTTCCAGATTCAGTATTTTTAATAAAACCAATATTCAGTTACGTTTCACAACTGCATGCATTTTGTACTGTTTTTTACTGATGTGATAAACGGTTATCTTATTATTTAGGTGTTCCCAGAGAGACTACAGAAGAAAAGGATTTTGCAGACTTTGACATTTTTGATGATCCTGAAAGTCCATTTTCAACATTTAATTTTCGGTATCCAAATGAAGCATTCAAAAGAATGCATGACCTCATGGAGTTCAACACACTCAACAACATACATGTATGTACCTTATTCTTGGGTTGTAGAGAAGCTATATATTTAGTGCAATAAAGGCTATAGAATTGAAAGCTTCACAAAATACAATATAATATATTTTAATTGTATTATGCCTTTATTTTTTTATTAAATTAAACCATTTATTTAAAAGCAAAATGCTTTGCAGACAGTTAACACATTAATGAAATCTATACACGAGCATTGTTTTACCTGTGAAAGGATTTGGTGTTTTGATCAGTTGATTTCTGAAATTTACTCAATCCAGCTAGACCGCACAGCCAGACTTGAGACCTGGCCTTTCTTCACTGCAGTGAAGTAATGCAATCAGGACATGACCCTGTCCCCAGCCTGTGAATGGACAGTGAAGGATGAGCAGCAGACTGCTGGGTTTATCTCTGTCACCCTGTTCTCTTCCCCTGTAAGCATATTTGTTGGCACATGAGCACTGCAGCATAACTGATTGAATGGATTGAATCTTGTGTTGCTTCTTCCTCTCCTAATTTAGATTTTTAATGTGGGAAAAAAATTAAAACCCATTTTATTTTTACACAAAGTTGTCCGTTTTATAAGATATTTCCAACACATAGCATTTAGATAGCAAAAATGACACCCCAATATACATTCTGTTACTTCTCCTGAGTACGATACAACATGTGTGAGACTTTTACACAGCCTGGCCACATACAGAGGCCCAACATTGAAGTAGCACCTTCAGGCGTTCTAGGAGCAAAAATTACATATCTAATATCTCAACCACCTATTACACTTTTGAAGGCCCTGGAGCACCAGGACAATGGAAATGCCTACAAAATTACCCCATTTTGGAAATCTAACACCCCAATGTATAAGCTATGAGGCATAATGAGTCTTTTGAACTGTTTATTTTTTTCCAAAAGTTTTTGAAATATGTGGAAAGAAAAATGAACACGCGTTTTTTTTTTTTTTACACAAAGTTGTCTGTTTATAAGATCTCCAACACATAGCATTTACATGGAAAAAATGACACCCCAAAATACATTCTGCCACTCCTGAGTATAGCGATACCACATGTGTGAGCCTGGCCACATACAGAGATCCAACATGCAAGGACACATAGCATGCACATACCAAGAATTACACCCCAAAATACATTATGCTGAGCAAAGGGTAAACAAAAGATTATCTGTGATTTTAGTAGTGCAGCTGTACGCAGGAGGATAGCAGGCAGGGACTTGGTCAGCAACAGCATACACAATTGTCCAGGCAGCAGGCAGGGATACTGTCCATTTACAGTCCAGGGTCAGTGCAGGCAGAGATATTGTCAGCAGTGCCAAAAATATTGGTCCTGGTAGTAGGCAGAAACACGTGGTGTGGTCAGTGCGACAGGCAGAGACATAATGGCAGTAAGTCCTACTGGCAGAAGTAGGGCCTCGTTCAGGACAGAATGGGGACAGGGGTAGAGGCTTCTCCCACCCAAATCTCTTGTGAAGCCTCCAAGTCTCCAGACCCTAATCTAGAATGAAAAAACAAAAAAAATAGTTTTCTTCATCCAGAAAAACTTTTATGGAGCCCCTCACATATGCGAGATCCCACTAGTCCAGTAGCAGGGTACAAGATCAATCCAAGAGGCAGGAAAAAAACAGTCAAACACTCCAAGGTCAGTTCTAGATCAGGCAGAGGTATATACAGAATCGTTAGGCAGAAGCATGGATGAATAACAGTCCAGGATCAGTTCCAGATTGGGCAGAGGTATGTACAGAATCAACAGGTAGAAGTGTGGTCAAATAAAAAGCCAGGGTCAGTTACAGATCAGGCAGTGGCATAAGGGGTGTGAAGGCAGAAACATGAGGATTACATTTAACATGCGTCACTAATAATTTTGTGAAGTATGGTAACGGCAAAAACAGTCACCTATACAGAGGCCTGGTTGGGAAGGACACTGGGCACAATAATATGTGTCTCTTCTGACTCCTCCACTGTTACACACCTTACATCTTTTTTGACGTTGTTGGCCTGTTGGTCTGGGAGGGATTTTATTGGTAAAATTTGGCGTTCGTAGAGTCGACTAAGAATATCGGATCGGATGTTTTGTGGTGGGCCATTCTGGAATATCAGGGCAGTGGTGATTTCCTCCTGGTAGCCAAGAAAGGGTAGGGGGTTTTGGGTGGATTTGTGGTAAATAATCTAGGAGTTGTATATGGCCAAATGAAAAAAATGAATTGCTACTTTTTTGTACCAATGGTATGTCAGTCTTGTGGCAAGGTAAGGTTCGAGCATTTGATCGTTGAAGTCGACTCCCCCCATGAACACATTGTATTCCTGGATGCATGTGGACTTTTGGATGGGGCCATTCCTTCTGGGGATTTCCATGAAGGTATTGTGGATTGAAGACAACATGTAAACATCCCTTCTGTCCCTCTACTTCACTGCTAAAATCTCCTTGTTTCGCAGACTTGCCGATTCTCTTCTTCTCAACTTCATATTGGCAAGACTTTGAGGAAAGCCCTACCGGTTCATTCTTATGGTGCCACATGCTGGCGTCTTCCGGTGAAGGTTGTGGAACAGGGGCAGAGATGTGTAGAAGTTGTCTAAGTTGTCTACGTATAAATGGTAGCCTTTGTCCAGTAAGGGGTTTATGAATTCCCAAACAACTTTCTTGCTTGATCCCAAGTAGTCTGGGCAATTAAGGGGGATGCAGCTGGGTGTCCTTCCCTTCGTAGACTATAAAGGCATATATGTAACCTGTGCCTCAGTCACATACAGTAGTTTGTATACCTTCACCCCATAGCGGGCCCTTTTGCTGATAAATTGCGTGATTTTAAGCCTGCCACTAAAATTTAACAAAGGACTCATCCACACATATGTGTTGGTCCGGGGTATACAACTGGGGGAATACTTCTGAAAAATTATTTAGTAATGGCCGAATTTTAAAAAGCCTGTCATAATTTGGGTCATTTCGGGGAGGGCACTGGGTATTAATTGAAATAGAGGAACCTCATGATCATTAGGTATCTGGCTCTGGGCATTGCCGCGGAGAAGATTGGCATGTGGTAGATTAGGGATTTTGACCAAAAGGATCGCAATTCATTTTTTTTTGTTGAGTCCCATACAAAATGTGAGGCCCAAAAAAACCTTCAACTCCTCCACCGTTGGGTCTTTCAACTCGAAGGGACGGGCATAATAAGATGTTGGATTATTTGAAATAAATTGTTGGGCATATAGGTTGCACTGGGCCACAATTCTAGATAGCATGTCCTCAGTAAAAATTAAGTAAAAAAATATTGGATTGGGGAAAAATACTCTGTGTCCACCTAGACTCCTGGCTGGGCAGTGAAAGGAGCAATGTTGGCTTCTCCTGAATTAGGAGGAAGCCACAAGGGACTCTGAAGGGCATAGGGAAGGCTGGCATGGGTCTTTTAGCCTTTCTTGCCGAGGTACTGCGGTGCTGGTGGATGATACTGCGGTGCTGGTGGACACCACTGCCTCCTCACCAGAGCGCCTTAGTTTGGCGGGCAGATCTTCCGCCTCTGAGCCTGTCAGTGTTCCACTACTGACGACTGGCTCATAATTTATGTCTAAACACTAGTTTATACAGTCTACTTAGACATTTAATAGCTGTCCCAAACAAGACACATTATTTTATGTTGTTTTTGTGTCCTATCCCATACCTTTGAACCAGTGGCGGCTGGTGAAGTTTTAGGATGTGGGGTACCAGACTCCGCCCTCTTTTGTGTCCCATCCTACTTCTTATAAGCCCCACCCCTTATATAATCCACCAATTCTGTCCCCTGTATTTCACTAGCTTCCACCCATAGTGTCAGGAGAGAAAAAATCAATGCATTGAAAAATTAAGAAAATGTCTACATTCCTTTAAGCAGCTTTACAATGCCATGATCTAACATATGTGACAGAATCATCAAAGACTGCAAATGAAAATTTCACTATAAAACATATCATACTCAAATTAAAGAAGACCTTTAAAATATTTTTTATTTTGGTGACTGCCTGGAGGGGGGGGGGGGTTGGCGCCCATGCACCCCCTATGGATGGGCCGCCACTGCTTTGAACACTGGTTTTATCAAGACTTATGCAGATTTTTGCCTCATGCTCATATTATATTATATAGAAGATATCTGATATCTGACACTCAACACATGCAGAGTTTATTCTAGTCAAAGTCCATTTTAATTATTTATTTTGATTGTAGTCCATATCTTATCAGCTGCTTCTGTGTAATAAATACCGGTTTCTGCTGTATGGATTTAAATGTATATTAACTGGTAATTCATACTCTTAGGCCCCTTTCACATGGACGGATAGAATGGTGATTTTAGCTGCGGGTTTTCTACTGCAGCTAAAAGCACACAATGCTTTTCTATGGCCCCATTCACACACAGCGTTTAGCTACGATTTCGTTACATGCGGTTTGGTGCGATCAGAAAAAAATTGAATTTAATGCGTCCAGGTGCGATGTAGCGAAGCTATATGCACATAATCGCAGGTAATCGCAGTCTTTTTTGTCAACTGCGGATAGCAGTGTGAGAAAAATAAAAAACAGGAAGCACATCATAATCAAAAAAAAAGGTTGCTATGGGAATGACTATCGCAGCTAAATGCGGCCGCATGTAATCGCAATGTACAAATGCAGCTAATCGCAGTGCCTGGAGCCATGAATTTCACAAAACATTTTACATGCTTTTAACTGCGGCAAAATAGCTGTCCGTGTGAGAGGGGCCTAAGAGTATGTGACCTGTATTTTATACTTAACTACAGTTTTTTGGCTTCCTTAAGAGCACATCTATATACATGTAAACATATATAGTTTTATATAAATTTGTATTTTTTTCTTTTAACATGTTTAAGGAACTTAAAACATATTTCCTCCCGAAAGTTTGGCACCTTTCAGGGGGAAACGGGGACCTGTTTTCCCCTTCCCCACTTCCAAAGACGGGCCATGGCCCGATTTCCAGGAAGTTCGGGCTTCGCTCATACTTCCCTTACCAGGAATGGTGGCAGCACCTGGAAGTCAATCCGAAGATTGGCTCGGGTGCCAACATCGCGGGCTCCCTGGACAGGCAAGTGTCCTAATAAAAGTCAGCAGCTACAGTATTTTGTAGCTGCTGATTTTTTATTATTTTCACCTAGGCTGGACCTCCTCTTTTTAAAGTGATTTTGTAAAGTCTTGTTTTTTTTTTCCTTTACAAATAACAAACATGTTATATTTACATGCCCTGTGCAGTTGGTTTTGCACAAAGCAGCCCGTGCCCCCTCTCTTGTTTCTCGGGTCCCTCTTCGGTGCTCCTGGCCCCTCCCTCTTGTTGAGTGCCCCCACAGCATGCAGCTTTCTATGGGGACACCCGGGCTGAGTCACAGCTCTGTGTGTATATTTAGACACAGAGACGTGTCTCGCCTGTCCCCCTTCTCTCCTGATTGGATGACTAATTTTGATTGACAGCAATGGCACCGCATCTTGTTTTTGGCCCTGAGGTAGGGGGGGTGTTGAGCCCTTGAAATGCGTTTGGCTTTTGTAGCAGATTAAAATGTTTTATGAACTGTATAAACTAGTGTGGCACTCCCATCTTTTCAGTATTTATTTTACCAAACTCCTCCAAGTGTCCAGCAGGACATCATGGTTGTTGATGAGCAGCCTCCAGGACTGCATGCCACATATAAAGTTACAAGCCACCACAAGGTTCAGCATGCCTATACCCCAAAAAGTGTATTGTTGCGTGCCTCAGCTGTTCTGACTGACTTTCCACTGCTCGGATGATGGTGGAAAGCTTACTGAGGAGAAACCGGAAGTGAGAAATTCAGACAAAGGAAAAAAAAAACATTTAGAAGGGAACTTGAAGGAAAAGGTAAGTGACCCAACAATGCACTAGCTTAAAGGAACCAATTTAGAAAATAAGACAAACCTTTACAATCCCTTTAATAATGTAGACATGCAATATCACAATGTATATTGCGAAGGGAGCTTTAACGTTACAAGCTTTTGTTCAGTATGTTGCCTAACTAGCACTAAAGGAACCCTGCTAAAATTGCAACACTTGTATTTCTGGGACTTGGTGATAATATAGGCTACATATAGCAACACTTACATTAAGCCTTATCGAAAGTAATGACATAATGTCTGGAAATGTGCTGTAATGCTGATTCATACTGTAGCTCATCTTAAAACAACTAAAGATGATTGAGGAATGCTTCTGATTCTTTAAAATTCTCAGCTGTTTTATATTTTTGGAGATAAATGCTCATAGCAATGCTTATGTGGTTTCCATTCTTTGTACTGTTTGACTCATTTTACTTTTCTTATTTTTTTAATTTAACAGCCATTGTACAGTGACCCACAAAATGTAAATAGAGACTTGTGAAATGTTTGAACGTACTGAAATGCGTTTGATGCTAATACAAAAAAAAGTTTTCCCTTATTTCATAAATATGATTTATCTTCTTATGAAGGTGTTAACCACTTCGTAAAATACAGTTTGTACAGCTGAAGTAAACTGTTGAAAATGAATTAACCTTTCAGGATTTGACAATTGATTTTGAAATGAAATGCTCTATCTGAAAACAAATAATTGTTATGCTACATATTGCGTGGGAATCAATAATACATTCCTTCTATAAATACAATCTATAATACTATGAATACTGTATACTATGTATCTTTAAAGAAACACCCAGATAAAATTGTCTGCCATTTCTACCCTGTCTTTAAAGTGGAGGTTCGCCTAAAAAAAAATATGATTAGAATCGGCTGGTTTTAAAAAAAACAATACTCTCCGTACATACTGTTTCCAAGGTGTATTCTCAACCCGGCTTCTGGGTATGATCGTCGGGACCAGGCGTGCCTAATTGATGGACAGGCATCCGTCCGACCCATACAGCGCGTCGCGAGATTCCGAAAGAAGCCGAACGTCGGTGCTCAGGCGCTGTATAGAGCCGCACCGACGTTCAGTTTCTTTCGGCCTCTCGTGACGCGCTGTATGGGTCGGACGGATGCCTGTCCATCAATTAGGCACGCCCAGCCTCGACCGTCATACCCGGAAGCCGGGTTGAGAATACATCTTGGAAACCATATCTACGGAACTTATTTTTTTTTTAAAAAACAGCCGATTCTAATCATCTTTAATATTATAAATGCAATGTTGAAAAAAGAAATTTAGGCGAACCTCCACTTTAATGTCACCAATTCAAATAAAGCTCTGTAACTTACCAGTATATATTATTACAAAGATATAGCACTTGACTATTCTCAATTCTAGTTTGCAGTATTGCATAAAAGATTTACTGTACAAATCTGATTGGATTTTTAGTCTGTGACTGTAACTAACATGCCCTAAGGGGACCAAGCCACAGGACCTTTACTATGCTATACCTGACAAGCTGATTCAATGGTATATAAATGTAACCATTTGAATGTGCTACACAAATATAAAAAAAAATTGTTCTGTCTTTTTTTTTTTTGTAGGTCATAAAGGAAGCAATTCAAGAAAGCATTGAATACAGAAGGGAGCATCCATCACGCTGTTCGGTGTCACTAAGTGATATTGATGCACGAAAATTCTTTAACAAAAGCAAACAGCAAGACTGAACACTAGAAGCAAATTGTGAAGGGAAATGGACCAGCATGCTAAGGGAAAACACTTTTTCATATGTAATGCATGTTTAGCCAAGTAAAAGATATTATTTATCTAAATTGTCAAGATTTGTATTTGTTTTTATATATTTTTTTTTTCTTTGCACAATGACCAAAAGTTATTTGAATATTAAAGAGAAAATATTTTTGTCATTTTCAAGATATTCGCACTTGTCTGTGTCATATATTCAATATTGACAATTTAACTCAATTAAACTTGGAGCTGCTTCTATATCAAAACATAAGTGCTAAATAATAAACATATATAAAGTGCCTGTGTAATTTGTAATCCATCATAGTGCAATCATAGGTAAAAAAAAAGTCCATCCGTGCAAGCAAAGTGCCAAATATAGTTCATTCCTGCTTGTGAAGATACATGTGACACTTTGTGCTCCCCTCCAGGGTTCCCACTCACCAGCAATAATATTATTATTATTCAGAATTTATATAGCGCCAACCATTTGCACAGCACTTTACAACATGAGGGCAGACAGTACAGTTAGAAATACAATTCAGTACAGGAGGAAATCGGAGGGCCCTGCTTGTAAGAGCTTACAATCTAGAAGGGAATATGATTCAAACCACATGGTCTTGTCATGCACCAGTGGATGAATCTAGTTTCTTCCTTCTCCAATTACAAGGTTCCCATTATGGTGGTATAAGGCATACCAATGAAGAGAGAGAGGTTCATAGCATAATAAGCAATAAAAACCTATGGGCATAAATGTGTTAAATGATCGCTGCTGTAGTGTGTGTTCCAGTTATCAGATAAAGGTCTCTATTTCGTCCCTGCTTGATGCATTTCACCCCTCTTACTAGGCATCCTTAAAATCTATATATTCAATATTGTACAAGCTTTTTATCTTTTATGTGCCAAACATAGTCTTGCTATACTGTTTTTTGTTTGGTCTGTTAAATTTGTTTTACTTTTTGTGTGACAGTCTTCAGATAATGTATGTGGTTTGCCACTGGCTCGTTTTTGGCACTAGTTACATTTTTTTAATTGGTATTAGGTTGCAGTAAACAGATCTCTGTTGTCTGTTTAAAATCGTTTCAATCTCTGATGTTCTATATAATAAAGCAATTTGTCTGTATTTTTTTACTGACCAATGTCGCATAATCATTACAGTGACCAAGGGTACAAATAAAATTTAAAGTAGAACAAACTGCACAAAAAAGCTGGCAGGGACTTTTGTCTTGCCTTACTCCATCTGTGGTGCTGGTGAGTGGTGACATTTCTTCCTGGTGAAATTATTGTCACTGGACAATAGGTTGGAGGAAGTATGCTCATATGGCAAAAAAAACTTGACAGGGGTTTTTCGATGCCATATAGAAAAGCTCTGTCCAATGCCTGCCAGGTGGAGGGCGTAGAAATTAAAAGGTTCTTATCCTTATGCTGTATGTATCCCCTGTTTTGGAAAAAAAACTTGGGTAAGGAGCAAGAAAACAGTTTTCATTTTTATCAAAGCTGACCCTAAACATTATTGTTTATGGACCTATCAAAATGTTACATTTTATATAACCATTCTACATTGAATACGATCACAGCATTTTTCTGGAATGTTATTAGCAAAAGAAAATGTACCCTCCTCTGTAATAACATTATAACTTAAAGTTAATAACGCATAACATTGACATTTGCTATTAAGAGGTACGTTTTCTTTTTTTTTTTTTTTTTTTTTATCCGTTTCTTATATAATTTGCTCATATATGTAAAATCTATTCATGCATTTTATGAACTAAAAAGTCAATAAATATTAATGTATGTTTAATAAAATGTTTTATACAAGTAACTTTTAAATTTAAGTGTATGATCTAATGTGTAATAAGAAATACAGACTTACAGACTTATTCAATCAACACACATTTTCCTTTTTTTTTATTTGCTATAAAAATTCTTATTGAAGAAAATGAGCAATTACATAGGAAAAACTTATTTTCAACAAATCCACAAAGAGCAGGGACCTTAACTTTGTGGAACATACACATGGATTTTTAACAAAAGATAGAGCTTAAAAGAGTAACAAAAAATAAAAAGTTTAAAGCAATGTTCTAAAATAGAACACAAATAGGAAGAATCGTTGAAGATTCTTGAAGTTTATTAAAATTAGTGTAGTCAACCACTATAGAACCTTGATTAGTTGGACCACAGAGTATTTAGCGAGAGAGGATTTGGACAATGTTTAACCATTTAAGCAATAGAGAGATGGAAACCAGCAGGCCGCTAGAATTTCAGACCATGTCTAATTGTGGTCAGAATAGGATTTTTTTATACAGCTTACCTGTAAAATCCTTTTCTTGGGAATACATCACAGGACACGAAGCCTTAATAACTTAATGGGTTATGTAGTCACCACATGTGATTGGACACTGGCAAACCCAATTAAAATTGAGTTCCCCCCTATATAACCCCTCCCAAATGTAGAGTACCTCAGTTTTGTAGCAAAGCAATACGTGTTCCACATTTAACTCTGAAGAGGGGTGGGAGCTCTGTGTCCTGTGATGTATTCCCAAGAAAAAGATTGTACAGGTAAGCTGTATAAACATACATTCTATATTCTTGCTCATACATCACGGGACACAAAGCCTTAATTACTTAATGGGATGTCCCATAGCAATGCTAAAATTGATGGGAGGGAGATCAGAACAAGACAAACATCAGGTCAGAGGAACTATACTATAACTGCAGCACACTACGCCCTAAGGCGGCATCCTCGTACCCTTTCACATCTACCTGATCGACTTTAGTAAATGTATGGACCTAAGGCCAAGTAGCAGCCTTACAGATCTGAGCCATGGAAGCCTGGTGATGCACTGCCCATGAAGCACCAACTGTTCTAGTCGAGTGCGCTTACACCTGAAAAGGAGGGATCTTCTTTTCTAAACCATAGGCCTGGATAATAACTTGTCGAATGCAACTTGCAATAGGAGACTTCAATGCTGCCTGGCCCTTCCTTGGGCCCTGTTGCAGAATAAACAGACTATCGGTCTTACTTAACTGAGCCGTAGCCTGCAGATAAACCTTTACCGCACTTACAACATCTAGAGCAGGGGTGTCAAACTGGCGGCCCTCCAGCTGTTCCGAAACTACAAGTCCCATCATGCCTCTGCCTGTGGGAGTCATGCTTGTAACTGTTAGCCTTGCAATGCCTCATGGGACTTGTAGTTTTGCAACAGCTGGAGGGCCGCCTGTTTGACACCCCTGATCTAGAGAGTGTAGACTCTCTTCCTCCACAGACTGCGGATATGGAAACAAAGGCCCAGATTCACAGAGCGATTACGCCTGCGCAACTGGTGTTGCGCGTGCGTAAGTCTAAATGTGCGCGTGCGTTTAGATGCGCGCGATTCAGAAAACGAATTACGCCAGAAATCTACTTTTTTTTGTCCGGCGTAATTTCGTTAGACAGACTCATCCGTCCGCGCAAAAATGCGCTAGACACACCATTGATTTGCTAGTCAAATATGCTAATGAGGGAGTTGCGGGGATCCACAAAAAAACGCAGTTGCTGCGCAGGCTACGCGTTGTGCGCAACAGCAAAATGTCCTGTCTAAAGTTAGAGCACCTAAAAGCTGGTCTAAAAAATGAAAAAAAGTCTACTTGTCAGATAAAGCAACACTGTTAGTGAGGAGTTCAGCAGTCACACGTGTTGCCCAACAATCTGTATGCCAACATGCCAGGGGCATCGTCGCGCATAGCTATACTACTGACTTTAGATGAACAAAGAAGGAGGAGGGCACGGAGGATGGCACTAAGGAGGGCACGGGAGATGTTTTTTTTTTTTTTTTTATTTGCTTATATAAAATTTACAATTTAAATTAATCTAATACAATATTCTTATCTGATACAAGCCCCTCACTCTTCACTTGATATATCACACACGCATAGACATCTTTGGCATGAGTGATTCTGAGGTGTCTCGCATCTTCAGATTCACCCCTCATGCCATCATGGAATTACCACAACCTTGCAGGAGGACATCACCAGCCCAACACATGGCACCACCCATGACACCCATGACAGCTACATATACAATCAGAGCCCCATCCCCACAGATTTCGAACAGAACATGTATGGGGACAGCTGGCTGGTTGGTGAGTGACATGGGAGTCAGGCATGACTATCCCCTCCCGTGATGCACACCTCACAAGTGGCACATGCATGACTAACATCCTCCTGTCTTTTCCCTTCAAGGTGACTCTGCATATGCACTGGTACCCCATCTCATGACCCCATCTCATGGCAGCTCACATTATGCATCTTTGCACGTTAAACACACACATTAATCATGGCACAATGAGAATGCATGCATGCACACCACTGTGGTCCCTAGCACACACACCCCACATCCTCATCACATTGGATTGGCACCAGTCCACCATGCAGGACTTGTGAGCCATGCCACGGCTCCAATTATGTCACTGTACATTCATACACCATTCACACAGACCTGGGGATCACTTCTCCACCGCAAATGAGGGTGACACCCCTTTTCCCGCAGGAATATCACCCCCACATTCCAAAATCATACACAAACAGAACCAAAAAAATTAAATAAATGACGAGCAAAAAAAAAAATGCCCAGCAAAAATATAATTTAAACAAAATAACAACAAAGAAAACACATAAAAGACAAAAATCACTCTGCAAAACAGTCCTCAAATATCTCAAAGACACGTCACAAACAAACAAAAGCACCTTGCTGTAGAGGGAGGGATACAAAGGGATGTATTTTTGCAAAGGAAGTGCATTTGTGTCTGTCTATTTATGCTGTCTGCGTAGTTCATAAAGTTGCCCTAGTCCATTTCCAATTTCACTGATTGCGCCGCTCCCGAGTTGTGAGCATGCGCACATCGGAGCTGACCATGGTCTCCTTCAAGCGCGCATGCGCGAGCCGGCCGGCCCTTCATTTGCATGGGGTCACGGCTCATTTCAATGTAACACGCCCACGTCCCTCCCAATTTGTATTACTCCTCCTTACGCCTCTGGAAAAAATCTTACGCTTGCGCAATTTCCTGCGCAAAAGCTACGTGAATCGGGGGATTACGCGGCTAGATGGCGCAAGTCTAACGTAATGGCGGTGCGCTACGCCGGACCGATAATGCGCCGATGTACGTGAATCTGGGCCAAAGACTATATCTTGATTCAGATGAAATCCTGAAACCACCTTAGGTAAGAAAATTGGGTGAGCATGTAGCACCACCCTGTTGTAGTGATGTAGTTTATAGTCCATAGATAATTAATATTTATGTATAAGTATGATGAAGTAATTTCCGCAGCAACAACCCGAGTTCTCCAGAGAAAACACTTTATTTTGACTTCCAACACAGAACAAAGTCCAATACTTGCACAGACGACAACGAATCCAACAGAGTAGATATGACCCAGAATAGTAGCTTTTAGAATCCCATGTTCTCTAGATCAATTCTAGACCTGTGCCTTCATATCCATACAGAGATATTGACAAGACTGAATGCCAGCTTATATTGCCTAGCCACTGAATGGCTAAGCAATTTGATTGGCCGTCTTTGATCTACATTCTGTCTTTCAGGCTGAGTTTACACTATACTACACGACCGCAGTACAACTTTCATCCTACTTTGCTCTGCGACATCTGTCCTACATTGATCCTACATCGGTCCTACATCCATCCGACTTTCATGAACAGGATACTACTTTGAACCGACTTTGTGATAGTCTGACTTGTTCTTTGACCAATCAAAACAATCCCAGAGTGAGATAAATTCCTTTTACTGCTGCTGTAATCACATGTCGGATGTCTGATAAGGACAAGGCTCCTACTTTGGTCCTACTTCAATGATATTCAATGGGCTGATGTAGGATCGATGTCGGACAAAAGTAGTACAGGGAGAGTTTTCAAAGTCGGACAGACTTGTGTCGGATCAGTTAAGACAGCTCTCATAGGGAAACATTGATTTTCACACGTCATGCGACATGAGCTCCTAATGTCGGAGCATTTGTCGGACAAGTGTGAACCCAGCCTCAGAGTGACCGATAATGACCCCCCAGCCTGAGACTGCTGCAGTTATCAACCGTCTTAATTTGTATTCTTGCATATCAACAAAGCACATCAGAGTCATTATCTGTCCCCTTTGATATGTGTAGTAAATCTTGTTTGGCCACTAACCCCTTCGGTCAACAAACACCCTTTGATGTGTAAAATGGATTTGTTCTTAAATGCCTGTATGTAACATATATATCATGCCATACATATAACACAATATATAAAATACATACACATATATATTAATATTACAACACCTGTCATCATGAATAATCATATACAGTTCTTTACACGAAAGAGCCGCCAATTCCGATACCCTCCTTGCTGAGGATATGGCTATGAGAAAAATGTTTTTGTCAAAAGATTTAGAGAAACCTGGTTCAAAAGGTAGTTTCTATAAAATGGATAATACCAAATTCAAATCCCATGGGCACACGGGAGACTTAACTGGCAGATTCAAATGCAGTGCTCCCCGAATAAAGGCCCGGACTAGGGAATGAGAGGCAAGCAGTTTTTGAAAAAATACCGACAAGTCCGAAATCTGGCCCTTGATGGTGCTCAAGGCCAACTTCATATTTAAGCCCAACTGAAGAAAGGCAAGAATCCTATTAATGGCATACTTCCTAGGATGCCATCTTCTGGGTTCACACCAGGAAACATATGCCTTTCAGATTCTGTAGTAGATGAGCCTGGAGGCCGGCTTCCTAGCATTAACCAGAGTGGATAGGAGAGCCCACGTTTCCTCAGAATGTGGGTCTCAACAGCCAAACCGTCAAATTTAGACTTTGTAAGGCAGGATGGAATATTGATCCCTGCGATAGTAGGTCTGAGCGTAGTGGGAGAACCCAAGGTCTTCCTACTGCCATCCTTGCCTTTATCACTTGGACCAAGTCTCCTATGGCTTTTGCCTTTGGCTTGGGAAGTAATAACTTGCTTTGGGACATGTCTATAATCATACCCAAATACTCCAGCCTTCTTAGAGGCTTCAAGGTGGATTTTTCCAGATTGGGGACCCTCAAAATATACTCTAACTATTCCACTGTGCTATGCACATTGTGGCCCAAGCGTGCAGCGGACTGATCTATGATCAACCGATTGTCCAGATAGGCTGTTACTGCTATGCCTCGTGCCCTTAGCCTTGGTATTTTTGTTAAAACACAAGGTGCTGTAGCCAGGGAAGGGCCACTGACCCACCGCAAACCTTAGAAACCTTTGGTGAGCAGGGAATATTGGCACATGTAGATATGCATCTTTGATGTCTATTGATGCCAGGAATTCTCCTCCCTGAAGGGTGGAAACAACTGCGAAAGAAGCGAATTTTCAGAAACTGTTTCAGGCTTTTCAGATCTAGGATAGGTCTGGCATCCCCGTTTGGTTTTGGGACCGTGAAAATGTTTGAATAAAACCCTGATCCTCTGTGGCTAACTCCATGATTACCCCTTGGGACAACAGGTGTTCCAAGGCCAACAGAAAAGGCCTGTTTTCTGGATCTTTGACAACCCTTGACATCAGAAAATGACATTGACATTCCAAAATCGACGGCACTCTGTTCCATTGAAGCTTCGTCTCATAACTTGCTTCTGAGCATGCGCGGGTTTAAAAACGTAGTTTTCAACGTCGTTTTGCCCACACACGATCATTTTTTATGACACAAAAAATTGCAAGTTAGGCTTACCGGTAACTTGTTTTCCAATAGGCTTTCAGGACAGCCACCTGAGAGATCATGGCTCCTCCCTCCACAGGAAACACCTCCACCATACGGTCTTTAAAGGGAGGCCTCCCCTTCCACTCGTCAGTTGTTTGTAGAGACCTCCAGCCCCGGCTGCAACACATAAGTGACAGTTATTGCATAGTATTACAGCTGTATCATTATATATGAAAACCAAGGGCGGGTTACCGCTGTCCTGAAAGCCTATTGGAAAACAAGTTACCGGTAAGCCTAACTTGCAATTTTCCCAAAACGGCTTTCAGGACAGCCACCTGAGAGGACAGTCGAGACTTACCCCTATTAGGGCGGGACAACAGCCTGTAAGACCTTTCTCCCAAACGCCTGGTCGTCCGCTGTCATTAGATCTAATCTATAATGGCGGGCAAAGGTAGACAAATTTGACCAGGTGGCTGCCCTGCAGATCTGTTCGGGGGTGGCACCAGCTTTCTCGGCCCAACTTACCGCTGCTGCTCTAGTAGAGTGAGCCGTAGATTTTTTGGACATTCTTGTCCTGAACAAGAATATGCGTTCGTGATAGCCATTCTGAGCCATCTGGCAATGGTTCCTTTTGATGCTTGCTTTCCCTTCTTATCTCCGGAGAACAAAATAAACAAGGCGTCCGCCTTTCTAAAATTTTTTGTAACTTCTAAGTAACTCAAAACTGCCCTTTTAACATCTATGGTATGGAATTCCTCTTCCTTTTTCCCTTTTGGATTGGAACAAAACGTGGGAAGTACTATTTCTTGAGACCGGTTTTTGATTGAAGCAACCTTTGGCAAAAAACCTGGGTCAGGTTTCAAGACAATTCTGTCTGAAAAAATTAAACAAAAAGGTTCCCTGATAGACAGGGCTTGTAACTCGCTGATTCTCCGGGCTGTTGTGACAGCCACCAAAAAAACAGTTTTTAGCGTCAATAATTTTAAGGATGCTGAACTCAGAGGTTCGAAAGGTTCCCTAGTCAGGGCCTGTAAAACGACTGGCAAGTCCCATGATGGACAATCTTTCACTACGATTGGCCTAGAGCGACTGAGGGCTTTGAAGAATCTTTTAACTAATGAATGTGAGGACACTGCCCTTTCCAAAAAAACTCCCAGAGCCGCTACTTGGACCTTTAGTGTACTGACCGCTAGTCCCTTATCGGCTCCGTCCTGCAAGAATTCAAGGACGGAGGACGTCTGCCTTACCGACCTGCCAGGTGATGTACACCAAGTATTGAAAACTTTCCAGATTTTTAAATATATAGATCTAGTTACCTGCTTCCTGCTGGACAGGAGTGTTGCTACCAATCTGACCGAGAAACCTTTCCTTTTCAGGAGCTGTTCCTCAGAATCCAGGCTGTAAGGTTTAGCTTTCCTAAGTCTTGGTGAAGCAGAGGACCCTGTAAGAGCAGGTCCTGTCTTAGTGGCAGATGCTAATAAGGTTTTGTCTGTATCTGCAGTAGGGCCGAAAACCACAGTCTCTTGGGCCAAAACGGAGTGACAAGAATTACCGTTGTACCTTCCCTCCGAATCTTTGAGATCACCTGAGGGATGAGTTGAAAAGGGGGGAATGCATAACAGAGGTGAAAATCCCACACCTGTGCTAAGGCGTCCACCCCCAGTGCTGCTTTGTCCCTGGCTAGAGAAAAAAACCTGGGGGTCTGTGTATTTTCTTTGTTTGCAAAGAGATCTATTTCTGGTTGCCCCCACTTCTTTGCTAAGAGAGCAAAGACTTCTGGGTTCAACTGCCATTCCGCTTCCTGAACTAAGTTCCTGCTGAGAAAATCTGCAGTTCTGTTCAAGGTCCCCTTTAGGTGGACCGCTGATAAGGATCGAGTATGAGACTCTGCCCAGCTTAGAATGTTTCTGGCTAGAGCCTGAAGTCCTCTGCTTCTGGTGCCCCCCTGTCTGTTTATGTAAGCCACTACTGTGGCATTGTCCGACAGGATCTGCGCATGCTGTCGCTGCACCTCTACTATGAAGCTCAGTAGAGCCAACTCTACTGCCTTTAACTCCCGCCAATTTGAGGATCTCTGTGCCTCCTCTGCGGACCATGACCCCTGAGTCCAATGACCGCTTATATGGGCGCCCCATCCCCAGGAGCTGGCATCGGTCGTTATCCTTACCTGGGTTGGGAAGGACCACAACAGACCCTCTGATATTCTCCCCTGACCTTTCCACCACCAAAGACTTCTCTTGACATTGGTGGGAATTTTCACCAGTAGGTCCAGGGACCTCTGATCGCGGTCCCAGACCTTTAACAAGAATTATTGTAGAGGTCTGAAATGGAACTTTGCCCACTGACCTGCGGGTATTGACGAAGTTAGAGTTCCCAGCACTGACATAATCTTCCTGATTGAGATCTGCTGACTGCACTGTAAGGTTGACACAGCTTCTATTACCCTCCTTTGTTTTTCTTCTGGGAGAAAATGTCTTTGTCCCACTGAATCGATCAGAAACCCCAGAAAGCAAACTTGTTGCGAGGGGACCAAGCTCGATTTCTGGAGATTTAGAATCCACCCTATGGACTCCAAGTGAGACCGGGCCCTGACTAGATTTCTCAAAAGATCTTCTCTGGTCTGGGCAAAGAACAGAAGGTCGTCTAGGTAAGGGACCACTGAGATCCCCTCTAGACGCAGCGGAGCTAGTGCCTCTGCCATAACCTTTGTAAACACCCTTGGGGATGATGATAGGCCAAAGGGGAGAGCTCTGAACTGCAGGTGTGTCAATTTTTTCCCCTCTCTCAAAGCTAGTCTCAAGAACCTTTGGGAGCTGTCTGCCATGGGAATGTGCAAGTAAGCATCTCGCAGGTCTATTGTTGCCATGAAGCAACCCTGGCTTAGTAGATTTTTTAAAATGGATTTTTTAAAATGGAATCCATCCGGAACTTCCTGTATTCTACCGACTGATTCAGCTCCTTTAGATTCAGGATGAGTCGAAATTTTCCCGAAGGTTTCCTGACCAGGAAAACATGAGAATAGAACCCCTGGAAACATTCCTTGGACCGAACCGGCACCACTACTCTCTGAGAAATCAGCTCCTGAATCAGGGACTTCATAGCGAGAGCCTTGGCGGGATCCTTTGGAACATTTGTTGCCAGAAATCTTCTCGGGGGTTCTTTCCTGAACTCTATTGCATAACCCCTCAAGAGTAAGTTTAGAATAAATTGGTTTGAGGTGCTGTCCCTCCACTGGGGAACGAACCTCTGGAGTCTTCCCCCTACCTGTAGCTGCGAGTCATTGGGGTTTTTCGGGGGCTGAAGGAGGACGGAAGAGTACTCCACCCCTACCTTTACCCCTTTGTGTCGGCCACTGCTTCCTTTGGTTTTGTACCTTTTTCTCTTGCCCTTGCAGACGAAAAAAAACGCTTGCGGGTAGGTACAGGCTTTTTCTTTTCTGGAAAAGATTTATTTTTGTCCGCTGTCCGGTCAAGGATAGACTCCAACTCCGAACAGAACAATAAATCTCCAGAAAAGGGTAGGCCAATTAACCTATTTTTTGAGGCCGCATCCCCTGGCCAAGTCTTAAGCCAGAGAGCCCTCCTGGCGGAGTTTGTCAGAGTCGCTGACCTCGCTGACATCCAGACAGACTCCGCTGAGGCGTCAGCGATGTAAGACACAGCAGCCGAAAGGGTACCAAAGGAGTCTAAAATCTCCTGCTTCGGGGAATCTGCCAAAATGTGTGATTTTAACTGGCCTATCCAGTGTTCCAGGTTTCTGGCAACACAGGTTGTTTCCATAGCTGGCTTAAGGTTGTTCATCACGGACTGCCAAGACCTTTTTAATAGCAGATCCATTCTCTTGTCCATGGGCTCTCTTAACATACCCATGTCCTCAAAGGCTAGATCAGAAGATTTCTAAACCTGTGAGAACGCTGCATCCAATTTTGGGACTTTATTCCAAATGGCATCCGGACTTTCCTCGAAAGGGAACCTCCTCTTGTGTGCCCCTGAAAAAAATGGCTTCTTCTCTGGGTCCAACCATTCCTTCTTAATCATATCTGTGATTAAGGAATGTACTGGAAACACCCTGCCTTTGGTATCCCCTAAACCTGCATACATCCGGTCATGTAGGGAAAGTTCCTTTTTCTCCTCTTCTATCCCCAAAGTCGCATGGATCACCTTAACAAGGCCTGCGACCTCCTCCAGTGACAATTTATATTTTGAAGTCGACTCTGCTTCATCTTCTTCCTCAGAGTCTGAATCTACCGGTACTGACCGGTACTGGGGTGAATAAAGCCTGAGCCTCGCCCAGTGAAGAGTTCTGCGACCCTCCCGGCTCTTCCATGGAACTTGTTTGTTCCCCTAGGTTAGACCTAAAAGCCTGAAAGGTGGTACGGAGTTCCTCCTTAATAGTGGATATCAACTCTCCACATAAGGAAGGGGACTCCTTAAGTACGTTGCTTGTACAGTCTGCACAAAGTGATTTTTTCCAAGCATCGCTGAGCTTCTCCTTGCAAACAGGGCATCTTCTCTTTGGAATCTGAGCAGAGCCTTTCCCCTGTACAGACAGATAACAAGCAAGAAAACGCACGCTTAGGACGTAGTATTCAGTAAAAAAAATTCTGACACCCAGGTGCACTTTAGGAAACAGCCAAAACTCCCTGTGCCCTACAAGCCAAACACCATCACCACCGTAAATTCCTATTACTAGGCAGAAAGGAAAACAATCCCACAATGACCAGAAACTAGGAGGTGGAGGGTGGGGGAAGAGGGGGAGATGGGTGAAGTAACCCCCATAGGAGAAAAGCTAGAAGGTAACACAGGCACTCCCTTACCTTAGCCTTGCTGGTGCCTTGGCTTGTCCCCTTGTCTGCAATATCTTCCTCCATGGGAGCGTTTGCAGCAGCGTGCTTGCTAGGACACGGTTCCAGGATTCAAAAACGCCGCCACGCTGACCCGGAACCGGAAGTCCTTCTGAAGGCACCAGGTGAACTTGCCTTCTTCCTCTGCGCATGCGCCAAAAAAAGACGTGCGCCGACCCGGAAGCGCGGCCTCTCCCTGTATCCAGGGCGCATCTGAGGCCCTCCCCAGACGCCAGAGCCTGCAGAATGGGAAAAAAAAAAAAAAAACATAACCAGACCCCGCTCTGCCGAAAAACGGGCCGCAACCTCCGCGCGTACAGGCTCTCCCCGAGCACGGAAGGGGAAGAAGGAGACCACTGCGCCATCGTTGCTCGAGGCAGGTGGTAAGGACACTCTCCAGGAAAAAAATGTGTTTTGCAGTGAGAGCCTCTGTCTCCCAGGCAGACCTGAAAGATCATGGCTCCCACCGGAGGTGTTCCTCCAGCTGGAGGAAACACAAAAAACTGACGAGTGGAAGGGAAGGCCTTCCCTTTAAAGACCGTATGGTGGAGGTGTTTCCTGTGGAGGGAGGAGCCATGATCTCTCAGGTGGCTGTCCTGAAAGCCGTTTTGGGAAAATGACATTTTGAAAAACGACACAAAAAATTGAAGCATGTTCGATTTTTTTTTGGGTCGTTTTTATTGACGTATTTTAAATGACGTTTTTGAAAACGTCGTTTTTTTCCATCACAAAAGGTGATCGTGTGTACGCGGCATTAGTGTTATTTCTGTT
This sequence comes from Rana kukunoris, assembly GCA_029574335.1. Lineage (NCBI taxonomy): Eukaryota > Metazoa > Chordata > Amphibia > Anura > Ranidae > Rana > Rana kukunoris. The sequence continues at coordinate 100,126,784 of CM056055.1, read as the reverse complement.
TCTGAGTGTTATTTTTGTTTCTGCAAGAAGTGTAATGTGAAAGGGACCGATTGGGGGCAGTCCCACTAGATGGAGATGTGATCAATCCCATGGCAACATTCTACACAACACATATCTGAGGACAGTGGGTACCACATTTTTATTTTGACTGGTGTGGCAAACCAGAGGGTTAGCAATTTGTAGGACATTTCCTTCACTCTAGTACTGATCAAGCTTTTGTGGACAAAGACAAAAGCTTGTTTCCATTGCTTATCAGAAAAACTTGTTTGAAATGCTTTTTCCCCTGGGCTCTGTGGGGTTCATCGTGTCTTGCATTTTGAAGCCAAGAATACATGAGTGAGATAAATTATAGATTCAATTGGAGATATTGCCCGAGAAACCTATGCTTATCAGATGTACACACATACAGTGGAGTGTCTCACAAAAGTGATAAAACCCCTCACATTTTTTTTTAAATCCATTTCATCATCCTATCTTTTCATGTGACAACACTGAAGAACCGACACTGCTGCAATGTAAAGTAGTGAGTGTACAGAGTGCATAACAGTGTAAATTTGCTGTCCCTTCAAAATAACTCAACACAGCCATAAATGTCTAAACCGCTAGCAACAGTAGTGATTACAACCCTAAGTGAAAATTTCCATATTGGGCCCAAAGTGTCAATATTTTGTGTGGCCTCCATTTTTTTCCAGCACTGCCTTAACCCTCTTGGGCATGATGTTCACCAGAGCATTACACATTGCTACTGGAGTCCTCCTCTACTCCTCAATGACAACATCACAGAGCTGGTAGATGTCGGAGACCTTGCACTCCTCCAACTTCTGTTTGAGAAAGCCCCAGGCCCACAGATGCTAAATAGGGTTTAGGTCTGGAGACCTGCTTGGCAAGTCCATCATATTTACCCTCAGCTTCTTTAGCAAGGCAGTGGTTGTCTTAGAGGTGTGTTTGGGGTTGTTGTGTTGGAATACTGCCCTGCAGCCCAGTCTCCGAAGGGAGGGGATTGTGCTCTGCTTCAGTATATTACAGTACATTCAAGGCATTCAAGGTTTTCTCAATGAACTGTAGCTCCCCAGTGCCGGCAGCACTCATGCAGCCCCAGACCATGACACTACTGTCACCATGCTTGACTATAGGCAAGACACACGTGTCTTTGTACTCCTCACTTGTTTGTCGCCACACACACTTGACACCATCTGAACCAAATGAGTTTATCTTGGTCTCATCAGACCACAGGACATGGTTCCAGTAATCAATGTCCCTAGAGGAGGGGCTGCCGGGGCAGCGTTACATGAGGGAGAATTTATCACACACACTGCAGTGTGGCTGCAGCGCTCCCCTCCCTCTCTCCTCCTCTACACTCCTAGATCAGCTTGTGTGATAGAGGCATTGTTCTGCCTATCACACAAGCTGATCTAGGAGGAGGGCGGGACTTTTCTCACAGCAAGGCCAAAGTTAATACACTAAGCTGCAATACACACAGCGGGAGATGCCTGCTGTGTGTAATCCTGGGACTCACAGAGACAAGAGAGACACTGACACAGTGACACTGTCAATTTTTCGCCCTGTTCTCTGGCGCCGTTAGGCAAGTTCCCATGTTGCCTTGCGCTAGCACCAGCCCTGTTTGAAAACCATGCCCACAAAAACATACTTTTGAGGGCCTTAATGCAAAACTATACAAGCAAACACATAAAGCAATCAAACCCCCAACCCCCAAAAAAACATATATATTTGTAAACCAACATAAGCACTGGAAACAAAGATTCTGGCCTCTTCTCAGGCCAAACAACCACCACAACTGTAGACCTTTATATAACCTTTGTATAAACTTTATATAACCTAGCTAGGATTGCTAGCACACCTACACCCACCCATTAAAGGACACACCTACCAGTGTAATTGATTCTGTCTCTTCATGTATGCCTCAAGTGCTCACACCTAATCATCAGGAACACACACTCTTTACAAATTAAAGAATGTATCAGCATATATATATATGTGCAGAATAAACCTAAAAATAACAAATGTTATTACTGGCCATGATCAGTGATACTAAAAATTTAACTTGTACATTTTTGGGCATGTGGAGGGTGCAAAACAGCAAATGACAACTTTGTGAGGGCTGCTTCACACAATTGTTGACAAAGCGCATTCATCATTCATCAGCATACAACATTAAAATGTGTGTGCAGGATCACACCAGACTTATACATCCATATCTGGCCCAAAATACACAATTAAAGATTTGGTGCAAACCCACGCTCGCTTGATTTATAATGTCATTCCTTGAGTTTCCATTATGTGAAACCCGTCAGAAATGTAATCACTGATAAAAAAATAAACTTTAACACCACAACAGAGGAAGAACATATACGCCTCAAAAAAAGGGGCGATAGGGGTGGGACTTTAGATGAGGCATATGATAGATACTACCATGGGCCTCCATCCCAGTAAATAGATGAAAAAAGGGGGGAGGTTGGGACTTTAAATGAGATGCGTTTTTAGCAGTATGCAATTAAATATAAATATGGAATATACATTTTTTTTTCCATATTGGCCAGGCTCAAAGTTGTCAGCCAAAAAGCACTAAACCAAATTAATCTGTCTAACTGATGTAAGTAAAAACAGAGATTTCGTTGCAAGCATTTGCAAATACCTGGGAAGCTGCAGTCTGTGTGACTGCAGTCCTACCTATGAATTTAAGGTCTCCTGAAAACGAGCACAGGTGTGCTAATCAATAGGCAGAGGACAGGTGATAACCTAAACCCGCCCCTACCTATGGTTGGTATGGCAAAATAGAGCACTGGAAAACAAAAGAAATGTAGGAGTGAAACAAAAAACTTGCCTGCCAAACCAAAATACCACCAAACTAAAAGCGGACCAACTCAAACTGGGTCTGCCAGTCAAAAAATCAAAATGCATAAATAAACTGGTCTGTGGTAGATCTGTGGAAGCACTCTATTCCACTCCTAAAACGCATTTCCATCCCTGGATAGTGTTCAAAAAAAGGGGAGATAAGGGTGGGACTTTAGATGAGGCATATGATAGATACTACCATAGGCCTCCATCCCAGTAAATAGATAAAAAAAGGGGGGAGGTTGGGACTTTAAATGAGATGCGTTTTTAGCAGTATGCAATTAAATATAAATAAGGACTATAAAAAATGTTTTCCATATTGGCCAGGCTCAAAGTTGTCGGCCAAAAAGCACTAAACCAAATTAATCTGTCTAACTGATGTAAGTAAAAACAGAGGTTTAGTTGCAAGCATTTGCAAATACCTGGGAAGCTGCAGTCTGTGTGACTGCAGTCCTACCTATGAATTTAAGGTCTCCTAAAAACGAGCACAGGTGTGCTAATCAAGAAAGGTTTAGTTGCAAGCATTTGCAAATACCTGGGAAGCTGCAGAGCCTGGCCAATATGGAAAACATTTTTTAGATTCCATATTTATATTTAATTGCATACTGCTAAAAACGTATCTCATTTAAAGTCCCAACCTCCCCCCTTTTTGAACATATACGCCTCTAGCCAGGTAGCGGCATATTTGAGATTCAAACCAATCACCTCAGTGTTGCTAGCAGAAGTGCTAACCTGTTAGCCACTGGGCTGCCACATGGATGGAGGCTGCATCTCTCTGGTGTCAAACAGTCCTAAGTCCCAGGGGTGCAATAAGTTAATCAGCCAGATGTACTGTGGAAGGCTGGAGAGCCATTGAACAACCTATTTCTGTCTTATGCCATCTGTTTTGAAGGCTGGGTTTGGCTGATTACTGTCAGCACGCTGAACCATCTCAAATTGTGTTGCTTTTTGCTTGGTAAGAGACTGCTATTAATGCTGGTGGGGAAATCTGAAGGCTGATTATTGTCCTTGCTCTGGGAAAACATATGGCATGTTTTGCAATAGTGGTGGAACCCTCCTACACATTAATACTGCTTTTCTTTGGACATATACCTATAGGTGGTGGAATGACATTAATCAGGAGTTCTTTATTTATTCTGTAATATTTGGTGGTTCTTGGTGTGTGAGTGTAGAATAGTGCTGTTACCTTCTGAATCTTGGGAATGACATTTGATTTCTGATGTTGGTACAAATATTAAGTTTTCTGTGGTCAAATTATGATCATTTGGAAATACTAAACACACAAAATTATGACTCATTTAAATTTGCATCAGCAATGGTATTGTTTGTGGCTTGTTAAGACGTGTGGGAGTTTCAATTTGATTTTTGTGAGATGTAGAGCAAGAAGTGAGAGATACAGAATTTTTTTTTTTTTACCAAAAACATCAAGACATTCCGCATTACTAGCAAAAAAATATATATGATGAAGAAGCAACATAAAAACCCAGAAAGGGCAATTTATTTTAAAGAAATAAACTGCTCATTTTAAAATTAAAATGTATTTTTGTGAAAGTTACAATTGTACATTATAATCAATGGTTGAAACTTGCACTTGGGTAAATAATGCAAATTTTCGCATTGACAACCGCTTTTTAGCCACGTGCAAATTTACTGTAGCGCTCTGTAAAAAATGTATGGGAGTTAAATTGTGACTGTTTTGCATGTCTGAGCATGCGCACATGTGCTGGTACATAGTTGTAGAAAAAGGGGAATGTATATCTTCTCAGACCCCATACACACTATTAGATTTTCTGAAGATCTCTTTCGCCAGTGTGTCAATAAGAGAGAGGTGTATTTGTCGGTGTACATTTATATATCTTTGTTCGAGAAAAAAAACAATGCATTGCAAACTAATCCCATCAACTATGTAAGTTTTGCACGTAACTTCATAGGCACACATTTGGGGGTTGAATTACTAATGGAAAATAGGCTGTTTACTTTGTATCGGAATTTTTCCTTAGCTTAGTAAATTAGGATAAGCTTTGCTAATTTCCATCATCAAACTGTGTGCAAACTAAATACATATTTTTTTTCCTTGTATAGTAGTGAACAGTCTATTTGTCTTTAATAAATTATTTCCATGGAGTCATAGGGCCAGATTCACGTACATTGGCGCATATATTGACCGGCGTAGGCGCACCTCCTTTACGTTAGACTGGCGAAATGTAGAGGCGCAAGTACCGTATCCTCGTAGCATCTGCGCACAAATTTGTGCCGGCGCAACGTAAATCCCAAGGCGTAAGGCGGTGTAATTCAAATAGGGAAAGACGTGGGCGTGTTCCATTGAAATGAGCCGTGACCCCATGCAAATGAAGGGCCGGCCGGATTGCGCATGTGCGCATGAAGCAGACTATGGTCAGCACCTCTCTGCGCATGCTCAGAACTCGGCACGGCGCAATCAGTGAGATTGGAACTAGGCCCGGTCAACTTAGTGAGCTACGCACAGTGCTTAAATAGACAGAGAGAAACGCCCTTCCATTGCAAAAGTACATCCATTTGTTTTCCTTCCTACAGCAAGGTGCTTTTGTTCTGTTGTTTGTTGGTTTGTGACGTGTCTTTAAGATTTGTGCTGAGTGTTTTGGAGAGTGTTTTGGAGAGGGATTTGGACAGAGATTTTTGCTGAGTGTTTTGGAGAGTGTTTTGGAGAGTGTTTTGGAGAGTGTTTTGGAGAGTGTTTTGGAGAGTGTTTTGGAGAGTGATTTGGAGAGTGATTTTTGGTGAGTGTTTTGGAGAGTGTTGTGTGAACATGAGTGAGAGGAAGTGAAAATTAAATTTTTCCTTGCGGGAGAAGGAAATTATTGTCAGGGCCATTACCCAATATGGGCGATTCCTGCACGGCCCGGAGAGTGCCAAAACCCCCTGGCCAGGAAGAGTCAGATTTTGCAGGACATCGCCGACGAGGTAAACTCATTGGGGGGGGAGACCCGGACACACCAGGGGATCCAAAAGAAGATCAATGATCTCCGGCGTGTGGTCTGTGTGAAGCTGTCCAAGATTGCAGCACATGGCAGGGGCACTGGAGGGGGCCTACCATGCACTGTTAGGCTGACTGAGGAGGAGCGTGCAGTGCCAGACCTTCAACAGGCAGCAAGTGGAGGGGCTGCCTGGCTTTGACTCCATTGAGGAGGCCGTGAGGACAAGTAAGGTTTTTTTTTTTTTTCTATCTGGTGTGTAGCATGTGTGGGGGGAGGGAATATGTGGCAAGTGTGTGGATCCTCCAACCTGTGAATGTTTTGTGTCATCCACAGATATGCAGGAGGGTGCTGGGCCATCTGGCCTGTCCGCACCATCCCCGGGACAACAGTCTGAGGAAGACCCCCAGACAAGGCCGGAGTCCTCTGAGGAGGTTGAGGAGGAGGTCATGTCAAGGAATGACTTCATTTTAATTTTGAAGGAGTCTTCCCCTATGGCTGTTAGCAGCCAGGCCTCCATCAGGGGTAGCCCCTCCCACTCCTCCCCCAACAGGGCTCCCCCCCAAGGGGCTCCCCTTCTCCCCGGCCACAAGCCTCATCTGGAGGCAGGAAGGTGACCCACAAGACTAGGGGGTGGCCGAGGTTCTGCCTGCAATTTTGAGAAGGGACCAGGCCCTTCAGACCCGCCATCTGGGACAGGTCAGCCAGAATTTGGGGCGGATGGAGGAGAGCCTGTCCTCCCTAAAGGATTCAGTTGGGGACATGGCCTGCAACTCCCTGGCTCTGATCAATTGCCAAAATGAAATGCAGGCTACCACAGCAGGCGTTGGTCAGGATGTGCTGGCCCTCACCCAGGCTATCCAGGCCAATATGGCAACCCTCAATGCTGGCCTGACTCGCATTGCCGTGGCCTTGGAGGGCAGGCCGCCAGGTGGGCAGAGACCAGGGGATGCTCCTCCTTCCCCGGATTACCCCCCCATGAGTCTCCCCTGAGGAGCCGGGGCCGTGGTCGCCCCAGGCGTGGGTCACGCCAGCAGCGGTAGTTTTTTTTTTGGCTTTTCGGTGTTTTCTTTGCTGTGCATTTTTTTTTTTGCTGGGCATTTTTTTTCTTTTTGCTTGCTGGGCATTTTTATTTTTTTTGCTGGGCATTTTTTTTTTTTGTGAATGATTTTTGAATGTGGGGGTGACATTCCTGCTGGAAAAGGGGTGTCACCCTCATTTGTGGTGGAGAAGGGTTCCCCAGGACCAGGGAGAAGTGATCCCCAGGTCCGTGTGAATGGTGTATGAATGTACAGTGACATAATTGGAGCCGTGGCGTGGCGTTGCTGCTCACAAGTCCTGCATGGTGGGCTTGTGCTAATCCAATTTGATGAGGATGTGGGGTGTGTGTGCTAGGGACCACAGTGGTGTGCATGCATGCATTCTCATTGTGCCATGATTAATGTGTGTGTTTAACGTGCAAAGATGCCTAATGTGAGCTGTCTCCTGGCTGCTCTTCCCTCAGAAGATGGGGTAGCCTCAGTTAGGGGGGATTTTCTGGTTCGGGGGTCAGGTCATCACGTATGTCAATCTCCAGGCCCTTTCTCACTGCAAAGTTGTGCAGCATGCAACATGCACCGATGATCTGGCATACAAAGTTTGGGGAATAATACAGGGTACCCCCAGACTTATCCAGGCATCGGAAACGTGACTTCAGGAGGCCAAAGGTGCGCATTGTATCTTTCCTCTCCTGGGGTTTGGGGGTTCCGGATAGGAGTCATGAGATGGGGTCCCAGTGTGCAGAGTCACCTGGAAGGGAAAAGACAGGAGGATGTTAGTAGTGCATGTGCCCCTTGTGATTTCTGCATCATGGGGGGGACAGTCATGCCTGACTCCCATGTCACTCACCAACCAGCCAGCTGTCCCCATACATGTTCTGTTCGAATTCTGTTGGGATAGGGCTATGATTGTATATGTAGCTGTCATGGCTGGATCCAGGGTGTTTGGCACGGACGTGCCATATGAGGCATTTGGCATTGACTATCACCTGTACGTTGATGGAATGCCAATGCTTCTGATTGCGGTATATGTGCTCTGTCTCCTGGGGGGGCTGGAGTGCCACATGTGTGCAATCAATGGCCCCCACGGTGCGTGGGAATCTGGCAATTCTGTAGAAATCTGTCATTGCCTTCAGCCGCAGGTCCTCCTGGGTGGGTTTGATGATTTGGTTGGCCATGCTTCTGAGAATTGCAGGGATAACCTGGTGCACACATCTGCTCATGGAGGATTGTGCCATCCCAGCCACCACTCCACTTGTACACTGAAAAGAGCCACTGGCAAGGAAATGGAGTGTTGCCAGGACCTTGACCAGTGGCTGCACTGCACGTGAGCGTTGTGTTGGGCTGGTGATGTCCTCCTGCAGGGTTGTGGTTAATTCCAGGATGGCATGAGGGGTGAATCTGAAGATACGATACACCTCAGAATCACTCATGCCAAAAGATATCTATGCGTGTGCGGTATATCACAGATGTAAACAACCAACAACTTTGATAGAGAAAAAAATTATGAATTTCTAGGAATATGAAATCTTTAAAATATGAATCTTCTTTCTTCACATCATTTTTTGGGGGGAAAAAAAAACAGATTGTATATGATTGCAAAACAGTTGTTGCAGCCCAAAAACATCTGAAGGGTTAGAAAGGGATTTGTAAATATATGTGCCAATGTTACACAATACATTTACTTACAGTATATAGTCTCATATGGGGGATGTCTAGCTCAGTGGTAGATGCATTTTTCAGTGAATTCACAGTAAACAGTAACTTTGGGTTTAGGGTTTGGTAGCCTACTTTTAATAAATGTAACAAAATAAAAGTTAATACACACATAGGTTGCCCTCACAGGGGTTCTTCTCCAGCAGAAATACAGCAAATGAAAATTCCAAGCCACCTGGCTCTTGAAGCTTACTCAGCCTTGGTCACAGTACCATGCTGCGCAAGCCACTCCTGGTCTCTAGGAAGGGGCTCTTCTGACACTCCAGGCTTTCACACTCCTTCAAAACTTACAGGCCCCAGGACTCTCTTCCAGTTGTCTCAGCTATGGCCCCCCAGACTCTCTCAGTTGGTCCAACTCTCTAAGGCCACTGACCTGGAACCTCTTCCGCATTGAGTGCCATCTCAAGGCTATTTCCTGGGTTCCTAAACAGGAGCACACCTCCCTCCTGGCTGAAGCAACTGCTCCAACCCCACCTCTCTGAGCTATGTTTAGATCTGCCTTGTAATGAATGTGTGCACCTCAGGGGCATATCATGAAATGAGCGGGCCCGTGTGCAAGATAAATAGTGGGCCCCAGGCATCAATAAAATAAAATGCGCAGCATGCAGCTGCAAAATGTGGGCGTGGCTTAAATTGTGTGAAATATGGGGCGTAGATTTAATAGAGTTCGAGATTACTTCTTTAATGCAGAATGCGGTAATGTTAAATACGGAATGTACAGTGCAGAGTGTGAGGCAGTGGGTAGTATGTGCAGGAAAGGAGTGCTGAGTGTATGGAGGTGGGTAGTATGTGGAGTATGGAGTGTATGGTGATGAGTAGTATGTGCAGGAAAGGAATTCTGAGTGTATGGAGGTGGGTAGTATGTGGAGTATGGAGTGTATGGTGATGAGTAGTATGTGCAGGAGAGGAGCGCAGAGTGTATGGAGGTGGGTAGTATTTGCAGCAGAGGAGTATGCAGTGTATGGCGGTGGGTATTATGTGCAGGAGAGGAGTGTGTAGTGTACAGTGGTGGGTAGTATGTGCAGGATGGTGTTAGTAATTCTTTATTTTTATATAGTTTTTTACAAATTAAATTGTATTTGTTTTTTCTTTTTGTTCAAAATGTTTTTTTGGGTCGGTCACTGGATGGTGTCAGTAGAACAATGGACAGTATTAATAAAACAGTGCAGCGCAAAAAATATGGGCATATAAAACTCCACAGTCAGAGACAGATCCACAGATCCACATACATAAATCCTGATGACAGATTTCCAATGGTTCCCCTTTTTCCCTCCCCTTCCTCCCCCCCATTCCCCTCGTTCTTTGATGTTCCCCTTGCTTTCACTTGTGCCCCCCTTCTTGTCTTTCCTGGTTTTCTCTCCTTTTCTGTACTTGTTGTTCATCCCTCGCCCTGCCTTGTACTATTTCCTTACCCTTTTTACTTTCTTACCTGTTCTACCTTACACCACAGGAATCCACCCATATCCCCCTTGTCCGCCACAGGGGATCCTATATGGCCACCACGGCTCACACACTTTTCTTTCATTCATTGGGTAAGCTACCTGGTTGTATTTATATATTACTTGCTGTAGTTATCTTTAATCATTATGTCTACATGTTCTTATTGTATTATTTGTTCTATAGATTGCCTCTCCTGAGGAAGCGGGTAACCGCGAAACTAGTCGAGACCCCGACCAATCTATCAATCGACAACTACAGATGTCTCTTGGGTGACCCCTGAGCGTCTATTTCTTTGTGTTGTTTCATGAATGTTAACTGTATATTTGTTTGTTTGTTTTTGAATTATAATAAATTATTTTTATATTACACTGTATTTTGTTATTACCAGTACCAAGATAGTCCAGGAAAAAACCTTTGGGAGGAGACGCCATAGGGTTAGTCTCAGCCACTATTCCCTTGTCCCCACTCCTCCCTTACTTACTTAGAAGTCCAATGGTGCACCTCAAAGAGTTGACCCTTGTACTACAGAAGGTCTAACTTTGCATTTTTACCACTAACCCAGGGAATTGGGTGTAAGCAAATAACTGGTCTCAACTCTGGCTCACCAAAATATGATGGTATTATAAAAGATAAGAAAAAAATGAATCTAAGTTGTTGTAAATTGCTTACAATTTTAACGAAAAAAACGTCAGATTCTTCGTCTTGTTAACAGCAAGTAAAAACATGGCCGACAAGCAGCTGAAAAGATACAAGGTCCGTTCAGATAGCCACAGGTGATGCCAAAGAACGTGGATCCTCCCCCGTAGGCATTACGTCCCACGGTACTACTGCTGACGAAGTCATGTAGGATGTAACACGTACAAAAGGAGGAGCCACGTTTTTGGCATCACCCGCAGCTATCCGTGTTTTTACTTGCTGTTAATAAGACGAGGAATCTCGTAAAAAAAAAATCATTAAAAACTTGAGCAATTTACAACATATGGAGCACTTAGATTTGATTGTGTCAGTAGAGCAGTGGATGGTGTCAATAGTTTTTTCATTTTTATGTATTTTTTATTTTTTACAATGCTTTTTTTTGGGGTGGGACTGTGGACAGTGTCGGGAAGGGTGTTTGTAGTTTATTATTTTATATTCTTTTTTTACCCATTTTTATTTTTTATCATTTTTTTTAATCTGTTATATTTATTAGATATATATATATATATATATATATATATATATATATATAATATATCAGTTGTGGGGCTTTGGTAACATGTCAGAGATCTAAACAGACCCTGACATCCCCCCTTTGAGACAGAGAAAGAGAAAGAAGACACAGATTCCCCAGTCCCTTTCTCAGAATTGAAGATGAAAGGACAGGAGACTGCGGTTCCTGTTCATTCATAAACTGGAGCAGAGTAACACACAGCTTACTCTGCTCAGTTATTTTAGGACATACAGAGCAGCGATAATTCTCTATGTCCAATTCAGAAAAGGAAGGAGCCGGTAAATCACATATTTACCAACCCCTTACTTTGCTCTCCATCCTGACAAATCCCTGCAGCTGCTGGGAGAGGATAGGAGGGATCCGGCTGTGGGGGGATGAACAAACAAACAAAGGAAGAAAGGAGGGAGGGTGGCGGACGGCGTCGGAGGAGGACAGGGAGTCAGAGAACACGGGGCTGGAGGAGAAGGACAAGGAGCACACACACTCACCTCAGGACACAAGACTAAAGACTCCATCCCACCCAATGCTCTGTGGAGTCTTCAAGTCTCCAGCCCTGATCCAAACTTACCAAATCTAGGGAAAATGTAAAACATAATTTTCTTTGCTCACAAAGCTTCTGCTGCATGTTTTTAAACTGACTCTTTGATAGTCCTGTGTCTTTTTTTAACTCTTTTTCACAGAGACAGGGGCTTTTACTCTCACAACAGATTATTATTCAACAAATATTCAACTGGTTTGCAAGTAGCATTAATAACTCTGATTTATAAGTATCTGTGAATTGTCCCGCCGACTCCAGCCTTTTTGCAGTGACAGCTGTAATAGAGCCAAGGACGCGGCCACACAGTGATGTAAACGGTGGCCCCGCCCCCTCTGATGTCACATAACAGAAGGGGTGGGATCACTGGGTGGCCCCACCCTTGGCTATACCCCATACTCCTTCACATAGGGGGGCAGGGATCTGGAGGCCCCCTTGTTAAAGGGGGCTTCCAGATTCCAATAAGCCCCCACCCGCAGACCCCACAACCCCTGGGCAAGGGTTGTGGGTATGAGGCCCTTGTCCCCATCAACATGGGGACAAGGTGCTTTGGGGTGAACCCCAAAGCACCCTCCCCATGTTGACCCCAAAGCACCCTCCCCATGTTTAGGGCATGTGACCACATGCCATTAACATGAGGAGGGTTCTTTGGGGTCCTCCTTAAGCACCTTGTCCCCATGTTGATGAGGACAAGGGCCTCATACCCACAACACTTGCCCGGAGGTTATGGAGGTCTGCAGGTGGAATCTAGAAGCCAAAGGCCTTTGACCAATTATGGCTCTCTCAGCAGAGTGAGCCAAGATTGGCCAAATCATGCATGTCAGGTGCATGATTTGGCCAATCGTCATACAGTAATGCACCAAGATCTCGCAGTGCATTATGGGATGTTCTGTGGCGCTCAAATTTTGAAATAATTATCAAATCTTGATAACTTGTAGAAGCTGTCACAGTGGACTGTTGGACTAGTTAGACTAGTAGTGGGGCTTAGAACTGCATCAGAAAGAAGACTGTATCCCCAGATGCCTAAAAATCAATTAGGTTATTGTCAGGTGGTTGTAGTGTCTGTACTTTGACAGTATTTTTATTTGTTTTAACTAGGGTTGTCCCGATACCACTTTTTTAGGACCGAGTACAAGTACCGATACTTTTTTTCATGTACTCGCCGATACCGAATACCGATACTTTTTTTAAATGTCATGTGACAGTTTATAAAAACCACAGTACAGACTAAGGATATTTTCTTTAGAATCATGAAGAACTCTAACTCAAGACATTTTAAAAGAATAAAAATGAGTAAAAATGAATAAAAAATGTTTTATTTTCTTGTCACGCAGTAGTAAAAAACTCAAAGAATTTTCAGAGAACATGTTGATAAATACAAAAAAAGTATTCTATTTAGGTATGGGGAGCATTTGCGCGAGTACAAGTACTCCCGCAAATACTCGGTATCGGTCCCGATACCGATACTAGTATCGGTATCTGGACAACCCTAGTTTTAACACATTGATATACTTGACAGGTTTGCTGTAAGTAGACAGTTCCAAAAGTGCTGGAAAAGAGGGAGGTGGGAACAGAGGAATAGTTGCTGAGACTAAGCCTGAAAATGCCCACCCAGTGGAATAAAAGGACTATCTCGTTACTGATAGAGCGCGATAAACATAATTATTTAAAAACGTTATTATAAATTAAAATTGTAAAACAAGCAGATGTACACATCAACGATTGGTCAGGGTTTCGCAGAGGACCGCTTCATCAGGAAAACCAATCTAGGAAATTAAATAGTAATAAAACATGTAATATGGTTCAGCAATAGTATTCAGTGATTATGACATAAGATTTAATAATAGCTTACCCAGTGAGCAAATTGCTAGGGTGAGGAGCCAGGCGGCCCAAAAAAACTATATTACTGCACTACTTTGTCCCAACTTTTGGGATCGATTGTAACGTAACATCACACATTCACTATGTATTCCCTCACACCTTCACCCCTGCACTTAATTCTCCTACGTTCATAATTCTTCTCACACTTTTTTACTCACATGATCTTTCTATTACTGCCCCTCATTATTTAATTATTTTTATGGGGTTAACCTCATCCTAGTTTGGGCTTAGGGGTAGTGAGGACCCCACTTATTGTGGTCCCCTGATGCCTGGTCACTTTAGCCTCTTTATTAATTGGTTCTCTTATCAGAACCCTATCTTCACTCCCCTCTTCACCTCAAAGTTCACCCCTTTCACATGGTTAATAGATACCCTGTCTTTCCATCCTGCCTTGCCATCTAGGTTTCCCCTTTGTCTTGCAATTGTCAATAATGGGACAATGTTCTATGTCACCATAAATTAGCGATCTTTTTTGGAGGGACTTACACCCCCACTTATTATTATTACTTTGTAACTTTATTTTGTCATTATTTATGTTCTAACTCTTTTGTATTTAGCTACCCTGTGGGCTATTGGTGCGGTCGCTGGCGGCTTATGTTTTTCATCTGCGGCGGACTTGTGTTTCCCTTGGAGGGGATGTCACTCTTGTTCATCCCCTCTTGCTCGTCCCGGGCTTAGGGCTCCCGGCCCCCTAGTTTGGGCTGACCGCACAAGCGCAGTAGCGTGGATCACGCACCTGCGCTGTGCAGGGAAACTGACCCGGTGACGTCATGGCGCCGCCGTCCCGTTGGGGTCAATGGCGTCTCTTGGTTGGGGTCGCTGATTTAGCAGCGTGGAGGCTGTTACTGGTGGCTCCTAGGGCTAGACAGCGCCAGCTTCGGAGGCCATCGGCAGTATATATGGGGATTGCTTACAGGTGCAGTATACCCTTATTCTCAGTCCTATGCACTACCGTGCTATCTGTCATTATATGAATATCTCCTTTGATGACACAATGCTGCTTGTGACCAGCATCACTGGACCTCACTTTTACCACTGCACCCTCCCTGACCCCTCATTTGTCTGCACCAAACCACGTTCTCCATCCTTGGCCCTGCCGATCTTCCTGCACATTACCAGGACCCTACCCCCTATTATGTCTTGGCTTCTATCACCTATGGACCCCACTGTCGTGGTAAGGCTGCATCCCCAATTGACAATTCTCTATTGGCTTTCTTCCCTTCCCCCTCTCCTCCCCTTTCCCCCCCTTCCCCTTCCCTCCTCCCCCTTTCCCCCCTCCCCCTTTCCCCCATCCCCCCTTCCCCCATCCCCCCTTCCCCCTTTCTTTCCCTTGCATCTCCCCCCCTTTTTTCCATGGTACGGGTCCCTTAGGGTTTATATATCCTATGTTTATATCTACAGTCCCACGACCTAACACCCCCTTGTCCGCCGCAGGGGGAACTTTTTGGGCCGCCCGGCTCCGCACCCTAGAAATTTGCTCACTGGGTAAGCTATTATTAATTCTTATGTTATACATACTCTATTGCTGAACCATATTACATGTTTTATTACTATTGAATTTCCTAGATTGGTTTTCCTGATGAAGCGGTCCTCCGCGAAACTAGTTGAAATGCTGACCAATCTTTGATGTGTACATCTGCTTGTTTTGCCATTTTCATTTATAATAATGTTTTTAAATAATTATGTTTATCATGCTCTATCAGTACCGAGATAGTCCCTTTATTCCACTGGGTGGGCATTTTCAGGCTTAGTCTCAGCAACTATTCCTCTCTTCCCACCTCCCTCTTTTCCAACTCTGACCGGGATGATGGTACGTTTTTACCCCTTATCATTCTTTTTAATCTGAGGCCATACTCACACTTTGCTCACATTTGCTCACAGTTCCAAAAGTGCATTGAAAATTACACAGCAAAGTGTACATCAATTTAAAGCATAGGTGTGGTTGAAGTTTAAAAAATGACGGGATCCACAAAGTTGATATTAAAATGATTGTGGCTTCAACACCTGCAGTTGCACCCCAGGCGCTAGTTTTATCACTGAATGATTTTCTTACAGTTAATAGCATTGAGCTTTAAATAGTAATGCATTAAAATGCCAATTCAGTATATTTTGGAATCAGATCGACTACCTTTAAGGAAGTCATTTTGTTCATTCTGTTACACAGGGAGGGTTAGTTTTGCCTTCCTGTAGACTGAATCTGCAGGAATTATGAGAGGTTGAACTTGATGTACCTCAGTCTTCTTACAACTTTATGTAACTATGTAAACAAGCAACACTGTGCATGAGGCAGTGGTTACTCAAACTTGTTTTATTTTTGTTAAATGACCACAAGACACAAAAACTCAATGCAAATAAATACCCCTCAATAATGGGTTTTATTCTCATGTAATTATTTTGAAGACAAGTTCACAAACAAGGAAGACTTTCCTTTTCACATACTATTACAGCAGATTTACTCACTCGGTCTTTGTTGCAATCGTGGCACGTCCTAAATGTTGAAATAATACAACAGCGTTTGTGAAATTATAATGCCCAATGAATGGTATCATCCAATTGATGACGTTACTTAAGGGTTTTACTCTATTTTTAGACACTTGCGTGCACTGTATTATTTGAAGTTCCATCCAGTCCAATATTCAACTTTACTGAAATCCTATACCTAATTTAATGGATTCTTTTGGAGAAAGTACAACCTTTATTTTTTTTATTTCTGCAGTTTAAAATGACTAATGGCTAAAATATTCTTTTTTATTCCCTTGGCAGTCTGCCTGTGCTCTGTGTACTGTCTGTTAAAGGTTATTACTTCAGATCATGAACAGGTTGCTGATATGCAATGCAGAAAGATGTACAATTTATATTTTTTCAGGTTAGTACATTGCAGGTGTCACGATTATACTGCCTAAAATTAGCTCCAAAAATATTTTTTTGTTAATCGTTTATTTATGTACTGTATCTATGTTTGCAATATAGAGTAAAATTTGTGAAATTAAAGTGGAACTTTGTAAAAAAAAAAGCATGAAGGATGTTTATTACAAAAGGAACCCACTGAGGATGATTTCCAAAATTCATCTGCACATAATTGGATAAATTAAGTGAATATTCGCACAAAAAGATTGATTTACTAAAGGATTTGAGAATCAAGTCAAACTTCATGCAATTAATTATGTAAAGATTTAATTCAAATGGCCAATTGTAAAAAAAAATACCTGTTTACTTATTTCATCTGCACATTGGATAATTAAAGTTTATATTCACACAATTTATTATGTGTATAGTTTCAAATCCGTTACCAAATCACACTCACATTGGGGTTGATGTAGTAAAGGCAGATTAGCTGTCAACTTTGCAAAGAAATTTCCCGTTAGCTTAGTGAATGAGCTGAAGCTCTGCTAACTTCCATCACTGAATTATGTGCAAGCACAAATGCTATTTTTTTTAACCCCTAGGCACCACTGCTATTCAAATATGCGGCCTCTCAGTGGGTGGGCCTTGGCGCCAAGAGGCCGCGTATCTGCGTACCAATTTGCAGACACAGCTGTGCTGAGAGTGCTCGTTCTTCATGGACCTGGCATAGTTGCTAGCGGCTAACGGAAAGCTCCCAAACGTTTTCTGCGATGGGGAGCTTTCCGATCCGGTGATGACTGTGACAGACATTCGTGGTGGTCACATGATCATAAACCCCGCCCTGCCCCCTGGCATCTCACTTAATCTCCCTGGCGGTATAATTTTGTCTGGAATTTCGTACCAAAAGCAGTACAATTTTTTGCATGGAAATTTGGCGTTTTATATTGTAGGCCTGCAATTCTTAGGAATAACTCCCTTAAATTTGTCCAAACAAGAGTCTAGTAGACATCCCGGGTATGATAAAGTTTGAAACACAAAATCAATAATTATAATATAATAAATAACTATAAACAATTAGAACAAATAATAATGTAATTATGATAAAAATTATTTAATAATGTGATCAAATCAAAAACACTGAAATCTGCTCAGTTGCAGAATTGTCGCTGTCATTATTTTTATTTTTTGATGATGAATTTCCCCACAAATCGCCATCGCTCTATTCTGCAAGTGATTCTAATTTATTATCACTGTTTTCTAGCTGCTCTAAAACCACTTTTGACGAAAGGGACATTTTTTGGTTGCTACGGACAATCTCCAGTTTCCAGGCAGAAAGAACAGTTTTTATTACTGTATATAAAACGGCATGCAGAACACTAGGCCGACCAATAGGGACAAAGGGTGTGTGTAATTATTTCATACAGTACTGTAATCTGTAAGATTACAGTATACTGTATGTGTACTGTGTTTTTCACTTTTTGAATTTGGCCCCAAACTCTGTCCCCTGTGCGTTGTAACGTTGCAGGGAACGGAGCTCAGCGGCACTGTGAATCGAGTAAGGAGACACAGCAGAGGAGCCTGCACACACAGCGGGGACACATCGCAGGATCCAGGGACAAGGTAAGTAACTTCCCCCGTCTTCTTGTATTCAAGCTTTGTGACTTTAGCCTTGAATAGTGTCCGGATCTGTGTCCTTGCATGGGTCACCTGCTGGCCATGTTGTTTTCGGCACCAAAGGGTGTAGTTCTGGTGGCCACCAGCGGGTGTCTCCCAGCAGATGTGCATCGTACCCCTACCCATTCACGTGGTGGTAGAAAAATTTCAAAAAAAAAAAAAAACACTTTTAAAAGGTCTTCTTCTGACTTTGGGGGTCTTCCGACTTCTCCCTTCTGCCGGTCACCACCACTGTCTTCTTTCAGCTCTTTTACCAGCGTGGCCCGGTCTTCTCCCTTCTTCCGACTTTGGGGGGTCTTCTTCCGACTTTGAGGGGTCTTCAGACTTCTCCGCTCTCTTCTCCCACTCTCTTGTTCTTTTTCTCTTCTGCCGGGCACCACCGCTGTCTTCTTTCAGCTCTTTCACCAGCGGGGGCCTGGTCTTCTGCGTCGCCTTCTTCTCTTCTTCTCCTCTTCGATGTTGACTCGACGCTCCCTGTAATGCCGGGTGTGCGGTGTGTGGCGATTTATATAGGCCTCTTATGACGTCACAGTCCGAGCATGCTCCGGGTGGTGACGCCAGATTCCGATAAGCCCCCCGCCCGCAGACCCCGACAACCAATGGCCAGGGTTGTCAGGAAGAGGCCCTTGTCCCTATCAACATGGGGACATGGTGCTTTTGGGGTGGGGGGGCCACAGGGCTCCCCCTGCCCCAAAGCACCCCCCCATGTTGAGGGCATGCTGCCTGGTACCGCTCAGGAGGGGGGCCCTCGCCCGTCCCCACCCCCTTTCCTGACCAGCCAGGCTGCATGCTCAGATAAGGGTCTGGTATGGATTTTTCTGCGTAGGGGGTTTCCCTTGAAATCCATACCAGACCTGGTATGCTCCATGTCGGCCTTCTATTTAAAATTTGGCATCGAGTTCCCCCTTCTGGAGGCATCTTCAAGTCATGTTGTGAGTCGCGTTGTGATTCATACTCAAGTCGTGTTCAGGTTGCCTCCCAAAGTCGTGCTGAAAGTCGTGTTGCCCCTGTGTAAACTTGCTCTTAAGGTGCAGCCAACTGATCTTATCACCCTTGCTGGATGCCTGCACGAGGTATCCCTGACAAATATAGTATTGTTAGTGATTGAAAATAATTTACTTTATTCCGTTCAGGGACCTTTCAACTCATAGAAGAAGCTAGTGTGAGTGGCTTGCCATATTAGATTTCGCAAAGGGAAGCTGGAGCAAGAGAATAGGAAATTAAGCATCTCTGATGTGGTCCTGAAAAGCATTAGTAGCAGTGTGACGAGGGCAAGTCAGTATTTTGAGAAGGCTGTCTGATGCTCTTTTGATAGCTGGGACATTGCAATTGTATAATTTTACTTTGAGTCTCTAGTAAACCGTATTACGAAAGGTCTGAGGGGAAACGGGAAAAGTGATCTGGGATGTGCCGAAGTCAGTATGCCTAAAGGGGGCATACCCAAGTACAAGTAAAAGAGAAGAAATAGCATGAAAAAGGGGAAGGGTGAGTGGGACACGAGAGAACCATCGATAGGCGGATGGAGGGTGGGTTTAACTGCTTGCCGATCGCACTATAGCTGAATGACGGCTACAGTGCTGCTCGATAACTCTGGGAGGGCGTACATTGATGTCCTCCCAGAATCGCTCTCCCACTCCCATGAGTATCCGTGATTGCTGACAAATGACGGAAGTGATCACTTGTAAACAAACTGGCGTCATGGTTCCTCTCTCCTTTCTTTATACCGATCAGTACAGTGTGAGAGGAGAGGGGGATAGATTGGTTGTAGCAGTGCTGTGAGCTGCATATGTAGTTCCCACAGTGCTGCTCTGTGACAAAGAGCCACATCCTTTCCTGCATACTCTACCATCCCTGCATACTCTGCCATCCATCCATCCCTGCATACTCTGCCATCCATCCATCCCTGCATACTCTGCCATCCATCTCTGCATACTCTGCCATCTATCCATCCCTGCATACTCTGCCATCCCTGCATACTCTGCCTGCCATCCATCCATCCCTGCATACTCTGCCATCCATCCATACTCTGCCATCCATGCTCAGCCATCCCTCCATACTCAGCCATGATCAGCCATCCCTCCATGCTCAGCCATACATCCCATCCACACTCAGCCATACCCAGCCATGCTCGGTGATACTCAGCCATACTCTGTGATACCCAGCAATACTCAGCCATACTCAATAATACTCAGCCATACTCGGTGAGACCCAGCCATGCTCGGCCATACTCAGTGATACACAGCAATATTTGGTGATACCCAGCCATACCTGGCCATACTCGGTGATAACCAGCCATACTCGGCCATACTCAGCCATACCCAGCCGTACTCGGCTGTACCCTGCCATACTCACCCATACCCAGCCATACTCAGCCTCTGTATGTGGCCAGGCTGTGGAAGTCTCCCACATGTGGTATCACAAAACTCAAGAGGAGTAGGAGAATCTTTTTTGGTGTGTCATTTTTGGTATGTACATTCTATGAGTTAGAAATATTGTATGAATGGACAACTTTGTGACAAATGTGTTTTCATTTTCTTTCCATATTTTCCAAAAAAAATTAGAAAAAAAATGACATGTTCAAAGGACTCATCATGCCTCATAGATTATACGTTGGGATGATTTATTTCCAAAATGGGGTAATTTTTTGGGCGTTTCCATTGTTTCCATACATGTGGTATCGCCATATTCAGGAGTAATAGCAGAATATGTTTTGGGGGGTAATTTGTGGTATGCATATGCTGTGTGTGAGAAATAACCTGCTAATATGACAATTTTGTGGGGGGGAAAAAAGAAAAAAAATCTTGATTTTTGCAAAGAATTGTGGGGAAAAATTACAACTTGAAAAAACTCACCATGCCTCTTTCTAAATACAGTGGGGTGTCTGCTTTCCAAAAATAGGTCATTTGGGGGGTATTTGTACTTTCCTAGAATGTTAGGGTCTCAAGAAATTAGATCAGTACTTCAGGTGTGATCAGTTTTCAGAGATTGGCACTATAGCTTTTGTACGCTATAACTTTCACACTGACCAAATGATATACACTAATTTGAGTTATTTTACCAAAGATATGTAGCAGTATAAATGTTGGCCGAATTTATGAAAAGAATTACTAATTTGCTAAATTTTATAACAGAAACTGAATTTTCAGTCTTTTTTTCTTTTTATAGCGCAAAAAATAAAAAACCCAGTGGTGATTAAATAACACCAAAATAAATCTCTATATGTGGGGGAAAAAGGACAAAAAAATTATATGGGTACAGTATTTTTTGACTGAGTTATTGTAATTCAAAATGTGAGAGCACCAAAAGCTGAAAATTAGTCTGGTTAGGAAGGGGGTTTAAGTGCCCAGTGGTCAGGTGGTTAAATACAATCTGACTCCTCCTACAAAATCAGCCTTCCATTTGTGCTCGGAGTCTCTAGTAAACCGTATTAGGAAAGGTCAGAGGGGAAAAAGAATAAGTAACCTGGGATGTGCCGAAGTGACATGGTCAGTATGCCTAAAGGGGGCAAAAACAGTAGGATGCGCTAGCAAAAAGATTTAATTGTAAGTAACCGTATGTAACATTGTCCAGCCAAACACATGAAAGCCTGTGACATCTCAACATGAGGATCTGAGATATATCCAGAGATGCATACTGAATTCCACCTACCGAACTTCTCAACAACATGAACATGGATCCCTTGGTGAGAAGCCGTAGAAACTGCACCTATCCTGAAAGAATGGCCAGAATAAGCTTTAAAGTCCAACTCTGGGTTTGGCAACAGGGTACGGAAATGTTTCATGCACTGCGCTAGTGGAGAAGTGAGCACTAGGGAAAGGCAAAGTGGCCTATCCCTGGGTTCATAAGCTGTTGCCACCATGAGTCGGTCTAAGACTGTGACCGGGCACCAGCTTGTAGGATAGCTTGAGCTGTGAGTGGCAAAAAGGCAACGAAAGCAAGTAGATAAAATAGAAAGGAGGGTAGGGATTATTGCAGTGCCAAAGCAGTTCTATCACAATTGGTTTTAAATTCAACACATTTTATTACAAGATATTAAAACTAAATAGTACAAAGAGAAAATTCATATTGAAATCACACTTCAAAAAGAGAGCACATTTAATTTACTAATGGCCGAGATGGTGTTAGCCAAAGAAGCGTGCAGGTCAGGTCTTCCCTACATGTTTCGCCAAAACATTGGCTTCCTCAGGGGAACGAGGCATGACCATAGTAGCAATAATGTCTCTAAAGGGTAGAAAACAAAACATAAATACATTGTAACAGAATATGGTTACAGAGTATAAACATGGTGCATGGTATCAGGGGAAAGGGGGACATGGCATTAAATAATGTCCCCCACCTTCCCCCACACAAGGTGCCAATCAACACCCCAATGGCCCAAAAGACCACCAACCTACCCTAGTACTCTCAAATGACAGGGCGCGCCAGAGGTCCGCCCCAGGATGGCAAACCAACACCATTGCAGTGTGGCTGCAGGGTATAGAGAGAGGACCAATAAAAGCTGAAAACGATTATAATAAATATAGGCAAATATAAGAATAGTAATAGGCCCACAAAGAACAATCTCAAAAGATATGACAATGGGTGCTAATATCGGCACCACATCTCCAGCACCTGTAGTCTCTCTGTGTCACACATTGAAATTTAGTGTTCTTGTACTATGATGTATGCAGACTGTAATAATTATGTGGTTGCTAGTTACCAATCAGATCTGTATCATTTGTAAATAAAAGATATAGCAATGCGTTACTCCTAGTCGTGGAACATTGTTGTTAAGCATATGCAAATACTCAAATTTGTTGTAACCCCTTATGTATAACCAGCGAAATGATTAGCCTCAGGTGATACACAGATGAAACAAATCCTTCTACATACAGTAAGTTGTATCTGTTTATCTGCAGCAATTTCACCTGTACAGCCTTCTAAAACACACAGTTAAAAAAAAAAAATCTCAGCAGCAGAAAGCAAGGGGTGGAGATCTGACATTACACACACTGTAGGGCTAGAGCACAGAGCTACAATGAAACCTCAGTGAGGGAATATATGCATCCCCCCTCTAAACACTGACATAGGAAAATATACAGATCTGAGGCTGTCAGTAACCTGCTGTGTGCTGGGGGGGGCTCTTCTAGGAAGCTGTTGTTTCGGCTTAGAGTCTTTTCAGTGAATCATGCAGATAGCTGTAAAATGAGACATCAGAGGGGAACACTGATTTGGATTGAGGCTAGTAAACACTATAGAAGGATGTGCTTTGTTCACTTTTCATGTTTGAGGTTTACAACTACTTTAAATAATGACAAATAAGAACAAAAAATGATCAGGACAGCCGCACTCCAATCTAACGTAACTTTATTGTAAAAAACTGGAAACAGCCACTACAAGTCACAGCAACGGAACCTAGGACAGTTGACGCGTTTCACACTAACTTCAGTGTTTACTCATAGCTGATTTAGTGCCTGGTTCCAGTTTTTTACATCAAAGTTACATTGGATTGGAGTGCGGCTGTCCTGATCATCTTTTGTTCTTATTTGCCATGTGCATTGCTAACACCCTCAGTTCCTGAGAAGAAGATTGCACCCAACAAGACCTGCCTGGAGCGGCAATCTCTGTCTCTTTAAATAATGACAGTCTGACTATGGGTTCACTTTAGAATGTATGTATGCATTCTGGCTATTCCCAATGGGTTACTTGTCTATTATATTCACTTTAACACATTCTGATCATTGACTGAGTTGGAAGAAATCAATAATGATGTGCAAATGTTATCAAAATCTACAGATTTCGTTGTTTCTAAAATCCTTTAATCCAGTCCAAAGTGAACAGTACTCACTTGAAACAAACTGTTGATTCCTAACTGGTCATTGCAAACAATAAAAATGTATTTGTTTTACCTATTTATCTCTAGTTAGAAACCAATTTTCAGGTAAAAGCTTTTTAATAGATCTTGAACTTTATCACCCTAAATAACCACCCTGTTTAGGAAATCAAGGACTTTTTCTTGAATTATATTTAGAAACATTTCACAACCACTTTGCATGCCTTGAGGTTTTTACACATATGTTAAACACCTCTGATCCCATTGACAACCATAATGCACACAGCTACAATATGTATGTATAGTGCTTTGAAAGTACTAGTGTAGGCAATGCATTTGTCAAACCAGAGAGGAAGCTGTATGTCAGAGAAAGTTCACATTGCATGATTGCAAAAGAATGTTGATTTAATTGCGCAATACAGTGGTCAAAGCTAATGCATGGATATATTCCAAGAGAAACATAACTACTTTGCTGAATTTGTCACGAAAGCTAGAGTAAAAAGAAATAAAAAAAAATATATAAAAAAAAATATTTATTTTGCACAACCTGAAGAAGTATGAATTTTAAACAAAATATTTTTTTCTATGCCAGATGAAGATTATTTCCAGCAATACTGCTATTGTAGGTGTGCTAGTTAGATGATTTCTGGTAAAAAATAATATCCCCTGGACCTCTTACAGTTCAATAATTAATACGCTATGGACATATTCCTAACAAGCAGTATATAAGCCTTTAAAACACAACCTTTATTGACCTCTTTGGTAGCTGGTACTGCGGAAAAATTCATCTTCAAAGTTCCCAAAAGCACTAATATTCCTGTCCAAGCCAGTCCGGCTCATCTTGCTAAATTTTTCCAGCAGTAATCTGTCAGCTTTCCAGACTTCTTATCTCTAATGGTGGTAATACAAGGCCAATGCTCTGCAAGAGGATTCCGGAGTGTTGCCATATCCTAATTGGATAGCTTTGAAGCAGGAAGCAACTGCAGAAAAAATAAAATCAAACACCTGCTGTGTACAAAAGAGTTACCTCTAATTATAGAGCAGGGTAAGACGGAAGAATCCAATTAAACACTACATCCCAATGTACAAAAAAAGGGGTTGAAGGGACTAAAGGTCACAGACCTCGGGACTTTAAATGTGTTATATGTAGAGATATAGATTCACTGATACAGCATATAAAATGAATTAATTTTATTATAAAAGATAAAAAACATGAGACAACTTTGTATTCATATTACAGAATCCATTGTTCCATTGAAGCATATTGAACAGACAATATCACTCAACATGTTTCAGCAGAGCTTCCTCAGGAGCCTTTGTTATGGCGTCTACTATGCTATAAACAACAAAAGATGAAATAAGTGCTCATGTTGAAATTATATATATATATATATATATATACTGTATATAAATAAATATATATATATATATATATATATATATATATATATATATATATATATATTTTTATATATATATATATATATATATATATATATATATATATACAGTTGCAATAAAAAGTATGTGAACCCTTTTGGAATGACATGAATTTCTGCACAAATTGGTCATAAAATGTGATCTGATCTTCATCTAAGTCACAACAATAGACAATCAAAGTCTGCTTAAACTAATAACACACAAAGAATTAAATGTTACCATGTTTTTATTGAACACACGATGTAAGTATTCACAGTGCAGGTAGAAAAAGTGAACCCTTGGATTTAATAACTGGTTGAACATCCATTGGCAGCAATAACTTTAACCAAACGTGTAGTTGCAGATCAGACCTGCACATTGGTCAGGAGTAATTCTTGACCATTCCTCTTTACAGAACTGTTTCAGTTCAGCAATATTCTTGTGATATCTGGTGTGAATCACTTTCATGAGGTCATGCCACAGCATCTCAATCGGGTTGAGGTCAGGACTCTATGGGAGTATTTTCTTCTGTTTAAGCTATTCGGTTGTAGATTTACTTCTATGCTTTGGGTCGTTGTCTTGTTGCAACATCCATCTTCTGTTGAGCTTCAGCTGGTGGACAGATGGCCTTATGTTCTCCTGCAAAATGTCTTGATAAACTTGGGAATTAATTTTTCCTTCCTTGATAGCAATCTGTCCAGGATTTCTTTTTTTTTCTCCACACTTGGGTGTCCATTTAATAAACTGTGAAGTTGTTTCTCAGTTCAGTTCACGGCAGTTCTCAGGAGGAAAATTATCTCCTCTGCAGCCGGTTTAATAAACTGAGAACTTCTGTTCTCAGATGGTGAACAGAGGTGAAGTTTTTTTCTATGAAAACAGCGGAGTTTTGTGTAAAAGTGGGTGGACTGCCTGTAATCTCGTGAGATATTGTGAGATTATAGAGCAGCCGAGTTCAAAAAGTGAAACTAAAGTTTAAAAAAACATGTAATTAATGTTTTCAGACATGTGATAACACATATATACCGTATTTATCGGCGTATATCGCACACTTTTTTTCGTGGGTGCGCGATATACGCCGATAACCGCTTTCCCGCGCCGAGTTTTGAATACTGCGCAGACATATACCCAGCGCAGTATACTCGGGTATATTCGGCCAGTTGGATGTCATCGCATCCACACCGTCTCGGCATCTGTTCCTGTCTGCTTTGCAGACCCAACCCTTAGGCTCCCAAACAACGGTTATACTTCCTACAGACGAACAGCATATCAGCATATCAGGTCACTTTTTGCTTTACTTATACATTTTTCCACACACACACCAACTTTATTTATTTGCCCCTTAATATTTATTTTCACTTTAATCACTTTTGCCCATTCTATAATTGGCAATATACACTTGCTCCTACACAGTCATTTCTCTTTCATTCACTTCACTCTTTTCACTTCACATTTTTTTTTTTCTTATTTCACATTCCATCCACTATCTGCTTAGTTTATTCGCAGTCTGTCATTCAGATTTTTGAGCTGCACTTCCAACACCACTACACACACTATCACCTTTAAACATCCTACCCTTACACCTTAGTACGTTCATCACTTTGGAATCATTTTCCTACCCAATATTCCTTTACTCTCCTTTACTCCTCACTGCATACCCTACTCCTTTATCCTTTCAGGAATGCCTTGACCAACATTTTATAGACATTGCCCTTCACACCCTATATACATATAATTCAGTCACCCTTCTGTTAGGGTTGTCTATACTTATATTTACTCATTTAATACTTACCTGGCTACCATGGGTGTCCTTCTGCAGGTGGCGGCTCTCTTCCCCCCCCCCCCTCGCCGGTGGGGCGTCATGTGTGAGGCCTCTTGAAGACCCCTTTGGGTGGACCGCTCACCCTCTGATGTGCGGGGGTTCCCTCCAGTCCTTTCTGGGTGCCCAGTGGCTTTTTTATACCTTTCATCCCATGTTTCACAGTAAATATATTTGTTGTCAATATCTACTCGACACACATTGATATATTCTCTGATTGATTTATACCTTTGTGATATATTTTGCACAGATAAGTATCCCCCTGATGAGACCCTCAATGGTCGAAACGCATCGGGGATCAACATTGTACTACAATATGGAATATTTGATGTATATTTATTATCTATTATATGTAATGATTTTACCGTATGTACCATGGTATGTGATAATCTGCCAATCTATTTGCTTTTACATTGTGATTCATATATATTGCTATATCCAAGCTCTCTTATGAGCTAATAAATGTATTGTTTTTTACTCAGCTACCAGTATTTTACTGCTTTGACATTGCTGCCTAAAAGTCCCACCTTATGGGGAAACCTTCCATCTTTTCTTTTCTTTCGGGGCGAGCAGCTCTACCATCTCTGCAACATGTGTCATTCCCTTTTTCTCTATTATATTTGGGTGGTTAAACACCCCTTCCCCCTTTGACACATAGAGACAAGACACAGGTCCTTGTGTCTTTCCACTGGCTTTCTTAACTCCTGCAATACTTTTTATACTATGGCGGCCCACCCCCTAGGGGGGGTTATGGGTCATCTCCATATCTTAGGGGGCACACCCACCCCCTTTTCTTTGTGTTATTGTGGGGATTGGATGTATTTATTCATCCTTTTTTCTGTTCGCATTACTCCTGTTATCATTTCAGGAGCTACCTCTCATATATACAGCAATTTAATATTGCGTTATGTCCAAGTGCTCTTCATGAACACTTGGCCCTACCCAACCCATTCACTACATATAAACGGAACAGTTTGAATCATTTACCCTTTCCCTTCCTTCTTCACATGCATCAGGCTATACACATTCCTGTAATGCAAAATGCTCAAATACCCCAACGGGAATTTGTTCTAATATCATTAATACATGCAAAGAGTTTTTAGCCATGGGATTCAAGCACAAATCCTGTGCAAACACACTTGTCAAACTGAACCAGCAGCAAAGAACTATATAAAATTCTGTTTTGCGCTACTACTTTAATTAGCCCAACATTCTGAGTATCTATCATACACTGTAACATATGGATGTGATCACTTTTGGATCCCGGTGGACCCGGTTCTCCCCGCAGCATCCTGGGGTGTTTGGGGTCCTTCTCCTTAGGGTCTTCCGGCAGGGGGGGGTAAGGGTTGACATGTGTCCCCTCTTCCTCGCCTCGGTGATGCATTGGGGGTTAGCCCTCACACGCCGCAGCAGGCCCCCACAGTCCTTTGACCCCCTCTGGATGTCGGACTAGTGCGCACGAACGAGCCTTCGGCGCGCGCACACGTCATGACGTCACGTTTTTTGCGGCAGAGAGGACGGCACTGGTCGGGGCTTCGCAGCCTTCTTGGACACCGGGGGGCCTCACACGGTTCCCATGGGGACCATTACGCTGCCCTTCTTGACGAGGGGGGGAGCTACAAGCCTGCGCCTGCTTCACCCTAATTGCCACACCAGGGCACTATTTAATGATTGACCTCTGGGGATACACACTTATTCCCCACAGATCAGGTTGGATGTCATCGCATCCACACCGTCTCGGCATCTGTTCCTGTCTGCTTTGCAGACCCAGCCCTTAGGCTCCCAAACAACGGTTATACTTCCTACAGACGAACAGCATATCAGCATATCAGGTCACTTTTTGCTTTACTTATACATTTTTCCACACACACACCAACTTTATTTATTTGCCCCTTAATATTTATTTTCACTTTTTTTTTGAATATTCATTCTTTATTTCTTTTCATATCATACAAATTTTCAATTGTTCATTTAAAAAACAAGAGGAGACTGTTCATTATAACTATAAACACATAATTTAAACATTGCTATACATTATCATATCATGAATCTTAACTTATATCAGGAGGTGAGTAATCTCTTAGTTAAGGGGGGAACACCCAATCTTCTCATTCTTGTTGATATTATCGGTTTTACTACTTGGCCCCTCTCCATTTAGCCCTTTCCAGCCAACATTTCTATCTCCTCGGGTGATGCACCCTTTTTTCTCCAGCCATGGCTTCCACATGTCCTCGAAGTCTCTAAGTTTTCCCCTTTTTATATAGACTGCTCTTTCTTTACAGAGGGACTCATTGATTGCCTCAATCCATTCACTTACTGCCGGTGGTGAAGTTGCCTGCCACCTCATGGCTATTAGTTTTCTAGCTTGGAATAAGCATCTTAATATTACAACTGTAGTATTTATTTTCTCCTTCCGTTCCTGCCTAAAACCCAGTACACACAGTGTGGCCTCCATTTCCAGTGAGATTGTAAATATATCTCTCAAGGTGTCAAGCACACCCTTCCAGTACCGAGCCAGCTTTGGGCAGCGCCACACCATGTGTACTAGGTCTCCCTGCCCCTGGCATCTAGGACATTTATCATCTGGTCTTTTGTCGAATTTAAAAAGTCTCTTTGGCGTATAGTAAGCTCTATTTATCAGCATCAGGTGAGAGATTTTCTGGGGGGGGTGAAAGTGACACCTTTGATCCCATCTCTAGTATTCTCTTCCACTGTTCTTGTGATATTTCCCCTATATCTTCCTCCCACCTTTCTCTTACTTTGAGTAAATGTGCCCCTGTGTTGATCTTTTTGATTATCTGCGTGTATATTTCAGATATGAGGCCCTTAGTTGGTCCCCCTTTAGCTAGCTTTTGAAACAGGAGCATTTTGGTCCACACTAATTTTTGTGTCCTAAACTGGGCTTCAAGAGCGTGACCTACTTGTAAATAGGTAAAGAATGAGTGTTGCGGGACATTAAATTCCACTCTCAGATCCTGAAATTTCCTATAGGTATCACCCTCATACAGGTGTATCAGCCTTTTTATACCGCATCTTTCCCATTCCCCCACCTTTCCTAAGCGTAGTATTTCTTGTAACTTAGCATTGTTCCACAGGGGAGTATACTCAGTAAATCCAGTGTAGCCCATTAGCCTCTTAACTTTTTCCCATATTTTAATTATCATTTTAATTGTTGGAGTCCTATATCTAAAGGAGTTTGCTTCTAGTAGTTCAATAACCGAGTCATGTGTGGCCCCACTCAGCATTACTCTCCCACTAGAGGTCTCCCCTCCCCGGGTGTTACATCCCATTAGTTGTTGCAATTGTGCTGATAGATAATAAGCCTCAGGATGGGGGACAGCCAGTCCCCCTTCCAATACTGGAAGCTGCAGTGTGCGTAATCGAATCCTGGGTTGTCCCCCTTTCCATATTAGTTCTCTAAAAAGTGTTTCAATTTTATTGAACCATTTTCTACCAATCCAGACCGGGCTATTATGCATTATATACAGCAGCTGTATATAATGGCAATATACACTTGCTCCTACACAGTAATTTCTCTTTCATTCACTTCACTCTTTTCACTTCACATTTTTTTTTTTTCTTATTTCACATTCCATCCACTATCTGCTTAGTTTATTCGCAGTCTGTCATTCAGATTTTTGAGCTGCACTTCCAACACCACTACACACACTATCACCTTTAAACATCCTACCCTTACACCTTAGTACGTTCATCACTTTGGAATCATTTTCCTACCCAATATTCCTTTACTCTCCTTTACTCCTCACTGCATACCCTACTCCTTTATCCTTTCAGGAATGCCTTGACCAACATTTTATAGACATTGCCCTTCACACCCTATATACCTATAATTCAGTCACCCTTCTGTTAGGGTTGTCTATACTTATATTTACTCATTTAATACTTACCTGGCTACCATGGGTGTCCTTCTGCAGGTGGCGGCTCTCTTTCCCCCCCCCTCGCCGGTGGGGCGTCATGTGTGAGGCCTCTTGAAGACCCCTTCGGGTGGACCGCTCACCCTCTGATGTGCGGGGGTTCCCTCCAGTCCTTTCTGGGTGCCCAGTGGCTTTTTTATACCTTTCATCTCATGTTTCACGGTAAATATATTTGTTGTCAATATCTACTCGACACACATTGATATATTCTCTGATTGATTTATACCTTTGTGATATATTTTGCACAGATAAGTATCCCCCTGATGAGACCCTCAATGGTCGAAACGCGTCGGGGATCAACATTGTACTACAATATGGAATATTTGATGTATATTTATTATCTATTATATGTAATGATTTTACCGTATGTACCATGGTATGTGATAATCTGCCAATCTATTTGCTTTTACATTGTGATTCATATATATTGCTATATCCAAGCTCTCTTATGAGCTAATAAATGTATTGTTTTTTACTCAGCTACCAGTATTTTACTGCTTTGACATTGCTGCCTA
Organism: Rana kukunoris; assembly: GCA_029574335.1. Taxonomy (NCBI): domain Eukaryota; kingdom Metazoa; phylum Chordata; class Amphibia; order Anura; family Ranidae; genus Rana; species Rana kukunoris. Next base: position 100,095,146 of record CM056055.1, on the reverse strand, counting down.
AAAGTCCTACCTTATGGGGAAACCTTCCATCTTTTCTTTTCTTTCGGGGCGAGCAGCTCTACCATCTCTGCAACATGTGTCATTCCCTTTTTCTCTATTCGGCCAGTCTTGGCTTCTTCCGCGGTCACATCCTGGACTCGGCGCGGGAAACGAGCGGGGAGGACGCGAGGACGCCGCGAGGACCCCGAACCCGCCTCAGAGGACACCGGACCCGCCGAAGAGGACACTGGACCCGCCGAAGAGGACACCGGACCCGCCGCAGGAGGACACCCGAAGCCGCAGAAGGACACCCAATGCCGCAGAAGGACGCCGGACCCGCTGAAGAGGACACCTGAAGCCGCAGAAGGACGCCGGACCAGACGAGGCCGTCAATGGACACCGCGTAAGACACCAAAACTGTAAGTACAAAAATAACTTTTTTTCCACAGGATTGGGGGTCACTTTAGTGGTGCGCGGTATACGCGGGAGCGCGTTATACCGCGATAAATACGGTATATATATATATATATATATATATATCCTGTATATATACATGTGTGTGTGTATATATATACACACACACACACACACACATATATACCGGATTTATATATATATGTGTATACATATACAGTATATATGTATATATACACAAATACAGGAATATATATATTCATGTGTTTGTGTATATATGTGTGTGTATACATATATATATATATATATAAATACTGTATATATGTGTGTGTGTATACATATATAAATACTGTATATATGTGTGTATACATACATTTATATATATATGTACACACGTGTTATATAGATACTGTATGTGTGTGTGTGTGTGTGTGTGTGTATTGTGACAGGAAGTCAGGTAAATCTGTGTGTGTTGTACCAGATGGAAGATACTTTTCTGCCTTGTGTAGACAATACACCAATTAATATTGGGCATCGGCGGTAGAAATGGCCAAAGTGGTTTGGGGAGTTAGAAGCCTTCAGCTGTTCAAAATGAAGTAATTAAAGCCCCTATAAATATAGCCTAAGGATAACGACTGATTGCTGCATCCTGGAGCTTTGGGAGTGAAGGAGCAGTCACAACCAGTACTGAAGATGTGAGGTGCTGATGGATATTTCTGTGTGAGAAATATCAAAGAGACTTTTTGTTTTTCTGCTGTAGGACCAGCAGTGTGGAAAAATAAACCATATCATTTGTTTTCAATCCTCCTCAACTGCCTTTTTGTACAGTTCAGCGTGTAGTGAACCCCTAGAGGGGCTCACACACACCCGCTACCGAGCTAATCCCTCACAATATATATATATATATATATATATATATATATATATATATATATATATATATACATACACACACACATATACACAGTATCTATATACACGTGTATATTGTTGTTAATATTCATTTTTAACCCACTGGTGCTGATATTAGCTTCTCTCCCAGATTCTCTGCCTTTGAGCTGGTGAATCTGAAAGGGAGATATTTCAGTGGAAGAGCTGTGAAATCTTCAGATCACGGTTTATTAAACTGGCCGTTTGTGACAACACCGAACTAAAGATGCGCCGTCTTACTGAATCTGGCTAATAGTGTGTTTCTTCCAAACAACTCAACTTTGGTTTCATCTATCCACAGAATATTTTGCCAGTACTGATGTGGAACATCCAGGTACTCTTGTGCAAACTGTAAACATGCAGCAATGTTTTTGATTGATGAGGCATCATTCACATCAGGCAATGCTCCTTTGTGAAAAGCAAACCCAGAACTAGTGTGTGTTTTTTATAGGGCAGCTGTAACCAACACCCCCAATCTCATCTCATTGATTGGACTCTAGTTGGCTGACACCTCACTCCAATTAGCTCCTGGAGATGTCATTCGTCTAGGAGTTCACATACTTTTCCCACCTGCACTGTAAATGTTTACATGGTGTGTTCAATAAAAACATGGTAACATTTAATAATTGTGTGTTATTAGTTTAAGCAGACTGTGATTGTCTATTGTTGTGACTTAGATGAAGATCAGATCACATTTTATGACCAATTTGTGCAGAAATCCATGTCATTCCAAAAGGGTTCACATACGTTTTATTGCAACTGTATATATATAAAGAATTTGCAACATGGGAATCTAATTGGTCAGATATAGGAAGGAGAAAAAATACCTTCAATTGAATCAATACTGTACTCTTGCATTCCAACCAGTAAGGTGATTGAGAATTCACCCGGAGGGATTGAATATCTCATAAGGAGGCAGGCATGCTGCAGGACCCAGAATAGAAGAAGATTGGGGCCAATTGAAACCAAAAAAAAACTGGCGCTTCACTAGGTAAGAAAACCTAGAAATATATGTATGGGATCAGAAAAGTGGAACGGAAGTTCCAATCTTATCAATTAGGGATGAGCTTTATGAGTTCAACTCCAACATTGGCTGTTTGCCCGTTTGCCATACAGCCAACAATTTGGGGGTTTTTGCTGCAAATTCGAAAAGCCGTGTAACGCGCTTTAAAAGTCTATGGGAGAAATCAAAAGTGCTATTTTTAAAGGTGAATATGCAAGTTATTGTCATAAAAAGTGTTTGGGGACCTGGGTCCTGCCCCAGGGGACATGTATCAATGCAAAAAAAGTTTTAACAACAAAAGTTATTTCGAGAGCAGTGATTTTAGTAATGCTTAAAGTGAAACAATAAAAGTGAAATATTCCTTTACATTTTGTACCTGAGAGGTGCTAGGGTTCCCCTTAATATCCAGACATGAAGGGCCTGATATGGAATTTGGGGGGACCCCCACACATTTTTTTTTTTTTTTGGTTCTGGGTTTCCCTTAATATTCATACCAGACCCAAAGGGCCTGGTAATGGACTAAGGGGGAACCCATGCTGTTTTTACTTTTATCTGTATTGCTGGGACCCGACAATTCATTATAGTAATTTTAAATGACTTTTCTTTCCTTTAGAAATGTCATTTGCAGGGACTTTACAGGCATACTTTAGGTACGAATGTTTTACTTTTATTGTTTCACTTTAAGCATTCTTAAAATCACTGCTCCCGAAAAAAACCAGCCATTTTTAAAACTTTATTTTGCATTGATACATGTCCCCTGGGGCAGGACCCGGGCCCCCAAACACTTTTTATGACAATAACTTGCACTTTTGATTTTTCATGTTCGTGTCCCATAGACTTTAACGGTGTTCGCGTGTTCAAATTTTTTGCCTGTTCGCATGTTCCACTGCAAACCGAACCAGTGGTGTTCGGCTCATCCCTATTATTAATCAAGAAGACCTGGCGCAGCCAGAGAGAGCATATAAAATAGGATTAATCTTACCGTTATGAAGAAAGCGGAGGATTAGAAGGGGATCTCACCCTTCTCCTCAATGTTTCAAAGGTTAGCGGGGAGGACCACCGTTTAAATCCTAGACCAACACGGCAGCGTCTGATGTCACCGCCGTGTCGCGGACGTATAGAAGGGAGTGCTAGTGTGCATGCACCACAGTTCAATTGTGGCACATAGATGTGGGCATTTGATTTTTTAATGGTAAAAGTCATAAACTGCGCTAAATGCTACATACAGCAAAGAAATATATGAGACACTATAAAAACAATCGCTGGAAAAATTCCCAGTGAAAAAGTGCTTGTGCTGTTGGAACAGTATTGAAGATCTCATTCACAGTGCTGTGACTTTAAATATGGATGAAAGATTCTGTGCTCCTTAAGTGCTTAAATAGGGTGTCCCCTAATAGATTTGCACTCACCCTTCGGATTGGACCAACTATCGCTAGTTAGGTCAAATGCATGTGTAGGGCGACCCCTGTAGATATCCTCTGGACCGTTGGTTGGCACAAGTGGATAATCCTCATGTGGATAGATACAATAGAAAAAATCTCATTGGGAAGTATAAAAGACTTTATTCCAAAAGATTAAAAGAAAGTATTCAACTGACATGTATAAGTGCCGGATATCCTGGCACCCGGAGTGAACAGCAGGTAAAAAGTCATCCGTGAAACCTGCCCAATCAGTACATGAAGCCATTGGAGTGGTGAAGGCTTGATTTCCGGGTTTGGATGTCTAGGTGGAAGTGTGTCACAAGGTGGTGACTCAACCTCTATGCATTTCGGCCTTTCAAAAATGCATAGAGGTCACAACCTTTATGAAGGAAGCTCTGCTGAGCGAAACCTGTTGAGAGTGGTATTGTCTGTTTAATATGCTTCAATGAAACAATGGATTCTGCGATATGAATACAAAGTTGTCTCATGTTTTTTATCTTTTATAATAAAAATGTATTCATTTTATATGCTGTATCAGTGATTCTATATCTCTACATATAACACCATTAATGTCCCAAGGTCTGTGACCTCTAGTTCCTTCTACCTCTAATTATAATTATCCTAGGTCTGGATTGCTGCAGTGTGAGGTAAAAATTATAGTAGTTGCCAAAAAGTACAGCCAGTGCTACACAAGCTTTGAAATAAACACTTATTGACCTTTGTAGCTGCATCCACAGTGCTACAATTCATTCTCAAAGTTCATAGCTGAACGACTAAAGCTGTGTACACATACGTTAGCTGTAATGATGATGATCCTAAGTCTGTATCATTGCTGTGTAAGGTAAAACTCTAGTCTAGTTTCATTCATACAATGTTGTACCTTTGGCAAGAAAAAAAGAAGCAAGTAGAGCTGCACGATTCTGGCCAAAATGAGAATAACAATTTTTTTGCTTAGAATAAAGATCACGATTCTCTCACGATTCTTGCGGCGTAAAATCTTACACATTTTACAAAAAATTGGACTAACTTTACTGGTTAGTTTTTATTTATTAATGTAATTTTTTCCCAAAAAATTGCATTTGAAAGACCGCTGCTCAAATACAGTGGGGTTATTTACGAAAGGCAAATCCACTTTGCACTACAAGTGCAAAGTGCACTTGAAATTGCACTGAAAGTGCACTTGGAAGTGCAGTCGTTGTAGAGCCGAGGGGGACATGCAAGGAAAATAAAAAACAGCATTTTAGCTTGCACATGATTGGATAATAAAATCAGTAGAGCTTCCCCTCATTTCAGATTTACAGCGACTGCACTTCCAAGTGCACTTTCAGTACAATTTCAAGTGCACTTGTAGTGCAAAGTGGATTTGCCTTTCGTAAATAGTCCCTATTGTGACATAAATTATTGCAATATTGCAACAACCACTACTTTATTTTGTAGGGTCGCTACTAAAATATATATATATATATGTTTTAGTCATTTTCTAGCAAAAAACAAAAACAAAAAACGATTTAAACTTGAAACCAACAAATGTCAGAACAAGATTTAGTTAAAGTGGATGTAAACCCGATTCAGGAAATTTGAGCTGGGCACATATATCTTTAGTATTTTGTTATCTCCTTTCAATGAGCTCAAGTCAGAGGCCCCGTACACACGACCGAACTTCTCGGCAGAATCCAGCGAGAAGCTCGCTGGGATCCATATTCTGCCAAGAAGCTCGATCGTGTGTACGTTTTCGCCAAGCAAACTGACGAGCGAGGCGTCGAGCCAAAATAGAGAGCAGGTTCTCTATTTCCTCGACGGGCCATTGGGACTAATGGCTCGACGTCTTTTTCGACAGCCTGGTCGACAAACTCGACGGCCGGCCGAGAACCTCGTCGGGCGGAACGATGGGTTTAGCCCAACGAGGTTCTCGTACTTGTGTACGCAGCCTTATGGCTCTCTTCTGAAAGGTTCCTCTGTTATCAGCCTGAGTACTCCTGACATTTTTTTTACTTTTTAGACAAAAGCAGCCTGAATCTTTTGAACAAAGGGAATCTTCTGCGCTAGCCAAATGAATAATAGAGAATAAAAACCAGGGAAAATGTGTGATCTAATGGGAATGCTGCTCAAATCTATAAGGCCCCATGCACACGGGACGCAAGTGCAAACACATCTAAACACACGATTTCAAAGGCAAAAGCCGGCGTTTACGTTTATAAGCGTTTAGCTAAGAGACATCATAAGACCCTCCCTAAGCTCAAAAAACAATATTATTTAACCATTTCAGCCATTTTGTGAGACCAAAGTGAGTAGCAGCTGAAAGAGCAGCAGTATACTTGTATTTAGCGTGTCACTTGCCACATCACCTGCCACAAGCTGTGGATTGTCCACTTGCCATGTCACCTGCCACAAGTTGTGAATTGTCCACTTGCCACGTCATCTGCCACGTCACCTGGCCATGCCACCTGCCACAAGTTGTGGATTGTCCACTGGCCACATCACCTGGCCACGTCACCTGTCATGTCACCTGGCCATGTCACCTGCCACAAGTTGTGGATTGTCCACTTGCCACGTCACCTGCCACGTCACCTGGCCACGTCACCTGCCACGTCACCTGGCCACGTCACCTGCCACAAGTTGTGGATTGTCCACTGGCCACGTCACCTGCCACGTCAACTGGCTACGTCACCTGTCACAAGTTGTGGATTGTCCACTTGCCACGTCACCTGGCCACGTCAGCTGCCACAAGTTGTGAATTGTCCACTGGCCACGTCACCTGGCCACGTCAACTGCCATGTCACCTGGCCACGTCACCTGCCACAAGTTGTGGATTTTCCACTTGCCATGTCACCTGCCACATCACCTGGCCACCTCACCTGCCACAAGTTGTGGATTGTCCACTGGCCACGTCACCTGCCACGTCACCTGCCACACCTGTCACCTGGCCACATCACCTGCCACGTCAAAAAACAATATTATTTACCATTTCAGTTGGCCACAAGTGGGTTATCCACTGTCCACTTGCCATGTCACCTGTATTTAGCGTGTCACTTGCCACATCACCTGGCGGATTGTCCACGCCATCACCTGCCACGTCACCTGCCACAAGTTGTGGATTGTCACATCACCTGGCACGTCACCTGCCACAAGTTGTGGATTGTTTACCACATCACCTGGCCACGTTGCCACGTCACCTGGATTGTCCACTGCCACGCCACATCACCTGCCTTACCTGTCCCTGCCAAGCCACTCAAAACGTCACCTGCTATGTCACCTGGCCAATATCACCATATTTACCATCACCTGGCCATCAGCCATTTTTTGAGACCAGAGTGAGTGCATACTTGTATTTAGCGTGTCACTTGCCACATCACCTGCCACAAGTTGTGGATTGTCCACTTGCCATGTCACCTGGCCGCAAGTTGTGGATTGTCCACTTGCCACATCACCTGGCCACATCAACCTGGCCACTTCACCTGCCACAAGTTGTGGATTGTCCACTGGCCACGTCACCTGCCACGTCAACTGGCCACGTCACCTGCCACAAGTTGTGGATTGTCCACTTGCCACATGTCACCTGGCCACGTCACCTACCACGTCACCTGCCACGTCACCTGCCACGTCACCTGGCCAGTCACCTGCCACAAGTTGGGATTGTCCACTTGCCACGTCACCAGGCCATGTCACTGGCCACGTTACCTGGCCACCTCACCTGCCACAAGTTGTGGATTGTCCACTTGCCACATGACCTGGCCACGTCACCTGCCATGTCACCTGGCCACGTCACCTGCCACAAGTTGTGGATTGTCCACTCACTGTCACCTGGCCACGTCACCTGCCACGTCACCTGGCCATGTTACTTCCACATCACCTGCCACGTCACTTGCCACACCTGGCCACGTCACCTGCCACAAGTTGTGGATTGTCCACTTGCCACATGCCACGTCACCTGGCCATGTCACCTGCCAGTTGTCACCTGCCACAAGTTGTGGATTTTCCACTTGCCATGTCACCTGGCCATGTCACCTGCCACATCACCTGGCCACATCACCTGGCCACCTCACCTGCCACAAGTTGTGGATTGTCCACTGGCCACGTCAACTGCCACGTCAACTGGCCATGTCACCTGCCACAAGTGGTGGATTGTCCACTTGCCATGTCACCTGGCCACGTCACCTACCACGTCACCTGGCCACGTCACCTGCCACGTCACCTGGCCATGTCACCTGCCACAAGTTGTGGATTGTCCACTGGCCACGTCACCTGTCACTTCAACTGGCCACTTCACCTGCCACAAGTTGTGGATTGTCCACTGGCCACGTCACCTGGCCACGTCACCTGCCACAAGTTGTGGATTGTTCACTTGCCACACCTCACGTCAACTGGCCACTTCACCTGCCACAAGTTGTGGATTGTCCACTGGCCACATCACCTGCCACGTCACCTGCCACAAGTTGTGGATTGTCCACTTGCCACATGACCTGGCCACGTTACTTGCCACGTCACCTGCCACAAGTTGTGGATTGTCCACTTGCCACGTCACCAGGCCATGTCACCTGGCCACATGGCCTGGCCACGTCAGCTGCCATGTCACCTGGCCATGTCACCTGCCACAAGTTGTGGATTGTCCACTTACCACATCACCTGGCCATGTCACCTGCCACAATTTGTGGATTGTCCACTGGCCACGTCACCTGCCACACGTGTGGATTGTCCACAATGCAATGCAAGCAATTACAGTTGTTTATGTTTTTTAACGGTTTTTCATCATTTGCCATAATTTTGGAGATTTCGATTGTAAAAAAAAAATAAGTCACCTTTAAAAACGCCTATGGGTGCCCACTGTCCCCCCTTCTGTTCACTCTCGCAATGGAACCACTAGCAATTATGGCCAGGGCGAGGTCGGACATAATGGGGTTCAGAAGACACCATTGCAAAGACAAAATTGCGCTTTTCGCAGATGACGTCTTATTTTTCCTAGGGGGTGTTGAAAGTTCACTAGACAAAGTGATGCAATTAATGGAGGAATTTGGACAGTTCTCAGGTCTCACTATTAATTGGACCAAGTCAGCCTTGCTACCGGTGGACCCAGTGGATTCCCACTTGCCACGTCTCTCTCAAATAACTGTTAGCTCTAAAATTAAGTATCTAGGGATCTGGATCACAAAAGTTTACTCAATACCTCACTATTAAAGTGGAAAAACAAAAGCGATTCTGGAAAAGACTCCACTTGCCTTTGCAGGACGCTGTAATTTAATTAAAATGACCTTTGGCAGCACAGCTATTATACCTGCCATCACCTGGCCATTATGGTAGGACATGTGGTTTAAAAATATAGGGCCAGATTCAGGTAGAGTTGCGCTGGATAATTCGATATGCCCGCGTACTTGAAGATGCCCGTCGTTTCTATGTCCCGTACCCACCAAACTGGCCAATAACGGGCCATTTGCACCGGCGGAACGTTCCGCCAGAGTATCGTCAGCGCTTAATTTCGCTTGGCGCATCAGTCGCGCCTATTGATTTCCCCTGCAAATATGCAAATGAGGGATTTTTCCCAATTCACGAACGGATTAGCACCTACGCTGGCTACACGCCGCGTGTATCTCATCCGCCGGCGCAAAGTTGTGGATTTCTACAAAAGGCTGCTTTATCTTTACTCCAGACGGTCACAGTCACAGGAGAGCTGCTACGCAGCGTTACAAAACTAGCAAGCTGAACAACCACACTTGAAAGGACAACACCTCTGTGTGCCAACATGCTGGGGGCACTCGTGGTCCTAAGACTAGTACTGGGTCCCTCGCTACGAGGAGGCGGGCATTGAGAGGATATACCACTTGAACCTCTTTGGCATGTGATGAGGAGGTGTATCAGCCTCTTCAGATTCAGCCCAGATGTCAATACTGTTGAACTAACACAACCCTGCAGGGTCACACCAGCAAGACACACCGCTCACAAGTCAGCCTGGTGAAGGTACTGGCACACTCATTTCCTGCAAGTGGATCACAGCGTACAAGTGGAGTGTGGAAAAGACTGGGATGTCCAGTCCTGGCCACGTAAGCAGATGTGTGCTACCAGGTTGTCCCTGCAACTCAGGCCATGTCAACCAGTTCATCAGACCACACTGAGGAGCTGCGGCTGAAGGCAATGACAGATTTCTACAACTTGCCATGTTCCCACCACTGTGGGGGCCATTGATTGCACACATGTGGCCACTTCACCCCCCAGTGCCACAGAGCACATATACCGCAATCGGAAGCTTGGCATTGCATCACCTGCCACAACAGTTGTGGATAGCCGATGTCCAACGCCTCATATGGCCACGTCCGTGCCAAACCCTCGGGTCCACCATGACAGCTTCATATACAATCAGGTCCACTCAGCCAGCAGAATTCGAGGAGAACACGTAGGGGACAGCTGGCTGGTTGGTGAGTGACATGAGAGTCAGGCATGACTATCCCCTCCCGTGATGCACACAGAAGTGGCACATGCATGACTAACACGTCCTCCTGCTTTTCCCTTACAAGTGACTCTGCATATGCACTGGGACCCCATTGACTCCACTTTCCGCAACCCCCAAGTCAGAGGAGAGAGAAAATACAATGAAGCACACATCAACTGGCAGTGGTGGAGCACTTCGGGCTCCTGAAGTCCTTTCCGCTGCCTGGATAAGTCCGGGGGACCCTGTATTCCCCTACCTTTGGTGTCAGATCATGTCATGTTGCATTCTGCACAACTTTGCTATGAGAAAAGGCCTGCAGATTGACATGCGTGATGACCTGACCCCCGCCCACACAGTCCCCACCTGCCAGAGGAGAACCAGTCTGTGATGAAGAGCAGTCAGGAGGGTCCTCGTGTAGGCACTTGCCAAACCAAAACATTGATCACACTGGCAATGCACGCGTTACTTGCCACTGTGGCCCTCCCTAGATCACACACACCACATGCCACGCATTGGATTAGCCCAAGTCCAGCATGTGGACTTGGGAGCAGCAACGCCAGCGTCACAATGCACTGTCCATGCACGTCCGTGCCAGGGTCACGTCATTTCATATACAGCCGTCCCATGTTTATGTGGCTTTTGAGTTCACACGGCATGACTTTGCAGTCATCATGGCACATTGCAAGAAAATAAAATATAAACATAATTTTGCACTGAGATTTCGAACCCCCAAGTGAGGAGAGAGAAAATAAAAAAAAAATAAGTCACCTTTAAAAAAAAAACGCCTATGGGGGCACTGGACCCTCACTGTCCCCCCTTCTGTTGTCACATCCTCGGCATTCTGCATGGAGACCACCTAGCAATTGATGCCGCTGGTCCAGGGCGAGGTCGGACATACATGGGGTTCAGAAGACACCATTGCAATTAGCCCACAGCAAGGACTTGCGCTTTTGGTCGCAGATGACGTCTTATTTTTCCTAGGGGGTGTTGAACCGAGTTCACTAGACAAAGTGATGCAATTAATGCAGAGGACCCCCTCATTTGGACAGTTCTCAAAAGAAATAAAAAATCTCATAACCTGTCTCACTATTAATTGGACATGTACCCTCCCCCCCCCCAAGTCAGCCTTGCTACCCCCTCCAACTGGTCCAGGACCCAGTGGATGGGGGACCACCACCTCCCAGCTGTTGTCATGCCCTCCAAGTCTCTCTCAGATAACTGGTTAGCTGGGCTTTCTCTCCTGGCTGGTCTTCCGGCTTTTTTTCCCAAAATTAAGTATTGATGCTAGGGATCTGGGATCAGCAAAAGATGTTACTTTTGCGCAATGGCGTTTCCACCTGCACTATTAAAGTGGAAAAACAATGGAAGCCCAGGCTGATATCTGGAAAAGACTGCCCTTGTCCCGTGGCCTGATGCAGGACGCTGTAATTTAATTAAAATGATTTGGCAGCCACAGCTATTATACCTGCTACATAACAGTCCCGCTGGCCGCCAAGAGATTATGGATATCTGGACATAAGTGGTTTCTACCTGAAAAATCTGGCCCATAGACTCTTTATTTAGAGAACTAATATGGACCCCCTCCAGGGAGGACAACCTCCTCCTCTGCGGTCAGGCTGACAGGACATAAGCCTACAAACTCTACATGCCTCCTGACTGCCTGTTAAATTAATTTTTTTCTGAGGGGGGTATGACATTCACCCTGCGGTTCCACCCTGCTTTCTCTCCTGGCTGGTCTTCCGGCTTTTTTTCCCCAAAACAACAGACTATTTTTGATGACCGAGACCTCCTGGGAATTAAAATTGCCTCCTCTCTTTGGGGGTACAAGCTGAGCAAAAGTATCTTCCCTGGGGTGGGGGGAAAGGAACTTTGCGCTGGATGGCGTGGCTTTTAACGCAGAAGGATTGCGCTGAGTTTCCCGGGAAGTGGTGCCGATTGTGAGCATGCGCACAAGGGGGCGAGTGGAGCGACTCCATGCTCCGTAATGCGCTAAACGTAACCCACACAAATTACTAGTTGAAGCCTTAGAAGCAGATTTTTTCTGCCACAAACATGCGACCACAAAATTAACCATTAAAACATGGCATACAATAAAAACAATTTTTTGGTATGATGGTCCGACAGAATTCTCCCCCCTCTGGAATAACAATAACTTACAGGAGGTGCTAAATATTGAAGTATCGAGGGACTGGGCGAACAAAGGCATAAGTTGCCTAGAGCTTATGTTTGAGGGCAACATTATGAAACCATTCCAAGAATTAGTAAGCAAATTCAAAATCCCGAATAAATCCTTCTTCAAATACCTACAGGTCCGCCACGCTATACAAGCGCAATTTGCCTCACAGACGGTCGAATGGGCACAGATGCCTGCCCTGACCTCTGTAATCGAGGCAACTCAAGCCAAGGGCTTAATATCCGCGACGTACAATAGTCTGGGTGTGAGGGCACTAAGTAAAGAAGGCCTGCGGAAGAGTAAAGTGACATGGGAGAGCGATTTGGCCATAATATCCTCAGAACAGTGGGATAGGATCCTTCATCAGGGAGCTTGGGCCTCTATTGCCCCGGCCCAAAGGCTGTCCCACCTATTCTTATTACACAGGGTCTACTACACCCCCCTAAAATGTTTAAATTAGGGTGGAGGCACAATAATGATTGCCCAAGATGCAATAATAAAGGAGATCTTTTTCATATGGTTTAGGAAGTGCCCGAAACTACATAACTTCTGGGTGGGAATCATAACACGGATAAATGAGATATTTGGATCTGCCCTTGACCCAGTAGCCAGGATTTGCCTCTTGGGATGTATGGATGATACTAGGGTACCGCAAGGCACCCTTGAACCTATCTTGAGATGCCTATTTCAGGCTCGTAAGTTAATTGCTCAAAAATGGCAAGCGCAGGCGCCCCCATCTATATAGAGAACTGGTTAGAAGCTATGAAACAAACAATCTCAAATGAAAAGGTACACTATACCACTCAGGGGAACTATGACAAGTTTGTTAAAATTTGGAGACTATGGCAGCTGGCAAATGAGAACCCTAGGTAGTTATTCCTCCTTCTAGTACTTAGGGACCTCTGAGCTCTGGAACAATAAAGCCCAACTAGCGATGGGGCCCCAGCAGGAATCTCCCCACGAGAAAGCCCCTACCTCCCTGCTCTCACTTGCTCTAGACATTAAACAAAGGGACTAGTGGCAACCTTCTACAACCCGATCCAGTTACTACCACAACTGTATGCTCCCAAGGGTGGGAAAGGGGAGGGGGAAAGAGAGGGGGGAGGGTGGGGATGGCGAGGAACACAACACAATAACCAACAGCGTTGAGGGCTCTAGTGCCCTGTGCAATAGGTGACACCAACCCTATATGGGGGTAGAGACTGGATGATCCTGTATATATCTATGTACCCTGTAAACAAATTGACTGTACTCTCGACTGTTGGTTTTGTATATTCATTATAAAAGCAATAAAAAAAAAATGATTAACCACTTAAGACCCGGACCAATACGCTGGTAAATGACCCAAGGTGTTTTTGCGTTTCGGCACTGCGTCGCTTTAACAGACAATTGCGCGGTCGTGCGACGTGGCTCCCAAACAAAATTTGCGTCCTTTTCTTCCCACAAATAGAGCTTTCTTTTGGTGGTATTTGATCACCTCTGCGATTTTTATTTTTTGCGCTATATACAAAAATAGAGCGACATTTTTGAAAAAAAAACACTATTTTTTACTTTTTGTTAAAAAAAAAATCAAATAAACTAAATTTTAGTCAAACATTTAGGCCAAAATTTATTTAGCCACATGTCTTTAGTAAAAAAAAATCGCAATAAAAAAAAATAGCTACCTAGCGGGAACAGCGGCACTAATACAGCGATCAGAAAAATGATCGCTTAGTGACGCTGGCAATAGGGAGTGAAAGGGTTAACTAGGGCGGTGATCAGGGGGTTAAAACTTTATTAGGGGGGGTGGGGGGGCTATCCTGACCCTAACACTAACTGTTTTTTACACTGACTGTCACACTGACACTAAATGCAGTGATTAAATCACTGCATTCAGTGACACTGTGACAGGGGGGTGGGGGGGGCGATCACAAGGGGTTAATATGCCTATGTGAGTGTGTGTCAGTGTTGTGTTGGTGCACACTTACTTGTGATGTCTTCTCTCATCAGCAGCGCTGGGAAACAGCGCTGCGATGAGAGAATACATCATTTCCTCCTTCCTGTGTAAACACAGGAGGAGGAAGTGACAGGCTGGGAGCGCGCTCCCATTGGCTGGGAGCGATCGCGGGGGGGGCGGATATCACGGACATCCGCCCGCAGATCCCGGATCGCTCCCAGAGGTAGGGGGACCCCCGCACGCCGCGGAGGGGGTCCCGATGGGACCCCCGAACCGCACTCAGGCGGGGACGTAAATTTACGCCCTTGTGCCTGTACGTGCCATTCTGTGGCCGTATATGTGCGTGCGGGGGTCCTTAAGTGGTTAAACATTAAAAAAAAAAAAGGGAAAAAAAAACGCCTATAAACGCGGTACCAGCGTTTTGCCGCGTTTAGCGGCGCTTTGCCGCGTTTTGCGTCTCAAACGCGAAAACTTTTGCGTCTGAACCCATTTGTTTGGTTCTGGAAAAACAAGGGTAAACTCAACTGCCTAAAAACGGCAATAAACGAGATTGTGTGCATGGACACATAGGATAACATTGAATGTGTTCAGGGGCAGTTGAAAAAATTGTCCAAATGCCTCTGAACTCGAGTTTACCAGCGTCTCGTGTGCATGAGGCCAGGCTGCATTCACACCTTAGCGCGGCGTTTTGTACCGCGACAAATTGCGGCGTTTTGTACCGCGATTTGCCGCGACAAAATACGTCGTTTTTAACCTTTTTTTTTTTTACAGTTCATTGTCAGCTATGCCGAACGCCAAAGCTGCCTAAAATAGGGTCCGGGACCTGTTTTGAGCTTCAGGCGTACGGCGTTTCGGCGTTCGGCATGGAGTTGTGAACCATCTCTATAGAGAACAATGTTAAATCACCCCTCCAGCGTATTTTAGGCTGCAATAGCGTCGCGCTTCAGACGTTAGAACGCCTAGGTGTGAATGTAGCCTTAGTGTACAAACACTCAAATATTGGAGTGAGAAAAAGAAAAGCGATGAGCGCAAACCCCAACACACTAACGTGAAGATGGTGTACAATAATAATATATACACTTCTATAGAAAGCAGTGAGTGTACCAATAAAGTGCGACAAACAATGTGAAAAACAACAACAATGCCTAATACAAGCCAGCTGGATGATGATCGTAATAACGGCAACCAAATGGTGCTATTAGCATCCAACTATTAAAATGGCCGCCGCTGTTTTTGGAGACAGGTATTTTCCAAAATGGCCCCTGATGCACTTCCGCCTTTAGTAATTAAAAGGAAACTTTACACACCCAATCAGAATCCTCTGATGATGTCATGTGACGTGACGCAACGTGTAAGAAGCACGTGACCAGAAGTGACGTGAAGTCAGCCTGTCCGTCCGGAGTTTTTTCATTATTATCTGCATTTGGCTGTTTTTATGCTTGTAAGCATTATTTTATTACATTAAATTCCTCTGTTTTAACAGCACTCTGTTTGTTTTTCTCCTCTAGCTAACCATCTCATCCCACTGCGAGCCTCCATTTTGTGTACACCATCTTCACGTTAGTGTGTTGGGGTTTGCGCTCAGCCTGAATCTTTTGTCAAACAAGGTTGCTGAAATAGAGTAGCAGAGAGTAGCTCCTATTACAAAACAGCTCTGAGAGTCTCTGCCTATGATGAGAGGGGGTGTGTGCCTTTCCTCCAATCAGCAATGTTAACTATCTTGGCTGTATGCCCAGACATCACACTCTGTGTTAACCAGTAAGAGAAAATCTCCTAACACGATCTCAACTTTCTAAACAGTATATAAATGTGAACACAGCAGATATACATATAAAACCTATGTAGGGAGATTTGGTTAATCTCTGTGTATCATCTGAGGCTGTTCGCTGAGTGTATAGGGGGTTTACATCCACTTTAAGTGGTTAAACTTTCCTCATTTACACACCAAAGTCTATTCCTTTGATCTAAAGGACAAATTGTTACAATGTTTGACTTAGTTTTACTGCTAAAGAATGTTGTGATACTTGGCAGACTGCCCGTTTTTTTTTTTCTTCCCTCCTTTTGACGGCTGATGGCTTTAGCAGAGCAGAGAGAATTCCCTGCATAGAAAGATCGGGAAATACTTTCTCAACATCGCAACGGGAAAAAAATTGCGATAACGATTAATCATGCAGCTCTAGAAGCAAGCAGCGCAAATCTAAAAATCCTGCAATCTAGTGGTGATGAACGCCCTGCTATTAACACATAAAACACAAAATAAAGCCAATTCAACCGTATAAACACTGTCATTACATACAATGATCTATTATACAACAAATTATACATTCTATATGCATACAATTAAATGCAAAATTTTATTTAATAAAATGCGAAAGGGAAAAAAATGGATCAACACAGTGAGCAAAAAATATTGTTCATTAGTAAATGTAGCGCTACCCCCGCAGGAGCCGCTGGTTAGATTTGGGATCTACTCTCACTAATTTATTTACCCCCTTCAAGCAGCTCGAACCCTCCCTTGGCACACCAGACAAATGTCATGGTATTGTGTACCCTACATATGAAATATGTTATGACAATATAGCAATGATGTTACCTTCTTCAGCTTGCGGCTCCAAATGAGTAAACACACCTCACACAGTCAATTTAGTAAAACCAGAGAGGTAACTTTACTTAGCATATAGTAAAAGGTAAAATGAGGTTAAACAACAGGTTAAGCATACACAAATAATCATATAAGAATGATTCCGCAAGGGCCCTTTGCGAGAGTCAGCAAATAAAGAAAGGAACTTAGCTAAACCGGTAATATTACCAAGCATAAGAGTTGCTATAGGCAGTCTATGCTCACAAGCTTCC
This sequence comes from Rana kukunoris, assembly GCA_029574335.1. Taxonomy (NCBI): domain Eukaryota; kingdom Metazoa; phylum Chordata; class Amphibia; order Anura; family Ranidae; genus Rana; species Rana kukunoris. Next base: position 100,078,019 of record CM056055.1, on the reverse strand, counting down.
CCTAGTGGGGAGGTTCTGTAAAATACAAGTGCAGAAAACCCTGGCCAGGCTTTACTCAAACAGCTTCAGAATGTTTCTGCAGGAGTCGTTGGTGTCATTAAGAGCCGTTGGTGCACTTAATTAAATTTGCAATCCAAAGAGGGAAGTTAAACTCAGTCAAAGGGGTATGATAAACACAAATACTGGTGAACCGATTGTACATTCAGTGTAAGTCAATCCTGCTTGCGTGACTTCAGATGCTAGGCCTCTTTGCTAAAAACAATGAACAGTATGTGGCTCCGTTTGATGGGGTACTATCAACTATTAAGCTGGGGTATTATTGAATTTTGGGCAAGGGTCCTCTCACCCGAACAGACTCAGTCCGCCTGAGGCCTTCACGAAAAACGCGCCAACCAGTCTCCGCAACACATGATCTCCGGAATCCGATCCTCCACTGCTACGATCGTCAGCTGGTGAGTCTTCTCCGGTATCTCGTAAACACGAGCTGGAGTCACTTGGTCCTGTCTCTCTCTGGACGGCTGGTCTCCAGATGAATCTCCTCTTAGGCTTCAGGCCTAGCTGCTTAGCTGTAGTGCTCTCCCCTGCTCCGCAGAGGGAAGAACGCAGGTCCCAAGAGAAAGAAGCCAGCTCCTCCCCGCCTTTAACCACTTCAATATCGGGCTTTTATACCACCTCCATACCGGGCCTATTCTGACACTTCTCTCCTACATGTAATAATCATCATTCTTTTGCTAGAAAATTACACAGTACCCCCAAACATTATATATGTTTTTTTAGCAGACACCCTAGGGAATAAAATGGCGGTCATTGCAACGTTTTATCTCGCACAGTATTTATGCAATCATTTTTCAAACGCCTTTTTTTTGTAAAAACAATTGTTTCATGAATTAAAAAAATAACAAAACAGTAAAGTTAGCCCAATTTTTTTGTATTATGTGAAAGATTATGTCACGCTTTAATTATGCGCACACTCATGGAATGGCGCCAAAGTTCGGTACTTAAAAATCTCCTTAGGCAATGCTTTATTTATTTTTTACAGGTTACCAGTTTAGAGTTACAGAGGAGATCTAGTGCTAGATTAGTTGCTGGCACTCGGCGATACCTCACATATATGGTTTAAACGGCGTTTACATATGTCGGCGGGACTTACGTGTGCGTTCGCTTCTGCACGCGAGCTATTGGGGACAGGGGCGTTTTAATATTTTTTTTATCTTTTATTTATTTTTTTTACTTATTTTTTATTTATTTTTACACTTTTTTTCAATTTTTTTTTTCCACTTTTATTCCTATTACAAGGAATGTAAACATCCCTTGTAATAGGAAATGTGTGTGACAGGTCCTCTTTAAGGAGAGATGCGTGGTCAATAAGACCTCACATCTCTCCTCCAGGCTGGAAACCATGAGATCGGTGAAAAAAAATTCACCGATCTCATGAATGGTGGCTTACAGCCGCAATCGCAGCTTTGTTTACTTACGGGTACCTGGACGTGACGTCATCACATCGCGCCCGGGTCCTCCGACGGTCATAGAGATGACTGGTGACCATCTGGTCACAGTCATCTCTATGCTTCCTGCCGACGCCGACGATTCCTTCTCTGGGCCCCCGAAGGCACGGGAGAGCCCGGAGAAGCACCGGATGGTGGCGGGAGGGGGGATGTCCCCTCCCGCGGCCTGTAAGAACGATCAAGCGGTGGAACCGCCGCTATGATCATTCTTACGTCATGCAGAATCGCCGGCTGAAGAAGAGGATATCTGGATGATGCCTCTGGCTACCACTTAGGATGGTAGATCCCATCTCAGGCCGTCAATTGTCTATGGCTGGGTATTTAAGTGGTTAAATAGCCTCTCCCATAAGGCTGTGCGGAGGTGTGGTGCTCCAGGAAGGCAAGGCATTGTGGGAAGTGTAGTCTATTTCTACTAATTGTCAATAGAGTCTGTCTCCTGGTACCTCCAGTCCCACAATGCATTGCTTTTAAAGGAAAACCAAACACATATGTACAATATGTTGGAGATACAACAAAACTTCAGCTTAGCCTATCGTATGGAATGCAGTTTAGAAAAAGGACACAAGATGTCGCTAATGCTCAATGATATGCTATGCTATGTATTCTCTATGATGTGTTGTATTTTCCTGCCCACATTGATCTACTTGTTGATTTTCTTTTTCCTGACTGTGAGCTGTGTGTGTCCTTCTTACCATGTGCAAAGAGACATCTTTGTCTGTGTGATGATGTTCCAATAAAGAAGCCAGTTCCTGTTACTACACAAAGTCTGATCTCAACTGACTCCGCTGCACCTATCAATCGTACTTGGCAACACAATATAGTAGACATGTGCACAACAAAATTTTTCGTATTTTTTTGTTCCGTTTTGTCTCGTTCCCTAGATTCGTAAAGATTCGTAATTTCGTAAGATTCAAGTTTTCCTATTCGGACCTGTTCGTATTTTGTAAGACGCAAGTTTTCCTATTCGGATCCGTTCGTATTTTCGTAACAGTTTTATTTTCGTTTATACTGAATGATTCGTAATTGTGTCTACTTTATGTTCGTTGATTCGAAATTCGTAATTTTGTTAGATAATAATTTTCGTTTAATGGATTCGTAATTTTGTACTTTCGTAAATACATAGCAACACGCGGCTAATCCATATTAAGATATGCTTTCTCTTAAGCCCTGTACACACGGTCGGACTTTTTGCCAACAAGGTGACTCAGCACAAAAGAGATAAGCTGATTGGCTAAGATATTTAGTAAGATACATCACTTACTAACTACACTGCCCATTCGAAAGAACGTTACAACTTACAAGTACACAAATTTACAAACAGACAAAGAAACAGATTTACAAAACACACAAATGAAAATACGAACATACGAATAAAAATACTAACAGACAAAGGATTTAAAATGCGGAATGAAAATCGTTCGTTATAGATGTAATTTTCGTTCTTTTGCTTTTTCGGTGTTTCGTATTTTAGTAAGATTGTCCATTCGTACTTTCGTATTTTCGTTTGTTCGTTATTTTGCTTATTCGTAATTCCGTAATTTTCGTATTTTGGGTCTTTCAGCTATTCGGATGTTTGAATTGATACGAATGTACAAATACTAACAAATTCGTACGAAAATCCATTCGTTACGAACGGGAACGCACATATCTACAATATAGCTGGAACTCCGGTGGGAATGCAAGTCTACATTACTATCAATGATCCATGATAGTATGACCCCGCTACATAAAGAAAGTGCATACATCCGAAATTCATATGTGTTCATAGTATTTAATGAGGTTAGTGTATGCAGGTTATGTACTGACACACACACTCACGTAGGTCAGGGTATGTGTGTCAGGTAGGTCACCCTGCCCCACGCCACTCCACCAACCTTTTTGGCACCTAGCAATATCCGGGCGCTAGCTCCCAATTGCAACAAGAAATTGTGACCTGGCGCCTGCACCCGCCGCTAATTGAGGCCGCGGCTTTGCGGCCTACAAGGCCTCAATTACCGGCGGCCGTGGGCCCGCCACGATCGTGCGGCGGGGGAAGTGGGGGCGCACGGAGGCACAGGATCCTGTGTCTCCCTGCTCCCCCACCCCTCCGCAGCGCGATCGCAGCGGGCCCGTGTAGTGTAGGTCAGTGTAGTCAGGTCACTGGTCAGTGTCTGAAGTCAGTGTAGTCAGGTCACAGGTCAGTGTAGTCAGGTCTCAGGTCAGTGTAGTCAGGTCACTGGTCAGTGTAGTCAGGTCAGTGTAGTCAGGACAGGTCAGCGTAGACAGGTCACTGGTCAGTGTAGTCAGGGCACTGGTCAGTGTAGACAGGTCAGTGTAGTCAGGTCAGTGGTCAGTGTAGTCAGGTCACTGGTCAGTGTAGTCAGGTCAGTGTAGTCAGGTCACTGGTCAGTGTAGTCAGTCCAGTTTAGTCAGGTTACTGGTCAGTGTAGTCAGGTCACTGGTCAGTGTAGTCAGGTCAGTGTAGTCAGGACAGGTCAGTGGTCAGTGTAGACTGGTCAGTGTAGTCAGGTCACTGGTCAGTGTAGTCAGGTCACTGGTCAGTGTAGTCAGATCACTGCAGTCAGGTCAGTGTGGTCAGTGTAGTCAGGTCACTGGTCAGTGTCTGAAGTCAGTGTTGACAGGTCACTGGTCAGTGAATACAGTTCACTGCTCAGTGTAGTCAGGTCACTGTAGTCAGGTCAGTGTGGTCAGTGTAGTCAAGTCAGTGTGGTCAGTGTAGTCAGGTCACTGGTCAGTGTAGTCAGGTCACTGGTCAGTGTCTGAAGTCAGTGTAGACAGGTCACTGGTCAGTGTACACAGGTCACTGTAGTCAGGTCACTGGTCACTGTAGTCAGGTCACTGGTCAGTGTAGTCAGGTCACTGTAGTCAGGTCAGTGTAGTCAGTTCACTGGTCAGTGTAGTCAGGTCACTGGTCAGTGTCTGAAGTCAATGTAGACAGGTCACTGGTCAGTGTAGACAGGTCACTGGTCAGTGTCTGAAGTCAGTGTAGACAGGTCACTGGTCAGTGTAGACAGGTCACTGGTCAGTGTAGACAGGTCACTGTGGTCAGGTCACTTGTCAGTGTAGTCAGGTCACTGGTCAGTGTCTGAAGTCAATGTAGACAGGTCACTGGTCAGTGTAGACAGGTCACTGGTCAGTGTCTGAAGTCAGTGTAGACAGGTCACTGGTCAGTGTAGACAGGTCACTGTGGTCAGGTCACTTGTCAATGTAGTCAGGTCACTGGTCAGTGTAATCAGGTCACAGGTTAGTGTATGCAGGTTATGTACTGACACACACACTCACGTAGGTCAGGGTATGTGTGTCAGGTAGGTCACCCTGCCCCACGCCACTCCACCGACCGCACCCCCCCCCCCGGTGCCGGCCTGGCTTTGGGCTGAAGCCCCTGGTCTTTTTGGCACCTAGCAATATCCGGGCGCCAGCTCCCAATTGCAACAAGAAATTGTGACCTGGCGCCTGCACCCGCCGCTAATTGAGGCTGCGGCTTTGCGGCCTACAAGGCCTCAATTACCGGCTGCCGCGGGCCCGCCACGATCGCGCGGCGGGGGAAGTGGGGGGCGCACGGAGGCACAGGATCCTGTGTCTCCCTGCGCCCCCACCTCCCCCGCCGCGTGATCGCAGCGGGCCCGTGTAGTGTAGGTCAGTGTAGTCAGGTCACTGGTCAGTGTCTGAAGTCAGTTTAGTCAGGTCAGTGTAGTCAGGTCACAGGTCAGTGTAGTCAGGTCACTGGTCAGTGTAGTCAGGTCACTGGTCAGTGTAGTCAGGTCACAGGTCAGTGTAGTCAGGTCACAGGTCAGTGCAGTCAGGTCACTGGTCAGTGTAGTCAGGTCAGTGTTTTTAAAGTGCTATCTAAAAGCGTGGAAAGCGTCATTAAAAATTTTTGTTGAAGTTTGAAATAAATTATTTATAGGAAAAATAAATCAGTACTGAGCAGGATTGTCAGAAACATACTGGACCCCACAAGAGGTTAAAATGTTTCCAGATCAATGGTCAGCATGCAATTCAACAAAAACAAAAAAACTGTTTTTCCTACTCAGTTTTCAGAACTCAAGCAGCAGGACCACATATTTACATAGAAATATCTGTTCCCCCCTAGGAATCCAGGGTGACGCAACCACATAACAGTGCTCGCAACTGGGGCGGGAGGGAGGGCGCTTTCTTCTTGCTTCTCTGTCTACCGGAAAAGAGGGCAAGCCCCTTTCCAGCTGCCTTTATATAGCCTCTCCCGGTTTTCCTGAATATTCCCAAGCTTCTAATTTGTTCCTGCTGTATGCCTTATCACCGTCCTTAAATGGACAGTGCCCCTTAAAATACCTATTTACATTAATATTATTACTGCTGTATTTGCAATAACTTGGTATGGGGTGCCCACAATCTCAGGAAAGTGGGCCCATATTTTGCCCCCTGTTTACATAAGATTTCAGGCCACACCTACCCCATCAAAAAAAAACTTCCCCAGATACAAGCAAATTAAATTAAACACCAACCTGTAGTTTTGGCGAAAGATTGGCTTTTATTGGTTTAACCCTTTCAATGCCAGGTCCGTAAGCCGTACGGACCTCATTTCTCCCTCTCCTATAAGCTTATGGACCATAAGCTTATATCAGAATTGTTCAGCAGACTCTTGCTGGTTCGAATCCAAACCACGACACTAACTGCCTGGAGTTTACGTGTTCTTCCTGTGCCTGCATGGGTTTCCTCCGGGTACTCCAGTTTCCTCCTACGCTCCAAAGACATGCTGATAGGTTATTTTGGCTTCTGTCTAAATTGGCCCTAGTATATGAATGTGAGTTAGGGACTTTAGCACCTTGAGGGTAGGGACCTATGTGAATGGAGAATGTATATGTAAAGCGATGTGTAAATTTTCGGAGCTATGTAAGTACTGTAAGGGAGTTAGCTCGGTAGTGGGGGTGTGTGACCCCCTAGATGGGTTCACTACACACTGAACTATACAGAGAGGCAGCCGAAGACGGTTGAAAACAAAGAGTTTGGTTTATTCTTCCATATTGCTGGAAACAACGGCAAGCATCCAAACAGCATAAACAAAACATAAAATAAACCCTGGCCACTTGGCGCGTCTACCTTCACCACACAGGAACCTATCTATGGAGTCTGGCACAGCCTACTGCTGGGCAGACACTGCTGGTCATACAGCAGAGAAACAATAGTCTTTTTGATTTTTATCACACAGAAAAATCAACAACCACCTCACCTCTTCAGAAGTCTTTTTCACTGCTCTCCTTAACTCAAAAAGCCTCAGGATGCAGCAATCAGTAGTCATCCTCTGGATGACTTATAGAGGCCTTAATTGCCTCATTCTGAACAGCTGAAGTTTTCCAACGCCCTAAACCTTTCTGGCTAATTCTGCAGCCGACACCTGGTAGTAATTGGTGTATTGTCTAAACAAGGCTGAAATGTATCTCCCGTCTGTGACAACACCCACAGATTTACCTGACTTCCTGTCACAGTACCTTTAACCACTTGCTTACTGGGCACTTAAACATCCTTCCTGCCCAGAGCAATTTTCAGCTTTCAGCACTCTCACACTTTGAATGATAATTACTCAGTCATGCAACACTATACCTAAATGATTTTTTTGTCCTTTTCTTCCCACAAATAGAGCTTTCTTTTGGTGGTATTTGATCATCTCTGGGTTTTTTATTTTTTGCGCTATTAATAAAAAAAGACCGAAAATTTTGAAAAAAAAGATTTTTTCTTAGTTTCTGTGATAAAATTTTGCAAATTATTAATTTTTCTTCATAAATTTTGGCCACAATTTATACTGCTACATGTCTTTGATAAAAATAACCCCAAATTTTTCGAAATTATTTGGTCTGTGTGAAGATTTTAGAGTCTACAAACTATTGTGCAAATCATAAAAAATTATCACATCTGATTACACCTGATGTACTGAAGGCCTTTCTCATTTCTTGAGACCCCAACAAGCCAGGGAAGTACAAATTCCCCCCAAATAACCCCATTTTGGAAAGTAAACATTCCAAGGTATTTATTAAGAGGCATGGTGAGGTATTTGAAGTTGTAATTTTTTCCCACAATACTTTGCAAAATTAAGATTTTTATTTTTTATTTAAAAATGTTCTCAAAATTGTCATTGTAATAGCTTATTTCTCTCACATGGCATGTGCATACCCCAAAATACATTCTGCTACTCCTCCTGAGTAAAACGATACCCCATGTGTGAGACTTTTTCACTGCCTGGCCACATACGGAGGCCCAACATGCAGGAAGCGCCATCCGGGGTTTTAGGAGCATAAATTGCACATCTAACTAGTTGACTACCTATTACACTTTTGAAGGCCCTGGAACACCAGGATAATGAAATTACCCACAAAATGACCCCATTTTGGAAAGCTAACACCCCAAAGTATAATCTATGAGGCATAATGAGTCTTTTGATCGGTTCATTGTTTTCCAGAAGTTTTTGGAGTGCGCATACATTGTCCGGTCTTTTGATACGGTTCATTGTTTTCCAGAAGTTTTTAGGAACACGTGGAAGGCCCTGGAAAGGATAATGAAATTACCCACAAAATGACCCCATTTTGGAAAGCTAACACCCCAAAGTATAATCTATGAGGCATAATGAGTCTTTTGAACGGTTCATTGTTTTCCAGAAGTTTTTGGAACACGTGGAAAAAAAATGAAAACGCATTTTTTTTACACAAAGTTGTCCGTTTCTAAGATATTTCCAACACATAGCATTTAGATAGCAAAAATGACACCCCAAAATACATTCTGCTACTCCTCCTGAGTAAAACGATACCCCATGTGTGAGACTTTTTCACTGCCTGGCCACATACGGAGGCCAACATGCAGGAAGCGCCATCCGGGGTTTTAGGAGCATAAATTGCACATCTAACTAGTTGACTACCTATTACACTTTTGAAGGCCCTGGAACACCAGGATAATGAAATTACCCACAAAATGACCCCATTTTGGAAAGCTAACACCCCAACGTATAATCTATGAGGCATAATGAGTCTTTTGAACGGTTCATTGTTTTCCAGAAGTTTTTGGAACACGTGGAAAAAAAATGAAAACGCATTTTTTTTACACAAAGTTGTGCGTTTCTAAGATATTTCCAACACATAGCATTTAGATAGCAAAAATGACACCCCAAAATACATTCTGCTACTCCTCCTGACTAAAACGATACCCCATGTGTGAGACTTCTACACAGCCTGACCACATACAGAGATCAAACATGCAAGGAACACGGTCCGGTGTTCCAGAGACACATAGCATGCACATACCAAGAGTTACACCCCAAAATACATTATGCTGAGCAAAGCGTAAACAAAAGATTACCTGTGGTAATAGTAGCGCAGTTCTACACAGCAGGATAGCACTGGTCCAGGCAGCAGGCAGGGACTTGGTCAGCAACGGCATACACAATTGTCCAGGCAGGGATACTGTCCCGTCAGGGTTAGTGCAGGTGGTCAGTTCATGCACCAGGCAGAGGCATGATGGCATAGGTCCTACAGGCAGAAGTAGGGCCTCGTTCAGGACAGAATGGGGACAGGGGTGGAGGCTTCTCCCACCCAAATCTCTTTGAAGCCTCCGGGCAACCAGACCCTAATCTAGAATGAGAAAACAAAAACAATTGTTTTCTTCATCCAGAAAAACAAATTCTGGAGCCCCTCACATATGTGAGACCCCTGTGCTATGAATCCCACTAGTCCACTGGCAGGGTAAAATATCAGTCCAAGAGGCAGGCAAAAAGAATGGTCAAACAGTCCAGGGTCAGTTCCAGATCAGGCAGAGGTATAAACAGAATCGGTAGGCATAATCGTGGTCAAATAACAGTCCAGGGTCAGTTCCAGATCAGGCAGAGGTATAAACAGAATCGGTAGGCATAAGCGTGGTCAAATAACATTCCAGGGTCAGTTCCAGATCAGGCAGAGGTATAAACAGAATCGGTAGGCAGAATCGCGGTCAAATAACAAGCCGGGGTCATAAGCAGAGGAATAAGGGGTGTGAAGGTAAATGGCAGGAAGTGACTAATAATTTAGTGTGGTATGGTAACGGGCGAAACAACCAACTACGCAGAGGGCTGGTTGGGAAGGGCATTTAGGACAATAATAAATGGTGTCTCTTCTCACTCCTGCTTTGGAGCACACCTTGCATCTTTTTTGGCATTTATGGCCTGTTGGTCTGGGAGGGAGTTTATCTGGAAAGTAGCGCTCGTTGAGTCGGCTAACCACATCGGATCGAATGTATGCTGGTGGGTTGCTGGGGTATAAAAGGGCAGTGGTGATTTCCTCCAGGTAGAAAAGGTGGGGTTTGGGTCTTGGAGTGAATTTACGATATATCACATATGTGTTGTACGCGGCCAAATTGAACAAATAAATTGAAACTTTTTTATACCACTGGTATGATCTTCTAGTGGAAAGGTAGGGTTCCAGCATCTGGTCGTTCAAATCGACACCCCCCATGAACTTATTGTAGTCATGAATGCATTTAGGTTTCTGGATTAGCCCATTCCTCGTTCTGGTCTCAACGAATGTGTTGCTGTGGATGGTAGAAAGCACGTACACATCCCTTTTGTCCCTCCATTTCACAGCCAGAACTTCCTCTGTACGTAAACTCGCCGTCTCCCCTTTTTCTAATTTTTTGATGACAAGAATTTGAGGAAAGCCCTTCCGGTTCGATCGCACGGTGCCGCATGCTGGGGTATTTTTTTGGAAAAGGTTTCGGAACAGGGGCAAACTTGTGTAGAAATTGTCCACATACAAGTGGTATCCTTTCTCCAGGAGTGGGTTCAGGAGTTGCCAAACAATTTTCCCGCTGGTTCCTACGTAGTCTGGACAATTAGGGGGGTGTAGCTGGCTGTCCTTTCCTTCGTATACGTTGAAGGCATACGTATAACCTGTGGCTCGGTCACATAATTTATAGAGCTTCACCCCATAGCGGGCCCTTTTACTGGGAATGAATTGTTTTATGCCCAGCCTGCCAGAAAATTTTACTAAGGATTCGTCTACACATATTTGTTGGTCCGGGGTAAACAACTGGGGGAAAATTTCGGAAAAATAATTAAGTAGTGGCCGAATTTTATAAAGTTTATCAAAACTTGGGTCATTTCGGGGAGGGCACTGGGTATTGTCGTTGTAGTGTAGGAATCTCATTATCAATTGATATCTGGACCTGGGCATTTTTGAGGAAAAGATGGGCATGTGGTAGATGGGGCGGTTTGACCAATAGGCACGTAGCTGGTTTTTGTGGTTTAGTCCCATACAGAATATGAGGCCCAAAAAATTTTTAAACTCTTCCACTGTTAGGGCTCTCCACTCGAAGGGACGGGCATAATGGGATGTGGGGTTACTGGAAATAAATTGTTGTGCATAAAGATTGCACTGGGTAACAATTGAGGCAAGCATGTTGTCGGTGAAAATTAAATTAAAAAAGTTAATCGGGGCAAAATTTTCTGTGTCCACCTGGACTCCTGGCTGGGCAGTGAAAGGGGGAATGTTGGCTTCTCCTGAATTAGAAGGAAGCCACAGGGGGTTCTGAAGGGAATAGGGAAGGCTGGCATGGGACCTAACCCTTTGGGACTGAGGTGACACCCCACTGGTACGTGACCTTTTCTTGCTGAGGTATTGCGGTACTGGTGGATGGCACAGAGGTGCTGGTGGATGGCACTGCCTCCTTAGCAATACGCCTTCTTCTGGCGGGTGGACCCTCCTCCTCTTCTTCCTCTTCTTCTTCCTCCTCCTCCTCCTCCTCGGATGTCTCTTCTCCACTGCTGACTATCGGCTCATAGGTGACGTCAGATTCGTTGTCGGAATTTTCAGGGGAATCCGAATCGCAGAGCTCCCCGTTGCTCTCGTCAGCCGCCATAATTTCATATGCCTCCTCAAGTGAAAAGGATCTCTTAGCCATTGTTGGCACTGATGACACTGACAGGTGGCACTGACGGCAAATGGCACGGACTGATGGCAGATGGCACTGATGGCAGGTAGCACTAATGGCAGGTAGCACTAATGGCAGCTGGCACGGGCAGATGGCACGGATGGCAGATGGCACCGATGGCACGGGCAGATAGCACTGATGACAGATAGCACTGATGACAGATGGCACTGATGACAGATGGCACTGATGGCAGATGGCACGGGCAGGTGGCACGGGCAGGTGGCACGGGCAGATAGCACTGATGGCAGGTGGCACAGGCAGGTGGCAATGATGGTAGATTGCACTGGCAGGTGGCACTGATGGGAGATTGCACTGGCAGGTGACACTGATGGCAGATTACACTAATTGCAGGTAGCACTAATGGCAGCTGGCACGGGCAGATGGCACGGATGGCACGGATGGCAGATGGCACCGATGGCACGGGCAGATGGCACGGGCAGATAGCACTGATGACAGCTGGCACTGATGGCAGATGGCACGGGCAGGTGGCACAAGAAGGTGGCACGGGCAGATAGCACTGATGGCAGGTGGCACAGGCAGATGGCACAGGCAGGTGGCACTGGCAGGTGGCACTGATGGTAGATTGCACTGGCAGGTGGCACTGATGGTAGATTGCACTGGCAGGTGACACTGATGGCAGATTGCACTGATGGCAGATGGCACTTACGGCAGATGGCAGGGGCAGGTGGCACTGATGGCAGGGGCAGGTGGCACTGATGGCAGGGGCAGATGGCACTGATGGCAGGGGCAGATGGCACTGATGGCAGGGGCAGATGGCACTGGGGGCAGGTGGCACTGATGGCAGGGACAGGTGGCACAGGCTGTTTGCACTGGCAGGTGGCACAGGCTGTTTGCACTGGCAGGTGGCACTGGCAGAGACACTGGCGCTGTTTTCAAACTTTTACTTTTTTTTTTTTCAACTCACTTAACGCTGTCACTCTCTTTCTCTCCTCACACGCTGTGTGTGAGGAGAGAAAGCCGGCGATGAGAGATGATCTCATTTGTTTACAATTGAGATCATCTCTCATTGGACAGCGGGATCGAGTGCTGAATGGCCTCTGCGATTGGCCATTCAGCACGATCTGTGATTGGCTGTGTCCAAGGGACACGGCCAACACAGTTTTTTTGCTCGCGGGGACGCGCAGGGAGCGGGGAAAGGCAGTCACGTCCAAAGACGTCAACCCGGCGCCTCAGGTTTGCGCTGTTCACGTCTTTGGACGTGACGCGGAAACGAAGTGGTTAAATAAAAATAATAATAATATCATATCTTGGCAATAGTATTCTCTTCAGAATGACTGGAAACATTTTTTTTTCTTTTCATCTTGAGCTCATACATGTCCGTAAGGTAATTTTAAGTTCCCCTATTCATTTACAAAACAGAAAATCCTGCTCATACTTTCCCTTTCTCCTCTGATGCTTCATTTCTGACATTTTTGGCAGACTTTGCATCAGCGCTTACTCATCTGTATTTATACACTCTCTGTAGACATTAATAGACTTACTCAGCTTTCAGTCCGCATCATGTTTAGAGGGTTTCCCTAGACCACATATGAATAAACTACTACTGGCATGTCTTTTTCTTCTAAGCTGTTATCTTGGTCATGGAAATGATTCATTGTAAAATGACCTCACTAGGAAAGAGGTCTAACATAGAAGCCAAACGTGTCTTTATACACTTGCATGCCACTGTGCACATCATCCATCACTTGTTGTGATTGTGCTCCTGCTAACAGATATGGTCGCAATAAAGGACTTAAAGAGAAACTGCAGTCTGCTCACTTAATTTGTAATAAAAACATATTTGCCATTCTGAGGCTTCCCTCCAACCACTTTTTTATGTACTGTTATTCTGTACTTGTCAAATATGCTGCAAATATCTCCCTCCACTGAGTCTGGCTGCAACCATTTTAACTATGGGCAGCTGAAGCTGCTGCCTGTTCACTTCCTGGATTTACACAGAGGCACACCTCCAGCTATTTACCTGACAAGAAACATGAAGTGGGCTGTATAAGGTATTTATCCAAAGTTAAAACAACAAGGGCAGAAGATTTAATAGATGGAAGGATGAATACAAACCTGCATTATAAGGTATAAGGTATTTATCCAAAGTTAAAACAACAAGGGCAGAAGATTTAATAGATGGAAGGATGAATACAAACCTGCATTATTAAATCCTTAATAGGACATAGGGTTGCCAACCCGTCCATGATTCACCCAGGACAGTACGGGTCTTGAATCTTGTGCCCGGGTTTTGTACTGCTTGACACCCGGGCACATTACTCAGCGCAGACTAGGGCTAGACCATCTGGGCAGGGGGAACATTAGAACACCTGCCACTGTGGAGACAGAAGAAAAGGCATGTCTTCTATGTACACAGAGCCTGTGGTGTGTGTTGAAAAATCCGAAGGTCCTTTCTGTCTCCCCCCTCCAGTCTCCTGCAGGCAGAGTCTCTCTGATCTCTGACTGAACCCCCCCAATCACCAGTGCGGTGCAGTGAGAGAGTCGGGGGGCGGAGCTCACTGTAACTTCTGTCGGGCTGGCTGCTGTTCACACTGCACGCAGGGAGAGGTGAGCTGAGGGTTTTTTTGTGACAAGTCTCCATGACTGGAAAGCTGAAAACTTTCAGGAAGATTTGTTTTTACTGATGCAGTGAAGGGTTAGGAATGATGACATTAGAATCGGAGGAGATAACGAGTGTGTGTGGGGGAGGGGGGAGTCTGCAGCCCGATCTCCCAAACCTGAACACTTGTCTGTACAAACATCCCCAAATCCTCAGTGCAGATAATGTCACATCATTTATGACCATTCATGTGTGTGGTGTGATTGTACAGAGTGACCCCGAGCTTGTATAACACAGGGATATATGAATGGTCATCAATTACCTTCTCATCATCCAGGTATACAGAGTGCTGGGCGATTACAGTATATATATATATATACGTCTTATACCAGATTGTTTTCATTGAGCAGTATTGTATATAGCAGTGGATGAGGTTTTTTTTCATTAAAGACATCGCTATCTGACCCCTTCTCAGCCCCCCACCTTACATCACCCGCAGACCACTTCATACAGATGACAATCAGAGCTGCTTCCTACCCCCCATCTGAGAGACATCATTCCATGGTCACTTACTTTCCCTTCTATACCCAACATCGCTCCCTGGTAACCCCATAGACACTGCAAGAAATCCCTCCCCATACTGCCCCCTCCATACCCACCACACTCCTCTCCTGTAAGTACTGCCCCCATCATACCCTCTATATTCTTCTCCTGTACTAACTGCACCCATAATACCCTCCACACTCCTCTCCTGTACATACTGCCCCCACCATACCCACCACAGTCCTCTCCTGTAAGTACTGCCCCCATCATCCCCTCCACACTCCTCTCCTGTAAGTACTGCCCCCATCATCCCCTCCACACTCCTCTCCTGTAAGTACTGCCCCCATCATCCCCTCCACACTCCTCTCCTGTAGGCCCCCATACTCCACACTCCTCTCCTGTAGGTACCCCCATCATCACCTCCACACTCCTCTCCTGTAAATACTGCCCCCATCATCCCCTCCACACTCCTCTCCTGTAATTACTGCCCCTATCATACCCTCCACACTCCTCTCCTGTAAGTACTGCCCCCATCATCCTCTCCACACTCCTCTCCTGTAAGTACTGCCCCCATAATCCCCTCCTCACACCTCTCCTGTAAGTACTGCCCCCCATAATCCCCTCCTCACACCTCTCCTGTAAGTACTGCCCCCATCATCCCCTCCACACTCCTTTCCTGTAAGTACTGCCCCCATCATCCCCACCACACTCCTTTCCTGTAAGTACTGCCCCCACTGTCCCCTCCACACTCCTCTCCTGTACATACTGCCCCCATAATACCCTACACACACCTCTCCTGTAAGTACTGCCCTCATCATCCCCTCCGCACACCTCTCCTGTAAGTACTGCCCCCATCATCCCCTCCACACTCCTCTCCTGTAAGTACTGCCCCCTGTCATCCCCTCCATACTCCTCTCCTGTACATAGTGCCCTCTGTCATACCCTCCACACTCCTCTCCTGTAAGTACTGCCCCCATCATCCCCTACGCACACCTCTCCTGTAAGTACTGCCCCCATAATACCCTCCACACTCCTCTCCTGCAGATTCAGATATAAAGGTAAACTCTGTGAATTCAGATGTAGAAGGGGAACCATATTGACTCTGATGTAAAGATGAACTCCTGTACATTGAATGTACTACAAAAAAAATAAAAAAAATTGGCGTGCGCTGCTGAAGTGTTCGGGTTTTGCTTGATGAAAAGGTGGCAACCCTAATAGGACACCATACACAAGAGAATTTATTTATTTACTGTACGTAATTTCATTCACTGCACAGAGGGGAAGCCAATCCATCCTCAATACATACACACACCCCTCCCCCCCCCCCACATCAGAGGCTCTAATCACTGCATATACACTCTGATGCCGCGTACACAAAACGATAGTGTGTAGGCTCCAGAGTGTAGGCTCGATGAGAAAAAAGGGCATTAAAAACATAGAACCTGCTCTATTTTTTCTCATAGTTTTTCACGTCGTCATTTTTCTCGTCGTGAAAAACAGTCGTGTGTAAGCTTTAACGATGGGGAAAAAAACGTGCATGCTCAGAAGCAAGTTATGAGAAGGAAAATTTGCATAATCAGTCCAAAGGGTGGGGCCATTCAAATGGAACTTCCCCTTTATAGTGCCGTTGTACGTGTTGTACGTCACCGCACTCAAGCATTTTTTTTTTCACAATCTTGTGTATGCATGGCAGGCTTGACTTAAGTCCCAGCCTGTCCCTTGATCACTGTCCCAAGTGTAATGCAATTAAACAGTGCAGCCAGCCCCCTGTCACCTATCCTAGTGTCACCAGTGCTCATAATAACACCGCCATACCTCATACCAGCATCCTGATTACCACCATTCCCAATTTCAGCTCCCTGATCCCGGCCATACCCCCTACCAGTATCCTGATCATCTCCGTATGCTATACCAGTGCCCTGATCACTGCCATACCCCATACCAGTGCACTGATTACTGACATAACCCATACCAGTGTCATGATCACTGCCATAACTTATACGAGCATCCTAATCACTGCCACACCTCATAACAGTGTCCTAGTAACCAGTAGTTCCCGCCCCCATCCAGCCCTGTGATATTGATCTATGCTCTGCTCGCTGTATACATGTGTAAGGTGTAAGTTCTACCTACACAGTGTGTGTGTGTGTGGAGGGGGGCAGAGGACACTATGGGGGGGCACAAAGGACAACAGGGGAGGCAGAGGACACTATGGGGGGGGGGGGGTCAGAGGACACTATGGTGGGTAGAGAGGACACTGCAGTGGTGGGGGGTGCAGGGGACAGAGGACACTGCTTTAGGGCCACAGGGACCCCACCACTCCTGGGGACAGGGACCCCATCTCCCCTGGGGACAGGGACTCCTCACCAGGGAACAGGAACCTCATCACCTCTGGGGACAAGAACCCCTTCTTGCCTGGGAACAGGGACCCCATCTCCAGACTATGCTGGAAAGGCTAGTGCCAGTCACCCTTGGGTGCCAGGATGGGGGAGGGTGCAGTAAAATCTGAATCCTTAGCCACATGCTCCCTCAGGGGGAACTGGCTTTGTATTAGTAAATCACCTTAAAGTGAGCTAAATCTGTACTGTTATTATTACTATGTTAGGATTATTATTATCTTCATTTATTAGCAGGTGAATACAGTCCTCCATGCATTCACATACATTGAATCCGGCCCTTAAAGCAGAGTTCCACCCATTTAAAAGTCAGTAGCTACAAAAAGTGTAGCTGCTGACTTTTAATAATCAGACACTCACCGGTCCCACGGTCCATCCGGGTGAGCTGTGCTGTGATTGGCTGGGAAATCTTTTGGGACCTGTGACGTGTCCCAGAAGGTTTTAGGAAGGGAGTAAATTTCCTTTCGGCACCATGGGGAGGAAGTGGGAGCTGGGTGCCTCCTCAAAAAATTTACATGCAAAATGTGGCATGTCGAGGGTCACCAACACATAAAGCGGACATCCATTTTTGGGTGGAACTCCGCTTTAAGTTGAAAAAGGTTGCTGACCCCTGACATAGATAATACACACACTTCTGGATGATGAAGTCCTGAGTGTGACGCCATGCACTGCAAAGCAGTTATCAACTACATTTCCATTATGGTAGCTGTAACTTAGTTTCACAATTTGATCTTATTAAATTGTTATGAAATTATATGCATTTGAAATAAATTAATACATTTTAATTTGCATTGTAACGGGTATTCATTTTTGCAAATGCAATATGGATGATCAATGTAACTCTACAGTATATAACATTACATGTAAGAAAGCTACATCTTATGGCACCTCAGATTACTGAAATGGGGGAATTTAAAAAAGAGAAATTAAAATGAATCTTTAGATTAACAATAGAGGAGTGCTATCCCCTACCTGATGTCTTCTGCATCTCAATCGTCCCTGTGCAATGCAAAGCTTGCAAAGAACCCTACTTGTGTCAGTGTTATTAAACAGTCCCATGCCCTATAACTTTTATAGACCATGAAATTCCAGGACACATCACCCTCTATATGTTACATAAGGAATGTAAGTATGGTTTCATTTATTCAGAAATAAAAGGAATGTTAACATTCTTGCTTTTTTTTTTTTTTTAAGCCGAATGATAACCCAAAGGCATCTCCTATATTTTTAATTTTTTTAAATTAATTTGTGGTCCTTAATTTTCCAGCTGTGGCCCTCTCTTTCCTCTCAGCACAGTGACTTCCAGTTGCTAAAAACATGTGTTTCTAGTGCAAAAGCTCAAACTCTAGACCAAATGTTGAAGTGTTCGAATTCCCCAGTTTATTCTACAATCATTTTTACCCCCTTGTTTACCAAAATGATTATCACATATTTTTAAGCACATATGAGGTAATTTGGTTGGTTTAAACAATACAAAATTAATTAATTATTTTTTTAGTAGTAGAATATGCAGTTTTTTGGTTGTTAATGATTAAAGAATTTTTCCTAATAAACAGCATCACAGGATAAGGTGGATTTTGTACCTGGCTCAACAGGTACTTGTAAGTCTTTGTAAGGGAAGAAAAAGCTGTAATTGTAGATGCGCCATTGTTTTACTTTAATCATTCCCACACCAAGGACCTACCTTACAGTATGTTAACTTATGGTAGGGGATATTACTAAATTGTTATTTTTTTATCTACAGCTGATATATGCTTGGAATTGAGCAATTAGTATACTTTACACACTATAGCAATACTGTGTAATTTCCCTATTATCCCTGAAGGAGGGTGGTGACAGTAGGAGCCTACATCCATCGTCTTTTTTTGGTTCTCTTTGTATTTGATGTTTTGTGGGGGGCTTCCTCACCAGAAAACTTTACTTTCAAATAAGTGATCTAGGACCTAGTAGGGTAATTGTTGGTGCTGTTTGAGAGTTTGCACTGTACCCTAAGAACCATACCTAAGTCTACATAATTTGACCTACCTTGTTCTTGTTACCTTGCAGCATACGTGTGCAGCTGGCCGTTACTAACAGTTAAACCTTCTCCAGTGACAACAAGGGTGCCATAAATCTCATCCAGGAAAAAAACAAACTTAAAAACAATAAAAACAATTTAGCCCTCCATTCACATTTGAGACATTTGAGTGTTTTTGCACATGCTTAACCACTTACTGGGCACTTTTACCCCCTTCCTGCCCAGGGCAATTATAAGATTTCAGTGCTGTCGCACTTTGAATGAAAACTAATAGAGCTATCTTTTGATGGTATTTAATCACAACTGTGTTTTTTATTTTTTGCTAAGGGGGGGAAAAAACTGAAAAAAAAATACATAGTTTGTTATAAAATGTTGCAAACAGGGCACTGATGAGGCATAACTGGTTGGCACTGATTAGGCTGCACTGATAGGTGGCACTGATGGGCACTCATAGGTGGAACTGGTGGCCACTAATGGGTGCTGGTAGGCGGCACTGATAGGCAGCACTGATAGGTGACACTGATAATGAGGCACTGATGGGCACAGGTGGCACTGGTGGGTGCTAAAAGGTGGCACTGGCTGGAACTGATTAGCAGCACTGGCAGGCAGGCAGATGTCCCTGTAACAGAAGCCAATTAACGTCTTTCTTCAATTATCCTCACCAGCCAAAAAACAGCTTCTGTTTACTTTCGTGATCAGCTGTCATTGGCTGACAGCTGATCACATGTTAAAGGGCTGCTGTGATTAGCCCTTTATGATCACAGAGCATGCACGCCGCAGCGCAATCACAGTAGGACATCTATTGAAGACTTCTTGGCACTGGAAGCCTGTGCTGTAGCCACCTTTCAGCTAAAGCGCAGGTGGAAAGTGGTTAAAGCCTTGCATACACTACTAGGTTTTTTCTTTCAACCCAGCAAAACAAACTGACAAATTTGAGCCGCTGTACTAACGATCCAATGTTAGTACATCATGCTCCCGTGGCTAAGAGCGCTGAATGGGAGCCGGTCAACAGACCTTTTTTGGTCATGATCCTTCGACAGGCTGTAGCACACATGGGCCGAATGTCGGCCGGTTTCTATTGAACTGGCTGATGCCACCTGACATTCGGCCCGTGTGTACTAGGCTTAAGGACCTACACATGACAACACTTATCATTAGTAATACCATTCTTTTCTGTGCCAAGTGTTTTTCCACCCCATAGACTTTAATGGAAGGGTCTGTAAACACAAATATGTTTTCATGACTAAACAACTGTTCTTCTTTGTTCCTATACTCTTTTCCCAGAACAAGGTGCACACATGCACAAATACTTGCAAAACACTTATTAAACACATGTTTGTGCATGCCAAATCACTCAAAAATGCCCAAAAAATACCATATAATCTCTTACATAAGCGTTTACTAGGTGTGAATGGAGACTAAGAAGGAATTATTGTCATACCAGTTAGACGGAACTACATAGAAAAGGTCCCTTGAAAAGCCACATACTGACTGCTCACATACATCATAAGAAGGACTAAGGATGAAGAAATTGTTGAATTTATTGTGTGTGTGTGTGTGTGTGTTGGGGGGAGAGTGTGCTACAATGCCATGCTCTGTCTCACCAAGCATGCTATTTACTCCTTTGCCAAACAGAAAGAAAATTGATGGAATTGGGCACCTGCTTAAAGTAGAACTATGGGCAATACTTTTTTTTCCCATTTTGAATAGAGTAAGGGAGGGTTCTAATCCCCTGTTGGTTTAGACCAGTGGTTCTCAACCTGGGGGCCGGGACCCCCTTGGGGGTCAAATGATGATTTGCCAGGCGGTCACCAAATCCTGGGCTGTTCCTAAAGCCCGTACAGCTCTCCCAGCCTTGTTGCTGCCACCCAGCTGGGCTGTTCCTGGAGCCTGCAGCCTCCCACTCACCCTCTTCGCAGCTACTCATTCAGTTCACGGCATTTCTGGGGGGGGGGGGGTCAGAGACTAGAGGTCAGCTGAATAGTGAGGAATGCAAAGTGGGAGGGGCTGGAGGAGACCCTATCTCCTGATTTCGCCATTGGTGTCACTGCTACGAGACACCACAGTCGGAGTAACACTACCTGTGATTATAGTTGCCATTAAAAAGTCCCTGCTACAGTTCTCAGATCAACAGATGACCTTGATCAAGAGCACCTAAGTTGGCCGATCAGAACTCCCCCAGCACTGCCACTCATCTGAACTCCTACCACCAGCACTGTCACTCATCCCAAACCCCACCCACCAGCACTGCCACTCAGCCCATTCCCCACTAAGGAGTAAGAGAAGGAATAAAAAGATAATACATGCAAGGGAGAGGAAAAGAGGGGGGGGACAAAGAAAAAGGGAGAGAAAGAATAGGAGAAATAACAAGAAAGACGGGTAGAGTGTTTAATACTGTACGAGTGGAAGGGACTCAGGGAGCGGTAAATATCCGTGAGTTAGGGGAGCAAATTACTTGTCTTGCCTTGGGTGCTGACAACCCACGCTACGGAAATAATTTTACTGTTAGGGGTCCCCACAACTTGGGAAATTTTATCAAGGGGTCACGGCATTAGAAAGTTTGAGAACCACTGGTTTAGACGAAGCACGCCAGCCATATGAAACATGTCACCTTTTGCCCCTGCTATTGCCTATGTCACTGCTTTTTGTCTCATGATCTCCTCAATAAACCTTTCTATTTTTGCATCTAATATGGGAGTGCTGCCATCATATTTTAGTGTATTCATTCGTCTGCAGCAGTGACAGGGGTGCACCCCATCTGATGTGTGTTCACTCATCAGCAGTTCAGCTATCCACACCTGGAGCAGTTACTTTTTTTTGTTCACGGGGTGAAGATCAGTGGCAGATTATTGAGCCAGTGAATGTGCATGAGACAGCACAGGCGATCTGGTGAGAATAAAGCTACTTTCTATTTTACATATTTTGCGGCAAATCTTTCATATTGTGTTTGGCCCAAGATGGAATTGGGCACCTGCTTAAAGAACTATGGGCAAAACGTTATTTTTCATTTTCATTTCGTATTTTCGTATAGAGTAAGGCCGCGTACACACGACCGTTTTTTGGGATGTAAAAAATTATGGCCCAGATTCATAGAGCAATTACGCCTGTCTAACTGGTGTTAGACAGGAGTAATTTCAAATTTTGCGCGCCGTATCACTAGTTTGAATCCTCAAACCATGATACGGCGGCTTCGGGCTTCGATCCGAGAGGCTTACGTCTTCGTAAGCCTTCGGATCTACGCTGCGATATTCTTGCGGCCCCTGGGAGGAGTTTGCGTCGTTTTGATGCGTCGGGATATGCAAATGAGTTTTTACGGCGATCCACGAAGATACGAGCGGTCTTCGCAATCGCTTACGTCTTTTTTTTTTTACGTACTGGTGCGTAGCCCATGTTAAGTATGGCCGTCGTTCCCGCGTCGAATTTAAATTTTTTTTTTACGTAAGTCGTTCGGGAATAGAAATGTCCGTAAACGACGCTACTCAAACAACGAATGACGTAACGACGTGATTTCGCGCAATGCACGGCGGGAATTTGCGAACGGAGCATGCGCAGTTCGATCGCCGCGGGAACGCGCCTATTTTAAATGCTTCACGCCCCCTACTCGCGTAGATGGATTGCGACGGGAGAAATACACTACGCCGCCGTCGTTTACTGGACAAAATCTACCTGGATTCCACGTAGAGCCAGGTAAAAAACGGCGGCGTAGTGTATTTCTGATACGCTACGATAATCTAATTCTCTCTGAATCTGGCCCTATGTTTTTAATGGTTTAGAACCCGAATATTGTTAAACCGGCCTTGCCTACACACAATCGTGTGTTACAGCATGATGAATGTCCATTACGAATGCTAGTTTTACCAGAACGAGCGCTCCCGTCTCATAACTTGCTTCTGAGCTTGCGCGTTTTTTTTACATCGTTAAAGCCCACACACGACCATTTTTTACGACGTTAAAAACGACAACGTTAAAAATGACGTGAAAAAATTAAAGCATGTTCTAAATTTTTAATGCCCATTTTTTACATTGTGAAAAATGCTCTGGAGCCCACACACGATCGTTTTTAATGACATTAACCACTTAAGGACCGGACCAATATGCTGCTAAATGCCCAGAGGCGTTTTTACAATTTGGCACTGCGTCGCTTTAACAGACAATTCGTGCGACGTGGCTCCCAAACAAAATTTGCGCCCTTTTCTTCCCACAAATAGAGCTTTCTTTTGATGGTATTTGATCACCTCTGCGATTTAACTTTTTTGCGCTATATACAAAAATAGAGTGACATTTTTGAAAAAAAATCAATATTTTTCAATATTGTATTCAGCCACATGTCTTTAGTAAAAAAAATTGCAATAAAAAAAAAATAGCTACCTAGCGGCAACAGTGACACTAATACAGCGATCAGAAAAATGATCGCTTAGTGACACTGGCAATAGGGGTGAAAGGGTTAACTAGGGCGGTGATCAAGGGGTTAAAACTTTATTAGGGGGGGTACGGGGGGGCTACCCTGGACCTAACACTAACTGTCTATCACACTAACTGTCACACTGACACTAAATGCAGTGATCAGTAAATATATGATCACTGCATTCAGTGACACTGTGACAGGGGGGTGGGGGGGGGGGTGATCGAAAGGGGTTAATGTGCCTATGTCTGTGGTGTCAGTGTAGTGTTGGTGCAGACTCACTTGTGATGTCTTCTCTCCTCAGCGGCGGTTGAAAATACCGTCGAGAGGAGAGGTGACATCACTTCCCCTTCCTGTGTTACACAGGCAGAGGGCGGGGGAGTGTGCGCATTGGCTGGGAGCGATCCGGAGGGGGCGGACAAACACGACCAGTTGACTTCAGAATATATTGTTTTTCTGCCATGCTTAGTCCAAGTCCATTCTAAGATAAAAAGCTATCACTTTGGAGCCGGTTCACACTGGGGCGACTCAGCTGCCTCACAAGTCGCGTCCCATTCTATTCAATAGAACCGTTCTAATAGGAGCGACGCAAGTCGCTCCGACTTAGAAAAAGGTTTGTGTACGACTTTGGGGGCGACTTGCATTGACTTCTATACAGAAGTCATTTTGCAAGTCGCCTCTGAAGTTGTCTTCAGGACGCCTTGCCGAGTCGCCCCCGAAGTCGTGCCGCCCCAGTGTGAACCGGCTTTGACAATTTGCTGTCCTGTAGAAAACATATGTTGCAGTAAAGGGTGCTGTATTTAATCATTTACCTGGTAATCTATCTGATTTTATAAACATTTTATACTGTGCATAACCAAGAATAACTTTGTATTATTGTGTTTCATTCAACAGTGGAAGTGTTTAATTACATGTAGCTAAACATCGGATCGAAACATCAGATCAAAAGATCCTCCTCCAAAACAATGACAACTTCCAAACTACTGTATTTCATTTTGTTTAGAAATTTAAATTCTGTATGGTAATATATGTGGAGCAATATGGCCACCTTCTGGTTGCTTTTGGTTAACACATGGAAAAGGTGTAATAGCCATTCTGAGTACAGAATTCTGGGACTTTCTTACACTCTGAATAAGTCACTTGTGTTAAATTAGTTGGCATGCTTTCACATGAGTTCAACTAAGTTGCAAATTAATCCGTAACCCCCAGAAAACCTGTACTAACTTTTTGGGACAGAAGAACTTTGTAGCTGATGCTACTTGTATAGATCCAACAATCAATAAAAAGTAGCTAATGGCTTCTACATACACTAGGGTGACCAGACATCCCCAGTTTCAGGGGACAGTTCCCTGATTGAGGACACTGTGCCTGGACCAAGTCTGTCCCTGGTTTTGTCCCCAGATTGGATTTAATAGGGGGCAGGGGCAATTTCAAAGACAATCAGTGCAGAATAAAAACAAAACAAAAATTGAGACACCCCCCCCCCCCCGCTCCGCCATATAGGGGGGTTGTATTTTTCCCATTATCTGTGCCCCTTTCTGATGATCATGTGCTGATCGGAGCGGAGGGAATATTTCTTCAGTTTCGGGCGCATGCCCATTCAGCTTCGCTCGCATGTTCTTCTGCCTTGGCTCAAATCCTGGCCAGCCACCTGACCTGCCTGTTTATCTCCTTGCCTTCCCTGGTGGGGTGATCTTCCTCCGCTCCCCATCCAGTAGTAGCCGGGGCCCGAAGAGTAAGACTTGAGAGGCTGTGAGGCGGGTGGCGACGGGCAGAGAGTCGCTGATTGTTGCCATTACTAGTAAAGAAAAAATATGTCCCCGGATTTCATTTTAAAAATCTGGTCACCTTAACATACACCCCAACCGAGTCAGCAGGGGGAAGGGGGAGAAAATGCCCAAATAGTGTAGTATGTTTTTAAATTTTTATTCCATAAAAACTGTAAAAGGTAACACTCACATTAAGCAATGGTAGAGCAAGTAAATCTCCATGAGCGCCGAGCTCATCAGTTGCGTCACTTCCCGGTTGTTCCTGTCAGCCAATCCTGACGTGTATGGTCACGGGTCACGTGACTTTATGAGGGGATCCCAGTCTTAGAATTGGGTTAGTAGATGTAGCCTTAGCTAGAATTTGACTGGAATATTCTTTAAATATGGGTTGGGCCCCAAATTGGGTGATGGATGTCTATGGGATGGGTCACCATTTGAGTCCAAGCACTAAATCAGCAGATAATTGGTGAGTGATGGCACAATGACTTGTATGTAAGTTGACAATATGTACAGTATGTATGTTTCACAGTGTAGACACATATCAGTAGCTACTGCAACGTGTGCAATTGATGGCAGTTACCCAGATAAAACTGTGAGGTAAAGATACCTGGTGCTAGTCGGAAATGTCTACTATTGTCTACTATTTAAAAAAATACAACAGAGGAGAAACACAAAGGGTTTTACAGAAAAAAAGGAACATTCTCCACAATAAAAAGCCTTAAACCTAAAAGACATCTTTTTTACCAAAACATTTATAGTATGAAAAGAAACCCATGGAATTCTTCAATGGTAAAAACGACAGATTTAGAAAAATGACCATAGAACAGTAATGCCCTGTACACACACGATCGGTCCATCCCATGAAAACAGTCTAATGGGTTTTTCCATCAGTTATCCGGTGAAGCTGACTGATGATCAGTTGTGCCTACACACCAAAAACCGATCGTGTCAGAACGCGGTGACGTAAAACACAACGACGTGCTGAAAAAAATGAAGTTCAATGCTTCTGAGCATGCGTCGACTTGATTCTGAGCATGCATGGATTTTTAACGGATGGACATGCCCACAGATGATCGTTTTTTTCTATAGGTTTTTCATCCATCAGATAATTTTAAAATAAGTTTCAAATTTTTTAACCTATGGATAAGTAACCGATGGGGCCCACACACGATCGGTTTAGTCTGATGAAAACGGTCCATCATTTTGGTTAAATATATCTTTATAAGTTGCAGCAATGGTAATCATTTTCTTATTTGGGTTCGCTTTTCAAAAAGTTTAAGAACCCATGCTTTAGACAAAGCTGTAATCTCACAAATCATTTTTATATAAATGAATGCTTAAAGCGGAGGTCCACCAAATGTATTTATTTTTTTAAGTCAGCAGCTACAAATACTGCAGCTGCTGACTTTTAAAATAAGGCGCCCGTGATATTGGCACCTGAAGATGACCCGTCCCCCGGCCCTCGGATGCTGCCGCCGCCATCTTCAGTAAGGGAATCAGGAAGTGAAGCCTTGCAGCTTCACTTCCTGATTCCATATTGCGCATCCGTGAGTTGCGCAGCACAATTCGAATGGTCCCTGCTGTCTTCTGGGACCTGTGTGTCTCCCAGAAGACAGCAGGGGGAGGAGTGGCATAGATACATTCAGATAATGCGACTATATGTTCCCAAAAGTAGGTGCAAATACCTGTATTAGACAGGTATCTGCTCCCTCCTGAAAGGTGGCAAATGTGACACCGGAGGGGGGAAGTTTCCGAAAAGCGTAAGTTACATTTTTGGGTGGAACTCCGCTTTAAAGGCAACAATTCAAACTATTGGGTCTTCTATTTTCATCCTCTGATCTATGAATGTAGGAGGCAGACCTTCAATAACCCACTTACATTTTATTAATGGATCATTCTTCATTCATCATGTAATAGTGCAGACCCTATGAATGGATGAGATGGGCAGAAAGGGCAGGCATAATTGGGAACTCTAGACAAGTGCCTATCAGAGCTCCCTCAGCTCTATTAACCTCTGCTGCACTGGAAGATTACAAAGTAGGGGTGTATCAAAGGAAAAAGAAGGGAGAAGAAGCACTAAGAACACATCACATTGATAGTAAGCAATGTCCCTGATTTTTTTTTTTTTTTACATAACTTAGGTTTTAATATGTTTTAGGGTTTTTAACTATATGTTCCTCTTATATCAGAACTGGTCTTACGTAAGATGTATTTGATATAAAAATTGAAGCATCTAAGCGTGAGCAGTGCAGTATTTAGCTAAGCGTGTTTCTGGTGGTGCTTGGGGATGCATTGGCAGCAAATTGGAGAGGGTAGACCTTTAAGTCATCTGCTCCCTTCATTCATAGATCTTGTTTCAGTCATAGAAGCTGTAGTAGCAACTGGGCGTCAAGAGCGGCAATAATCGGGCTCTCGTCTGTGTTGACAACTGTCCCAAAGATTACAGACAGCTTGCAAAATACAGGCACTTTTCTCCTGTCCTAGATTATCTATGGACAGGAAAAAAGTGCACGTGAAAGTGTGCTGTGGCTCTGAATTGGGCATACACAGTTTTGGGGTCAGCCAATTGTTAAACTGCCTGGTTTGGGCTTAAGGTCGGCCTCAGCTCAGCCAAAAGGGTGGGTCGCGGAGGTGCGCGTCTGCGTGGTGACATCACGGGAAGCCCAGATGCGATGTCCAGCTGTTTCTGCTACCCTGGGAAGCAAGAACTTTATGCTAATATTCAGGGCATTAGGTTCTGGACTGTGAAGACAGGAGGGTAAAGGTAGAGTAAATATCTATATTGTAGGCCAATGTTGAGCTGGGATGGTTATACTGTATATCAGAAGAATTTACTGACCCATACACAAATAGTTACGTTCCGAAAACTGTGTATCAGACAAGATGCTAACCTCTTTGGAGAAGTGAATTCACATAAAAATGCTTGTGTCATTGTCTCTCTACTTTTTGTCTGTTGCTATTTGACTTTCGTCATCTAAAACAAAAAATGAAATATCAACAAGATACACTAAAATATATTGTTCTTTATTTCAAATAATTTTTTTGTTATCTTATTTTTTTAACGTTCATGAATTATCTATGTTTGTAAACACCATTCATGTTCAAATAAACAAATGTCTTATGTCCGGGATTTGAAGGTGCCTATAAGCACAACAATGCATAAAAAATATTACAAAAATGCACAAGTTTTATTAATTTATAAAAACATTTATCCCAGGCTCACACTGACAGCGGGAATGAAATCCTGTGAGTTCAGCTGAAATGGCACGATTTCATTCCCGCATGTCAGTCCCGACTTCGGGGGGCAATTTCAGAGACATCTGTGCGGGTTTCTGCACAGATGTCTATTGAATTCGCACCCCAAAGTCACCAAAAGTAGTACAGAAATTACTTTTGGGAAGCGGTGTTCTGCAAATGTGCCGTTGCACTGATCCGGACTGTGCCATTGCCGCCAATAGCCATGTAAAATCGCATTCCAAATTGCTGCAATGTGAACCAGGTAAAACTTCTGGTACCTTTTAACCAACGCCATTATCTTATCACAACGCGTTTTGTAGGTCCTAAACACCCCACTTCTTCAGGTTCTGTGAAACTTTATTATATTAGTACCCCGATTTGGAATCAAAAGCATGGGGATCTTCAACTGCATCAAACCTACCCTGGGAGGAGTACCAACTACCTACAGGCCAAAGGGCCTCATTTGTATTCCCAAGAAGAGAGAAGGGGGGGGACCATAAGTTCATTGCAACTGTATCAGCCCCTCTCTTCGTCAGTTCCCCTCTGATCATGCAAATGCCTCTAATTGAAAGGACCTAAGGCTATATACCATATGTACAGATAGGGTCTGAACCAAGGAAACCTGTGTAGATACACTCAAATATGCAAAAAGGGAGAGGACATGGTGTTAATATTAATTTCATTTTTTTTAAAGTATTTTTACGGGAAACATGCGCAATTTCACATGCTTAATTTACACCCCCCTAGGTATGAAATTTAAAAGAATATTTCACTTTTATAGTTTCACTAAGCATTATTAAATTCACTGCTCCCGAAAAAAATGCAGTTTTTAAAACTTTTTTACAAAACACTTTTTAGGACAATAACTTGCATATTAGCCTTTAAAATTAACATGTTAGATTTCTCCCATCGACTTTAACAGGGTGTTCTGCGGCTTTTTGAATTTGCCGCGAACACCCCACATTGTTCGCTGTTCGCCGAACAGGCGAATAGGCAATGTTTGAGTTGAACATGAGTTCGACTCGAACTCGAAGCTCATTCTTAATAGACGGCAATACAAATCTGCCAGGTGTTGTTATCCCTCTCCACTGTAAACTAAATTTAATTTAAAAGGCACAAGCTTAAGGGCCCTTTCACACGTCCGTTCCGTTCGTCCGTTTTTTGGACGTCCGGTAACGGACCTCAATGCTTCCCTATGGGAGCGGATCCGTTAGCGGATGATGCATCCGCTAACGTCCGCCAGATCCGCATCCGTTTTTTCGGACGGAAGAATGTCCTATTTTTCTTACGTCCGGCCAAACGGATCGGATGCAAACGGACAGACGGTCCGTTTCCATCCGATTCCCCATAGGGGATAGCGGAGGAGAGACAGGGCGGTCCCTGCACAGTGTGCGGGACCGCCTTGTCCGCCCGACAGCTCAGCGGAGACTCCCCAGCTGAGCTGACGGACACACGGAGCGGACCGAAAAACGGACCGCACGTGTGAAAGGACCCTAAGAGGTATTGATGCTGTTTTAACCCAATATTTGGGATTTCTACTTTTATATTTTGATGATAAAGGTAAACAAGACAAATAGAGCGGGTGAATCTCCCTAACGGCCACAGACAGCAATAAAAACCTGACAGGTGTTCTATTACTTCTCCACTCTATCCAAAACTAAACTTTTTTTATTTTTTATTAGGGCTGTTACTGATTAAAGAAAAAAAGAGTGGTGATACTGCGCTGTCTATGTGAATGGTCTAAAAAATGCTAGCAACTTAAAATGTGAGATACACACAAAAATAATACTATAAAACAAGAAAAAGCTGCGCAAATATAAACACTACAGTGTAGAACTCAATTGATAGTCCAGTGTAGGGTAAATGAGAGTCCCGTCAAGCAGGTAATGAAAGAAATATATATAATATGTAAAATCCATTAATCAAGTGCGGAACATGTTATACTTCTGATGGAAACTGATAGCAGAAAACAAATGTTCTTTCCTCCAAATAGATAGTGACATCAAATGCAAAAAACCTCAGAAACAGTGCATGGATAGATAAACACCTCCACCTTTCAATCACACCGCCCCTTACCAGAGGGGAAGATCCCAACTAGAGATCTTCTGACAGCAGATGGCTTAATCCCCAGCCAGGGGTTAACGTGACAGGATATCCAAAGGTCAGGTTTTCTCCAGCAGTAGACCGATGATCCGAGTTGTAATGAAATCAGTATGGAGAAGAAAAAAAGCTACATAGTGTGAACCCATATAACTTGTTTAATAAAAAAATTAAAATCACACTTACAAGAAAGTAGATAAAATTTGCATGTGAAAAATAGCCGGCCGGCTAGCACACCCGTTCACTCCGGGACACAGTATGCAGTTTGAAGGACGTTAGCACGCTGCTACCCTACGCCGTTTCGTCTCCTAAAGACTTCGTCCTAGGGCACGAGCGGCATACTGACTCACCGCAATTTATATCTAACAAATACAGATGGTACCGCCCCCATCTGAGCTCCCAGAATCCTTGAAGCTAATGTGGCCATCTTGGATAAGGGATGTATCCAATATATGGGAATGGCAAATCCAATAATACCTCACCTATCTAATTGCAATTCCTGCCATTACAAAAAAGAAAAGAGAAAAGAGATAATATTGTAAATGATAAATGATAAAAACATTTTTGCCACTCACAGTAATTGGTGGATTATGGTGTCAATCATATAGGATCAGGAATCACTCGTGCAAGTCTGTCCATGTCCCTTATTTGTGGTATCTCCCTGCTCTTGGTGTCAGCCTCCATGTGTGTTATACACATCCCTATTTGCAGTGGGTGACATCTGATCATCCAGAGCGCTCTGCGCTCTACAGTATACACAGTAGTCACATGACTTCTTAGTCAGGTGAACAGAAACACCAATCGAGGCGCAGGGAGAGTGTGGGCAAACACTGCCCACACTAAACGCGTCATGTGTACAGTCCGCGCGTCCCCGGAAGATGACGCGCGCGATCGCAAACACGGCGTGATTGGGCAGACACTGCGCGTCATCCGATCGTGACGCGCGCAATCACGACTTGTTTAGGCGAACATGAGCACGCCCATTCATCGTGACAACACGCCCTCCCAACACTTACTAGTCAGATCTTTGCCCATACTAGACGCTGCGCGTCACCCGATCGTGACGCGCACCATCACGACTTGTTTAGGCGGACATGAGCATGCCCATTCGTCGGAATTGGCCTAGTCATAGGTCAGCACACCACCAAGGAAGTACAAACATCTATGACACAGGCAACGCCATTTTGGTAGAGGGAAAGATGCCCTAATAAACTGTATTTCTTTAACCAAAACAGAGTGATTAAATCTGTTTGAAAAATATTATTACAGAGGATTCTCATCCGGCTAATGATCCCGGCGAGAGATTCCTAATAAATGGGCATTAAAAAAATATTTGCGCAGCTTTTTCTTGTTTTGTTACTGATTAAAACCTTTGTGTTCAATTAATCTACTAATTTCGATTAATTATAACGCACATACATTTTTCAGATCACCACCATATATAGTCCCCACTGTAATATCCTCAGACATCTCCCCCACTGTAATATCCACGTCATCTCCCCACTGTAATATCCACAGACATCTCCCCCACTGTAATATCCACAGACATCTCCCCCACTGTAATATCCACAGACATCTCCCCCGCTGTAATATTCACAGACATCTCCCCCCACTGTAATATCCACAGACATCTCCCCCACTGTAATATCCACAGACATCTCCCCCCACTGTAATATCCACAGACATCTCCCCCACTGTATTATCCACAGACATCTCCCCCCACTGTAATATCCACAGACATCTCCCCCCACTGTAATATCCACAGACATCTCCCCCCCCCCACTGTAATATCCACAGACATCTCCCCCACTGTAATATCCACAAATATCTCCCCCCACTGTAATATCCACAGACATCTCCCCCACTGTAATATCCACAGACATCTCCCCCCACTGTAATATCCTCAGACATCTCCCCCCACTGTAATATCCACAGACATCTCCCCCACTGTAATATCCACAGACAACTCCCCCCACTGTAATATCCACAGACATCTCCCCCACTGTAATATCCACAGACATCTCCCCACTGTAATATCCAGACATCTCCCCCACTGTAATATTCACAGACATCTCCCCCACAGTAATATCCACAGACATCTCCCCCACAGTAATATCCACAGACATCACCCCCACTGTAATCCACAGACATCTCCCCACTGTAATCCACAGACATCTCCCCACTGAAATATAGTTCACATCTCCCCCACTGTATAGGAAGTTTAGTGCTTGTTTAGTCTTACCAGAGAAGCTGGCCAAACACGAACAGTTGAGGCCGGATGATGACTTCAGCGCGCCGCTCTAGGCTCACCTAGGCCGCCGCCTGGTTAACCAAGATGGCCGCGCTCCGGGAACTAGGCCAAAGCCGCGGCCTTTTCTATGGCCGAGGCAGCAGCGGAGCTCCGCGGATCACATGGTGTGCCGATCCCCATATGGTGACCCGTTCGGATCATGGATCATTTACCATCCGTTGCACCACTAGTACCGATCAAAAGAATTTTGATTGATCAACATTTTTTACGATTAATCGAAGAATTAATCTTTAATTTCCACAGCCCTATTTTTTATACATTTCTTTTATGAATTAGTTTGGGCACAAAGATGCATAAAACAGCTGCTACAT
This sequence comes from Rana kukunoris, assembly GCA_029574335.1. NCBI lineage: Eukaryota > Metazoa > Chordata > Amphibia > Anura > Ranidae > Rana > Rana kukunoris. The sequence goes on along the minus strand of CM056055.1, from coordinate 100,044,944 downwards.
GTTGCTATTGGTAAAACAGTTAAATTATCAATAATATAAGATTCAATTATTAATAATAAAAGATGGATTTCCACAATGCATGGTTTGTGTACAATCATAACAGGGCTTGCTTTGTTTGCTATGGGTTATTGAGGATTTGATGTTTTCCTATATATTTATTTCTTGCATTAGCAGGGCAGAAGATGATATCCCTAAAAGGAATACATTTGCCATGTAAAGTTTTGATGATGAGCATATTTGTCATGTTTGTGAAATGCAATTTCTGAAAGAATTCTAAAGGCCAGCAAATGTAAATGACAAGCTGGTTTACAGGAAAAGTGGGGCATTCATGGCTTAAGCATGTAGTACTTACCACAGCTAAATATATTTAAAATAACTGAGGTATTGTGAGGTCAGTAGTTATTAACAGACAGCTGACGTCTTGTCCAGATACCACATAGAAGAATGCTGTTAATTGTCACCTTCAGGGCCGGCCTTAGGTGTTCAGGCGCCCTGTGCGAGCTAATCCTGTGGCGCCCCCCCCAGACCGATACACACTGACCGCTACACAATATACTACCCACAGACCACTACACACTGACCGCTACACAATACACTACACACTGACCGCTACACACTGACACTACAGCATTGGTGCATTTTACTATAGGGGCATTGGTGGACTACAAGGCCCAGCATTTTACTATAGGACGCATTGGTGGACTATAAGGCCCAGCATTTTAGTCCCACCAATGCCTCCTATAGTAAAATTCTGGGCCTTGTAGTCCACCAGGACTCCCTTTCCCTTATATCGGTCCCCCCTTGATTAGATCAGGGAACCCACCCATCAGTGTCCCCTTCCCCACAAAAGACCCCCATTAGACTGCCTTACCGAGAGCCGCTTTGAGCCAGGAAGTGTGGGAGCTGGAGTTTGGAGCTCCTCTACTGTAGTGTTGTTTTCCTTCCTTTCATTGTGTAGAGAGCCTTGGGGAGAAGTGTGTCGGCAAGACACAGGATTCAGGACACATCCAAACTGGTACACTCACAGGGCTGCTGTTAGCAATTATTGGGGCCCCATACAGCCATCCTTTAAGGGGCCCCCACCCCCTGAGGATGGAAAGAGGTGGGGGGAGGGAGGTGAGAAGGGTGAGAGAGAGAGAGGAGGAGGTGAGGGGGGTGAGAGAGGGGTAAGAGAGCGAGGATTAGAAAAAGAGTGGTGCGTGGGAGAAAGGAGGAGGTGAGGGGGGAGAGAGGGGTTGGAGGAGGGGGGTGACACAGAGCAGAGGAGGGGGGGTGACACAGAGCAGAGGAGGGGGGGGTGACACAGAGCAGAGGAGGGGGGGTGACACAGAGCAGAGGAGGGGGGGTGACACAGAGCAGAGGAGGGGGGGTGACACAGAGCAGAGGAGGGGGGGTGACACAGAGCAGAGGAGGGGGGGTGACACAGAGCAGAGGAGGGGGGGTGACACAGAGCAGAGGAGGGGGGGTGACACAGAGCAGAGGAGGGGGATGTGACACAGAGCAGAGGAGGGGGATGACACAGGGCAGAGAAGGGGGGGATGACACAGGGCAGAGAAGGGGGGGATGACACAGGGCAGAGAAGGGGGGATGACACAGGGCAGAGAAGGGGGGGTGACACAGGGCAGAGAAGGGGGGGTGACACAGGGCAGAGAAGGGGGGGATGACACAGGGCAGAGAAGGGGGGGATGACACAGGGCAGAGAAGGGGGGGATGACACAGGGCAGAGGAGGGGGGGTATGACACAGGGCAGAGGAGGGGGGGGGTATGACACAGGGCAGAGGAGGGGGTATGACACAGGGCAGAGGAGGGGGGATGACACAGGGCAGAGGAGGGGGGATGACACAGGGCAGAGGAGGGGGGGTATGACACAGGGCAGAGGAGGGGGGGGTATGACACAGGGCAGAGGAGGGGGGGGTATGACACAGGGCAGAGGAGGGGGGGGGGTATGACACAGGGCAGAGGAGGGGGTGACACAGGGCAGAGGAGGGGGTGACACAGGGCAGAGGAGGGGGTGACACAGGGCAGAGGAAGGGGTGACACAGGGCAGAGGAGGGGGTGACGCAGGGCAGAGGAGGGGGTGACACAGGGCAGAGGAGGGGGTGACACAGGGCAGAGAAGGGGGTGACACAGGGCAGAGAAGGGGGTGACACAGGGGGGTAAGAGAGCGAGGATTAGAAAAAGAGTGGTGCGTGGGAAAAAGGAGGAGGTGAGGGGGAGAGAGAGAGGGGTTGGAGGAGGGGGGAGACACAAAGCAGAGGAGGGGGGTGACACAGAGCAGAGGAGGGGGGTGACACAGAGCAGAGGAGGGGGGAGTAACACAGAGCAGAGGAGGGGGGAGTAACATAGAGCAGAGGAGGGGGGAGTAACACAGAGCAGAGGAGGGGGGAGTAACACAGAGCAGAGGAGGGGGGAGTAACACAGAGCAGAGGAGGGGGGAGTAACACAGAGCAGAGGAGGGGGGAGTAACACAGAGCAGAGGAGGGGGGAGTAACACAGAGCAGAGGAGGGGGGAGTAACACAGAGCAGAGGAGGGGGGAGTAACACAGAGCAGAGGAGGGGGGAGTAACACAGAGCAGAGGAGGGGGGAGTAACACAGAGCAGAGGAGGGGGGAGTAACACAGAGCAGAGGAGGGGGGGCGACACAGGAGGGGGGGTGACACAGAGCAGAGGGGGGGGGGGTGACACGGGGCAGAGGAGGGGGGGTGACACGGGGCAGAGGAGGGGGGGTGACACGGGGCAGAGGAGGGGGGGTGACACGGGGCAGAGGAGGGGTAGAGTGACACGGGGCAGAGGAGGGGTAGAGTGACACGGGGCAGAGGAGGGGTAGAGTGACACGGGGCAGAGGAGGGGTAGAGTGACACGGGGCAGAGGAGGGGTAGAGTGACACGGGGCAGAGGAGGGGTAGAGTGACACGGGGCAGAGGAGGGGTAGAGTGACACGGGGCAGAGGAGGGGTAGAGTGACACGGGGCAGAGGAGGGGTAGAGTGACACGGGGCAGAGGAGGGGTAGAGTGACACGGGGCAGAGGAGGGGTAGAGTGACACGGGGCAGAGGAGGGGTAGAGTGACACGGGGCAGAGGAGGGGTAGAGTGACACAGAGCGGAGGAGCCCTCACCTCAGGAGACACACACGTGAGGCAGGACTTCCGGGAGCAAGCAGGCACGATTATCGATTCAAGTTCACAGTGCAGCCCCCCCCACGCCTCCACACATGACCAGCACCATCTCCACAGAGCCAGTCACAGACCCCCATGTCTACTTCATCCCGCCCCGCACATCGCTCGTTCGGCCAATCACAGGGCACAGAGGCTCAGAGCGCATCTCAATGATAGACATGATGCGGCTGCGATCCCGCACATTCCACAGGACGATGGAATGTGTACCCGGGCACAGGTGGCAACCCTACGCACGGCTCCCCTGTTGGTCATGGCGCCCTGTGCGGGCGCACAACCCGCACAACGCAAAGGCCGGCCCTGGTCACCTTTATGTCTGTTTTAGTTTAAAATGGAGGTTAACACATACCAGTAGGTTACAGAACAAAGAGATAAATAATACCAGAAATCTTACTTACATGTAATTGTTGTAAGTGCCTCTTTCTCATATAGAACACTTTAACAGAACCATTTTAGGCTGGGTTCACACCTATGCGAATTGGTTGCGGTTTCAACCGCATCCAAAACGCAGAACATTTCTAAATACATTGGGCCAGATTCACAGAGCGATTACGCCTGCGCAACAGGAGATGCGCGTGCGTAAGTCGAAATGTGCGCGTGCGTTTCGATGCGTGGCATCCCCAGAACGAGATACGCAAAAAATCTACTTTTTTTTGTCCCGCGTAATTTCGTTAGACTGGCACATCCGTCTGCGCAAAAGTGCGCTAGACACATCATTGATTTGCTAGTCAAATATGCTAATGAGGGACTTACGGGGATCCACAAAACAACGTTGGGGCAGCGCAGGCGACGCAGTGTGCGCAACAGCAAAATGTCCTGTCTAAAATTAGACCATATAAAAGCTGCTCTAAAAAGAGAAAAAAAGTCTACTTGTTAGATAAAGCAACACTGTTAGTGAGGAGCTCAGCAGTCACACGTGTTGCACAACAATCTGTATGCCAACATGCCAGGGGCATCGTCGCACATAGCTATACTACTGACTTTAGATGAACAAAGAAGGATGAGGGCACGGAGGATGGCACGGGAGAGGATATACCGCACCCGCATAGACCTGTTTGGCATGAGTGATTCTGAGGTGTATCGCATCTTCAGATTCACCCCTCATGCCATCCTGGAATTAACCACAACCCTGCAGGAGGACATCACCAGCCCAACACACCGCTCACATGCAGTGCAGCCACTGGTCAAGGTACTGGCAACACTCCATGTCCTTGCCAGTGGCTCTTTTCAGCGTACAAGTGGAGTGGTGGCTGGGATGTCACAATCCTCCATTAACAGATGTGTGCACCAGGTTGTCCCTGCAATTCTCAGACGCATGGCCAACCAAATCATCAAACCCACCACTGAGGAGCTGCGGCTGAAGGCAATGACAGATTTCTACAGAATTGCTAGATTCCCACGCACTGTGGGGGCCATTGATTGCACACATGTGGCACTCCAGCCCCCCCAGGAGACAGAGCACATGTACCGCAATCGGAAGCATTGGCATTCCATCAATGTACAGGTGATAGTCGATGCCCAAGGCCTCATATGGCACGTCCGTGCCAAACACCCAGGGTCCAGCCATGACAGCTACATATACAATCAATGCCACATCCGAATGGAATTCGATCAGAACGTGTATGGGGACACCTGGCTGGTTGGTGAGTGACATGGGTGGCAGGCATGACTATCCCCTCCCATGATGCACATCACAAGGGGCACATGCATGACTAACATCCTCCTGTCTTTTCCCTTACAGGTGACTCTGCATATCCACTGGGACCCCATCTCATGACTCCTATCCTGAACCCCCAAACCCCAGGAGAGGAAAGATACAATCAAGCACATGCCCAAACACGAGCAGTGGTGGAGCGCACCTTTGGCCTCCTGAAGTCACGTTTCCGATGCCTGGATAAGTCTGGGGGTACCCTCTTGTATTCCCCAAACTTCGTGTGCCAGATCATCGGTGCATCTTGCATGCTGCACAACTTCGCAGAAAGAAAGGGCCTGCAGATTGGCCTACGTGATGACCTGACCCCTGAACCAGACAATCTACCCCTAACCGAGGCTACCCCGTCTTCTGAGGGAAGAGCAGCCAGGAGACAACTCACATTGGGCATCTTTGCACGTTAAACACACACATTAATCATGGCACAATGAGAATGCATGCATGCACACCACTGTGGTCCCTAGCACACACACCCCACATCCACATCAAATTGGATTGGCACCAGTCCACCATGCAGGACTTGTGAGCAGCAACGCCACGCCAAGGCTCCAATTATGTCACTGTACATTCATACACCATTCACACGGACCTGGGGATCACTTCTCCCTGGTCCTGGGGAACCCTTCTCCACCAAAATTGAGGGTGACACCCCTTTTCCGGCAGGAATGTCACCCCCACATTCACACAGCATTCACAACCCAAAAAAAAAAAAAATACCTGCAAAAGCAAAAAATTTCCAGCAAAAAATTTCCAGCAAAAAAAAAAAAAAGGGGAAAAACAAATTATTGCCCTTTGCGTGAGCCACGCCTGGGGCGCCCCCGGCCACGGCCCCGGCTTCTCAGGGGAGACTCATGGGGGAGGGGTAAAACCGGGGAAGGAGGAGCAGCCCCTGATCTCTGCCCACCTGGCGGCCTGCCCTCCAAGGCCATGGCTATTCTGTCCAGGGCAGCACCAAGTGTTGCCATGTTGGCCTGGATAGCCAGGATAAGGGCCCTCACATCCTGCCCAACGACTGCTGATGTCGTCTGCAGTTCATTTAGGCAGGTTGTGAAAGCCCGGGAGTGGGAGTCCAGGTTCCCCTTGATGGAGGACAGGCTCTCCTCCATCCGCACCAATGTCTGGCTGACCTGTCCCAGATGGCGGGTCTGGAGGAACTGGTCCCTTCTCAGAGTGGCGGGCAGGAGATCGGCCACCCCCTGGTGGTCTGGGATGACATCCTGCCTCCAGCTGATGCTTGTGGCCGGGGAGAAGGGGAGGCCCTTGTGAGGGGAGCCATGTTGGGGGAGGAGGGGGGGGCTCCCCCTTAGGGAGGCCTGCCTGCTGCCAGCCAGAGGGGAAGAGTCCTCAAAAACCAAACGTCCAGTGCCTGACATGGACTCGTCCTCCTCATGATTCTCCTCCTCCTCATGATTCTCCTGCTCCTCTTGAACCTCCTCCGCGGACTCCGGCCTTGTTGGGGGGGCCTCATTAGGCTGCTGTCCTGGGGTTGGTGCGGTCAGGCCAGATGAAAAAACGTTATGCATGCGCAATTTCCTGCGCAAAAGCTACGAGAATAGGGTGATTACGGGGCAAAATTGCGCAAGTCTAACGTAAAGGCGGTGCGCTACGCCAGTCCAATAATGCGCAGATGTACCTGAATCTGGCCCATTGTTTTCAATGAGGCTGGTTCACATATGTGCGATGCATTCGCACTGCGCATTGCCGGAAATCCGTATGCGTTGTGGAGGCCTTGCGGTGCGGCTCAGGTGTGAATTCAGTCCCATTATCTTCTATGGGTACGCAGCTGATTCGCAGATGTGTTCAGTTCTCTTCAGGAATTTCTGTCATTCAGCTCAATACATTTCTCCCCTACTGGGTGGCACCGGGCCAATTAGGCCTAGGTGCCACGGACTAAATGAGGAGGCTGGGGAGGTGACAGAAAGGGTTAATCAGCTCACCCCTTCCCCTCCCCTTAGTGAATAATGGGGCTTCCCCATAGGCCGGGGCAGGGTCCAATAGTGTTCAGGCTGGGGGGGTGGCTTAGTGCAGGACAGAGGTGTTAATAGGAGGGGTGATACCCCTCCCCACTTCCTCTTACCTGTCAGCGCCAGCAGAGAAAGCTTGGCTGAGGATGGCTGACGAGCTGGTAAGAATGATCCGGGAGCGGTTGCGGTCCGATGGCGGCTTCCTGGCCCGTGTCGCCGCCGACCTGGGAGCGCCCGGACCGTCCTGCTCGCCGCGCGGCGTCTCGGGTACCGATGGGGGGGGTCGGCGGGCCCCTCGCAGGGCCATCCGGCCGCCGGATCGTTTGAGCCCAAGCCCCATAAGGGCTTCACAGCGCCGTGGGAATTCTGTGACGGTGGGGGCGGGTAGGGGAGGGGGGGAGGGGGCGGCGCCGGCGCCCGCGCGCGCGATGACGCAGTAGCTCCGCCCCTTTCCTCTGCAGGCTCTCCTCGTGTCCTTCTCTCACTCCCCTGCCGAGTTGCTGGGGACAGATCTGGATTCCCCCTCATTCAGTCTGAGACCATGGGCAATGCTAGCGCCCCAGGTGGTTCCAGCTCCTCTGCTTCAGAGGAGGCTGGCTTAGTGTCCACTGCTGTCCCCTCTGTCACTGCTGAGCAGGTTTTAGATATGCATCCTGCTCAGCACACCTTAGCGGAGCCCCCAGCGTCGGTTTTTGTAGATGCTGGGGAAGAAGGTGCAGGTCCTTCCTCCCCCCTGTTATTTACCCCCGTTCATGAGCACCCCCGTGCCGCGGGTGACAGGCGTGATCACTCCCGCAGGCGAGATACGCGGTCTTTTTCCAGATCGTCGTCTCGCAGCTCGGGGAGGTATCATAGACATAGCAGGAGTCGTCGCCATAGGTCACGTAGGCGCCGCAGTAGATCCAGGCGCTCTAGATCCTCCCGCTGGAGGTCCCCATCCTCCTCCCGTAGCCGCTCCAGGACCCCCAGGGGCCGGGAGGGACGACATGGGCCCAGGCGTGGATCCTTGGGGCGCTCTAGGCTGCCTTCTCGCGCGGACGACAGGTCCGGCGCGCCCGCCTCCTTTTCTATTCCCGTGGATGCTCCCGTCCCAGAGGCTCCCCCATCGATGTCGGTTCAGCCTCCGCGCACTCCAGTGCCAGCTCCTCCGGTGATGACGTCGTCCGCGATTTCCTCAGCAACGCCTCCTTTTCCGTCTTCTGCCGTGGTTGGTGAGTTTGACTACGCTGGGGCCTGGGGTGCTGGGGGTGGGTCACAGGTGTTGGTGCCGGCCCTTAAGGCCTTATTGACGCAGCTGGAGTCCGGCCCTCAAGGGGCAGTCTCGACTAATCCGAGCACACGGGCCCCATCTCCGCCAAGAGCTAGCGTGCATAAGGAATCCTTTTTCTGTGGGATAAGTCCGTTGGGCTCACATGTTAGTGATGACGTTAGGCAAAAAATATGGGAGAATAGGTACGTGGATATCTGGTCCCTAGTATCTGTGGACCAACACACGATTGACAGGGAGCGCAAGCCTTTTATGGATAGGTCGGCTGAGCGCAGGCCCCGCGTGGCCAGGACAATTGGTAACTGGCTTCAGGCCTTTGCGGTGTTGGGTGGTATAATGGGAGAAAAGCATCCCGAGCGTTGCTCGGAACTATTCATCTATTTGGATTCAATATATAATGCATACAAATCCCATGGCGGTAGTGCCTGGTGGAAATACGATGAGGAGTTTCGACGGCGTTTGGCTTTGCAGCCCGACGTAGGGTGGGGCTGTAAGGCCACGGACGTTTGGCTTCGTCTTATGATGGCACAGAGACAGACCCCTTTCCTGGGGTGGCCGCTGCGTCCTCTGCAGTTCAGCAGGGCACAGCGGCCGCTAAGAGACCCGGAAATTGCTGGCTCTTTAACGAGGGCCACTGTAAGTTTTTCGGATTATGCAAATTTAAGCACGAGTGCTCTTCCTGTGGGGGCTCCCACGGGGCAGTCCGTTGCCCCCTGCGGTGCAAAACCCGCACACAGGGGCGCAGCGCCCGCTGATGGGAAAGACGCCAGTGAACGTGGACGAGATGTTGCCCTGGCTAGAGCGCTACCCCAATAGGTCGGAAGGGGAGCAACTGCGCATAGGTTTTCTGTTTGGTTTTTTCATCCCCTTTGTTCCTTCAGCGTCCCCTCAACTGGCTGGTAATTTGCACTCCGCTGCGCTTTATCCGGAGGCTCTTCGGGACAAGGTTGGTAAAGAGGTTAATTTGGGTCGGATCGAGGGCCCGTTTTCTTCTCCCCCATTCTACAACTTGAGGGTTTCCCCTTTGGGTGTAGTTCCCAAAAAGGACAGTGGTAAGTTTCGCCTAATCCACCATTTATCTTACCCGAGGGGCTCGTCGGTCAACGACGGCATCTCCAAGGAAGAGGCATCGGTTTCCTATGTCTCTTTTGATAAGGCGGTGCTGTTGGTTCGGCGAGCCGGTCGGGGCGCCCTTATGGCAAAAACGGATATTGAATCTGCCTTTAGGTTGTTGCCGGTGCACCCAGATTGCTACCATCTTCTGGGTTGCTGCGTAGATGGCTTGTTTTACTACGATACCTGTTTGCCGATGGGGTGCTCCATATCGTGCCACTATTTTGAAATGTTTAGTTCTTTTTTGGAATGGGCAGCGCGACGTGACTCGGGATACAGATCTATTATTCATTATTTGGATGATTTTCTGTTCGTGGCCCAGGGTGAGTCCCCCACTTGTAAAATTTTGTTGGATTCTTTCTGTGCCCTGATGAGCAGGTTCGGTGTTCCGCTTTCCGCCGAAAAGACGGAGGGTCCAACCACCAGGCTGTCTTTTTTGGGCATTGAAATTGATTCGCTTGAGATGGTCTTTAGGCTGCCGGCGGTCAAGCTCGAAAAAATTTCAAGCTTGGTTGACGGTTTTTGCGGAGCGCGGAAGGTTACGTTGCGTCAGATGCAGTCGCTCTTGGGTCTCCTGGTTTTCGCATGTCGCATCATGCCTATGGGTCGGGTTTTTTCGCGGCGGCTCTCATTGGCTACAAAAGGGGCCAAGAGGCCCGAGCACCGGATCCGTCTGACTGCGTCCCTAAAAGCGGACCTGTTAGTGTGGCGGGAATTTCTGCGGCGCTACAACGGTCGTACGTGTTTTCTATCCGATGAGGTGTGCAACCAAGAGTTGGCTTTGTTCACCGATGCGGCCGGATCGGTGGGCTACGGGGCCATACTCGGATCCGTCTGGAGCGCGGAATTGTGGCCACAAACGTGGCGAGATAGGGGGCTGTGCCGCAACCTGACTCTCCTTGAGCTTTTTCCCATCGTGATGGCGGTTGAACTTTGGGGAGATAAGCTCAGGGATAAGAAGGTTTGTTTTTGGACCGACAATAGCAGTGTGGTTCATTGTATTAACGGTTTGTCTTCTTCCTCCCTCCCAGTCCTGGCCCTCCTCCGTCACCTGGTTCTCAGGTGTCTAGAGTTTAATATATGGTTCAGGTCTCGGCACGTTCCCGGGGTTGACAATGTGGTCGCTGATGTTTTGTCCCGTTTCCGTTTCCAGGAGTTCCGGACGCTGTGCCCGGGGCGGCTCTGGAGGGCCTGCCCTGCCCGCAATTCCTTTGGACCCTGGTGTGATGAACCTGATGCCGCTCATCGCATCATCGGTGACTCCGGCCACTTGGTCCAATCACGGTAAGGCGTGGAAGGCCTGGTTGGGGGTGGCGGGTAGCAGAGACGTGGCCTCAGGTGAGAACGTCCGTTTTCAGGTCACAATCGACTATCTTTTGAGTTTGGAGCTTGCTGGTTGTTCCGCCGCGGTGGCGCGACGCCGTTTGGGGGGTGTTGGTTTTCATTTAAAATTGCATGGCTGGCAGGATTGTACAAAACACTTTGGCATCTTACAGGCCTTAAGGGGTTGGCGGAAGGTTCACGCGCGGAAGGACAGCAGGCGTCCGGTTTCCTTTGCCTTGCTGAATTCTTTAGTCAGGGTAACCCAGGGCGTGTGCTCCTCTTCTTACGAGGGGCTTCTTTTTTCCACGGCTTTTTGCCTGGCTTTTTTCGGTGCGTTAAGGGTTAGTGAACTGGTACCGGCCTCGGCTAGCGGGGCTGGGGGCCTTTTCAGGGAGGATGTTTTGCTGGCCAACGGGGTGGTCCAGGTTAGGATTAGAAGGTCCAAGACGGATCAGTTGGGCGAGGGTTGTTGGCTACGCCTTGGGGCAGTGGGAGGTCCTCTTTGTCCGGCTGCCATGGTGATGGAGTTCCAGAAGGTGAGTCCTGTTGGGGAGAAGTTCTTGGTACATGCTTCGGGGGCCCCTCTTACGCGATATCAATTTAGTTCAGTGTTTAGGAAGTGTCTAACGGCGGCGGGAGTCCCGCCTGGTGATTTTGGCACGCATTCCTTTAGAATTGGTGCGGCCACGGAAGCGGCCAGGGCTGGGTTGTCGGTGGGCGACATTCAGAGAATCGGTCGGTGGAGATCGGGTTGTTATGCGGGCTACGTTCGCCCGGAATTGTTGCTGTAATCCTTTTCTCCTTTTTCAGGTCCTCGTGCTCCGGTGGTACACGTGGTGGGGCACTCCTACGTTCATCGGGCCGCACAGAGGGCCATCTGCCGGCCGGGCGGCAGGTCCCTGGGATTTCCGGTGGAAGTACATTGGAGAGGTATTGGGGGTCTCCCTTGGTCCCGGATTCTCATGGAAGTTTTTCAGATTGCCGGTGTGTCTCGGACGCCGGTGGTGTTAGTGGTCCACGCGGGTGGGAACGACATTCGTTCTCTGCGAGTTCCGGAAATACTCATACTCATGCGTATGGATCTTGAACGGATGGTTTTTCTCTTTTCCGAAATTATAATTGTGTGGTCGGAGATTGTCCCTCGGGTAACATGGCAGGAGGACAGGGAAGCAGTGGGCATAGAGAGAGCGCGTAGGACCATTAATTCACGTATGTCCCGATATGTCAGAGCCAGGTCCGGGGTGGTGGTTCGGCATAGGCAGTTGGAAGGGGATAACAGGAGGCTTATGAGTCAGGATGGCGTTCACCTCAACGACATCGGGCTTGATATATTTTTGTCTGGCCTCCAGGACGGTATTGAGCAGGCCCTATATATTTTGGGTGGGGGTCGGAGCTCAGTCTAGGGGAGTGAGCTCCTCCTGTGGCGGTACAGGAGATAAAAGCCATGGACAGGAGAGGTGGAAGGCTATCATGCCCGTCGGCTTAGGCCGGCGGCTGGCTGGTTGCTTCCCCCCCTGTGGGCAACCTTTGTAAGGTTAATAAAGTTTAACAAGTTGTTTGATTTTAATAAATAAAGCTGTGGCCGACCCCTACGTCCATTCAAAGATAATGGTTGTCTGTGTTTTATTAAAGGTTACAAAGGGGTGAGATGACCAAAGGTAAAAGGTGTGGGTATGTTTCATTTAGTCTGGGTGGCACCGGGCCAATTAGGCCTAGGTGCCACGGACTAAATGAGGAGGCTGGGGAGGTGACAGAAAGGGTTAATCAGCTCACCCCTTCCCCTCCCCTTAGTGAATAATGGGGCTTCCCCATAGGCCGGGGCAGGGTCCAATAGTGTTCAGGCTGGGGGGGTGGCTTAGTGCAGGACAGAGGTGTTAATAGGAGGGGTGATACCCCTCCCCACTTCCTCTTACCTGTCAGCGCCAGCAGAGAAAGCTTCCCGCCCTCCCGCCCCACGGTCTCTTTGGAGTGGTATGTTAATCTATATATAAAAAAAAAAAAAAAAAAAAAAAAAAAAAAAAAAACGGAACACGTCAATTGACGGGCTTGATGGTTATATTTATTACGGATGTTCTGTTATTGGCCTTACGGGCCCCCTGTTTTTCAATGGTTTTGGTATGGATGTTTTTTCTATTGTGTTTTTAAGTCACAGCTGGCGGTACAGGAGATAAAAGCCATGGACAGGAGAGGTGGAAGGCTATCATGCCCGTCGGCTTAGGCCGGCGGCTGGCTGGTTGCTTCCCCCCCTGTGGGCAACCTTTGTAAGGTTAATAAAGTTTAACAAGTTGTTTGATTTTAATAAATAAAGCTGTGGCCGACCCCTACGTCCATTCAAAGATAATGGTTGTCTGTGTTTTATTAAAGGTTACAAAGGGGTGAGATGACCAAAGGTAAAAGGTGTGGGTATGTTTCATTTAGTCTCTCCTCTCACTCTGAACTTCTCCCAGGTTTCCAAATTCGCAGCAAAAACGGAGCTAATCTGCTGAACACTTCCCTTATCTATCTGCAGAGATAAAAGAGCTGAAATACACACCCCACAAGTGTGAACCCAGCCTAAAGGTTTGCCGACCCCTTAATGCAAATCGAAGTCAAGACAAAAGCTTTTAAATACAATACAGTGTTACCTTGTTTATTACTAATGTTCACTCTCCGGTATTAGCATTATTCACCTGTGTCCTTGTACAATATTTATTTATTTTGCTTCTTTTTAATTGCATATCATTTCATATACTTTCATTATTCAGGATTTAGATATAGTGCCAACAGTTTGCGCAGCGCTTTACATCTGGGGAGACAGTACAGTCTCAATACAAATTAATACAGGAAGGATCAGAGGGCAATATCTGTAAATAACTCAAAGGAAAGTATACACTTTCTATATACAGCAAAAAACTCAAATGTTTAAATCAAAAGCTAGATATATACTTAATAATGAAACATAAAAATGGCCAAGATAATCACAATTGCACCCACTATTAGCATTCTTGGAAAAGACGCATCTTGGGTAGAATTTTTAAGAGTGCGGGTCTTTGTCGGCTTTATAATGCGATTCCACTGTGTCATGATGGCATTTTTGGCACCGCTCCACTTTCCTGGCCCCATAAGCCGAAACTGGTAAGGTGTACAGGGACCAAACAGCACCTGAAAGCCCAATCTTGGATCTGTAGCAAAGAGACGCAGCAGATCTGGCTTTACTCCAAGAAGTGTGGCCAGTTCATCCATATATTCCACATAGTCCACTTGTATTGTATGACGCTGGCTTGGAACATAGCTTAAAAATAGGAATACATAATTTGTTATATCATTATTTGTTTTGCATTTCCGTTCTACTACAAACTGTATAATCATTCGTAAACTTTGTTTAAATTAATCATTTTCCTAAGTACAGTGCAATTAGGGAAATACTTGCAAGTGCTATGCAAGGCCAAGTATTATTTCACAGAAAAAATTGTGTCTCAGAATTTTTGACCATAGACACACCTCAAGGATACACATACATACACATACAGTACAAAATTATACAGTATACGCATACACATACAGTACAAAATTACTTGACATATGTAATACTTTATATTACCATTTTATGACCTAACAAAAAAAAAAAACTCATAAAAAACATTTGAAAATCATGAAAAACCATCAGGGCCATTTACTATGTACATTTATAGTAAAAAAAAAAGGTAAAACATCTTCATATATATATATATAATTTTTATAATTTTCATAATGACACATAGACGTAAAGTCTAAAAGGCGATAAAATATATGGGCTAAAAGGCAGCCAATTACACCACGCCCTGGCCAATTTACAGGAGAGGTGCCCCATTGCATGTTGGGTGACTATATTTATATATATATATATATTTATATATATACACAGTATATAGACACACAGCGGTACCCCGAAAAAGCTGCCGAACTATTATGCCCGGGTCTTCCACTGAGTAATCCAAAGATAGTTACACAGTATTTACCACACAGCTAGATGCACACACTCTTCCGCTGGTTGTCTCCAACAACCAGTCAAGGGGATGTGTTTTTATGTTTTACTTGGAACTTGGATAGGAGAAGGGAATTAGTAGGATACTCCAAATTAACTATTCACAGCAAGGACAACTTCTCAATAGGACTGTATAGCAGAATGTCAGTAGCCATATGCAGCCTTTGCTTTTTCAAGACACTAGCCAGTGTCCCCTTTAGCTCACACAATCCAGTCTGCTGACTTCAAGGACCAAGAGGGGGATTTTAGTAACACTCAGTCTCAGGGATCCCTTTAGGGTGTGTACTCACACAATGTCCAGGGACAGCTGGTAGCCTCCTTCCAACTTCCAAGCGACACTCTATGCCAGTGAGACCAGACAGGATCTGTAGACATCCTCCCTCAGTCAGCTTGCAAAAGAACCATTGGTTGTAGCTTTAGTGTTTCAGGCCCTCAGGTCTCCCACCTGAGGCCGCATGGCAGCCTGTGCTGGGGAGAGGCAGCAGTCACCTCCCCACCTGAACCTCTCTCCTCAGAGGTGGGCTGGACTGGAACCCCAAGCGCAAGTGCTTTTGCAATATAAATATAGTCACCCAACATGCAATGGGGCACCTCTCCTGTAAATTGGCCAGGGCGTGGTGTAATTGGCTGCCTTTTAGCCCATATATTTTATCGCCTTTTAGACTTTACGTCTATGTGTCATTATGAAAATTATAAAAATTCTTTTGTATCAAAACATTATTTTTTGGGGGATTTTAAATATGTGTACATCTACAGTATGTTGGCACAATGAAAGTCCCATTTTCAAGATATGTTCTAGTTTTGGTATATGTACAGATATCAGGCATTGACGCTGAGCTATCTGGGATGCTGGACAGCTCCCTGCGTGATCTTTTTTTTATTTTTTTTCCACATCAGACTCAACCGGGGGTTGGGACAGTAAGGCGGCGTACACACGATCGGATATATCCGATGAAAACGGTCCGCGGACCATTTCCATCGGATATGTCCGATCGGGAGTTTGATCCGATGGCGTGTACACACCATCGGATCAAATTCCCCGCCGCCGGAAGGCGCGGTGACGTGGCGGTGACGCGGCGGTGACTTGACGCCGCCGCGTCACCCGCAACGTCACCGCACCAGGAAGTAAAAACACTTCCGCGCTTGCGCCGAATCCATTCGGCAGCGGCGCGGCGGCGGTGGGGGCCGACATGTCTGCTGGTAAGTGTACTAACCAGCAGACATGTCGGGCGGACAGATCCCCACCGGATAGATTTCAAAGCATGCTTTGAAATCTGTCGAGTGGACAAATCTGTCCGCTAGCCCATACACACGAGCGGAGATGTCTGCTGAAACGGTCCATCGGACCGTTTTCAGCGGATATATCCCCTCGTGTGTACGCCGCCTAAGAGGTTCTCACGTTAATTCCGCCTTTCGCATTTCTTCTGTGGTCTCGCATCACTTGTGTAATTTTTTTTTTTTTTACCACATCTTATCAGAAAAAGAATAACAAAAGAATAGAAGGCACAATAAACAAGAAATCTAACTTGACCCATTCTCATCCCTTTTCCCCTATCCCGCTCTCTTCTCCCCCCTCCTCCTCTCTCCTTCCTTCCTTTCCCCCCCTAGCCCCCCCCCCCCCGCTCCCTGTGTTGGTCGCCCCCCCCCTTGGTTATTGTTCACCATCTTTTACCCATGTTATTTCTGTTGTTAGCTGTCTGGTTTTAGGCATTGCAGTGTATTCCTTTGTTATGAACTCTCCATTGTTCAGGTTTGTCCCCCGTGATTCTCCCGTACGGTTCGCCTCAAATATTCCATCTCTGATATATGATCCACACGGTGTATCCATTCTTTTATTGTTGGTCTCTGCGGGTGTAGCCAATTTTTGGGGATTAGTCCCTTTGCAGCATTCAGCAGCACTGAGACCAGAGTCGATCCATACCCTTTTTTTAACCTTTCCGTTCCATGAAACAGGCAAGTTAAGGGCTTTCGTAGGATCTTTTCACCTGTGATTTCCTCAATGTATTCTAAGATTTCTTTCCAGTATTCCTGTATTCTCGGGCAGTCCCACCATACATGCATTGTGGTTCCGACCTGATTACATTCTCTCCAACACAGAGCGGAATTATTTGGATGTATTTTATTCATTCGATCAGTTGTCAAATGCCAGCGGACCATACATTTATAGTTTGATTCAATGGTGTTTATATCTGTTGCATGATTAAATACTGCACCTATCATATGTGTGTCCTCGATCTTTTCCCCGAGGTCTTGGCCCCACTTTTCTACACATGTCAGTGTTCCCCTTGTCTCAAGGTCTGTCAATATTCCGTAAAATGCCGCCACTCCATGTTGTATTGGTTTTCCAGTGGAACATAATTTTTCTATTGAATTCAGTGTTGTAGCATCTCTAAGTGGTAATGGTAATGTGCTCACAAAGTGTTTTAATTGAAAATATTCCCAATCGCTAAGATGTTGAAGCCCTTCGTATATTTGAATGTCGCTTCTCGACTTTATTTTCCCTAGTGTGACAATTTTCCCTAGTCTTGTAGTGCCTAAATTCTTACCCATTCATATCCTATTCCCCGGTGGGAACAGGTTGGTACCAGCTAATGGGATCAATGGGGAGTTGTATTCCCATTTTTCCCGCCTATATATTGTGTCCCATATTCTGAATACATTCTTTGTTATACTATGTGTGCCCGTGCTTATTATTCGGTGGGATCCATAATTTCGTGTTTAATTGTGTCGCGCTTAATATTCCTTCTATCTGTGCCCATTTTTTTTGAGTGGTTATATTTGTCCATTCGGCTAACCTTGATAGAATAACTGCTTGGTAATATCTCCCCCCCCCCCCCCGTTTTTTTTTCCGAGTTAGAGTGGAAAAACTTACTCTAGCCTTTTTCCCCTGCCAGATATATTTTAATATTATCGTTTTTACTATCTTAAAAAAGTTTTGCAGGATTTTTATTGGAAGCATCTGAAACTTACAGGTTATTTTTGGTAGCACCGTCATTTTAAATGCATTGATCCTCCCTACCCAGGAAATCGGTCTTGTTGCTAGGTTTTTTAAATCATTTCTTATTTCGTTAACTAATGGGATATAATTAGCCTCGTATAGTTTTTCTACTCTGAGGGTGATCTTTATTCCTAGATATGTCAATGTCTTTTTTTCCCAAATAAATGGGAATGCTTTCTGTAGATCTCTTTCTTCTGTTACGTCTATTCCTAGGTTCAAGATTACAGTTTTCACTGGGTTAATTTTAAAGTTGGAGAGTTCCCCATACCTTCCATTTTCTTTCATTTCAATAGGCAGAGAGAGTCTTGGCTTGGTCACATACAGCAGTACATCGTCTGCGTAAGCAGCTACCTTATGTTCCTCTTCTCCCACTCTCACCCCCCCCAATATCCGGATTGTTCCGTATCATAGCCAATAATGGTTCCAAAGAGATTACATATAGGAGGGGTGAGAGCGGGCAGCCCTGTCTCGTTCCATTTGACATTTCAATCACCGACAACATGCTCCCGCTAACTTTTACTCTTGCCGTCGGAAAATTATATAAATTTTCCACCCATTTCATAAATCTGGGCCCTAGACCTATGGTTCGAAGGGTTTCCATCATAAACCCCCAGTCGACTCTATCAAAAGCTTTTTCAGCATCTATTGACACGAGTACGACTGGGGGTTTCTTCTTACCATCCTCCCGTAGGAACAGTAAAGTTCTTAAGCTGTTGTCCCGCCCTTCTCTACCTTTTATGAATCCCGTCTGGTTTATTAGGTCCGGCATTAATGTCTTTATCCTCGTTGCCAGTATCTTTGAATATACCTTTATATCTGCATTCAATAATGCAATTGGGCGGTAGCTGGAGCAAAGAGTACCATCCTTTCCCGTTTTAGGGATAACTGAGATACTAGCAAGGAGAGACTCTTTCCTTATTTCTTCCTTTTCTCCTAGTTTATTAAAATAATTGCATAACTCTGGGTTCTTTAAATTTTTTGTAATACGAAATCGGTAACCCGTCTGGGCCTGGGCTCTTACCTCCTGATGTTTCTCTAAGTGCTTGGTGAATTTCCCCCTGCGTGATCTATTGGACAATCCTGTCTAATCCATGACCTCCTTGCTCCTCCCATGAAAGTCATAAATAAAAGCCGTGGCTCTGCACTTCCTGCCGCCAGATTATTGTGGTCTGATCCTGCATACTATTTGAGCTATTTCTATTGCTGTTTTGAAGGGACTTGTGACCCCTGGTTTGTGACCTTGACTATGAAACTCTCCTCCTGCATCAACCTTGGCTTGTGGCCTAGACTATGAAACTCTCTCTTGCACCGACCTTGGCTTGTGATCCTGACACTGATCATCGGTCAAGCGATTCAGACTTTCCTATCTCTCGCAGACCTGAGAACTGAGCTTACCTGGCGTTGTCGGCCATTGGTCTCCACTCATTACAGGTATACTTCTAACAACAGGCATGTTGATGCCTTTGATTTTTATCAATTTTTTGCACATTTATTGAAAAATGCTGTATATAGTTATGCACTTTTGTGCTAAAAATATTAATGAAAATGCACATTAGAAAGGGCTACTCTGAGAGAACTGATGGTGTAAAAAAATGTGTGGGTTGTTGTAGCTTGCAGACTTAGCAATGCCTAACTGCAGCTAACAAATCTAGCAGAATACTCTCATGCATTAAAAAGGGCATACATTCAAGGGGTATCTCAATAAATCTACCCATTTCTAAAACACTGGTTCAGCTTGATCTTGAGTATGCTGTTTAGTTTTGGTCACCAAGCCACAGGAAGGATGTCCTTAAACTAGAGTCTAGCGAACGGCAACAAAAACAATTATAAAGTTTACACATGTTCACTCTGAAGGAGGGGTACTCAAGAGGAAACATGATATATGAAGACGTGGACACAATTTGAGACACAAAAGGTGGTTTAATCTTAAAGCAGAGGTTCGGACAAATTTTTAAAAGCCAGCAGCTACAAATACCGCAGCTGCTGACTTTTAAAAAATGGACACTTACCTGTCCAGCGTGCCCACGATGTCAGCAGCTGAGGCTGAGCAATCGTTCGGTCCTCGGCTGCTTCCGCCACCATTCTCAGTGAGGGAATCAGTTAGTGAAGCCTTGCGTCTTCCCTGCCCGATTCCCTACTGCGCATGCGTGAGGATCGTGGAGCGCCATCACTGGTCCCCTCTCTGTCCTGGGAACAGTGTTGCCCAGAAGACAGCGGGGGGGATGATGTGCCAGGCTGGATTCCCCAAGGGGATCCGAACCCGGAAGTGGTGCAAATACCTGTCTCTGACAGGTATCTGCACCCCCCCCCCCCCCCTGAAAGGTGTCAAATGTGACACCGGAGGGAGGGAGGGATCCAAAAAGCGGAGGTTCACTTTTTGTGTGAACCTTTGCTTTAAATTGTATATTCTTTACTGTCTCTTTGCTGTTGGAGCAGTGAAAATGTGGAACTCCTTCTTAACCAGAGACTTTTGGACATTAATTATGATGCTTAATGGAACTCGGAAGCTCTGCAACTATCTTGTTTTATCCTTTTGTTGGGATTTTTTTCTCCGCTTTTGTCATATATACAACCTGAATCACTCACCGATGTTCCATTTTGAATTTTTTCTTGCCAATATCAAACGCCATAGCTTCTTTGTCAGGTAGTTTGACCAAACCTGTAGAGTCAAAATAAGTGATAAAGTTATTTAATAAATAATGTATTGATTTGTGTGCTAAAACCATGAGAAACTCTCCTAACTTATTTACAAGGTAGTGACATTAAGTCTGCAGTACTGTTGCCAATCAACAAATTGAAAATTAAATGTAAAATACACTATACAGCAGGTTTCTCAAACGTTTTAGCTTGGAGGAACCCTTGACAAAAATGTGAGGTCTGGGGGGAACCCCTGAAAATTTGTTTACATCTACAGCGTACAGAACATTGAAAATTGCTCTTATGATACACTGTGTGCATTTGATCAAATACAAAATACAATTCATATTTAGAGAAAACATATTTAACCCTAATTCCCCAAAATATTACCTTATCTTTAACCGTGTACCCATTGTGCATTATTTCTGTTTCCCCCCCTTTACCTCCTACACTTTTTTTAACCAAAAACCTAAGAAAACAGTACAGTTAGCCTAACTGGGGAATGGCGACAAACGATCGTACCTCACATGAGCACAGGCAGACAAGGGCACTTAAAAAAAAAAAAACGTTTTATTTTATTTAAATAAACATTTTTTACACTGTCTCTTTATTTTGTATTAACTTTATCGCTGCCACAAGGGATCAACAACACCCCCCCCCCCCCTTGTGACAGCATGGGCTGTGACAGGTCCTTTTTTGGGGAGATCTGGGGTCTACCTCCTGATCTCTCTATTGGCCTCCAATGCAGCCGATCAGACACAGATCAGTCTGATTGTCTTCTTTACTAGTTGGTAATTGGCCAGTAAACATAAAGCCAAAATCAGGAATAGGGATGAGCTTTCGAGTTTGAGTTGAACATGAGTTTGACTCGAACATCGGCTGTTTGCTCGTTCGCCGAAGTTCGAACATTATGAGCCGTAATTATGGGCCGCTCGTGCCAAATTCGATTGGCTCATCACAACCCATAATGCACTGCTGGCTGATGATTGGCCAAGCATGAACGATGACACACATGCTTTGGCCAATCACAGCGCTATTGGCCAATCATGGCTCAGGGATTAGGTACACGCCCCCCACTATATAAGGTGCCTGCGCGTCGGCCTTGTGCAGTGTGTTGCGGACGCGGAGAGAGAGAGTGTGTCATTTCATTTCAGTTAGCTAGATTGAGCAGGCAGTTGATTCAGTTAGATCAGCATATTTAATATATATATATATATATATATATATATATATATATATATATATATATATATATATAATATATATATATATATATATATATATATATATGCATTGCAGGCTTTGTATATATATTTTATATATATATATATATATATATATATATATATATATATATATATATATATATATATATAGTGTACAGTTTAGCTAGATCTCACTCCAAAATGTTTCTGTTATTCTCTTCCTAATAATACCACAGGTAGCTGCAGTCAGTCAGTGTACTATATGCTGGGCACAGTGTGCAGCTAAACCTCACTGCAGACAATTCCTGTTTTCTTCCTAATAATACTACAGGCAGGCAGTTGATTTAGGTAGCTGCAGTCTATTAAGTCAGTGTACTGTATGCTGGGCACAGTGTGCAGCTTAACCTCACTACAGAGTGTTCCTGTTCTCTTCCTAATAATACCACAGCCAGGCAGTTGATTCAGGCAGCTGCAGTCTATTCAGTGAGTGTACTGCATGCTGGGCATAGTGTGCAGCTAGTCAGGCAGTTGATTCAGGTAGCTGCAGTCTATTCAGTCAGTGTTCTGTATGCTGGGCACAGTGTGCAGCCAGTCAGGCAGTTGATTCAGGTAGCTGCAGTTTATTAAGTCAGTGTACTGTATGCTGGGCACAGTGTGCAGCTAACCCTCACTGCAGAGTGTTCCTGTTTTCTTCCTAATAATACTACAGGCAGGCAGTTGATTCAGGAAGGTGCAGTCTATTCAGTCAGTGTACTGTCTCCTGGGCACAGTGTGCAGCTAAACCTCACTGCAGACAATTCCTTTTCGCTTCCTAATAATACTACAGGCAGGCAGTTGATTCAGTTAGCTGCAGTATATTCAATATGTATATATATATATATATATATATTGTGAACTTTGGGGGTTCTTTAGCTCAGCGAGACAAGTGCTAAAACCGTGATAATGAAACGAAAGGGTTTTTATTTGCAAAACCAAACCAAAAACAACGCTTACTTCAGCATGGGGAAAATCATCAACACAAAAGTCCTGCTTATCTTCAGCACAAATGAAAAGTCTGTTTTCCTTTCAGTACAGCAAACAAAAACAAAGTACAGGCACATACAGTTTGGTGAGTGTCCCAGTCCTTCTCAGCAGGCTTACAGCTTCTGCAGACACTTCTGATTCCACACTCCTCCACCCTCTGTCAGCACTTCCTCTCCTTTTAACTGACTTCCTGGATAAGGTTAACTCCTTGTGTACCTAAAGCCAGGGGTCAGAAGGGGAGGCTCTCTTCCCTCCCAATTGTCACTTCAGAGCCTCCGAAATTCCGGACCCTCAAATAACATAAAGAAAAAACAGAGAGGACCGTTAGCTCGTCCTCTCTGGATCTATTTTAACTTTCCGGAACCTCTCACCCCCTCTGGGTGACCTCCTGAACCATCGTTTTAAAGGGACCAGATTCCAAAAATTGGCGCTATGTAGCGTCCATCCAGGACCCAACCCTGGCGTCCTGTACATATCCCCCCCCTCTGCCTCAACGCGGAGGTGTTGGAGGCACCACTCGCCATCATACAGTGGACTCGGGAGAGGGCATCGGCATTCTGATGCTGTCTCCCGGGTCTGTGCTCCACCACAAAGTTAAACTCCTGCAGAGACAGAAACCACCTAGTTACCCTGGCATTGGTGTGCTTGTTCTGTCTCATCCACGTAAGAGGAGCATGGTCTGATATGAGGCGAAACTTCCTCCTACCTAGGAGAAAATACCGTAGGGAGTCCAAAGCCCACTTGATGGCAAGACATTCGCGTTCCACCACCGCATAGTTTTTCTCAGCTGGCGTCAGTTTCCTACTAAGAAAAACTATCGGATGCTCCTCTCCGTTGATATCTTGAGACAGAACTGCTCCTAGCCCTTCACTTGAGGCATCTGTCTGCACTATAAAGTCCTTAGAAAAGTCCGGCGCTACAAGCACCGGGTCCTGGCATAGTGCCGTCTTAAGCCTTTGAAATGCCTTTTCAGCCTCGGCATTCCATTTGATCATGATGGACTTTCGGCCTTTGGTGAGGTCAGTCAGCGGTGCCGCAAGGGTGGCAAAGTTGGGGACAAATCTCCTATAGTACCCCACTAGGCCTAAAAACGCTCTGACCTGTTTCTTTGTTAGGGGGCGGGGCCAGCCCTGTATGGCCTCTACTTTGCTCATTTGGGGCTTCACTAACCCTCTGCCTACAATGTATCCTAGATACTTGGCTTCCTCCACCCCAACCGCACACTTCTCCGGATTGATGGTGAACCCTGCCCTTCTCAAGGAGTCTACCACTGCCTGTACTCGGGGAAGGTGGGAATCCCAATCCGTACTGAAAATGACAATGTCATCCAGGTAAACGGAGGCATACCGTTGGTGGGGACGCAAAGTTTTGTCCATGGCCCTTTGGAATGTGGCGGGGGCGGAATGTAAACCAAACGGCATTCTCTTGTACTGGAAATGACCCTCCGGGGTAGAGAAAGCTGTTTTCTCTCTGGCCTCTTTGGTTAGGGAATCTGCCAGTAACCTTTTGTGAGGTCCAGTGTGGTAATGTACCTGGCAGGACCCAACCTCTCTATCAGCTCATCTACCCGTGGCATGGGGTATGCATCGAACTTGGAGACCTCGTTGAGTTTTCTAAAGTCGTTGCAGAAGCGGAGAGTACCATTGGGTTTGGGCACCAATACGATCGGACTGGACCACTCGCTCTGCGACTCTTCGATGACCCCAAGTTCAAGCATCCTTCTCACCTCTCCAGACACTGCCACCCTGTGAGCTTCTGGGATACGGTAAGGTTTAAGCCGGACTGTCACCTTGGGCTCGGTCACAATGTCATGCTCGATGACACTGGTGAGTCCTGGCAACCCTGAAAACATGTCCCTATTCCTTTGCAGGAACTCCTTTGCTTGCTGGGTTTGGGGCCTAGTTAGGGTAGCTGCAACCTGCACCAGGTCGATCCCTACCTGGTCCCCTGACTGTACCGCCACCACTGCGGACACCGGTTCTCTGTCTTTCCAGAGCTTCAACAAATTTATGTGATAAATTTGGTAGGGTTTTCTTTTCCCTGGTTGGTGTACCTTATAGTTTACCTCACCCACTTTCTCCACTATTTCAAACGGACCTTGCCACTTGGCCAAGAACTTGCTTTCTACCGTGGGTATTAGGACAGCTACCCTGTCACCTACTTGGAACTGTCTCACCTTAGCCGACCGGTTATATACCCTTCTTTGGGCATCCTGAGCCTTCTGCATGTGCTCTCTTACCAGCGGCATCACCTTAGCCACCCTTTCTCGCATTTGAGAAATATGTTCCACCACAGTTTTGTGCGGGGAGGACTCAGTTTCCCATGTTTCCTTTACCAAATCAAGCAACCCCCTGGGCCTCCGTCCGTACACTAGCTCAAATGGTGAGAAACCCGTGGATGCCTGTGGTACCTCCCGGATAGCGAACAATAGGGCAGGGAGCAACATATCCCAATCTTTCCCGTCTTTCTGGACGACTCTTTTTAACATAGACTTCAGAGTTTTGTTAAATCTCTCAACTAGGCCATCGGTCTGCGGGTGATAGACGGACGTCCGCAACTGCTTAATCTGAAACAGCCTGCACAAGTCCGCCATCACCTTTGACATAAAAGGGGTGCCCTGATCCGTTAATATTTCCTTGGGGAACCCAGTTCGTGAGAACATTTGAAATAACTCCCGGGCAATGGCCTTAGAGGACGTTTTTCTCAACGGGACTGCTTCTGGGTATCTAGTGGCGTAGTCCAGGATGACCAATATGTATTGGTGCCCCCTTGCCGATTTTACCAGGGGTCCTACCAGATCCATAGCGATCCGCTCAAACGGGACCTCAATAATTGGCAAGGGTACTAGGGGGTTTCTATAGCGAGGCACCGGGGCAGTTAACTGGCAAACAGGACAAGACTCACAATATCTTTTAACCTCAGCCTTCACCCCGGGCCAGTAAAACCGGTCGGTTATCCTGGCCTCCGTTTTCTCCGCCCCCAGGTGTCCTCCTAGTGCATCGTTGTGGGCTAGATCAAGGAGCATCCGCCTATACGGTTGAGGGACCAGCAACTGTTCTATGGGTTCCCCTCGGCTCTCAACCATACGATAGACTAGGTCCCCCTTCAATGCAAAATGAGGAAACCTCTGATCTGCATCTGGTATCTGTGAAACCCCATCAATGACAGAAACCTGCTCTCGAGCGTTGACCAGGGTAGGGTCCTGTAACTGGGCGGTGCCAAACGCACCCCTGGGTACGTCCAGGTCTGGATGCACCGGCCTCTGGGATGTTTCCCCCTCACCCTCCTCAACCGGGGTAAGCTCCTCGTCATCCTCCCCCAGCATGACTTGTAATGGGGAGACTTCCCCCCCTCAGAGGTCAACTCGGTTTTCAGACCGGACACAGGACTGTTATTATTAGAACTAGGATTTCCTGCAACGTCATTATCACTACCAAGTCTCTCTACATTAGAGGGGTGTGTTGTGGAGGTTTCAGGCCCGGATCCCCCAGACTCTGTCCCTTCTGAACTTGGTGTCCTTAGTTCACCTGGCAGACCCGTCTGTACCTGGTTCCATAATTCCAAAAATATTGGACAGTCCCGCCCCACTATGATATCATGTATCAAGCTTTTTACTACCCCAACCTCCTGGGTAACCGAGGTTTGACCATAGGACACAGTTACTGGGACCAAGGGGTACTCCTTGGTGTCCCCATGGATACACACTACCCGTAGGGTCTTAGTTACTGGACCAATCCTTCCAAGTACCCGGGCATGTACCAGCGTGACCATGCTACCAGAGTCCAGTAGAGCCCTGGCCGGAAGGTGGTTTACCCACACTTCACACTCGAACTGTCCGGCTGCCAGGTCAAGATGCGTGGCACACACTCTTTGTGCATAGAAGGAGCTTCTTCGGGCAGCCCCGCAATCCATAGGCTCCTCCTGGAGCGGGCACTGTGCCCGGGTATGCCCCCAGGACCGACATCGCCAACACTGAATGTCTCCCATCTTTGGCACAGGAACCGATCTCCGTGGTCCTATGGCAGGCGGTGTTGATCTGCGGATGCCAACATCTGGCAAGGCTTCTCTCCTCGGGGTGGTGGCTGGTCTGGGTGTCCTTGGCATGAGTTCCCGACGCTTGGCAGGCCCAAGCAGGTCCTCCACCACAGTGTACCGTTCGACCAGCTCAACCAGCTGGTCAGCGTTAGTGGGGTTTCCATGGCTTACCCAGCGCTGTAGGTCATCTGGTAGGGACCGTAGGTACCAGTCCATCACTACCCGTTCGACCATTTGTGGGCCTGTCAACTTTTCCGGCTGCAGCCATTTTTTAACTAACTGAATTAGTTCATGCATTTGGGACCTGGGTGGTTGGTCCGACTTGTACCGCCAGCGATGCACCCTCTGAGCCCGGAGAGCTGTGGTCACCCCCAGGCGGGCCAGGATCTCAGCTTTTAGACGTTCATAGTCTTTGATGTGCTCAGCTGGGAGGTCAAAATAGGCCTTTTGTGGGTCACCAGTGAGAAAAGGGGAAACAATGCCGGCCCATTGGTCCCGGGGCCATGCTTCTCTCTCTGCTATCCTTTCAAAGGTGGTAAGAAAGGCTTCTACGTCATCGCTGGGTGTTAATTTTTGCAAGAAATGGCTGGCTCTAACAGAAACTGGGTTGCTAACGGCAACGGCCGATTGCTCTTGTCCCTGAGCCAGCCTCTGTACTGCCTCCTGCAAGGCAGCCACCTGTGCTTGAGTGGACTCCTGCTGGGCTGTAAACTGGGCGGCTAGCAGCCGTGTGTTTTCCTGCTGCGCAGCTATAGCCTGTGCCAGGGCCTGCTGCTGCTGAGCCATCGCTTCCTCATGGCGACGGTTGGCGTCTGCTGACGCTTGCTGCTGGGTCACGGTGGCTTGTGCCAAAGCCCTAATGACCTCTTCCATGTCGTTGCGTGCTGTTTGTAATGTCTGGGCTGACTTCACCCAAGACATGCCATAAGTACACTGTCTCTTTAAATGTCAGTTTTTAAACGGTTTTTGCGCCTGCAAATGCACTTTGCCCGCATTCGACACCAGTTGTGAACTTTGGGGGTTCTTTAGCTCAGCGAGACAAGTGCTAAAACCGTGATAATGAAACGAAAGGGTTTTTATTTGCAAAACCAAACCAAAAACAACGCTTACTTCAGCATGGGGAAAATCATCAACACAAAAGTCCTGCTTATCTTCAGCACAAATGAAAAGTCTGTTTTCTCTTTCAGTACAGCAAACAAAAACAAAGTACAGGCACATACAGTTTGGTGAGTGTCCCAGTCCTTCTCAGCAGGCTTACAGCTTCTGCAGACACTTCTGATTCCACACTCCTCCACCCTCTGTCAGCACTTCCTCTCCTTTTAACTGACTTCCTGGATAAGGTTAACTCCTTGTGTACCTAAAGCCAGGGGTCAGAAGGGGAGGCTCTCTTCCCTCCCAATTGTCACTTCAGAGCCTCCGAAATTCCGGACCCTCAAATAACATAAAGAAAAAACAGAGAGGACCGTTAGCTCGTCCTCTCTGGATCTATTTTAACTTTCCGGAACCTCTCACCCCCTCTGGGTGACCTCCTGAACCATCGTTTTAAAGGGACCAGATTCCAAAAATTGGCGCTATGTAGCGTCCATCCAGGACCCAACCCTGGCGTCCTGTACAATATATATATATATATATATATACAGTGCGGAAAATAAGTATTTGAACACCCTGCTATTTTGCAAGTTCTCCCACTTGGAAATCATGGAGGGGTCTGAAATTGTCATCGTAGGTGCATGTCCACTGTGAGAGACATAATCAAAAAAAAAAAAATTCCAGAAATCACAATGTATGATTTTTTTAACTATTTATTTGTATGATACAGCTGCAAAAAAGTATTTGAACACCTGAGTAAATCAATGTTAATATTTGGTACAGTAGCCTTTGTTTGCAATTACAGAGGTCAAACGTTTCTTGTAGTTTTTCACCAGGTTTGCACACACTGGAGGAGGGATTTTGGCCCACTCCTCCACACAGATCTTCTCTAGATCAGTCAGGTTTCTGGGCTGTCGCTGAGAAACACAGAGTTTGAGCTCCCTCCAAAGATTCTCTATTGGGTTTAGGTCTGGAGACTGGCTAGGCCACGCCAGAACCTTGATATGCTTCTTACAGAGCCACTCCTTGGTTATCCTGGCTGTGTGCTCCGGGTCATTGTCATGTTGGAAGACCCAGCCTCGACCCATCTTCAAAGCTCTAACTGAGGGAAGGAGGTTGTTGCCCAAAATCTCGCAATACATGGCCCCGGTCATCCTCTCCTTAATACAGTGCAGTCGCCCTGTCCCATGTGCAGAAAAACACCCCCAAAGCATGATGCTACCACCCCCATGCTTCACAGTAGGGATGGTCTTCTTGGGATGGTACTCATCATTCTTCTTCCTCCAAACACGGTTAGTGGAATTATGACCAAAAAGTTCTATTTTGGTCTCATCTGACCACATGACTTTCTCCCATGACTCCTCTGGATCATCCAAATGGTCATTGGCAAACTTAAGACGGGCCTTGACATGTGCTGGTTTAAGCAGGGGAACCTTCCGTGCCATGCATGATTTCAAACCATGACGTCTTAGTGTATTACCAACAGTAACCTTGGAAACGGTGGCCCCAGCTCTTTTCAGGTCATTGACCAGCTCCTCCCGTGTAGTCCTGGGCTGATTTCTCACCTTTCTTAGGATCATTGAGACCCCACGAGGTGAAGATTTTGCATGGAGCCCCAGTCCGAGGGAGATTGACAGTCATGTTTAGCTTCTTCCATTTTCTAATGATTGCTCCAACAGTGGACCTTTTTTCACCAAGCTGCTTGGCAATTTCCCCATAGCCCTTTCCAGCCTTGTGGAGGTGTACAATTTTGTCTCTAGTGTCTTTGGACAGCTCTTTGGTCTTGGCCATGTTAGTAGTTGGATTGTTACTGATTATATGGGGTGGACAGGTGTCTTTATGCAGCTAATGACCTCAAACAGGTGCATCTAATTTAGGATAATAAATGGAGTGGAGGTGGACATTTTAAAGGCAGACTAACAGGTCGTTGAGGGTCAGAATTCTAGCTGATAGACAGGTGTTCAAATACTTCTTTGCAGCTGTATCATACAAATAAATAGTTAAAAATTCATAAATTGTGACTTCTGGAATTTTTTTTTTTTTATGTCTCTCACAGTGGACATGTACCTACGATGACAATTTCAGACCCCTCCATGATTTCCAAGTGGGAGAACTTGCAAAATAGCAGGGTGTTCAAATACTTATTTTCCGCACTGTATATATACACATCCCAGCTTTGTGCAGCTACATCTCACTGCAGGCCATTCCTTGTGTACTTATTCCAATACATCAAGTACAGTATGTCTGGAAGGCCAACAAGGAGAGGCAGACACTCACAGGCCACTTAAAGAGGGCAAGCAGGCTCTGTGTCTAGAGGCAACGGTGCTGGTCGTGGACACGGTACATCCTCAGTTAATGAACAAGGCATCTTCATTCTACTCATCCTCTGTCACCCAGGCTCAAAGTAACTTGGCTGCCAATGCAGGTGCCAAAGCAGCCTATTTCATCAGTTCGAGGTCGAAATCATCAATTACTTCTTCCCTAGCCCCACCATCATGCATGGAGGAGTCCCCCGAACTGTTAGACCACAGTGTCGGGTACATGCTGCAGGAGGATGCACAGGCTCCGATGATGGTACCCAGCTTGAGGAAGGCAGTAACGTGAGCCCAGAGAGAGGGGGTGCCCAAGAAGGACAACAAACTGGCAGTCATGTTCCCCCAGCTGCAGCATACTGCCAGGTTTGCTCCAGTGATGAGGAGGCAAGGGATGATGAGGTCACTGACTCTATGTGGGTGCCTGATAGGAGAAAGGAAGAGGAGGAGGCACATCTCCAATGAGGCAGGATGCCCTCCAGGGGCCAGCTTAAGGGCAGCCAACTAACTGCATCACACCGCAGAGCTCCGCATGTGCAGGGCGCTGCTGACCCTGCCCATTTTTCCAAAAGTTCTTTGGTATGGGCTTTTTTTTAGACGTGTGCAGCAGATCGCACCGTTGCTATTTGCAACATATGTCTGAAGCGTATCAAGCGTGGCCAAAACACCAGACATATGTCGACCTGCCATGAAGTCCTTTGGCAAGTGTACATAAAAGTCCCACACCAATGAACAAAGCGAACAATTTCTTGCTTCTCATCAGCTGGGATCTCCAACCCCACTATACCTTCAGTACTCTCAGAAACCTGCACTGAGAGGAATGAAGGTGTAGGATTAGGTGTTGCACTGCCAAGTACTTGCGGGCAATCTGCTATCAGTACACCAATGTCCGATTGTAGCAGGCAAATTTCCCTACTCCAGTTGCTAAACCGGTGAAATAAATTCGCTCCCAGTCATCCACATGCCCAGCAGTTGACTGCTAGCTTGGCTAAATTGCTAGCACTCCAACTGCTGCCTTTTCAGCCGGTAGATTCTGCCCCTTTCATTAGTTTGTGGAATGTGCGGTACCTCAGTGGCAGGTTCCCAAAGGTGATTCCGGCTCTCTACCGGCATGTGGAAGGCAATGTCTTTGCCTCGCTGTACAGGGTGGTCAGTGGTAAGGTGCATATTACCTCTGACTCATGGTCCAGCAGGCATGGACAGGGACGTTACCTATCTTTCACAGCACATTGGTGACTCAACTGGCAGCTGGGAAGGATGCAGGACAGGGTGCAGTAGTGTTGGAGGTTGTTCCGCCACCATGCCTCCAAAATGCTACTAGTGGTGATTCTGACACACCTCTCTCCTCCACCCCCAACTCTTCCTTCATGACCTTTTTCTGTGCTGATTTGTCCTCAGAACCAGTGGTGCTTCGTAGGCATTTAAAGGGGTTACGCAAGCACGCAGGCAAAAAGATGCCACGCGGTGCTTGAGTTGGTGTTCTTGGGAGACAGGAGCCACACTGGGGCAGAGATTCTGTCAGCTCTGCAGGGGCTGGCTCAGAGGTGATTGACGCCATGCCAGCGTCAGCCAGGAATGGTGGTTTGCGACAATGGCACCAACCTCCTCTCCGCCCTTTAACAGGGACACCTGACCCATGTGCCCTGTTTGGCTCACGTCCTTAACTTGATGGTGCAGTGGTTCTTGGGCAGGTACCCGGGCTTACAGGATCTCCTGAGGCAGGCCAGGAACGTCTGTGTGCATTTCCGCTGGTCATTTAATGCCAGTGCTTGGCTGGCTGACCACCAAAAGGAATTTTAACCTGCACAAGAACCGCCTAATCTGTGACATGCCCACCAGGTGGAACTCAAAGTACATGCAGCAGAGGGCCATCAATAAGTACCTGTGCGACTATGACACCAGGACAGGGTCAGGGGACCTTGGCTTTTTTTCCCACGCCAGTGTGTCATGCATGCACTGTCCTGTCACCATTTGAGGAGGTCACAAGGATGGTGAGCAGTGACAGTGCATTCATCAGTGATACTGTCCCTTTTGTCCACCTGTTAGAGCACACACTGCGTGGAATAATGGATAGGGCACTTGAGGCAGAACAGAGGAAGGAAGAGGAGGACTTCCTTAACTCTCAAGGCCCCCTTTATCCAGACAGTGTTCCTGAGGGCCCACCGATCACACAGGAAGAGGAGGAGGAGGATTGTGTCAGCATGGAGGTGGAGCCTAGCACTCAGCATCAGCGGCAGTCTTTAAGGGATCATTTACAGTCCCCAGAAACCCATGGACTTGTACGTGGCTGGGAGGAGGTGGCTGCAGATCATGTCGTCCTTAGTGACCCAGAGGACTCTGGATCGAATGCCTCAGCAAACCTACGCTGCATGGCCTCCCTGATCCTGCAAAGCCTGCGAAAGGATCCTCGGATTCATGGTATCAAGGAGAGGGATCATTAGTGCCTGGCAACCCTCCTTGATCCACGTTTCAAGGGTAAGGTTGAGGACCTTATCCAGCCATCGCAGAGGGAGCAAAGGATGAAACATCTCCGGGAGGCCTTGCAGAAAGGTTTGTGCAGCACGTTTCCAGGGCCTGGGAGGTTACAAATTCCTGGTCCTGGACAACATGTTGCTGAGGCTTCAGTCAGTCACAGAAGGAGCGGTGGAGAAGGTGGCCTCCTGACCGATGCGTTCAGATGATTTTTTAGTCTGCAGCCCCAAGGTATGATCGGTTCCAGCAACCATCGCTGGCGTCTGATGTACATGGTGCAGGAATACCTAGGGACAAGATCAGACTTGGACACCTTTCCCTGAGGATAGATCACTGGCCAGAGCTTGCACAGTATGCAATTGAGCTACTGGCCTGCACTGCATCCAGCGTTCTTTCAGAACGCACATTCAGTGCTGCTGAAGACTCTGTAACCGATCACAGGGTGTGCCTGTCCACCAACTCGGTCGATCGGCTCACCTTCATAAAAATGAATCAGTCTTGGATCACCAGCTACCAAGCACCTGATGCTGATGTAACCAAATAATTTTTTTATGAATGTGAGATCCCTTTAAGACTGTCTATGCTGATGCTAAGTGACTATAATTTTCCTCCTCAATGTTCATGTTGATAGTTTGTAAGAACATTTTTGGTTTTGGGCAACGCCACCAGTGCCTAAGGCCCAATTTTTCTGCCTCTGTTTAACAGGGGCGTGTAATTACAATTTTTGCAGCAGGGCTCATTCCTGTGCTCCAACTAGAGTATCTGTGAGGGGTTGCAGTGTTGTGGCACCAGCACCAGTGCCTAAGGTCCAATTTTTCTGCTCCGGTTTAACAGGGGCGTGTAATAACAATTTTTGATCTAATATTTCACAGCAGGGCCCGTTCCTGCACCCACCAAGAGTAACTGTGATGACTTACAGTGTTGTGGCAACACCACCACATCATCCACCACCAAAGGCCCAATTTTTCTGACCCTGCTCAGCAGGGGCATGTAATTACAATTCTTGATCTAATATTTCACAGCAGGGCCCGTTCCCGCGTCCACCAAGAGTTACTGTGAGGGCTTACAGTGTTGTGGCAACACCAACACCTAAGGCCCAACTTTCTACATAGTATATCGGGTACGCCCCTACTTTCAAACATCCGACTTACAAACGGAGGGAGACAACAGGAAGTGAAAGAAAATCTACCCCTGTGAAGGAAAATTCTCTCCAGTAAGAGTTAATATGGTAAAAAAGTGTCTCCACTGATTCATTATCACCAATCCTTGTTTCCCTAAAAAAAAAAAAATCCAATTGTCATTGGGCCAGAAAGTGAGGTGAAATCTTCTGAACAGGGGCACAGACAGCAAAACAAATGCTACAGGGGTGATGATAGCCCTCCCCTAGGATATCCAAAAAGCTTAAAAATAGATTTTGTTGTCTGGAGCTACACAAAATGTACCTGTTCCAAATTACAAACAGATTCAACGTAAGAACAATCCTACAGTCCCTGTCTTTCTTGGAACTGCCTGTATACTGCTGTTAAGAAGAGTATATAGGGCCTGGGGGCCCTACGCCTTTTTTTTTTGGTGCAGGGTTCCCCTTAATATCCATACAAGACCCAAAGTGCCTGGTAATGGGTTGGGGGGAGGGGGTACCCTTGCCGTGTTTCTCACTAATTTCCATCTATATTGCCAGGACACAACATTACACTAAAGCCGCAAGCAGTTTTAAATGACTTTTACTCCTTTAGAAATGTCATTTTGTGCAGGGACTGTTATAAACATGGGAAACACATGCCACTTCACAGGCATACTATAGACACCCCCCAGGTACGATAATTAACCACTTGCCCTTGGCCTCATAGTAAAAAGACGTCATGTTTTGAAAGATGGATATCTCGGTAACGGCAGCAGCTGCTGCCACAACCGAGATATCCATCTCTTCTGTGGACGGTTCTGTTAATGATAACGGCGGTCTCTGCGGCGCATTCGCCGCGAGATCGCCGTTATCGGTGGCGGGAGAGGGCCCCCCCTCCCGCCGCTCTCCAGTGCCCTCCGCCGCTTACTGTTGCCGTCGGTAGCGGCAGAGGCGATCGGGTCCATTCGGCTCCTCAGCGGGGATACGAGTGAGGGAAAAATCGCCCCCACCATTCCCCAGAGCTCTGCTGGGCGGAAGTGACGTCAAAACGTCAGTCCCGCCCAGCGTCTTAAAGAGAAATATTTTTTTTATGTTATTTGAAAAAATTACATTTTATATATTTTTTTTTTTTTTTTGCATTTAAGCCTAAATATGAGATCTGAGGTCTTTTTGACCCCAGATCTCATATTTAAGAGGACCTGTCATGCTTTTTTCTATTACAAGGGATGATTATATTCCTTGTAATAGGAATAAAAGTGATAATTTTTTTTATTTATTTATTTCGGTGTATAAAATTATGAACTAATTTAAAATAAATAAGAAAACAAAAAAAAAAATGTAAAACGCCCCACCCCACGCATACGCGAGTAGCGCCCTCTGTATCTCAAAAAATGCAACCTGTAGAATGTTTTAAACGTCGCCTATCGAGATTTTTAAGCGTAAAAGTTTGACGCCATGCCACGAGCGGGCGCAATTTTTAAGCGTGACATGTTGGGTATCATTTTACTCGGCGGAACATTATCTTTCACAATATATAAAAAAATTGGGCCAAATTTATTGTTGTCTTATTTTTTTATTCAAAAAAGTGAATTTTTTTCCAAAAAAAGTGCGCTTGTAAGACCGCTAGCAAATACGGTGTGACAAAAAGTATTGCAATGACTGCCATTTTATTCTCTAGGGTGTTAGAAAAAAAAATATATAATGTTTGGGGGGGTTTAAGTAATTTTCTAGCAACAAAAACTGTTTTAGTCTCGTAAACACCGAATCTGAAAAACAGGCTTGGTGGGCAAGTGGTTAAAGGAATATTTCACACTTTTTATTTTCACTTTAAGCATCATTAAAATCAGTGCTCCCGAAAAAACTGACGTTTTAAAACTTTTTTTGCATTGATACATGTCCCCTGGGGCAGGACCTGGGTCCCCAGTACAATAATACAATAACTTGCATATTAGCCTTAAAAATTCGCATTTTTGATTTCTCACGTTAGAGTCCCATAGACTTTAATGGTGTTTGAAAGTTTGTGCGAACTTTCGGTCCATTCGCATGTTCTGGATGCCAACAAATCAGGGGAGGGGGGTGTTCGGCTCATCCCTAATCAGGAATGACAAAATCCTTGGACGCTTCTGGTTTCTGAAGTCACATAGTGAGAGGAACAACATCAATTCCTCTCACTATGTGCCCAGAGCCTTATGCCACCAGTTGCATCCTTACCAGGCTCCTCAATAGCTCACTCTTCAGCCACTCAGAGTACATTTACTAGCTTCAGAATCTCCAGCTAAAAAAACATATACCTTCGAAAAGCAATTATCAAGTCTTGACACAGGTTCTCAATTGAATTTAGTTCAGGACTTTGACTGGGCCATTCTAATACATCAATAAAACATTCCATTGTAGTTCTGGCTGTATGTTTAGGGTTGTTGTCCTGCTGTAAGGTGACCCCCCCTCCCCAGTCTCAAGACTTTTGGAGACTCTAACAGGTTTTCTTCTAAATGAAAAGGAAAGTGATTGCGCAAAGTACATAAGACCAAACAATGTTGGATATTATAATACAGAGTGGTGCAAGTGACATAGAAAGTCAACAGTGCCAAATGATAGAAAGTGCAAACAAATCCACAATCTTGCAAAAAGTTTTCCAGGATGCCCGCCAGTTCTGTGAAAGATGTGCACTTCACCACACACACATTCTGGTCTCCCAGAACTCTCACCTCCAAGCGGCTAAACAGAGACCTCAATAAACAGATCTACCAGATCTACTGCTGGATAACCCCCTGGTACTCCTGGTGTCCACAATATAGATGAGGATGACCTAAGTCTCAGAGGTAGGGCATAAAACAGGAAAGGAGGACCTCCAATAGTGCATTACCATTGATAAAAGAATGTAATAGATAAAATTGCACTTACAGAAAACAAGAAGTAAAACAAGCATATACAACAGCGGCACCACGCTGGTATCACGGAAAACCCGGTGTACGTCTCCCTGCACCCTATGCGTTACGACACACGTGTCTTCATCTGGGGTTTGTGATTGGACAGCACGGATTCCCTTTCTAGCTATGCAGACCGGAAATTCGGGCTCCGCCATTTTCTCGTAGTTCGCCAAGTTGCTTTACTAACTATGCAGACCGGAAGTTCTGGCTCCGCCATTTTCTCGTAGTTCGTCAACCAATGGCAGATCTGCAATATCCATAGCTGTATAAAGTGGGCTCTCTTTATTAAAATTACAAATAACTTAAAAAATATACAGGTATTTTATGCATTACTAAGTCCGAGTCTTATAGCATGTAATATAACTCGCTTCATACACATTAATAGAGTATGACGGCGAGAGCGACAATCCAGTCACTCCATCGCCATCTAGTGTCTAAAAATAGGTATTGCTAATGTTAAAATACAACTGTTGTCTACATAAACCCAATAGACACATCAGCCTGTCTCAGATCTAAATTTTATCAAATTAATTAGCGTAATCAATAAGTTATGGACATAATAACATTGTTTCCTAACCTGTATGTACATATATAAAAAGCAAGATAATCGTACATCGGGCTTGTCGTGTCACATGACAAATTTCATATGTTATATATCCATAATACATTTCTTTGATCGAATAGAGAGAGAGAGGGGAAGGAATCAGTTGGACCAGCCCACATAATCAGTTGGACCAGCCCACATAAATCCCAATAAAATATTAAAATATTATATTAAAAATTGCTTAAAAAACTGTTTAAATCTAACTCAATGTTCATACCCCCAGGTGTTAGAGTCCTCATTTTATGAATCCATTGAGATTCTTTTTGGCTGATAGTTCTTATTTTATGACTACCTCTCCAGCTTTTCACATACTTATCTATTCCCCAGAATTGCAAATGTGAGGGGTCTCTATTATGCACCAAGTCAAAGTGCCTTGAGACACTATGCTTCGGGGATCCTTTGATAATGTTCTTTACATGTTCCTTTATACAAACTTTAAAGGCTCTTTTCGTCCTACCAACGTACTGTAAATTACAGCTACACTGTATGACATAGACCACTCCTTCGGTAGGACATCCTATAAACTCCTTAATTTGAAATGATTCTCCTGTATTAGTTGCCATAAATTGAGTTCTTTTTTTGGGGGTTTTGGGACCTCACACAGGAAAAACAGCTTTTACATGGGAAAAAACCTTTACCCGTAAAGAAGGAAAAAGGGGTTTTGGGTGGAGGTTCTACTACGGATTTAACAATAAGATCCTTGAATGTGGGCGCTCTTTTATATATGATTCGTGGTTTATCCGGCAATATAGTACACAGATCTTTATCATTTTGTAAAATGTGCCAATGCTTATTTAGAATCTACGAATCATATATAAAAAACCACGAACCACGAATCATATATAAAACAACGCCCACATTCAAGGATTTTATTATTAAATCCGTAGTAGAACCTCCACCCAAAACCTCTTTTTTCCTTCTTTACGGGTAAAGTTTTTTTCCCATGTAAAAGCTGTTTTTCCTGTGTGAGGTCCCAAAAACCTCCAAAAAAAGAACTCAAGCGCACGTGTCACTATGGCGTCGTTGAGGCCCCTCCCTGACGCGTTTCGTCATAAGACTTCGACAGAGGGAGTCGAAGTCTTATGACGAAACGCGTCAGGGAGGGGCCTCAACAACGCCAGGAAGTGACACGTGCGCTCCACCTGAGTCCCGTCTGAAACCAGGAGGTGCTGGAAGTCTATGCTCATCCATTGGGACAGCACGGCTCGTAGGAGAGGGTGATTATATGCGCTTATTGTTAATTTTACATGTACGTGCATTGTTTGAAGGGTTGTAGATTTGTGGGTTCTCTTGTGTGCTACATTAAAGACGGAATTACGCTATGCCCTTTCCTGTGTTTTTTGTACGATCTGGAGACCCGTAGACATGTACCGGATCCCTTCTGATGTGAAGAGTGATATTATTCTGTGGATATCCATACACTGCTTTACCCTCAGGGTCTTTCAGTGAGTGCGTACCCCAGAGGGGGATTTATAGACTTGGTGCATAATAGAGACCCCTCACATTTGCAATTCTGGGGAATAGATAAGTATGGTTTTTTTACTATTTTTGAAAAGCTGGAGAGGTAGTCGTAAAATAAGAACTATCAGCCAAAAAGAATCTCAATGGATTCATAAAATGAGGACTCTAACACCTGGGGGTATGAACATTGAGTTCGATTTAAATTGTTTTTTAAGCAAT
Source organism: Rana kukunoris (assembly GCA_029574335.1). Lineage (NCBI taxonomy): Eukaryota > Metazoa > Chordata > Amphibia > Anura > Ranidae > Rana > Rana kukunoris. The sequence goes on along the minus strand of CM056055.1, from coordinate 100,006,290 downwards.
TTTTTATATAATATTTTAATATTTTATTGGGATTTATGTGGGCTGGTCCAACTGATTCCTTCCTCTTTCTCTCTATTCGATCATAGAAATGAATTATGGATATATAACATATGAAATTTGTCATGTAATACGACAAGCCCGATGTACAATTATCTCGCTTTTTATAAATGTACATACAGGTTAGGAAACTATGTTATTATGTCCATAACTTATTGATTACGCTAATTAATTTGATAAAATTTAGATCTGAGACAGGCTGATGTGTCTATTGGCTTTATGTAGACAACAGTTGTATTTTAACATTAGCAATACCTATTTTTAGACACTAGATGGCGATGGAGTGACTGAATTGTCGCTCTCGCCGTCATACTCTATTAATGTGTATGAAGCGAGTTATATTACATGCTATAAGACTCGGACTTAGTAATGCATCAAATACCTGTATATTTTTTAAGTTATTTGTAATTTTAATAAAGAGAGCCCACTCTATACAGCTACGGATATTGCAGATCTGCCGTTGGTTGACGGACTACGAGAAAATGGCGGAGCCATAACTTCCGGTCTGCATAGTTAGTAAGGTAACTTGGCGGACTACGAGAAAATGGCGGAGCCCGAATTCCCGGTCTGCATAGCTAATAAGGGAATCCTGTGCTATCCAATCACAAACCCCAGATGAAGACACGTGTGTCGTAACGCGTAAGGTGAAGGGAGACGTACACCGGGATTGCCGTGATACCAGTGCGGTGCCGCTGTTGTATATGCTTGTTTTACTTCTTGTTTTCTGTAAGTGCAATTTTATCTATTAAATTATTTTATCAATGGTAATGCACTATTGGAGGTCCTCCTTTCCTGTTTTATGCCCTACCTCTGAGACTTAGGTCCTCCTCATCCATATTGTGGACACCAGGAGTACCAGGGGGATATCCAGCAGTAGATCTGTTTATTGAGGTCTCTGTTTAGCCGCTTGGAGGTGAGAGTTCTGGGAGACCAGAATGTGTGTGTGGTGAAGTGCACATCTTTCACAGGACTAGCGGGCATCCTGGAACACTTTTTGCAAGATTGTGGACTTTGTTTGCACTTTCTATCATTTGGCACTATTGACTTTCTATGTCACTTGTACCACTCTGTATTATAATATCCAACATTGTTTGGTCTTATGTACTTTGCGCAATCACTTTCCTTTTCATTTATTCATTTTCAGGTGTTGTGTTTGCACTTTTGTTTTTGCTGCATTGTTTTTTTCTGTGCTTTTAGGGCGATCTTTATTTTAGCGCAGAAGCCCCTTCATTTACATTTAGGTTTTCTTCTAAGATTGGCTTGCATTTGGCTCCATCAATCTTCCTATCAACTCTGACCAGCTTTATGTCATGTCCCAAAACATGATGCTGCCATCACAATGTTTCACAGTGGGGATGGTGTGTGCAGAGTGATGTGCAGTGTTAGTTTTCCGCCACACATAGGCCCAGATTCACGTACATCGGCGCATTATTGGACCGGCGTAGCGCACCACTTTTCCGTTAGACTTGCGCAATCTAGCCGCGTAATCCCGCGATTCACTAAGCTTTTGCGCAAGAGATTGCGCAAGCGTAAGGTTTTTTCCTGAGGCGTAAGGAGGAGTAATACAAATTGGGAGGGACGTGGGCGTGTTACATTGAAATGAGCCGTGACCCCATGCAAATGAAGGGCCGGCCGACTCGCGCATGCGCGGGTGAAGGAAACCATGTCAGCTCCGTTGTGCGCATGCTCACAACTCGGGAGCGGCGCAATCAGTGAAATTGGAAATGGACTAGGGCAACGTTGTGAACTACGCAGACAGCATAAATAGACACACACAAACGCACTTCCATTGCAAAAGTACATCCCTTTGTGTCCCTTCCCATTGAATCAAGTGCTTTTGCTCTGTTGTTCGTTAGAGTGTGTTTTGTAGTTGTCAGATTAGTGTTCTGTGTGATCTAGTGCTTGTTGGTATTTTTGTGAAAGTGAGTTTTGATAAGTGTTTGAGACTGTTTGTTTGATTGATAGATTTCTGAGCGTTTGTTTTCTTGCTTTATTTTTTCATCTGATTTTTTTGTGACTGTTTCTTGCTGAGTGCTAGTGTGATTTTTGGGTGTTCTTTTTCTCTTTGTGTGTGTTCTTGTCTGATTGGTTGTGCTTGTATTTGTGACTGATTTTTGGTGACTGCTAGTGAGTTTGTTTGGAAGTATGACAGAGAGAAAAAGAAAGCTTAATTTTACAGTGGGGGAAAAAAGAATTCTTGCCCGGGCCATTAGCGAGTATGGGCGTTTTCTCCACGGCCCGCAGAGTGCCACCACCACCCCGGCCAGGAGGAGGGAGATATTGGATATGATCACGGAGCAGGTCAATTCATCGGGGGAGGGGGAGACACGGACCCGGTCTGGGATTGAAAAGAAAATAAATGACCTCCGGCGTGAGGTGAAAAAAAAAATGCCCGCAATAAATGCCCATGCCAGGGGCACAGGAGGGGGCCCACCATGCCGGATTAGATTTACAGCGACGGAGCGTGTGGTGGCCCTGACCTTTCACCGGCATGAAGTGGAGGGCCTGCCAGGCTTTGACACAAGTCCGGTCCCCGCGGTGCCAGGTAAGGTTTTTATTTCTCTCAGGTGTGTAGCATGTGTGGGGGAGGGGGTGAAAGGGAATATGTGGCAAGTGTGTGGATCCTCCAACCTGTGAATGGTTTGTGTCATCCACAGCTGTGCAGGAGGGTGCAGGGCCATCTGGCCTGACCGCTCCAACGCCAGGACAGCAGCCTAATGAGGCCCCCCCAACAAGGCCAGAGTCCGCGGAGGAGGAACAAGAGGAGGAGGATGATCATGCGGAGGACGATCATGAGGAGGAGGAGAATCATGAGGAGGAGGAGTCCATGGCAGGCACTGGACAATTGGTTTCTGTGGACTCTTCCCCTCTGGCTGCAAGAAGCCTGCCCTCCCTAAGGGGGAGCCCCCCCCCCTCCTCCCCCAACATGGCTCCCCTCACAAGGGCCTCCCCTTCTCCCCGGCCACAACCATCAGCAAGAGCCAGGAGGTCATCCCAGAGCACCAGGGGGGCGCCCAATCTCCTGCCCGCCAGTCTGAGAAGGAACCTGGCCACCCAGACCCGCCTTCTGAGACAGCTCTGCCAGACTATGGGGCGGGTGGATCAGAGCCTGTCCTCCATCAACGATAGGCTGGGTAACCTGGACTCCCACTCCCGGGCCTCCACAACCTGCCTAAATGACCTGCAAACTACAGCAGCAGGCGTTGGGCAGGATGTGAGGGCCCTTACCCAGGCTATCCAGGGCAACACGGCAACACTTGGTGCTGCCCTGGACAGAATAGCCGTGGCCTTGGAGGGCAGGCCGCCAGGTGGGCAGATCTCAGGGGCTGCTCCTCCTTCCCCGGCTTTTCCCCTCCCCCATGCGTCTCCCCTGAGGGTCCGGGGCCGTGGCCGGGGGCGCCCCAGGCGTGGCTCAGGCAGAGGGCATTAGTTTTTTTTTCCCCCTTTTTTTGGTTTGAAAGCATTTTTATTTTTGTTCTCTGCCTTTTTTTTTTCTATGCATTTTTTTTTTCTATGCATTTTTTTTTCTTTTGCTGACATTTTTGGCATTTTTTGGGTTGTGAATGATGTTTGAATGTGGGGGTGACATTCCTGCTGGAAAAGGGGTGTCATCCTCAATTTGGGTGGAGAAGGGTTCCCCAGGACAGGGAGAAGTGATTCCCAGGTCCGTGTGAATGGTGTATGAATGTACAGTGACATAATTGGAGCCTTGACGTGGCGTTACTGCTCACCAGTCTTGCATGGTGGACTGGTGCCAATCCAATGTGATGAGGATGTGGGTGTGTGTGCTAGGGACCACAGTGGTGTGCATGCATGCATTCTCATTGTGCCATGATTAATGTGTGTGTTTAACGTGCAAAGATGCATAATGTGAGCTGGCATGAGATGGGGTCATGAGATGGGGTTCCAGTTCATATGCAGAGTCACCTTGAAGGGAAAAGACAGGAGGATGTTAGTCATGCATGTGCCACTTGTGATGTGCATCACGGGAGGGGATAGTCATGCCTGACTCCCATGTCACTCACCAACCAGCCAGCTGTCCCCATACATGTTCTGTTCGAAATCTGTGGGGATGGGGCTCTGATTGTATATGTAGCTGTCATGGGTGGTGCCATGTGTTGGGCTGCTGATGTCCTCCTGCAGGGTTGTGGTTAATTCCAGGATGGCATGAGGGGTGAATCTGAAGATGCGAGACACCTCAGAATCACTCATGCCAAAGATGTCTATGCGTGTGTGATATATCAAGTGAAGAGTGAGGGGCTTGTATCAGATAAGAATATTGTATTAGATTAATTTAAATTGTAAATTTTATATAAGCAAATAATAAAAAAAAAAAAACATCTCCCGTGCCCTCCTTAGTGCCATCCTCCGTGCCCTCCTCCTTCTTTGTTCATCTAAAGTCAGTAGTATAGGTATGCGCGACGATGCCCCTGGCATGTTGGCATACAGATTGTTGGGCAACACGTGTGACTGCTGAACTCCTCACTAACAGTGTTGCTTTATCTGACAATTAGACTTTTTTTCAAAATTTAGACCAGCTTTTAGGTCCTCTAACTTTAGACAGGACATTTTGCTGTTGCGCACATCGCGTAGCCTGCGCAGCAACTGCGTTTTTTTGTGAATCCCCGTAACTCCCTCATTAGCATATTTGACTAGCAAATCAATGGTGTGTCTAGCGCAGTTTTGCGCGAAGGGAAGCGAAGGTCTAACTCAATTACGCCGGACCAAAAAACGTAGATTTCTGGCGTATATTGTTTTGTGAATCGCGTGCAACTATACGCACGCGCACATTTAGACTTACGCACGCGCAACAGCAGTTGCGCACGCGTAATCGCTTTGTGAATCTGGGCCATAGTGTTTTGCTTTAAGACCAAAAAGTTCAATTTTGGTCTCATCTGATCGGAGCATCTTCTTAGCTCAACAATGGCTTTCTTCCTGCCACTCTTCCAGAAATGCAAGATTTGTGGAGTGCACGACTAATAGTTGTCCTGTGGACAGATTCTCCCACCTGAGCTGTGGATCTCTGCAGCTCCTCTAGAGTTATCATGGACCTTTGTTTCTCTTATTAATGCTCTTCTTGCCAGGCCTGTCAGTCACTGAAAGCTGAAAATTGGTCTGGGCAGGAAGGGGTGAAAGTGCCCATTAGGCAAGTAGTTAAAAGAAGGCCAACAATATCAGCTCCTGTATCTCTCATATGAAAGGGTACTTTAGGAGGACCCCAAAGTGCTCAATACAGGAATATACAAAAGCATGTATAAGAACCATATGACTCAAGCTTTTAGAAACATACATTAATCACTTTTTTTCCATGGCATGATCACTTTTGGCTAGTGATTTTGATTTTTGTATGCCATTTCTATACTGGCAATAATTATTCAAAGCATAAATCATTGTTGTCTATGGTGTACCTTTGAAAACTCGAGTTGCCAAACGACACTGAAGTTCAGAAATTGGCATAATGGCTCCAATTGGTTGAATAAGTCCTACCACTGCTAGTGTGTACATCTCCAAGTGATAAGGAAACATATATTTGTATAGGTAGACCTTGTTGTTGTTAACACGGAGCAGTGAATGATCACAGAATGGGAAAGAGATACTATATCCTGTAGCAAATATGACTGCATCAATGTTTTTCTCTACTGTTCCATCTTCAAATATAACATCAGTGCTTGTAAACTCTTTCACATTGGGTCTAATTTGAACATAGCCTGAGAAAATACGATTAGGGAGCTCATCATTGACAGTTGGATGCTGACCGCTGAATCTGAAGAAAAATGTATTAATTAATTACTTAATTACTAAGGACAATAAATAAATGTAACATACAACTTATATCGTTTCTCTGTGTAATATTATAGATAGATAGAGATGGGTACCGTGCATCTGGAAAATATTTACAGTACTTCATATTTTCAACATTTTGTTACAGTCTTATTCCAAAATGTATTCAATTCATTATTTTCCTCAAAATCCAACAAACAATAGCCCATAATGACAACGTGAAAGAAGTTTATCTGAAATCTCAGCAAATGTATTAAAAATAAAAAACAAAAACAAATTACATGTACATACAGCAAGTATTTGCAGCCTTTGCTCAATACTTTGTTGATGCACCTTTGGCACCAATTACAGCCTTAAGTCTTTTTAAATATGATGCTACAAGCTTGGCAAACCTATTTTTGGGCAGTTTCTCCCATTCTTCTTTGCAGGACCTTTCAAGGTCCATCAGGTTGGATGGGTAGCATTGGTGCACAGCCATTTTCTAATCACCCCAGAAATGTTCAATTGGGTTCAAATCTGGGCTCTGGATGGGCCACTCAAGGACCTTCACAGAGTTGTCCCGTAGCCACTACTTTGTTATCTTGGCTGTGTGCTTAGGGTCATTGTCCTGTTGGAAGAGGAACCTTTGCCCCAGTCTGAGGTCCAGAGCGCTCTGTAGCAGGTTTTCATCAAGAATGTCTCTGTACTTTGCTACATTTATATTTCCCTCAACCCTGACTGGTCTCCCAATTCCTGCTGCTAAAAAACATACCCACAGTATAATGCTGCCACTACCATGCTCCACTGTAGGTATGGTATTGGCCAGGTGATGAGTGGTGCCTGGTTTCCTCAAGACATGACACTTGCCATTTAGGCCAAAGAGTTCAAGCTTTGTTTCATCAAACTAGAGAATTTTATTTCCCATGGTCTGAGAGTCCTTCAGGTGTCTTTTGGCAAACTCCAGATGAGCTGACATGTGCCTTTTTAATGAGAAATGGCATCCATCTGGCCACTCTACCATACAGGCCTGATTGGTGGAGTGTTGCAGAGATGACTGTTCTTCTGGAAGGATCTCCTCTCGCCACAGAGAAACCATCGGGTTCTTGTTCACCCCCCTGACTAAGGCCCTTCTCTCCCGATCGCTCAGTTTGGCTGGGCCGCCTGCTCTAGGAAGAGTCCTGGTGATTCCAAACTTCTTTCATTTACGAATAATGGAGGCCACTGTGCTCATTGGGGCCTTCGATGTTGCAGAAATGTTTCTGTACCCTTCCCTAGATCTGTACCTTGACACACAATTCTGTCTCAGAGGTCTACAGAAAATTCCTTGGAACTCATGGCTTAGCTGTGAGACCTTACAGATGAAAGTCAAAAAAATTGAATATCGTGCAAAAGTTCATTTATTTCATTAATGCAACTTAAAAGGTGAAACTAATATATGAGGTAGAATCATTACATACAAAGCAAGTTAGTTCAAGCCGTGATTTGTCATATTTGTGATGATTATGGCTTACAGCTCATGAAAACCCCAAATCCACAATCTCAGAAAATTAGAATATTACATGCAACAATATTGGACCTCTGAAAAGTATAAGCATGCATATGTACTCAGTGCTTGGTTTGGGCCCCTTTTGCAGCAATTACTGCCTCAATGCGGCATGGCATGGAAGCTATCAGACTGTGGCACTGCTGAGGTGTTATGGAAGACCGGGATGCTTTAACCACTTTGCAACCGCCCTATGCCGAAAGTACGGCTCTAGGGCGGTTGCTGTATTCTAACTGCCGTTAATTAACGGCCTTCAGAATGCGCTCCCGCGCGCCTCCTGAGGCGCGCACACGGGAACATCCGTGACCGCCGGGTCCAGAGGACCCGGCGCATCACGGTCACGGTAAATCGCCGCTGATGCGGCGGTTTACCACGTGATCGCGCCGTCCATGACGGCGCGATCAGATTAAACAGACCGGCGTCTTGATGCGCCGGTTCCTCCCTCCTCTCTCTGTACCGATGGTACAGTGTGAGAGGAGAGGGGAGGGAGCGGATGGCCAGCGCCAGTGCTGCGGGCTGGATCTGTGACAAATCAGTCACAGATCCATCCATCCCTCCCTCCCTGCTCAGCCATCCCTGCTGCATATACTCTGCAATACTCACCTGGGCATACTCTGCAATACTCAGGCATCTCTGGCAATACTCTGGCATACTCTGAATACTCAGGCATACTTGGCAATACTCTGGGCATACTCAGGCATCTCTGGCAATACTCTGGGCAATACTCTGCAATACTCAGGCATCCTGGCATACTCTGGCCATCTCTGGCCATACTCTGGCCAACCTGGCCATACTCTGGGCAATACTTGGGCAATACTCTGGCAATACTCTGCAATACTTGGGCATACTCTGGCATACTCTGGGCATACTCGGGCAATACTCTGGGCAATACTCTGGGCAATACTCTGGGCAATACTCTGGGCAATACTCTGGGCAATCCTGGGCAATACTCTGGGCAAACTCTGGGCATACTCTGGGCAATACTCTGCAATCTCAGCATCCTGGCAATACTCTGGCATACTCTGGCAATACTCTGGGCAATACTCTGGGCAATCTCTGGGCAATACTCTGGGCAATACTCTGGGCAAACTCTGGGCATACTCTGCAATACTCAGGCATACTCTGGGCAATCCTGGGCAAACTCTGGGCATCTCTGGGCTACTCTGGGCATACTCTGGGCATACTCTGGCTACTCTGGGCAATACTCTGGGCATACTCTGATCCTGGGCATACTTGCAATACCCTGGGCAACTCTGCATACTCCGCAATACTCTGGCAATACTCTGGAATACCTGGGCAATCTGCAATACCTGGGCATACTCTGCAATACTCTGGGCATACTCTGAATACTCTGGGCATACTCCGCAATACTCTGGGCATCCTGCAAACCCTGGGCAACTCTGCAATACCCTGGGCATACTCTGATACTCCGCAATACTCTGGAAACTTGGGCATACTCTGGCAATACTTGGGCATACTTGGGCATACTCTGCAAATCTGGGCATACTCTGGGCATACTCTGCAATACTCTGGGCAATACTCCGGGCATACTCTGCAATCTCCGGGCATCTCTGGCAATACTCCGGGCAACTCTGGGCAACTCTGGCAATACTCTGGAATACTTGGCAATACTCTGGACCCGCAATACTGATACTTAGCAACTCTGGGCAGACCCCTGTCCCCGCGAGGTCAGAAGCGAACGCATGCAAGTCCCGCCCACATTAAAAACGGTTCAAACCACATTTATCTTTATATCATGTTTTGGGGTTTTATGTATTTTTCCAAATAAATGATGATTTTTACTGGGAGAGAAATAAGGCCTGGGTGCTCCCTGCATGTTGGGCGTATGTGGCCGCAAAGTTCACAAAAGTCTCAAAAAAGTCTCATGTTGTTCGGGAGGAATGCAGAATTGTTTTGGGGTGTTATTTGTGGTATGCAGGTGTGTGAAAAATAACCTAATAATATGAAAATGGAAAAAAAAATAAATCTTGATTTTGCAAGAATTGGAAAAAATAAAACTTTAAAATCACCAGGCCTTTTCTAAATACCTTGAAGTCCTTTCCAAAAAGGGGTCATTTGGGGGGTATTTGTACTTTTCTGGCAGTATCTGTGAGAGAGGCTGTGTGTGGTGAAATTGCAATTTTCAGGTTGGTACCATAGCTTGTAGACCCCATAACTTTCACCCAGACTAAATAATATCCAACATTTTTTATTTTTTTTTTACCAAAGATATGTAGCAGTATACATTTTAGGCCAAATTTATGAAGAAAAATTACTTTTTTGCAAAATTTTATAATAGAAATGAAGAAAAATTATTATTTTTTGCAAAATTTTGTTCTTTTTTCATTTATAGCAAAAAAAATAAAAACCGAAGGTGAGAAACACCACCAAAAGAAAGCTCTATTTGTGGGAAAAAAAGGACAAAAATTTAATTTGGTTATAGTGTTGTATGACTGAGTTATTGTCATTCAAAATGTGAGAGCACCGAAAGCTGAAAATTTTGGTATTAAGGGTGTTTAAGTGCCCAGTGGTCAAGTGGTTAATATGCCTTAAGCTCTTCTGCATTGTTCGGTCTCATGTCTCTCATCTTTCTATTGGCAATGCCCCATAGATCCTTTATGGGGTTCAGGTCAGGCGAGTTTGGCTGCCAATCAAGGACAATAATCCCACGGTCATTGAACCAGGTTTTGGTGCTTTTGGCAGTGTGGGCAGGTGCCAAGTCCTGTTGGAAAATTAAGTCAGCATCCCCATAGAGCTTGTCTGCGGAAGGAAACATTAAGTGCTCCAAAATCTCCTGGTAGATGGCTGTGTTGATCCTGGACTTAATGAAGCACAGTGGACCAATACCAGCAGATGACATGGGTTCCCAAATCAACACAGACTGTGGAAACTTCACACTTGGTTTCCAAATGAGATGCACAATTAGCTCTCATCAGAAAAGAGGACTTTGGACCACTGAGCAACAGACCAGGTCTGTTTTTCTTTAGCCCTGGTAAGATGCTTCTGATGTTGTTTGTTGTTCAGGAGTGGCTTGACAAGAGGAATACAAAATTTGAAGTCCATGTCCAGTATCTGTCTGTGTGTGGTGGCTGTTGATCCACTGACTGAAAGTCCCCAACATTTTTTATTCGTCCTTTCCTGACAATCCTCTCCAGGCTGCGGTCATCCCTGCTGCTTGTGCACCTATTTCTTCCACACTTTTCCGTCCACATAACTTTCTATTAATGAGCTTTGATACAGCACTTTGGAGCTTTCCCTCCTTATGTGTCAATGATGGTTTTCTGCATAACTGTCAGGTCAGCAGTCTTTCCCATGATTGTGATTCCTACTGAACCAGACTGAGATACCATTTAAAGGCTCAGGAACTCTTTGCAGGTGTTATAGCTTAATTAGCTGATTAGAGTGGGACATTTTGAGCCTAGAATATTGCACCTTTTCACAATATTCTAATTTTCTGAGATTGTGAATTTGGGGTTTTCATGAGCTGTAAGCCATAATCATCACAATTATGACAAATCACGGCTTGAACAATCTTGCTTTGCATGTAATGAGTCTATCTCATATATTAGTTTGACCTTTTAAGTTTCATCAGTGAAATAAATTAACTTTTGCACGATATTCAAATTTTTTGAGTTTCACATGTAGGCTGCTCCTTACTTAGTAGCACTGAAGCTATGCATTACTTACTCTTAAAGGGACAGAATTTTGTGTGCCAATGACAGAAGGGCTCCATCTAAAGACAGACGACATTAGCATTAAGGCGCCAGGTACTTTGTCATCACCTTTAAGGGGTACCCGCTTAGGAATACTTAAGGATACCCATATCTGGGGTATCTTTACAGAGTGCACTCAAGAACATTATCATTGTGTTACTTAGGTCTGATTTTCTCAAAAATGGTTATCCCAGTTAAGCTTTGGACTAATATTGACACAAGTTAGGTAATTCCTCTTGTGTTAGGCCAGAATTCACTTTGTTAGTTCTGCACCATTAAATAGTTTACTGTCTGATGCCAAGGCTTTCATTGTTACACGTATTTGACAGAACTTGTGGTAGTCTTTGGACTAATTTCGTTGCATTATCATACATCTGTGACTTATTATTGTTTGAAGTGTTACTAAACCCACAACAGTAAAATCAGTCTGTATATGCAGTAAAGCATGCTTATTATACTCACTGTGGATCCTAAGGGGTTAATCTTCTGCATTGTGTAAATAGGCTGTTTCATCCTGTCTTCTCTGATCCTCCCATTGACTCAATAATTAATAAATACTAATAATTTCCTGATACTGAGTCTATGGCAGGGGTCTCAAACTGGTGGCCCTCTAGCTGTTGCGAAACTACAAGTCCCATCATGCCTCTGTCTGTGGGAGTCGTGCTTGTAACTGTCAGCCTGGCAATGCCTCATGGGATTTGTAGTTTCGCAACACCTGGAGAGCCACTAGTTTGAGACCCCTTGTCGATGGAGTCTATGGAGTCAGGCTGCACATGCTCAGTTTGATGTGTATTGCTAGAGAGTTTTTTTTTCGTGGGAGGGTGCATGTGATCAGCACAGGGCCAATCAGCACTGTCCAGACAGAGGGTCAGAGGTCTTGCAGTCTCATAGGTCAGTCAGAAAACTCCTCCTACAAGCTTTAACCAGTGCTTGGTTGGACACTGATAGGAGTCACAAGACTGCTCTAACTGCTGATGAGAAAAGGTAATTAGCAGTTTATATTTACTAAAAAAATTGAATTTCCATGTTCAGTGTACTGTGGGAGACCAGATTTTGTGAATGCAGGGTCCTGGGTTTAGTAACACTTTAAGTGCGAGTAATCCTCCACCACAGGTAGGAGTGTGTCAGTGAGGACCACACAGTTTTAAGATTTGTGGCAGAACAGAGGACCCATCATCTTCAGCGGTTTCTGCTAGGGTAAGTGCTACAACTGTAAGCTAATTAAGCTTACATTAACCACTTAAGGACCGCCTAACACCGATATACGTCAGCAGAATGGCACGGCTGGGCACAGGCACAGGCACGTACAGGTACGTCCCCTTTAAGTGCCCAGCCGTGGGTTGGGCGCGCGCCCGTGACCCAGTCCGAAGCTCTGTGACCGCGGATGCGGGACCCGCAGACCCGATCGCTGCGGGTGTCCCGCGATCAGTCACAGGAGCTAAATAAATGGGGGAGATGAGTGTAAACACACCTTCCCCGTTCTTCACAGTGGCAGTGTCACTGATCGTCTGTTCCCTGATATAGGGAAAGACGATCAACGACATCACAATTCCAGCCCCGCCCCCCTACACTTAGAAACACATATGAGGTCACACATAACCCCTACAGCACCCCCTAGTCGTTAACTCCTAAACTGCAATTGTCATTTTCACAGTAATCAATGTATTTTTATAGCACTTTTTGCTGTGAAAATGACAATGGTCCCAAAAATGTGTCAAAATTGTGTGATGTGTCCGCCATAATGTCGCAGTCACAAAAAAAAACGCTGATCGCTGCCAATACTAGTAAAAAAAAATATTAATAAAAATGCCATAAAACTATCCTGTATTATAAATGTTATATCTTTTTGGGGGATATTTATTATAGCAAAAATTAAAAAATATTGCATGTTTTTCAAAAATGTCCCTTTATTTTTGTTTATAGCGCAAAAAATAAAAATTGCACAGAGGTGTATAAATACCACCAAAAGAATGCTCTATTTGTGGGAAAAAAAGGTTGAAATCTTGTTTGGGAGCCACGGCGCAATCGTCAGTTAAAGTGATGCAGTGCCAAATCGCAAAAAGGGCAAGGTCCTTTAGCTGCATAATGGTCCGGGTCTTAAGTGGTTAAAAATATACAACAGGTTCAAGCATAAGAAGAATGATAACATTTAATATGAACAGATGCAATCATCCCCTAACCAGACTTCTCAACTTAGTAGCCTATCAGCATCTTCCACATTTAGTATTATAAATACATTTATGCTCACATAAGTATGATACAATGCATATGAGATCGACAGAAAGATAGAAGCAACTGCTTTACTTCCATATTGCACATATCTTACCTATGTTGTGGCAGAAGGCCAAAGTTACAATGATTAAATCTACTGTTGAGAGCTGATTCTACCATATAGTTGGTCACAGAAGAAGGCAAGATTTTTCTGATCACATTTTGAAAACGTGATACGTTTGCGATGTCCCTAGGATAGCCATTCTTAGCAACACGGTGTGTAACCCAGGCACCTCTTCTTGTACTAAGGAACACCTATAAATTATATCAAATAAAATCGATATCATTATTTTTTATAAAACAAATGAACACGAGTCATTTGTGAGTTAAAGCAAATGATTGCTGTAAGAAGCATACCCTATTCCTAATACAGTTCTGCCAAACCTTGTGACAAAGAGGTAAGAACAGAGCTTTGTAGGGTCATTACAACACACATTTTCCTTCTTTTTGGTGATTTGAAGTAATAAAAGCAATAATAATTAAGGAAATTATTCTTGAGCCTCCCAATTGGTTGACAATTAATGGGACAGACAAAGCAAATAGAGAAAAGTCACAGTATGATCAGATAGGCAGTTGGGTCACAGCAGCTAGGCTTAGTCCAGTCTTGTCTTGTCCACCCAACAAATTTGCAAAACATTGCATACTGACACTAAACCTGAACTCAAGCCTTTTGTTGCATATGAATTTAGTTAGAACTAATCTCAGTCTAATCAAAGCATGATAGCTTTGCTGCTAGTTTGGTTGTTTTTTATTGCCCCTTACATTTTTCATTTTATTTTACCCATATAAAACTAAACTAAACTCTAACTTAGGCCCCTTTCACATTGGGGCTGGAGCCGCGCTGGCGGTATAGCGGCGCTAAAAATAGCGGCGCTATACCGCCGGAATTGCCACGAGTTGCGGCATTAACTCCCGCTAGCGGCCGTGAAAGGGTTAATACCGCCCGCAATGCGCCTCTATAGAGGCGCATTGCGGGCGGTATTGCCGCGGTTTCCCATTCTTTTCAATGGGAAGGAGCGGTGAAGGAGCGGTATACATGCCGCTTCTCACACCGCTCCAAAGATGCTGCTGACAGGAGATTTTTTTATCTCCCGCCAGCGCATCGCCTCAGTGTGAAAGCCCTCGGCTTTCACATTGAGGATGCAGTAAAGGAGTTTTTCAGGCGGTATAACAGCGCTATTTTTAGCGCTGTACCTCCTGAAAAGCTCCTCAATGTGAAAGGGGTCTAAACTTAAAGTGGTTCTAAAGCATGAATCTTTTTACCTTTCCTCATTCAATACATTAACCACTTAACGCCCGCCCACTGTATATATACGTCCTGTTTTAAAGATGGATATCTCGGTAACGGCAGCAGCTGCTGCCAAAACCGAGATATCCATCTCTTCAGTGGGCAGTTCTGTTAATGATAACGGCGGTCTCCACGGCGGATTAGCCGTGAGATCGCCGTTATCAGTGGCGGGAGAGGGGCCCCCCTCCCGCCACTCTCCCGCACCGTCCGCCGTTTACCGGAGCCGTTGGTAGTGGCGGAGGCGTTTGGGTACTGCCGTCTGCCGTGTGGGGATGTGAGTGAGGGCAAAATGGCCCCCACCTGTCCCCATAGCTCTGCTGGGCGGATGTGACGTCAAAACGTCAGTCCCGCCCATGCGTCTTAAAGAAAAAATTACAGTTTCCATATTTTTTTCTTTTTTTTGCATTCAAGTCTAAATATGAGATCTGAGGTCTTTTTGACCTCAGATCTCATATTTAAGAGGACCTGTCATGCTTTTTTCTATTACAAGGGATGTTTACATTCCTTGTAATAGGAATAAAAGTGATATTTTTTTTTTATTATTATTTTAGTGTAAAAGATTATAAAATAAATAAAAATAAATAAGAAAACAAAAAATTTTTTTTTTTAAAGCGCCCCGTCCCGACGAGCTCGCACGCAGAAGCGAACGCATATGCAAGTAGCGCCCGCATATGAAAACGGTGTTCAAACCACACAAGTGAGGTATCGCCACGATTGTTAGAACGAGAGCAATAATTCTAGCCCTAGACCTCCTCTGTAACTCAAAAAATGCAACCTATAGAATTTTTTAAACGTCGCCTATCGAGATTTTTAAGTGTAAAAGTTTGATGCCATGAAACGAGCGGGCGCAATATTTAAGCATGACATGACACTATAAATTAGTGCTTAACCACTTGAGATCTGCGCTATAGACAAAAGACGTCCATAGCGCGGCTTTCAAGTGCCGAATGGACGTCTTTGGACGTCATTTAAAGTGCATTACTCGCGCGCGCCACTGGGTGGCGCGCAGCAGTTAAACACTGTCCCGGCGCATCGCTGAAGAGCCGATGCCTGTACCTGGCGGCCGCGATGTCCGCCGGGTACACGCGATCGGCGGGAACACAGCAGGTGACAGCAGGGACGTGGAGCTCTGTGTGTAAACACAGAGCTCCACGTGCTGTCAGAGGATAGGAGACCAATCCGTGTCCCTTCTACATAGGGACACAGCATCGGTTACCTCCCCCATTCACCCTCTCCCCCCAAACAGTTAGCACACACCCAGTATATACATTTAACCCCTTCCTCACCCCCTAGTGTTAACCCCTTCCCTGCCAGTCACATTTATACAGTAATTAGTGCATTTTTATAGCACTGATCACTGAATGGTCCCAAATTTGTGTCAAAAGTGTCCGATATGTCCGCCGCAATATCGCAGTCCCAATAAAAATCGCAGATTGCCACCATTACTAGTAATTGTAGGCGCTATAACTGAGAAAAAAAAATTTTTTTAAAAAATTGGGATATTTATTATAGCAACAAGTAAAAAATATATATATTTTTTTTAAATTGTTGCTCTTTTTTTGTTTATAGCGCAAAAAATAAAAACCGCAGAGGTGATCAAATACCACCAAAATAAAGCTCTATTTGTGGGGAAAAAAGGACATCAATTGTGTTTGGGAGCCACGTCGCACGACCGTGCATATGTCAGTTAAAGCCACGCAGTGCCGGAAGCTGAAATTTTGCCTGGGCACGAAGGGGGTTTATGTGCCCAGTAAGCAAGTGGTTAATCATAGCTGAGCTATATATATAAAATAATATGCAAAGTGGATGGAGGGAAGCCTGAGAATGGCAAAGATGTTTTTATTACAAATTATGTGAGCAGACCATGGTTCCTCTTTAACAATTTAGAGAAGATCGGTAAAGAAGAGTGGACTGAATTTACTCCTGAGATGTGTGCAAACCTGGTCACTAACTACAAGAAACGTCTTACCTCTGTGCTTGCCAACAAGGGTTTCTCCACCAAGTACCAAGTCATGTTTTGCTTGGGAATCAAATACTTATTTTATTTACTGAACTGCAACTCAATTTATAACATTTGTAATATGTGTTTTATCTGGACTTTTGGTTGATTTTCTGTCTCTATTATTTAAAATACGCCTATGATAAAAAAAATATAGACCCTTCATTTCTTTTTAAGTGAGCAAACTTACAAGTCTGCAGGGGATCAATTATTTTCTCCACTGTATTCAGTATTACTTCACAGTTACAAATAAACTTTTGCATATTATATAGTACGTAAACACTCTATCCTAATCAAGCTACATACATACCTTTTCTGCTGTTCTGCTTAGTTCCACTGCAATGTCCCCTCCAGAGTTTCCAATGCCAATCACCAAAACTCTTTTTCCTTTAAAATTGTCTGGAAGCTTGTATTCTCTACTGTGTAAGTACTGCCCCTTAAATTGTTCTATACCTTTGAAGATATCAATTAAATGTATACAGTCAGTATTATATTATACTGTAACTTATTACATCATATATTATTATGTTAGAAGCTCTAAAATGAATACTTTTATGGCAAAATGATTTTACATCCTGAATAACTTTATGGGGAACTGCATGCAAAAAAGAAAATCACTGTAGGTCTCCTTAATGTGAATGTGTTGCACAATCTGAGATCACATGATAGCACTAGTGAGTTATAGTTGTATAGTAGTTTTATTATCACAGTTAGCCTTAAGAGGGGCAAAACCAGGGCTTTTTTCCTGGCCACCTATTTCCAGTTAGTGTCCGTAAATTATATAGTATAGCCTGTGGCGCGCCCGTAACAAAACTCTGTAGCGCTGTATAATCCCAGGCCGGCTCCTCCTCCTGCTCCTCCATCTGCCTGAGAGCTTGTGAGAGCAGTAGGCAGAGTAATCTGTACTCCGCGGCTCTGCCCCGCCCCTCAGTGCTGTGCGGGAGATCGCTGTGAGTCCGATATGAATGGTGATGTCCCTGCCTGTAAAAATCTCCATAGCGCGGTGTAGTTCTGGGCTGGCTCATCCTCCTGCTCCTCTGTCTGCCCTGAGGTATCGAGCAAAGCTTGCGATGGCGGTAGGCGGAGTAATCTGTACTCCGTGGCTCTGCCCCACCCCTCAGTACTGTGAGGGAGATCACTGTGAGTCTGATGTGAATGGTGGCGGTAAGTAGCCTGTCAGGCGGTCTTCCTACTCCTCACTAGCCCCAGGCCAGGTCTGTGTGTTAAAAATCATGCTCAATGCGGTTGTGCTGGGTGATCTCCTGACTGGGTTGGGCATTCTCTTTCCTGGGCACTGTTTGTTGGGCAGTCTCTTTCCCTGAGCACTTTTTGCAGGGCAGTCTCTTTCCCTGGGCACTTTTTGCTGGGCAGTCTCTTTCCCTGGGCACTTTTCTGGGCAGTCTCTGTCCCTGGGCACTTTTTGCTGGGCAGTCTCTTTCCCTGGGCACTTTTTGCTGGACAGTCTCTTTCCCTGGGCACTGTTTGGGCAGTTTCTTTCCCTGGGGCACTGATTGCTGGACAGTTTCTTTCCCTGGGCACTGTTTGTGCAGTCTCTTTCCCTGGGCACTCTTTGCTGGGCAGTCTCTTTCCCTGGGCACTCTTTGCTGGGAAGTCTCTTTCCCTGGGCACTTTTCTGGGCAGTCTCTTTCACTGGGCACTGTTTGCTGGGCAATCTCTTTCCCTGTGCACTGTTTGGGTAGTCTCTTTCCCTGGGCACTGTTTGCTGGGCAGTCTCTTTCCCTGGGCACTTTTTGCTGGGCAGTCTCTTTCCCTAGGCACTGTTTGTTGGGCAGTCCCTTTCCCTGGGCACTTTTTGCTGGGCGATCTCTTTCCCTGGGCACTTTTCTGGGCAGTCTCTTTCCCTGGGCACTGTTTGCTGGGCAGTCTCTTTCCCTGGGAACTGTTTGCTAGGCAGTCTCTTTCCCTGGGCACTGTTTGCTGGGAAGTCTCTTTCCCTAGGCACTGCACTGTTTGTTGGGCAGTCCCTTTCCCTGGGCATCTCTTTCCCTGGGCACTTTTTGCTGGGCGATCTCTTTCCCTGGGCACTCTTTCCTGGGCACTTTTGCTGGGCAGTCTCTTCCCTGGGCACTGTTTGCTGGGCAGTCTCTTTCCCTGGGAACACTGGGCTGTTTGCTGGGCAGTGGGCATCTCTTTCCCTGGGCACTTTCCCTTTCCCTGGGCACTGTTTGCTGGGCAGTCTTTCCCTGGGCACTGTTTGCTGGGAAATCAGTCTCGGTTTGCTGGTGATCTCCTGACTGGGTTGGGCAGTCTCTTTTCTGGGCACTGTTTGCTGGGCAGTCTCTTTCCCTGGGAACTGTTTGCTGGACAGTCTCTTTCCCTGGGCACTGTTTGCTAGGAAGTCTTTCCCTGGGCACTCTGTCATGGGCAGTCTGTTTCCCTGGGCACTGTTTTCTGGGCAGTCTCTTTGCTGGATGAGCGTTTTCTTTGCTGGGTAGTCTCTTTGCTGGACTAAGCTGGGTGGTCTCTGTGCTGGACTGTGGCTGTCTCTAATGCACTGGGAATGTCTCTGCTGCTACGCATTTGGGAATGTCTCCTTGCTGCACATTTGAAAATGTCTCTGCTATTACGCATTTGGGAATGTCTCTTTGCTGCACATTTGAAAATGTCTCTTTGCTACGCATTTGGGAATGTATTTGCTGCACATTTGAAAATGTCTCTTTGCTACGCATTTGGGAATGTCTCTGTGCTGCACATTTTGGAATGTCTCTTTGCTGCATATTTGGGAATATCTCTTTGCTGCATATTTGGTAATGTCTCTTTGCTGCACATTTTGGAATGTCTCTTTGCTGCATATTTGGGAATATATTTTCTGCATATTTGGGAATGTCTCTTTGCTGCATATTTGGGAATAATATTCAGTTTTTTTAGCACATTTTACTGCATTGCTTTTTATTTATTCCATACAATTACTTTTATAGTCCCCCCCCCCCCCAAATGTTACTTGCATCCCTGTTCTCTAAAGGGGCGATTCTAGGGGGCAGTCCTATGGGTGGGTAGGGCGTGGCCAGGGGAGGGGGGTCAGTTCCACCACCTTTTCTCTGAGAAAAAAAGCCCTGGGCAAAACCAAAATATAATTTTTACATCTTTTTTTAATCTGATGGCCAAAATAAAGGGGTGTTACAGAGCCCCAAAACTATATTCAGCTAAGGTAGCACATTACATATGTGTCAGTGTTAAAGCAGCTCAGTTATACAGCGCCCTGTAAAAGTATCCCCCTTGGCATTTTTCATGTTTTTTTGCCTCGGCCCCCGTACACACGGCAGAGAACCTCGACGGGCGGAACACATCGTTCCGCCCGTCGAGGTTCTCTGCCGGCCGTCAGAATCGGCGACCCGCCCGTCGGGAAAGGCAGCCAGCCATTCATCCCGACGGGCCATCGAGCAAATAGAGAACCTCTTCTCTATTTGCTCGACGGGTTTCCCGATGGGCGGGGCTCGCCGAGAGCGTACACACGGCCGAGGTTCTCGGCAGAATGCGGCTCCCAGCGAGTTTCTCGCTGGTTTCTGCCGAGAACCTCGGCCATGTGTACGGGGCTTCACAACCTGGAATTAACATGGATTGTTTGAGGATTTGCATCATTTAATTTTCAGAACATGCCAAACAAAAAGCTTAACAGTTCCTTCACCCGCTTCTCTGCTGGGTCCCTAGCTTGGCACTCTAGATACCTCTCAAGATTCACTCCTGCTGGCCTGCTTGGTCCCTGGCTTGGCACACAAGGCTGCTCTGCAAGCGTCACCTCCACTGGCTGGGTCCCTGGCTTGATTTCCACTGAAGTTTCCAGATTCCTCACCGTCCCAGGTTGGTGAGAATACTGCTCCGGTACTTGCTTCAGTTACGCATTGTGGTCCCTAGTAATTAGCCGGATAGTCCCTTACTGACGACAGGTTCTCCGGCCAAAAGAACTGTCATTTTTGCTTGGACTGCAAGCTGCAGTCCCAAACCTGCGCTGCTCTCTTGCTTCTAGATAGGCTCTCAGACAGCCTAGCAGCCAGATGTGCCCAGGATATGCCCCATCTCCGGCCTAGCAACCCGGGCAATACGACACAGGTCCACCCAGACAGCCGTCCAGGTGGCACAGAATGCAAATCACCTGAATCCACCCGAATATATAGGCTCTTCCAGCAGGCCAAGGGATCCAAGAAAACCCCTGCCCATTGGCAAAGATACCCCATATTCCCATAACTGGACCTTGCGTTGCCGACTTCTGGGAAAATCACACAAGCAGGAAATTGGGTGTACCATACACCAATTTTGTATAGAATGCTCCAAGTTGCCATATTGCATTGAATTTTACAGAAAATTGCAGCGCTACAGATTGGAAAGGAAAGGTAATTTGTGTAGCGGGGTCTTCCTGTCAGAGTCTAATGACAGGCCATCCCCACTAGGACTTCATTCACATCTGTAAATATGTACATTACCTTTAAGGAGCTATGCATTGTGGGATTGCAAGTAGCAGGAGATATGGACTCCATTGACTCTTACAAGAAACAGATTACATTTCCCACAATGCCATGCCCTGTTGGAGCTTGTGACGCCTCCGCACAGACTTGTGGGGGAGGTTAAGCAGAGGGAGTGGCGCCTTTTCGCTCTCTCGGGACCAGCCTCTTCTCTTCTCCTCTGCGGAGCTGCTGACAGAGACAGCCGTGCTGCTAGGCCCAGGCTTCTGGGCCTAGCAAGACTCCTGTATCCAGCCTGTGTACCCGGAGACCGGAGAGGAAGCCCAGCTGACAACTGAAACAGTGGAACACCCTCGTCCGGGATCTTTGTGCTGTGGAGCAGTGATTCACCAACGCGTTTTCTGAGAGGAATTCAGGCGGAACGGCCTGTCGGGTGAGAGGGCACATGCTCAGCTCTTAGTACTCCCTTTAGACAGACACTTTAGTGCCATCTCACAGGCCTCCCGCCCCTGTTTGGCCTTCAGCCTGAACTTATACCCTTTTCACTGTTTATAGTGGTTATGCAGAAGTGACTGACGCTGGATAGCGATCAGCTCACCAACGTTTGATGTTCACCATAATTTGTTGGATTAACTTACCCTTATCTTTTATTACTTGTGGATTACAAATTTAACGTGCACCATCCGCAACGTGGACTTTGGGCTGTTTGCAGGATCGCCCGATAGAGGGAGCTTGCGAGCACAGACTGTTCACTAGTTTAGCCGAATGGTACCATTCTTTAGGATAGATTTGTTTCATTCATAAATGCCATTTGTGAATTTCTGTAAGGGCCCTTGCGAAATCATATTGTGTTACTGCATGACAACCATTCACTTGATGGTGTAAACTTATGTGTGTTCCTTCGAGTACTTATTAAGTAAACTCACTCTCTTTGATTTAAATATACTACTGTGTGGATCGTATTCTTCTAGTCTGGAGGGGCCATCCATTATTCAGGTAATACTATCATTACACTGTCATTAAATGTTGTATGCCTGTCATAATGCCTCAGCCCAGCAGGGGTCACAATACATCCACCAGACTTCTGATGTGTCAAGGGAGGGTTCGAGCAAATTAAGAGGGGTGTGTTAAATCAAAAAGAGAGTAGATCCCAAAACAACCAGCGGCTCCTGAGGGGGTAGTGCTACATTTTTAATAGCATTCAATCACAATATTGCTATTTTTCCCATGAAAGAGGAATTACCCTTTAGGAACATGTATGCAAGCGGCAATTTCTTTTTTTCACAAAATTAATTATATGACTTGGGTGGGGGGGAGCAGGGTCATTTGAAGGAATTTGGGGGCCCCAAGCAAAATGGACATGGAGGCTCCCAAACCCCAGGGGGGCAGGGAAGGAATATGGTGCTAATATGCAGACCTTTTTTTTCAGAAAATAGGTGCAGGAACTCAACCACGACCCTGTTCAGATTTCACAAACAGTAGAAGGGTCTTAAAGGGGCATTAAATACCAGAATTGCACTACATACAGACTGCAGAGTTCAGGGGGGTTACACACAGAGTGCAGAGCTGTCACTTGTACACACAGAAACCAGACTTCTGTGTTTACAAGTGATTGTGGTGAGCAGGCAAGAAAGGGTCTGGGCCAAAGGTGGGGGAACTGAGTTCCCCCAAGTTCCCCCAGAAAAAAAGCCCTGCTAATATGTACTCAGTGCCGCGGGCGTGAGGGGGGGGGTGGGAGGCTGCACACTCGGGACTGACGATCATGATACCCTGACCAGAGTGGACGGACATGCAGGCTCCTGCTAGGGTGACCAAATTTTCAAATTACCATTCAGGGACACCCCCCCCCCCCCCTTCCCAAAAAAATATGATTTCATAGAGTGCTAGGAGAAAGTGATGTAGCTTTAGAACATCGTTCCCCAACCTTTTTTGCATGGGGGAATTTGTGGAAGGGGGGAGGAATGTAGTCTCTGGGTTGACAGGGAATTCAGTGGCGGGTGATTTGTTGGGTGAATGGCTGATGTCAGCACTTAAATCATCCCGACACCATGCTTGATATGGTGTCAGGAGGATCAAATCCAATTATTTCTATTACTACATTGTAATATAAAACAAAATAAAATAGTTCAACTCACCATAATGCCGAATCAGTGGGAATCCTAAGCTTGTCACTTGCCACCAGATACAGTTTGTTGCTTGCCGCCCGTAGCCTTCCACCAGATGCTGTGTGCCACTTGCCACCCAAAGCCTGCCACTAGATGCAGTGTCACTTGCTAGCCAATAGTGAGGATGTATATTGAGGGGTGCAGTGTTCTGTAAAGGGGTGCAGGGTACTATGGGTTGGGGGAAAGGTTATGTGGAGGGGTGCAGGGTACTATGGGTTGGGGTGCATGGTTCTGTGGAGGGGAGCAGGGTTCTATTGGGGGGTGCAGGATACTATGGGCTGGGGTGCAGGGTTCTGTGGAGGGGAGCAGGGTTCTATGGAGGGGTGTAGGATACTATGGGCTGGGGTGCAGGGTTCTGTGGAGGGGTGCAGGGTACTATGGGTTGGGGCAGGTTTCTGTGTAGGGGTGCAGGGTACTATGGGCTGGGCCAGGGCTCTGTGGAGGGTACTATGTGTTGGAGGCAGGGTTCTGAGGAGGGGTGTAGTGTACTATGGGTTTGGGGCAGGGTTCTGTGAAGGAGTGCAGGGTACTATGGGTTGGGTTGCAGGGTTCTATGGAGGGGTGCAGGGTACTATGGGTTGAGAGCAGGGTTCTGTGGACGGGTGCAGGGTTCTGTGGAGGGGTGCAGGGTACTATGAGTTGGGGTGCAGGGTTCTGTGGAGGGGTGCAGGGTACTATGGGTTGGGGTGCAGGGTTCTGTGGAGGGGTGCAAGGTACTATGGGTTGGAGGCAGGGTTCTGTGGAGGGGTGCAGTGTACTAAGGGTTGGGGCAGGGTTCTGTGGAGGGGTGCAAGATACTATGGGTTGGGGCAGGGTTCTGTGGAGGGGTGCAGGGTACTATGGGTTGGGGTGCAGGGTTCTGTGGAGGAGTGCAGGGTATTATGGGTTGGGGGCAGGGTTCTGTGGAGGGGTGCAGGGTACTATGGGTTGGGGTGCAGGGTTCTGTGGAGGGGTGCAGGGTACTATGGGTTGGGGTGCGGGGTTCTGTGGAGGGGTGCAGGGTACGATGGGTTGGGGTGCAGGGTTCTGTGGAGGGGTGCAGGGTACTATGGGTTGGGGTCAGGGTTCTGTAGAGTAGAGGGGTGGTGGCTGGGTGCAAGGTATATGGGAGGTACAGGAAGGAGAGAGCTCCCACACAGGGTTCAATGGAGGAACAGAGGGCAGAGGACAGTGTTAGAGGGGATCCTGGACATTGCACAGCCTGGAATGGTTGGAAGGACCTGGATCAGAGCTAGGGGGGAGGGGGGAGCATCTGGAGGTGGATGAGCACCTAGGAGGGACCTGAGGACTGGGAAGCACGGGAGGGACTCGGAGACACAGGCACAGGCAATGCTCCGCCCCCATATCTGTCACGAGAGACGAGCAGTGCCAGGACACAGATCACAGTGATCAGCCTTGGTTACACTGCACGTCTGGCAGGGAGACAGCAGCACCGCAATCCAGAACCTACACCTAAATCCATTGTAAGAATAACCCACTGCCTGCCCCGTTCTCCAGCCAATTACCAGCTACAGTATTACCTTCCTATCAGCAGAGCAGAGCAGGGGGGCGGGAGGAGCTGTTGTGAAAAGACTCCTCCAATCCTGCTGACTGTGCAGCTCTCCCGCCCCCTTGCTCTGCTGATAGGATGAAATCGTTGGTGGGGCGGGAGAGGGGAGAACCAGGAAGAGAGGAGACAGACATGGCCACAGGACAGAGCTTCACAATAAGGGACTGTCCCGGGCAATCCGAAAAAAAAATGTTGTCACCCTAGCTCCTGCTTGGGGGCCCCTGGCGAGATCGGGGCCCCAAGCACTTGCTTGTTTTGCCTGTCTTGTTTCGACGGGCCTGGGGGGGAGTAGTGTAAAATTGTAAATATTGTTTTATCAACCAAGTCTGCCTAGGAAGCATGATGTGTAAATAAATCCCTGAAAATAGCCAGCCAACGTATATACATTCTGGCAAGAGTGAAACTGTCACATACAACCTCCAGTGAAATTCAGTGCTTGTAGTTGCATTTGGATTAAAGAGGACTGTATCTCTTTTGTTGTTTGTATGGTCTTATAGCAGCACCATATTTAATGTATTGTATTTTTAGGGTGTGCCCTTCAAGTATTTGTTTGTCTGTTATATGGATCCTAACCAGACCCCTTGGGATGGAGCACCCCATCCTCTTCCACCAGTACTTCTAATCAGTGTCCACCTGATCGACCTATAGGAGGAATCTTTTTAGTTCTCCCATAAAGAGGAGTGTATTTCCCCCATGGTTGAGAATCAGGATATTTAATTCTATTCTTTGAATAATGTAGGACCCACTGAAAATGGGGCACTTTGACGCAGAAGTGGGCTTGGCACTATATGGCCAAATACCCATATTTTTGATTAATGTGTTCAGGTGCTTTAAATAGCCTTGCAGGATTTAAATGTAATTTTTTTTATGTGTGCGCTATAATCTTTTGTTCATAGATGCATTTGATCACAAGCATTAGTTCAGCAACATTAGGAAGGAAAACTCCTGCCACAGTACGCCAAGAACATACAGAAAAGAGCCATTTAGCATTTGTGTTTAATAATCTGATCAGTCAAAAACTTTAAGCCTTTTAGTTAGATAGGGCAAGGGAAAAAGTTATTCCTAGTAAAACCAAGCGACCATAAATGTAATCAACTCATATTGTCAAAAATAGCCAGATACATTTAAACATTTAATGTAATAGCAGACTACTTACCTGGAAAGGAAGAAATTGGTAGGTTTGGAAATGAATGATGCCCAGTACAGATGAGCACAGCATCAAAGATAGCTGTGTCTTGTTTGCCTTCCCTTTCAGTAGTAACAATCCACTGGCCAGTGGTGGGGAAGTCCTGGGTTTTCTTTATGCTACACACAGCAGTCTAAAATATTAAATTGATATATATATTAAACAACATATCTGTGCTATACTGTATATATATTTAAAAAAAAAGTTTTTTTGTTTACATACAGCTAAGACAATATTCACAAAATCATAATGGTAAAGGCAGATACCAAAAGTAACACAATTGGGGTTATTTATGAAAGACTTATCCACTTTGCACTACAAGTGCAAACTACAAGTGCAAAGTGCATTTGAAATTGCTCTGAAAGTGCACTTGGAAGTGCAGTCACTGTAAATCTGAGGGGTAGATCTGAAATGATTTTATTATCCAATCATGTGCAAGCTAAAATGCTGTTTTTTATTTGACTTGCATGTCCCCCTCGGATCCACAGCGACTGCACTTCCAAGTGCTTTTTCAGTGCAATTTCAAGTGCACTGTGCACTTGTAGTACAAAGTGGATTTGCCTTTAGTAAATAACCTCCATTATATATTCATCACAAACTGTGAATAAAACATATGAACATGTATGTGCAAACCACTAAATCTTTTTGCTATGAAAAAAATAGACATTCTTCATGGATCTTTTATGTTATTGTACATACTGTACATACTCCTCACCAATGAGTAGAAACTACAAATGCGACCAGTAATGATACACATCTTCTAAACATATACAAGTCTAGTGATCCAGCATTACCACTCCCGGCAGCACTGTAAATATAATATACTGTTTTTTTTTTTTGCCAGACGCTTGATAATAGCACCCAGGGCCCCCCTAACTCCAACCCTCCATGTATCCTGTCACACTAACCCTCATACTGACCCTTATTGTAACCCAACTTTTGCACTAACCCTCATGCTACATCTCTCTGTAATCTAACACTAACCCCATAACCATCCCCCCTATAACTGTATCTTTAACATTCACACTAACCCATTCTAATGTAAGTGTAAACTCTTGATTGCATACTCACCCCTCCAGACCAAGAATCCTCTTTTCTGAAGACCAGCTTTGCTATAAAATCTACTGTTTAGTATAAATTGTCAGCAGATAATTAATAACTAATGGATATTGTAGGCCCAAGCATATAGAGCTTCCTGTGGCTCTAACAACACCCTGCATAGTGGTAATAATACTAAATATGTTAGTTTAGTTTAGTGTGTAACCCCCTAGTACTGCCCGCTAAACGTGATCTATGGGGCAATGGTTTTCTCCAGCGACAAACATACTCCCACAAATGGGAATATTCTTGATTAACCAGTGACAAAAAGGTAACACTGGTATCCTACCCCTTGGATTAATGGCCTAGGGATATAAAGTTATAAACCCTATAGAAGTTCATCAGAAGATGTACATGGAAAAGTCCAAAAGAAAAAATCCCACTTCAACAGTGTCTGCAGCCTAACCTTCAAGCAGGATCTGGGGTACTTCCCACTGACGACCATGAAAAAACAATGGAACAAAGTAGAGACAGTGCCACTTTCTAGATGTAGTATATGTGAAAAACTTAAAAAAGTGATGCCATAAGGTAATATGCTCACATAAAAATAAGTAGTCACAGGATTTCTATGGGTAATCTGTGTGGTGTCCAGCAGGTGGCAGTCTCTCTAGTCAACCAGGAACCAGGAAGAGCCAGGTAAGAATGTGCAGAGGGTGGCCGCAGTGGACCGCAAAGAAGCAAGTCTTGGCTGGCAGAGTGGTCATAATGACGTCACACATAAGTGTACGTGGCAACACATTTCAAGTCCTCTTTATCAAGCCTGCCCAGTGCTTGGAAACAATTACAATATATAGGCAGAGCACAAACAGTATGGACACAACCGCAGCCATCCCTCTCATACTCTAGCCACATGTGGAAGAGGGTGGCGCTTGAGAAATTAACTTCCTCTTTATACTCGAAAGCCTTCTACACACGACCAATTTTCTTGGCAAAAACCAGCAAGAAAACTGCTTCTTGCCGAGATTACCGTTCGTGTGTACGAGGCATTCAGGTTTATCGTCAGAAAATCTGGCCAGAATCTCAACGTGAAAAAAAGAACCTGCTCTCTTTTTTCTCGTCGAGATTCTTGTCGGCCTGTTTCCCGACGAGAAACCTGAGAGTGTGTATACTTACCTGTTGCCGTGAAAACCTGCGCATGCTCGAAATGAGTTTGCCGCATGCGCAGTGGCTTCCACGGCATAGGTAGGGTGAAGCAAGATGGTGGCGACGGCATTGAATGTGATGAGCGCATGCTCGTCGTACGCGATGACGTCACTGCGTTCTTTCCTTTCAAGAGAAACACGTTTTTTTACAACCAATTTCTAGATATGTACACTCACTTTAATAGTAGTTGCATGTCACTGATCAGGATGGGCCTCCTGAGCATGTCAATAGAAGATCATGCCTAATTAATGTCTCCGTGTTACACGGCGACAACACAGGCGTGCATTGGGAGACAGATGTCCCCTTATATCAGGATGGGCCTCAACAAGGACGCTTATGAGGATTGCCACTAGGGATGAGCCGAACACCCCCCCCCCGTTCGGTTCGCACCAGAACCTTCGAACGGACCGACCATTCGCGCGAACAATTAGAACCCCATTGACGTCTATGGGACTCGAACGTTCGAATTCAAAAGTGCTCATTTTAAAGCCTAATATGCAAGTTATTGTCGTAAAACGTCTTTGAGAACCCGGGTCTTGCCCCAGGGAACATGTATCAATGGAAAAAAAGTTTTAAAAACTGTCGTATTTTCTGGAGCAGTGATTTTAATGATGCTTAAATAAAAAAATTAAAAAAAAAAAATTAAAAAATTCCTTTAAATATTGTACCTGCTGGGTGTCTATAGTATGCCTGTGAAAACGTCTTTCAGAACCCGGGTCTTGCCCCAGGGAACATGTATCAATGGAAAAAAAAAACGGTCGTTTTTTCTGGAGCAGTGATTTTAATAATGCTTGAATAAAAAAATAAAAAATGAAAAATTCCTTTAAATATTGTACCTGCTGGGTGTCTATAGTATGCCTGTGAAAACATCTTTCAGAACCCGGGTCTTGCCCCAGGTAACATGTATCAATGGATTTTTTTTTTTTAAACTGTCGTTTTTTCTGGAGCAGTGATTTTAATGATGCTTAAATAGAAAAATAAAAAAATGAAAAATTCCTTTAAATATTGTACTTGCTGGGTGTCTATAGTATGCCTGTGAAGTGGCACGTGTTTAGAAAAAATGAGATTACTATAAGAAAAAAGTAATTTAAAACTGCTTGCTTCAATATGGATGAAAATCATTGAGAAAATTAGCACAGTCACAGACAGTACACACACACACCACGTACCTTTAGGTGCACACTGCAGAGGACATGGCAGTACACACTACATGGCTTTAGGTGCAAACTACAGAGGACAAAGGCAGTACACACACCACGTAGCTTTATGGTGCACACTGCAGAGGACACAGGCAATACACCACTTGAGAATACTGCAGCTAGCACAATCACCTGCCTGTCAGTAAATTAGGAAGAGCTCATCTAGCTATACAGTGTATAAATATATGTACAACACCTGGGATGCATATATATCCTCTACACACTGTAACTTTAACTGACTAGCCTATCTACCTGCAAAAAATGACACTCTCTCTGTCTCTCTCTGTTCTGTCTTAACCACCGCAACACACTACACAAGGCCGACCTGCAGGCGGCCTTTTATAGTGTAGGGCGTGTACTAAACCCCCTGAGCCATAATTGGCCAAAGCCATCCTGGCTTTGACCAATTATGGCTCTCCGTTTTTTGCAAGCTGTGATTGGCCAAGCATGCGAGTCACTCTAATTTGGGCGTGAACGACCCAAAACGTTCGTAATTCGACTAAACGATCGAACATACGATGTTCGAGTCAAACATGGGTTTGAATCTAATACAAAGCTCATCCCTAATTGCCACTTACTAATTTAATGAAAGCAGTAGATTTTAAATGATTAAAAATTATTTTTGAAATTGCATTGCCATGTAAAAGGATTATATGGTATATTAGGGACTGGGTTTACATTTACTGAAACAACTAAAATCTCAGTCTTACCTTATGGGTGCTGAAAATATTGGTGCTAAATGCTACTAGGTGTTGTGTCAAATGCCACTTGTGAAAAGCTTTGGCAGTTGGACACATGGAGACTGAGAATGTTCACGTGATAAATTCTTTACTTCAAATATTCAATCATTGTGAAAAAACAAATTTCTGTTTACTAATTTAATCTGTATGTGATTGGTTATCCTTTAGTATGCCAACTCAATGATCTATGGAAAAGGATGATGCAGTTTGCGATCCTCATTAGCAGTGCATGTTTCTAAATGCCTTGGCTTATGGATATGTGACTAGCATAGGAGGGTGGATGCTGGCGAAGTAGGACATGAAAGTACTTTTGCCCTTTTAGTTTAAATGTTATTTATTTCAAGAAAACTGTGAATACAGATTTGAAGAATAAGGACACTTTGCCCCTCCATTAATATGGAGAAAATATGTAAAAAATACTACGTGAGTAGGTGTATTCTGCAAGACATACAGGTAAATATCTAGCAGCATGCAGATAAAAAACAAAACTTTCAATAATAAGGCTATATGCAAAGATTGAACAAGATTCTAGAGCCAAGAATCACATATTTGCTCTCTGTCTGAAAACAATTAACTTACAATTTAGAGGACCATAATTACCGTACACATTTTTCTTAGTGTTATGTTGTATGATAAAGTAATTAGGGTACCTTATTTTGGATGTATTTCAGAAGATTGAATTTCTCAGCATACATTCGGAAATATTCCATAATTCTGGAGTTATGCATGTAGTTGGGGAAATCCTCTGGTGTTGGAAAATCACTAAAGCACATCATCTCCTTAGAAGTGTTAATAACAACAGATTTATAGATGCTGGCTCTGCCATCTTCAGGCTCATCCTATGGCAAGAACATGTATTAGAATCATTATTATGATTATTTTACTGTTTTTTTTACAATTGAGTGTGCTTTGTTTTATGAACTGTATCTGACATAGCGTGACTAGGCTTAGTGTCCAAAGGTGCAAAAAAAAGCTGCTTATTAGGAAGAGGGATTCCAACCTACTTGCCCATGGGAGGCAGGTAGGTGGCCTATAAAAAATCCCTCTCTGTGCTAGATACCAACTTTGGGTACTAGGGGTAATTAAGAGCAATCCTTATACTTACTGGTAGTAGTAGATTGAAGCTGGAGAACTTTTATGTATTTGCTCTTTTGATGGCTTACCTGTTATATATTGAGAAATGTCTCATTTATAAAACTGCTTTTACACTCACCTTGTATCTCCAGAGTCCTCCAATATCATCAGTTTTTTCAAAGCATGTGGGCTCCAGTCCCTCATCAAGACAACACTTAATAGCTGCCAATCCACTGGCTCCTGCACCAATCACAGCAACTCTCTTCGTCATTTTCTGCACACAACAGAATTGTATTAATATCATAAATGTCTTTGGGGGAAAAAAAACTTTTGGGTATAAGCAAAATCCTACTTGAAGAAAATGATTATGTGTAAAATAATACACTCTTGCTAGAGTATAGTATATTTTCAGCAAGTGTATAGTTTTAGTTATGTTTAGAGATCAGTGATATCAGAGAAAATTGTATTTTAAAATAGATTGTTCTACGTGGCCACGTCCATTTTTGTGACGAAACGTTGTGTAAGCGACATTCTGACGTCACCGCGCTCAGCTGTACCCAGAAGACACAGGCAGGCGGATCGAGGAGCCGGCCAGCTGGATCTTTTATACGCACACTGCATTTGATATGTTGTAAGTGCAAATTTTTTATTCTTTAATAAATGTATCTTGGATTTTATGCTATGTGAGTATGTGGCACATCTTGCATTGCTCATTGAATGAGGCTGTATCCTATTGATGCCGTTCACGTTGGACATCTAACCAGCTTACATGCTTTTTTTGATCTCCTGTGACAAGAGATCAATACCAGCTGGTAAGAGTGAGTATATCATTAAGGTGGAGGTGTTTCCCTATCATCACATTCTGGGTTACTACCATTTCCTCATCACTTGGAGATTGAAGTTTAATAATATCTTTGGACCACATGGGATGTACTCACTTTGATATTGCACTCTTATGGACTTTTTGTTATCACGCTATTTCTACCTACTTTTTTCGTTGGAATCATCTAAAGTGTTTGTTCTTATATTTAATCAGATTTATTAATTTATATGGTTTTATTATCCACTTTTGGTTTTCACCTGTTTGACACAGCCACATATTTGTCATACACATATGTATTTAACCCTATTAGCGCAGCTTGTTTTTCTTTTTCTTTTTTTTTTCTTTTTTTCTACGTGAGGACCATGTAAATTCTTGGGGTACTTCAAGGTATACAAGTAGGCAATTTATGGGCTGCATCCAGTATGGGCAGATATAAATTCTTTCCAATTAGTTATCTTAACAAGAGTGTCCCTTTATTTGACATATGTTGAGACATAACAGCAATCATTCAACAGTCATTTGTTGACCGTTACCATTTCTGACTGGTGATGAGTGTGGGCTTCCTGGCAGGCTCTGGCATGTGGAATTTTGAACATCTCTAACAAATTGTGCTGGCCCCCCTGTACATCAGCCCCATAAAGTGACCAGCACTGGGTTCCAATGTGCTGCCGCCACTGCCATGGAGACAGAGACCAGCGCAGTGAATAGCCGGGACAGGACAGCAACTCTGGTTGCTATAGCCACTATTGATAATCACTGTTTGTTAGGAGAATACAATTGCTGGGCAGGAGGGGTATTCCCCTGTCAGCACTGTCTATGTTGATGGGAGAATCATGCAAGTTTCTTTCCTGCAATCTGTGGATGCAGGAAAAAAATTGCACCATATATTACCTGCCTAACTGAAAGTGAAAGTAAATTGTGAATGTCTTGAAAGAACAGGAGAGGGGAGGGAGACAGATGGGGGAGAGAAGGGATGGAGAAAATGCAGTTCAGTGATTACAGTGTACTGCAGTCTGCAGTGCACACACTTACCCATGGCCCAGGCTAGAATCTCATGCATCATTCACACACAGCCAGGAATGCTGCTGATTTTCATATTTTCCACCCACACATCCCCTCTCTTCAGATCCAGCACACTGGAAGGAGGAGGAGGAGCTGGATTCCTCCCTACTCGTATGTGAGGAGAGTGGGGGTGGGGGGTGGCTGGACTCGCTGGGCTGTGAAAGAGTGTCATAGACTGACACTCGGCTCAGCTTGCAGTCACCACTCTCGGAATTTATGGGCTGGTTCTCCTGAAATCAGTCTGTTTTTTCAGTAACTGAGATGAAGTCTTGTCCCCCCCCCCCCCCACAGTGCTCGTGGAGTCCTTCCTGCAACTCGCTCTTCTTCGTGCCAATGAGGATGCAGGGGAAGGAGCAGATCGGGAGCTGTGGTTGTGTGAGCGCTCGCATTATGCAGTGTCAGTAGAGGGAGGGGGGAGGAATCCCCTGCAGGAGCTCACTGGGTACGCTCCCCCTCTCAGGAGAGACTGTGTTACTCCAGTGGCAGCCCGAGCAAAATACATGGTGGGGCACAGCATAATGTTGGGAGGGTCAGGGCCCTCTCTGGCCCCCCCTAGGATCGCCATTTTGTTCACTTCTCTTTCACTGTCTCCCAGATTCGAAACCTATACTAGTACTGAACCAGATTGGTTCATGTATACACATATTTACATTGTATTGTATACTGATTTACAATTATGCTGCTATGACAGTATTAATTGTTATACAGTTGATATTCTCTATGGATATTGGGAGTTTCTTGGGTACACACACATCCCAGCCATGCCTCCCCCCTCTGTTGAGTCTGGGTTTTTCTTGCCTCCTCAGCTCCTGAGGAATTCAGCATCTGGGAGTCTGACCTAGCCATTGGTAAATATGGGGGCCTTGTGCTCTAGGCCCTTTGGATTATTTGTCATAATACCATCAATGTGTAGACTTTTCGTGTTGTTCATGTATGCATGACAATTTTTAATAAACTTTGATACTGCATTTACTTGTGTCATGTGACTGGCTAACCACATTTACCTCATTTAAAGTCCTGGGGCGACTTTTTGTGTTTTGTTGTATATATTGGGATGACGGTGTTTTTTGGGTGACATCAGACCATTTTCTCTCTTTTGTCTATACCTTTCACACAATAATATATCTATAATATGCACCTATTGTTTTTTTTTTTTGCCGAAAACCTGTAGTAAGATACATTTTGTCCTTTGTCATAAAGAAATGCTTATTTATTTATTTTTTTATTGGATATGTTTTATAACAGAAAGTAAAAAATATATATTTTTTTAAATTTCAGACTTTTTAATTTACATAATAAAAAGTAAAATACCCAGTGGTAATCATATACCACCAAAATAAAGCTCTATTTGTGTGAAAAACTAAAGGGGGTAAAACATAAAGGGGGGGGAACCTTCCTTAGCTCAAGCAGTTAAAGACAATGGCCCAGATTCACGTACATCTGCGCATTATTGGACCGGCGTAGCGCACCGCCTTTAGGTTAGACTTGCGCAATTTTGCCGCGTAATCACCCTATTCTCGTAGCTTTTGCGCAGAAAATTGCGCATGCGTAACGTTATTTCAGAGGCGTAAGGCGGAGTAATACAAATTGGGAAGGACGTGGGCGTGTTACATTGAAATGAGCCGTGACCCCATGCAAATGAAGGGCCGGCCGGCTCGCGCATGCGCGCTTGAAGGAGACCATGGTCAGCTCCGCTGTGCGCATGCTCACAACTCAGGAGCGGCGCAATCAGTGAAATTGGAAATGGACTAGGGCAACGTTGTGAACTACGCAAACAGCATAAATAGACAGACACAAACGCACTTGCATTGCAAAAGTACACCCCTTTGTCCCTTCCCATTTAACCAAGTGCTTTTGTCCTGTTGTTCGTTGCGTTGTGTTTTGTAGTTGTCAGATTAGTGTTCTGTGTGATCAAGTGTTTGTTAGTAGATCTTTGAAAGTGTTTTTTGATAAGTGTTTGAGAGACTGTTTGTTTGATATATTTCTGTTTGTTTGTTTTCTTGCTGATTTTTTGCTGTTCGTTTTTGTGACTGTTTCTTGCTGAGTGCTTGTGTGATTTTTTGGGTGTTAGTTTTCTCTTTGTGTGTGTTCTTGCTTGATTGGTTGTGCTTGTTTTTGTGAGTGTTTTTTGTTGACTGGGAGTGAGTTTTTTTGGAAGTATGACAGAGAGAAAGCGAAAGCTCAATTTTACTGTGGGGGAAAAAAGAATTCTTGCCCGGGCCATTAGCGATTATGGGCGTTTCCTCCATGGCCCAGACAGTGCCAACACCACCCCGGCCAGGAGGAGGGAGATTTTGGACCTCATCACTGAGCAGGTCAATTCAGCGGGGGAGGGGGAGACACGGACCCGGTCTGGGATTGACAAAAAAATTAATGACCTCCGGCGTCTGGTCAAACAGAAGCTGTCCAAAATGCATGCCCATGCCAGGGGCACAGGAGGGGGCCCACCATGCCGTATTAGGCTGACAGCGGAGGAGCGTGCAGTGGCCCTGACCTTTCATCGGCATGAAGTTGAGGGCCTGCCCGGCTTTGACTCAAGTCCGGAGCCCGTGGTGCCAGGTAAGTATTTTTTTTAATATCAGGTGTGTAGCATGTGTGGGGGAGGGGGTGAAAGGGAATATGTGGCAAGTGTGTGGATCCTCCAACCAGTGAATGTTTTGTGTCATCCACAGATGTGCAGGAGGGTGCAGGGCCATCTGGCCTGACCGCACCATCCCCAGGACAGCAGCCTAATGAGGCCCCCCCCAACAAGGCCGGAGTCCGCGGAGGAGGTTCAAGAGGAGGAGGAGAATCATGAGGAGGAGGAGTCCATGTCAGGCACTGGACGTTTGGTTTTTGAGGACTCTTCCCCTCTGGCTGGCAGCAGGCAGCCCTCCCTAAGGGGGAGCCCCCCCTCCTCCCCCAACATGGCTCCCCTCCCAAGGGCCTCCCCTTCTCCCCGGCCACAAGCATCAGCTGGAGGCAGGATTTCGTCCCAGAACACCAGGGGGGTTGGCCGATCTCCTGCCCCGCCACTCTGAGAAGGGACCAGGCCCTTCAGACCCGCCATCTGGGACAGGTCAGCCACACATTGGTGCGGATGGAGGAGAGCCTGTCCTCCATCAAGGATACACTGGGGAACCTGGACTCCCACTCCCGGACTTTCACAACCTGCCTAAACGACCTGCAGACTACATCAGCAGGCGTTGGGCAGGATGTGAGGGCCCTCACCCAGGCTATCCAGGCCAACACGGCAACACTTGGTGCTGCCCTGGACAGAATAGCCGTGGCCTTAGAGGGCAGGCCGCCAGGTGGGCAGAGATCAGGGGCTGCTCCTCCTTCCCCGGTTTTGCCCCTCCCCCATGAGTCTCCCCTGAGGAGCCGGGGCCATGGCCGGGGGCGCACCAGGCGTGGCTCACGTAAAGGGCAATAATTTTTTTTTCCCCTTTTTGATTTTTTTTTTTTGCTGGAACATTTTTGATTTTGCTGGTAATTTTTTTTTTTGGGGGTTGTGAATGCTGTTTGAATGTGGGGGTGACATTCCTGCCGGAGAAGGGGTGTCACCCTCAATTTTGGTGGAGAAGGGTTCCCCAGGACCAGGGAGAAGTGATCCCCAGGTCCGTGTGAATGGTGTATGAATGTACAGTGACATAATTGGAGCCTTGGCGTGGCGTTGCTGCTCACAAGTCCTGCATGGTGGACTGGTGCCAATCCAATTTGATGAGGATGTGGGGCGTGTGTGCTAGGGACCACAGTGGTGTGCATGCATGCATTCTCATTGTGCCATGATTAATGTGTGTGTTTAACGTGCAAAGATGCCCAATGTGAGCTGTCTCCTGGCTGCTCTTCCCTCAGAAGACGGGGGACCCTCGGTTAGGGGGGGATTGTCTGGTTCAGGGGTCAGGTCATCACGTAGGTCAATCTGCAGGCCCTTTCTTTCTGCAAAGTTGTGCAGCATGCAACATGCACCGATGATCTGGCACACGAAGTTTGGGGAATACAAGAGGGTACCGCCAGACTTATCCAGGCATCGGAAACGTGACTTTAGAAGGCCAAAGGTGCGCTCCACCACTGCACGTGTTTGGGCATGTGCTTGATTGTATCTTTCCTCTCCTGGGGTTTGGGGGTTCCGGATAGGAGTCATGAGATGGGGTCCCAGTGGAGGGAAAAGACAGGAGGATGTTAGTCATGCATGTGCCCCTTGTGATGTGTGCATCATGGGAGGGGATAGTCATGCCTGACTCTCATGTCACTCACCAACCAGCCAGGTGTCCCCATACACGTTCTGATCGAATTCCATTCGGATGTGGCATTGATTGTATATGTAGCTGTCATGGCTGGACCCTGGGTGTTTGGCACGGACGTGCCATATGAGGCCTTGGGCATCGACTATCACCTGTACGTTGATGGAATGCCAATGCTTCCGATTGCGGTACATGTGCTCTGTCTCCGGGGGGGGCTGGAGTGCCACATGTGTGCAATCAATGGCCCCGATGGTGCGTGGGAATCTGGCAATTCTGTAGAAATCTGTCATTGCCTTCAGCTGCAGCTCCTCAGTGGTGGGTTTGATGATTTGGTTGGCCATGCATCTGAGGATTGCAGGGACAACCTGGTGCACACATCTGCTCATGGAGGATTGTGACATCCCAGCCACCACTCCACTTGTACGCTGAAAAGAGCCACTGGCAAGGAAATGGAGTGTTGCCATGACCTTGACCAGTGGCTGCACTGCATGTGAGCGTTGTGTTGGGCTGGTGATGTCCTCCTGCAGGGTTGTGGTTAATTCCAGGATGACATGAGGGGTGAATCTGAAGATGCGATACAACTCAGAATCACTCATGCCAAACAGGTCTATGCGGGTGCGGTATATCCTCTCCCGTGCCATCCTCCGTGCCCTCATCCTTCTTTGTTCATCTAAAGTCAGTAGTATAGCTATGTGCGACGATGCCCCTGGCATGTTGGCATACAGATTGTTGTGCAACACGTGTGACTGCTGAGCTCCTCACTAATAGTGTTGCTTTATCTAACAAGTAGACTTTTTTTCTCTTTTTAGACCAGCTTTTATATGCTCTAATTTTAGACAGGACATTTTGCTGTTGCGCATACTGCGTAGCCTGCGCTGCCCCAACGTTCTTTTGTGGATCCCCGTAAGTCCCTCATTAGCATCTTTGACTAGCAAATCAATGGTCTGTCTAGCGCACTTTTGCGCGGACGGATGCGCCAGTCTAACGAAATTGCGCTGGACAAAAAAAAGTAGATTTTTTGCGTATCTCGTTCTGGGGATGCCGTGCATCGAAACGCACGCGCACATTTCGACTTACGCCGCGCATCTCCTGATGCGCCGGCGTAATCGCTCTGTGAATCTGGGCCAATATTTTGATTTCTTTTGTTTTGAATAGAGTTGTTAAAACCCTAAAGTGTCCGTTTATGAAGCAGTGAACTGCGGTGATCCCAAGGATAAACAGTTTATGAAACAGAGATAATCGGGGGAGAAGTGTTTGAATTTTTTCTCCCACCGATTATCTCCACACACAGAGAAGTCTCAGGTCTCGTGTACACGACCGAGGAACTCGTCGGAAAAAACATTGTTTTCCTTGACGAGTTCCTTATTAGGCTTGTCGAGAAACTTGACAAGCTGTCTTTGCGTACACACAGTCAAGACCAAATCTCCTCGTTCTCAATCGCGGGGAATTCAACACATACAACAGCAGGGGAAGTTCAATTCCAGTGGCACAGCCCTTGGGGCTGCTCTTGCTAATCTCATGTTACAGCGTGTTAGGTAAAAGTTTTGTAAGAGACATTTTCACTTTTCGGTCTGTTACAGCGTGACAAATGTGCTATTTCCATTACAAACGCTACTTTTACCGAAGGTGCGCAGGTTTCTAAGCATACACAACGTGTTTCTCGTCGAAAATCAGCCCGACGAAGAACACGACGAGGAAATTGAGACTCCCGTTGAAGAAAAAGAGAACTTTTTTCTCTTTTTTCCTCGTCGAGTTCCTCTACAGTTTTCTCGATGAAAAGCATACACACGACCGTTTTCCTCGGCAAAAAAGCTCCCCCACCAAGTTTCTTGATGGATTCTGTTGAGTTTCTCGGTCGTGTGTACGAGGCCTCATAGACTGACACAGAAATGGACAGTTTATTAAGCTGTGATCTGAGCACTTCACTGGCGATCTGTGTCAGAATTCAAACTCCCCGATCCACAATCTCAGAGCTGGTAAAACGGGGAGTGAAGAGGGAATCCGGGGGGTTCTGAGGAGAAAGAAGGAAGATTTTTAACTTCCTTCTATCTCGTTCTGACCCCCCAACGCTGTAAATATGTCCCCCTGTAATATTTATGTGTATACATATATATACAT
Organism: Rana kukunoris; assembly: GCA_029574335.1. Classification (NCBI taxonomy): domain Eukaryota; kingdom Metazoa; phylum Chordata; class Amphibia; order Anura; family Ranidae; genus Rana; species Rana kukunoris. The sequence goes on along the minus strand of CM056055.1, from coordinate 99,966,861 downwards.
ACATATACAGTGCCTTGCGAAAGTATTCGGCCCCCTTGAACTTTGCGACCTTTTGCCACATTTCAGGCTTCAAACATAAATATATAAAACTGTAATTGTTTGTGAAGAATCAACAACAAGTGGGACACAATCATGAAGTGGAACGAAATTTATTGGATATTTCAAACTTGTTTAACAAATAAAAAACTGAAAAATTGGGCGTGCAAAATTATTCAGCCCCTTTACTTTCAGTGCAGCAAACTCTCTCCAGAAGTTCAGTAAGGATCTCTGAATGATCCAATGTTGACCTAAATGACTAATGATGATAAATAGAATCCACCTGTGTGTAATCAAGTCTCTGTATAAATGCACCTGCACTGTGATAGTCTCAGAGGTCGGTTTAAAGCGCAGAGAGCATCATGAAGAACAAGTGGGGGGTTCTGACTTCTTAACTCTTCTCCCATGCAGCCAGGGAGTTGCCAAAAAGGGTCCGAAAATGACTTCTCACCAGGCAGGGCCTCTAGTAATTTGGGGGGCCCTCCGCATCTTTGTGGGGCCCTAAGCGGCTTGCATAGTGAGCCTATAGGGCGGATCGGCCCTGCCTGCGCCCACCGTGTAGAGCTGACTGCGCAGACGCCCGGTATAGCGCCGACCCGCAGCTCGGCTATTTACGGAAATCAGGTGACGTGCCTTGTGACTGAAAGCCCAGTCCCGCGGGAATCAGAACCCGGAAGCCGGGGATAAAATCACAATATTACGGTATGTACGGCGATAAAAAAAAAAAAAGACCTGCATACTGTAAATGTCGTTAGTATCCTGGATGTAATGTTAGAATTTTTTTTTAGGGTGAACCCCCGCTTTAATATAATATCATTGGCTGTCTGTCTATCTGCTGGGAAGATTTATTCCATCTATTTACTCTGGTTACCATCTTCAATGGGATATAAAGTGATGGTTAATCTATAATAGGAAAAAGAATAAAGGTAAAATCTTCCAATTGGAACACATATCCCTGTGCTTTAGAAGGTACTTACTCAGCCTTTGAAGAGATTTCTCTGCTTTCCTGTTGTTTTTTCCTGGACAGAAAGTGAAAAGAAATTTACTAACCTAACTAATGCAGCCATGGTCCCCTCCTGTGAAATTATGTACCCCACCTCTAACCTCCAGAATGAGAGTCAAGCATTATTGTCAAAACCCATGCCCTCAGTTTTCAAACTTTAAAGCTCATAATTCTCACCCATTCTCTGGCACTGATGAACACAAAGGCTGCATGCACCCTAATGTAGCTGCAATACTACCCTCTGGGCCATAATCACTGTCATACACTGGCTTCTTTAAAAAAAAACACAAACACACACACATTTTACAACACACACATTTTAGTTATTGTCATTAAAGTGATGGGTATTGTTCTTGTATTTTTAAAATAATTTTGAATACTAAAGAATATAATTTAAAAAAATATTACAATAATTAGCATATTTATTTTTCCAGCCAATAGGTAGAGCTATGCTTCTTTTTACATGTTTAACAGGCTAATCTTCATTGCTTTGCTAAAAAAAATAAAAAAAAAAGCCTGTTGACATACAAACTGAATAAATCCCTACCCTTTGTTCTGTATTGTTCTGTACAGATTAGTAAACAGCTACTGCTATGTTGCAGTATTGTAAGGCGGCGTACACACGAGGGGATATGTCCGCTGAAAACGGTCCGATGGACCGTTTCAGCAGACATCTCCGCTCGTGTGTATGAGCTAGCGGACAGATTTCTCCACCCGACAGATTTCAAAGCATGCTTTGAAATCTATCCGGTGGGAATCTGTCCGCCCGACATGTCTGCTGGTTAGTACACTTACCAGCAGACATGTCGGCCCCCACCGCCGCCGCGCCGCTGCCGAATGGATTCGGCGCATGCGCGGAAGTCTTTTACTTCCTGGTGCGGTGACGTGGCGGTGACGTGGTGGTGACGCGGCGGCGTCAACGTCACCGCCACGTCACCGCGCCGTCCGGCGGCGGGGAATTTGATCCGATGGTGTGTACACGCCATCGGATCAAACTCCCGATCGGACATATCCGATGGAAATGGTCCGCGGACCGTTTTCATCGGATATATCCGATCGTGTGTACGCCGCCTTAGGGGTGCATCCTTTTTTTATTTTTTATTTGTAAAACAAAAATGTTATATTAAAAAAAAAAAAATGCACTATTTACCATTATCACTTCTTTTTAGGCTATCACATATATAGTAGTACACAATACTGTGTTCTTCATTGCTTTCTATACGTAAACAGCAGAACAGTGGTGGACTATTTCTGCATTCTTATTCCTCCAAGAATGGGCACACAGTAACTAGTACTCTATTATGTACTTTATTACAGTGCATGAAATATGAAAAAGACATATCTATATGTGAAAAAATGACTGAAATAACTATATTAATCCTAATGTAAGAATTACGCAGTAACCCAAGAATTGTTAGAAAACAAGAAATCTTGGATCCTGTACCTACCTTATTTTCTTCTAACATCCAGACTTTCACAGGTATTAGTAACCTGCTTCCCAGCAACAGACAAATAGCATTTTCCTGTGAAAAATTAACCAGTGATGACCTTGCAGCAACACAGTTGTTTTCAGAAGTTCTTCAAGAAAATATTTACAATGCCCCTTGAACTGGAACAAAGCTCAAAGGTTCTGCTATAGTATGCAAAAGATTTCACAAGATCAAATGCTATCTTGTAACACAGCTTACTCAAAGCAAAATGATATTCCTTCTATATACAGTGCCTTGCGAAAGTATTCAGCCCCCTTGAACTTTGCGACCTTTTTGCCACATTTCAGGCTTCAAACATAAAGATATAAAACTGTAATTTGGGACACAATCATGAAGTGGAACAAAATTTATTGGATATTTCAAACTTTTTTAACAAATAAAAAACTGAAAAATTGAGCGTGAAAAATGATTCAGCCCCTTTACTTTCAGTGCAGCAAACTCTCTTCAGAAGTTCAGTGAGGATCTCTGAATGATCCAATGTTGACCTAAATGACTAATGATGATAAATAGAATCCACCTGTGTGTAATAAAGTCTCCATATAAATGCACCTGCACTGTGAGTCTCAGAGGTCCGTTTAAAGCGCAGAGAGCATCATGAAGAACAAGGAACACACCAGGCAGGTCCACGATACTGTTGTGGAGAAGTTTAAAGCCGGATTTGGATACAAAAAGATTTCCCAAACTTTAAACATCCCAAGGAGCACTGTGCAAGCGATAATATTGAAATGGAAGAAGTATCAGACCACTGCAAATCTACAAAAGACCTGGCCGTCCCTCTAAACTTTCAGCTCATACAAGGAGAAGACTGATCAGAGATGCAGCCAAGAGACCCATGATCACTCTGGATGAACTGCAGAGATCTACAGCTGAGGTGGGAGACTCTGTCCATAGGACAACAATCAGTCGTATACTGCACAAATCTGGCCTTTATGGAAGAGTGGCAAGAAGAAAGCCATTTCTTAAAGATATCCATAAAAAGTGTTGTTTAAAGTTTGCCACAAGCCACCTGGGAGACGCACCAAACATGTGGAAGAAGGTGCTCTGGTCAGATGAAACCATAATCAAACTTTTTGGCAACAATGCAAAACGTTATGTTTGGCGTAAAAGCAACATAGCTCATCACCCTGAACACACCATCCCCACTGTCAAACATGGTGGTGGCAGCATCATTGTTTGGGCCTGCTTTTCTTCAGTAGGGACAGGGAAGATGGTTAAAATTGATGGGAAGATGGATGGAGCCAAACACAGGACCATTCTGGAAGAAAACCTGATGGAGTCTGCAAAAGACCTGAGACTGGGACGGAGATTTGTTTTCCAACAAGACAATGATCCAAAACATAAAGCAAAATCAACAATGAAATGGTTCACAAATAAACATATCCAGGTGTTAGGATGGCCAAGTCAAAGTCCAGACCTGAATCCAATCAATAATCTGTTGAAAGAACTGAAAACTGCTGTTTACAAACGCTCTCCATCTAACCTCACTGAGCTCGAGCTGTTTTGCAAGGAGAAATGGGCAAAAATGTCAGTCTCTCAATGTGCAAAACTGATAGAGACATACCCCAAGCAACTTACAGCTGTAATCGCAGCAAAAGATGGCGCTACAAAGTATTAACTTAAGGGGGCTGAATAATTTTGCACGCCCAATTTTTCAGGTTTTTTTTTTTTTTTAAGTTTTAAATATCCAAAAAAATTTGTTCCACTTCATGATTGTGTCCCACTTGTTGTTGATTATTCACAAAAAATTACAGTTTTATATCCTTATGTTTGAAGCCTGAAATGTGGCAAAAGGTCAAAAAGTTCAAGGGGGCCGAATACTTTCGCAAGGCATTGTACGTAGATATTCAATATAATAGATATTGTGGTTGATTTACTGATTCTTCCTTGCACAAGAGTGGATGATGAAAGTCAGCACTACGTCATTGCATTTACTAAGCAAAGGGTAACTTTCCCAGCAATGTGAACAGTCTATTTGCCTTTAGTGAATCAACCCCATTGCCTTTTAAATTATTTGTTGTTATTTTTTATTATTCCTGTTATTTTATAATGTATCCACTTGTTTATTTTGTTGTATATGTGTTTATTCTATGCATTTGGCATTCAAGGTCATTTGTATTGTTGTCTGTGAAGATTATTATTCCTTAAGGTTATTGCAAAGATAGTTATAGTTGATCTCATAGTTCTGTAATGTTGAAGATGTTTCGCTGCTTATCTATGCAGTTTCTTCTGTTCTAATAAATGTCAACAACGTAAACACCCATTGGACCTCTGCTAGCACGCAAATTGTCGGAACGTTCCCACACGACTACCCCTCACCAAATCAAAGACAGCTCGGGCTGTCTTCTCTCTCACCCTCAAGATATAGCCAGTGCCTTTGAGGAATTCTACACGGCTCTCTATAGCGACCCTGAGATCCCGCATGACCCCCCCTCCCCTGACTTGACCGACCGCTTTTACCAGTATCTGGAATGCTGTGGAATTCCCAGACTTCAGGCATCTGACCTCCTTTCCCTCAATGCCCCTATCACGGTGGAGGAACTGAAGACCACCATTAAGACCCTGCCTGCACATAAATCCCCGGGCCCAGACAGCCTCCCCTATGAGTACTACAAAGCATTTCTCCCCATTATCCTGCCACATCTCTGTAAACTGTTCAAGTCATTTCTCCAGATGACCCCTTTCCCATCAGACATGCAAAGATCGTTTCTCACGCTGATCCCCAAACCTAAAATGCATCCTTCCCTTTGCGCTAGCTATAGGCCGATAGCACTCTTAAATTCAGACCTGAAAATATTTACAAAGCTCCTATCGATGCGTTTAAACCTGGCAATTCCTGTTTGCCACTTTGAGACACATGGGGTTCCGGGGGCCCTTCCTCCGGGCCATCCATCACCTGTACACCAATCCTACGTTCCAGGTTCAGACACCATTTGCTCAGTCCCCCTCATTCCCGATATATAATGGGACACGCCAGGGGTGCCCGCTTTTACCTCTACTGTTTGCATTGTGTGTTGAGCCCCTGGCCCCTTCCATTCATAGAAATCCAGACATCTGTGGGGTCCCGGTGCAGGGGAGGGCGTTTAAAATACCACTTTTTGCAGACAATATCTGTCACGGCTTTAGGGAAACGGGAGTGAACCACAACTGTGGATGCAAGGATTTCAATGCGCTTCTCTATGTGACAACTCAGTGTTGGCCCCAAGCATCACTCCTCGCAAACAGGAGTTTGGGTATCTCTACATCATGTCTCTGTCACATAAAGAAAGGCGTTGAGCTACTAAGAATGGATGCATTACAACATGGGACAAGAGCTTAGCGTTTAAAATGATATTATGTTCTAAAAGATTGCAATGCACAACTGTATGCTAGTGATTATGAGTATTACATAGCGTCGTGCATTAGGTGACTTAAGGGAGAAGGTATAGTATACGTCAACCCTTAGCATAGAAAGTTAGCGAACATGTTACGCAACTTTAGAGCATGGGCCCATATACAAGTAGCACTTATGTCAGCACGTAGTAAATAAGCATTGAAGTGACAACCAATAGTTGCATAAGAGTAGCAATTATAGCTTAGGTACTTTGAGAGTACACATAGCGAAATAGGAGTTGTAGTAACAACCAATAGTTGCGTATGAGAGGCAATATAGCTCAGGTACTTTAAGAGTAATAGGAGTTGTACCAACAACTAATAGTTACATATGAGGTATGAAATTAGTTTAGGCAATTTGGGTGTAGATGTCCCTTTAAGTTCTTGCTTAGCAAACAATCCTTAGCAAGGAAGTATATCCCACATAGTATGTTGATAGCCACCTGACATTACAAACAGTAGCAATTGTATTTAGATGAAACATAAGCAACAGTTCTTCCTATAGCACTACAAGTGACAGAATGGCTACTTTTCCGTTTGCAGGCTTCTGTGCAGGCAATAGGGATTGCGTGGTTAGGATGTTCAGCAAGGAAGGCCCAAGCTTGTTCCCAGCAACGCTCTCTGTTGTATTAGGTGCAAAGCACTAAAGGAGTAGTTATAAACAGGAGCGGTGTTGCAGCATGGGGAGCGATGTAGTCCAGGGATTGCTGGGACTTGTAGTACCTCTGTAGCTTTGATAGTAGATGCCTCCAAGGATGGCAGGGAAGGCTGGTAGCCTAGCCAGCTACGGCCGACAATAATAGAACAGGGTCTGTATGAGTAGTGAATGGCTTTATAGCCAGCAAACAGCTGTAGTGCATGACACTAATTCAAAGAAGATCGCCAAGCGTAGAGGCACACTTCCGCGTTCCAAGCTGGAACACACGATGGTGACGGGCGATGACGTTATTGTGCATGCGCCGTATGCGTTCCAGCAAGGAACGCATTACGGTGCTGAGAGCATCTGTCATAGGGAAGAACAGGCAGCGCCTGTTACAATATCATACTCCCTGACTCAGCCCAAAACCTCACTGCCCAACCTACACACTGAACTCGATCTCTACAGATCCCTCTCTGGCTATAAAATAAACACAACTAAATCAGAAGTTCTCCCTATTAACATCCTAGCAGCAGAAGTACAACACCTGCGGCAGTGCTTCCTCTACCACTGGAAGACGACAGCCCTAAAATATTTGGGGGTTCAGATCACCCCAGCCTACACAACTTTGTATCAAGCTAACTTCCCCCCCTGTTCCGGTCCATAAGAGACCTTTTAAAGTAATGGAAGGTCCATCATATTTCTCTCCTGGGGAGGGTGGCCTCTGTGAAGATGACTATACTCCCCAAACTCCTCTATCTCTTCCAGACACTGCCCATCCCAATTCCGTATGCAGTCTTGAGGAGGCTCTAGGCGGACCTGGTGCACTTTGTCTAGAACTATGGGAGGCATAGGATATCCCGCACGGTCCTGACGGTGTCCCGCACCAACGGGGGATTGGCCTTCCCTGACTTAATTAAATATTACCAAGCAGCTCAACTACACACCGTGACTTCCTGGTTTCCCCAACGATCGTACAATAAGTGGACAGAAATCAAAAAAATATGGCTTGCATCAACACATTCAAACAGCTTGCTCTGGAATGCGAATGCGGAGGTGGTGGATGCTCCACCTACGGTCGCTTTGGTGTAGATTGTCTCAAGCACATAACCTGGGCTCTAAACGTTCTCTTCTGACCTCCTTCCTTTATAACCCCAGAATGCCTGCCGGTCTCACTCATCAGATGTCTTCGCCTTGGGCGACACGGGACCTATTTCACTTTGGCCACTTGGTGGACCATATATCACGCAAGATGCTCTCATTCTCTGCACTCACCAGGTGTTCTATGGGTACTTGCAATTTTCAGCGCCGACCCTCTTTGAGATACTTGTATTGGAGGGATCCGCACGCCGAGGTCTGATTTCGGACATATATCGGCTGCTCAACTCTTACTCCATCTCTACCCAGGGTAAGCATACCTATATGCTTCACTGGGAAACGTTACTGGGAGAGGAGATTCCAGAGGCGACAGGGCAAACGATCTGGTCCCAGGCAGCCAAAAGCTCTACAAGGAAAATGCTTATAAAATTCTCTATTTTTGGTACCTGACACCAGATGTCTTCCACGCTATCTATCCTTCCAGCTTGGACAGGTGCTGCTGCTGTCAGGGAGACAAGGGGACTCTGTACCAGACCTACTGGAGCTGTCCCAAGATTGTGCCTTTCTGGACAGAAACGCAGCTTTTGTTGACCCGTCTGTTAGGCCTCGTACACACGAGGGGATATGTCCGCTGAAAACGGTCCGATGGACCGTTTCAGCAGACATCTCCGATCGTGTGTATGGGCTAGCGGACAGATTTGTCCACCCGACAGATTTCAAATCATGCTTTGAAATCTATCGGGTGGAATCCGTCCGCCCGACATGTCTGCTGGTTAGTACACTTACCAGCAGACATGTTGTCCCGCACCGCCGCCGCGCCGCCACCGAATGGATTCGGCGCATGCGCGGAAGTGTTTTACTTCCTGGTGCGGTGACGTGGCGGCGTCAACGTCACCGCCACGTCACCGCGCCGTCCGCCGGCGGGGAATTTGATCCGATGGTGTGTACACGCCATCGGATCAAACTCCAGATCGGACATATCCGATGGAAATGGTCCACGGACCGTTTTCATCGGATATGTCCGATCGTGTGTACGAGGCCTTAGGGGTACAGCTTCCCAGGAACCCAAAGTCATTCCTCTTAGGGATCTCACCTTTGCAAATCCCCAAATGTTCTAAAAAAAACTGCTTAGACATGTCCTGATAGCTGTGAGATGTCTGATTGCCCTACATTGGAAACGCCGGTCCCCACCCTCCCAGGCAGATTTGTATGCTAGAATAAAAGATATTGAGCTGATGGAAAAAATGACAGCCCGATTACAGGATAGACTGGATATGCATGACAAGGTCTGGGAGGAGTGGCACTGGCAGGAGGATCCGCCCTAAGCTGATGGTCAAGCTTCCCTACCCTGCCCCCCCCCCCCCTTTCCCCTCTTATGTGCAATCTCTTTTCCCTTCTCCTACTTATTTTCCCTCTCAGTTTTTTATTGTTTTTTTCTTTCTCTTTTCTTTCTCTTTTCTGGATATCATTATGGTTGCTGGTAGACCCTACTTCACAAATGGCAGACTTTATATGAAGTCAGCAGGGTCCCCCTGCTGTCTGTCTAATTGTTTACTGTTTTTTGCTCTATACTGGCTATACTGCTGTAATGCTAAAGTTTCTGTATCACAGTGTCAACTTTTTGTCTATCTACCCACTGGATGTTATTTGAAAAAAAAAAAAAAACACCCAATGGACTATGTAATTAGCACAGAGAATGGATTGTGTAATTAGAATAGGGTTGTTTCATAAACTTTCACATCTCACATCATGTTCTTGGAAAATCCACATCCAGTGGTAATTGTATTGTATTAAGGTCACGGAATCACCCACATGACTAGAAATGCTGGGGTATATTCCTGACACTCAAAGCTGGAAAACGCTGCTTGGACAAGCTTAAAAACATCTTTAACCTTACAGAAGGTGTCCAATTATACTTGACTATTACTAGCAACTTGTAAATTTTTTAGTATTTCTATAATATTTTCTTGTTTATATCGTTACAGCATATACTGTATGTGTTAATTATAAAGAATTTGCAATTTCAATAATCACCACCCACCCTGCGTGACTTCCCCCTACCATGTATCCCAGGCTCTCCTGTCTCACCTACAGGCCTGCGACAGGCAAAGCTATTATTGCTTTTTAGGTTCAGTAGTTCTGTTGTCAACAATTCAAGAAGAAACAAAATCTCTAAGTTGCAAAGATCAATACAAATGGTTTCCAAACATGTAGTTGAAAACATATTTCAAAAACAATTATAGGCACATTATGACACGATAGAACCAATGTTCCACCAGCTATGAGCCTCCCTATCATAGCGATTGTAGGTGAAGTGAAAGGCACAAGAGGCAATAACCATCATACTGGTGAAAATAATGGAAGTTTAGCCTCCATATAGAAAAATTTGGTGTATTTCGCGCTGACATATATCTAGTTGCAGCCAACACAACACTAAGACAAGTGTAAATAAAAGGAATAAGTAAAAAATGAAATTATGTGCAGTGTTCAAAACATGGAAATACATATGTATACAAACTAATGTACACTGTGCAATGACCACAAAAACTAATAATAATGAAAATAAGATGTGATAAGATGTGGGTACCCCAGATGATGTCCCTTTAAATGAAACGCATCAGGGCGAGCCCTACTAATGTCATTGTGTTACCCACAAACTTTAAGCACTTGGTCCACTTTCTAAATGTGAGTGTTTTCAATTTTCTTTTAATACATTTTACGCTTATACGGATTCACACTACATGGAGTATTTTACATTTTTTGGTCATGCTATTTTAAACACTTGAGAGGATTTGGTCTGACAAGTTGGCTGCTTCTGAAGACCGTTTCTTGGTGACATCTCTTGACCAATTGGATTGCCTTACAACTTGATCTGGAACCCAGAGGTCCCATATTTTGGTGGTTGTACAATAAGCCATGTGGACTCACTGAGCATATTCCCATTTGAGTCCTCTCACTCCGGTAAGCCTCCTCACTAACCGGTGGTGGTTCCATTGTCCATGTTCTCACCTCAACATTGATGTCACGTGGAATCCCACTTCTAGTCACATCATTTGTTTTCACTGTTTATTTAAAAACTGCTAAGTTTATGATGGCACATGGACTTTAGTTTGGGTGTGAATGTCACATCTTATTTTCATTATTATTTGTTTTTGGGGTCATTGCAGTTTGTTTACATATGTATTTCTATGTTTTGAGCGCTGCACATAATTTCACTTTTTACTTAGCCTCCATATAGCTTTGGTTCCAAATATTTTAATAAAGTAAATAAAAGTTAAAAAAAAAAAATAAGAAAAAGAGAGGGGAACCTCGTCTGGCCATGCAGGATAAAGGAGAGCATAGTGCGCAAAAAAAAAAAGGGGAGAAAGAAAAAAAAAGAGAGAAAGTGTTGCCTGTATCGTCAGAAAAGGTGAGGAGGGCCGTCTCAGTACTCGCTAATCAATAGATAGATATGTGATCCATGGATCCCACGGTCTTATCAAATTTTGTGGTGTTATTATGGAGGGTACAGGTGAGCTTATTATTTACCATTATCCATTTAACCCTGCGTTTGACATATTCAAGTGGTACCACAGGCTGCTTCCAATGTTTCGCTATTGTATGCAAAATCAACCGCTAAGGCCTTGTACACACGATCAGTCCAAACCGATGAAAACGGACTGAAGTTCATTTTCATCGGTTCAGACTGATGGTCTGATGTGCGTACACACCATCAGTTCAAAAACTGATCGTGTCAGAACGCGGTGACGTAAAACACAATGAAGTGCTGAAAAAAACGAAGTTCAATGCTTCCAAGCATGCGTCGACTTGATTCTGAGCATGCGTGGGTTTTGAACCGATGCTTTTGCGTACTAACCATCGGTTTATCGGTTTTGACCAATGGTCAGGCGTCCATCAGTCCGATTTCAAAGCAAGTTTTAAAACTTTGGACTGAAGGACAAAAGACTGATGGGCCATACACACGGTCGGTTTGGACCGATGAAACTGAACTTTAGTCCGTTTTCATCGGTTTGGACTGATCGTGAGTATGCGGCCTTAGAGTTCTTTGGATAGATATGCAAATATGTACCCTTTTACTTCACGGATGAGATTGAAAATTCTGGTTCAAAATCTGAGCACTTTGAGGCATTGCCACCAAATATGGAATATGGTCACAGTGCCTAAAACAGTTAGGAAGTCCATCAGGTACATTTTCGACTCTCTCATGGGTACCAGGTTCCATCTTAGTAATGTCTTATAGTTGGATTCTATCAATGTTGTGTTGACTGAGATTTTGCAAAGATCATTAACAATTTATTAATAATCATTTAATATATAAATCTTGTATTATTTCTATACTGGTGTGCTATATACTTATGGTTATTTTCATATGCTGGTTGCAGTAGATTTTATGCTCCTTACTTTTATTAGAATACTGATTATTGTCCTAGGAAGGGAAAAATTGCCTCTGTTCACAGTGGAGGCACTGCCAGCTTTATTATTAAACAGCCTTTTCACTTAGTGAAGGTTCTAGTTCTTTTATTTACCTACAGGATTAGCGCCATATCCTGTGTGGGGAGGGCGATTTCTCATAACCCCCCACCAAAAGAGGGTTACACACTTTAAGTTTGCAAACCATTCTGGGTTTCTAATAGAACACGCGACACTGTCTGTCTGCTTTTTGGCATTCTGTATGAACTGTCTGCTCAGAGAGAGGGAAAGGTGTTTCTGTCATTCAGGTCTATTTTAGTTCAACATCTAGAAAGATCTGTCACAGAGTTAAATCTGCTGGTTGCAAGTGACAAATTGGAAATATGCATATGTGATATTTGACCACTTATGCCCCGGACCATTTGGGTGGACAAAAACCAGGCCACTTTTTGCGATTTGGTCGGCACTGCATCAATTTAACTGACAATCGTGTGACGTGGCTCCCAAACAAAATTGATGTCCTTTTTTCCCACAAATAGAGTTTCCTGACGCATTCATGGCAGCACACACTGGGTTGTGACTCCGCCCCCACAACCTGACAGGATTGGTTAGCTATAAATTTGATTAGGAGACACCCGGCATCATTCTCTTTTTTTATCCTCACCTGAACAGGACATGGACGTACAGCTTGTCTCCTACCGCTATCGCCCCAGCAGGTTCAGCCTCTCCTGTTTGGAAGTCCCCCCTGTACAGTCTCTAAAGGAGCTCTATGGGGGGAGCCCCGCTCTGGTGGTCTCAGGGGTTAAATCCCGGCAATACCTGGCTTTACACAAGCTCTAAATGAGCTTATATTTGGCATGGCTCCCCTTAGGTCCGGTGGCTATATATCTCCTAAGTATTTTTTTTTACATTACTTTCAAACCTTGGTTGTTTTTCCCCCTTGCTCTCACCTTTTTTTTAGTCAGCAGGCTTGCTGGGCTCTGCTGTCCCACGTCTCTCTGCTCCGCGGCGCCCCCCTGGCCGCTCTGCGCATGCGCGCAGCGGAGCGATGAGGTCGGCAGTCTCTTCTGCCCTCACCCAAAATGGCGACGGGCCGCGCGCGGCGCTTCTGCGCATGCGCGATGACGTCATCAGCGCCGCGACAGCGGCGCCAGATTTAAATAGCTCTTTTTTCCTTTTTCCTCTCAAGGCTGCTGCTTTGCCCCAATTCTTCTGGAATTTTCGCTAGGTACTGAATCTCTTCCCCCTCTTAGGAACAGTTCTTTCCCTCACCTTTTCCTAACCCTTTTCCACCCTTTTGCCTCCTCCAGCTGCTGCTTCCCAAAACTGTGTCAGTACACTTCATGGAGCCCACTGCCCTAGCAGACCACTGCCAACAAACGAGGTATGGAGGCCATCATAGGGGTAAGTACTGAAGAGACAAAAAGAGAGCCGGCCACTAAGCACTGCTTTTTTTATTGCAGTCCCACCAGGCCCAGAGATGCGAGCCCACGGCGCAGGGAGAGATCCAGGCGTACATCAAGCAGGAGGTCCCGCAGAAGCCGATCAAGATCTTCCTCCCGCTACCATCGGTCTAGACATAGCCGATCACGGCGCAGCCGATCTCGCCACAGCAGGTCTCACCGGAGACGGTCCCCCTCATTGCACCGCGAACGCCACCATACCCGTCCTGCGGCTAATGCCTGCTGGGTGTGCGGTGCTATTGCGTTGCCAGGGAAATTAGCCTGTCGCACCTGCCTTAAAGAGGCAGTCGGAGAGACAGAGGCGGACGCCAGGATAGCTAAAGACATTGCTCAAGAGCCGGTGCGAGAATCAAGCTGGACTTCGGTCCCTACGGCCAGTGACGATCCCACCCCTGGCACCTCCTCAGCTTTCGGCCCTTACGCCCAGCTAGCGGGGAACCTATCCGATCATGAAGACCATGAGATGAGATCGGGATTTGACTTCAGCCTAGTTGAACCCTTTGCACGCTCTGTTAAAGAGACCATAGGCTGGGAGGAACCCGTAGCAGAACCAAAGATTGGGAAGTATTTTCCTGAATTAAGGAAGGATCCCGAGCTGTTTCCCTTCATAGAGGAATTAGAGGATCTCATTAAAGATGAGTGGGAAAAACCTGATAAACGACCTGGTCTCTCTAATAAGCTCGCCAAGCTATACCCTCTAATGGAGTCTAAAGTTTCTTCCCTTATCAACCCTCCGGTTGTGGACTCGTCCCTGATGCGGCTCGCCCGGCATGTCACTCTACCAATAGAGGACGCAGTCTCGTTCCGAGACGTTCTTGACCGCAGGATGGACTTGGAGTTGAAGAAAGCCTACTCTTCAGCAGGTGGAGCATGTAGACCAGCTATTGCCACGGCTGCTGTTGCCAGAGCCATATCCACATGGGCGGCCAACGCAGAGAAGTCTCTCCTAGAGGGTACCGACCTGGAGGAAGTGATATCGTCTTTACAAGAGATCAGGCTAGCGGGAGACTTTGTGGCAGGAGCCTCAGTAGATGTCATCCGTTCCTCGGCTCGTTCCATGTTTGCTTCGGTAATGGCCCGCAGAGCCCTATGGCTGAAACCCTGGGTCGCCGACGCGACCTCTAAAACCAATTGGTGTAAAATACCATATGATGGCATAAACCTGTTCGGCGCAAAATTAGACTCGGCGATCTCCAAAGTTACGGGAGGAAAGTCAGGGCTTATCCCCTCTGACAGGAGGCCTAAGCCCCAGAGGGGACCTACCTTCAGGCATAATCTGCCTGATAGATACAGAGAAGCCAGAGCCTATCGTCCAGGCAGGGAATTCAGAAGAGATAGGAGAACTACTCGCCCTCCCTTTGCTCGGTCTCAGAAGACCAAGGCCATTTCCACAGGGGATCAGCAAAAGTCCTTTTGAAAGCTTGCCTGCCCACCCAGCTCAGTTGGGCGCCAGGCTCAAGAAATTCGCGCAAGTTTGGTCAGAGCACATAGAAGACCCATGGGCCCTTTCCACGATCAAACTAGGCCACAGATGGAATTTCATGGGGGCATTACCTCACAGGGTCTTCCAACCCACCAAAATTCCTTCCTCCCTGCACAAGCGAAAACTTCTCATTCAATATATCTCAGATCTAATCCAAAAGGAAGCAGTCGTGGAAGTTCCTTCTCACCAAAGGGGCAGGGGGTTTTATTCCCCTCTATTTTTGGTGCGAAAAAAATCAGGGGATCTTCGCCCCGTATTGGACCTCAAACGCCTCAACCAAAAAATCCAGATAGAGGCTTTCAAGATGGAGAGTCTCCAGTCTATCCTTCTAGCAGTGAACCTGGGAGATTGGATGCTGTCTGTCGACCTGTCGGATGCTTACCTTCACGTGCCAATCCACCCAGCCTTTCAGAAATACCTGCGCTTTTCCATCAGCCAGCACCATTTTCAGTTCCGATGCCTACCCTTCGGCATCTCTTCGGCACCCAGGACGTTCACCAAGGTCCTCCTCCCGCTCATAGCACTCCTCAGGAAGAGGGGCTTGCGGGTTCATCATTATTTGGACGACATACTGCTCCTAGCAGCAAATCGAGAGACTCTCCTCCTCCAGCGGAAGATCCTAATCACAACCCTTCAGAACTTCGGGTGGTTAATCAATTGGCAGAAGAGCAGCCTCCAACCTTTACAATTGATGACATTCCTCGGAGCAGAGATGGACACGAAACAGAACAGGGTGCAACTGCCCCTAGAAAAGATGCAACCCCTAGCTCGGAAGGTACGAAATCTACTATCCTCCAGATCCCCGTCAGCCAGAACCTGCCTCAGCATGCTGGGCTCTATGTCTTCAACCATACCCATGATCCAGTGGTCTCAGTGGCAAATGAGACCCTTACAAAACACCCTTCTCAGACAATGGGACGGAGCCTCAATGCACCAACCCATCAATATCCCCAGCCAGGTGCGTCTCAGTCTTCTTTGGTGGACTCAACCTTCCAATCTCAGGAGATTCAGGCCTATAGCTCCCCCGAGTCCGGAGGTCGTGACGTCAGATGCCAGCGAGAAGGGCTGGGGAGCTCACTACCAGGATCAGACGGCCCAGGGACAGTGGCACTTTTCTGCTCGGGGAGTGGTCTCAAATATTCTGGAGCTTCGGGCAGCGTTCCAAGCCCTCTTAGCATTTGCGCCTCTTCTGCAAGGGAAGTCTGTCCTAATCCGGATGGACAACAGGGTGGCGGTGGCCTATATCCAGAGGCAAGGCGGTACCCGAAGCCGCACATTATTGGAGGAGGTTCTCCCCATAATGCAGTGGGCCCAGGCACATCTATCGGATCTGCGGGCGGTTTACGTTCCAGCGGCTCAGAATACGCTAGCCGACTTTCTAAGCAGGGAACTTTGGTCAAACAACGAGTGGTCCTTGAACCTCCGGGAGTTCTCTATTCTGACGGAGGCCTGGGGGGTCCCAGAAATCGACCTAGCAGCAACACCGGCCAATACCAAGTGCTCAAGATTTCTATCCAGAGTGCCATTTCCGACAGCGGAAGGGATAGATTGCCTTCTCCATCCATGGGACTTCAACCTGGGGTACGTCTTTCCCCCGACCCCCCTGATAGCGAGATTCCTATGTCGACTCCGGAGATCATCAGCGACAGTAATTGCGGTAATACCGTTTTGGCCAAGGAGGCCGTGGTTCACAACTCTCTTACAACTCAATACCCGACCTCCAATCCATCTTCCAGCATCACCAGACCTCCTACACCAAGGTCGGTTCCTCCATCCAGCCCCCGACAGGCTCCACTTGACAGCCTGGAGGTTGAGAGGGCTAGATTAAGGGAACAAGGATGCTCCCAGGCAGTCATAGCAACCTTGATGCAAGCCAGGAAGGTTTCCACTAACACCGTTTATACCAGAATTTGGGAAAAGTTCTCCCACTTGGCACAACTTAAAGGTTGGAATCCTATCTCGCCAGAACCTTACCAGGTCCTGGAGTTCCTACAAACGGGAGTCGACAAGGGTCTAAGCTCTAGCACCCTAAAGGTACAGATCTCCGCTCTGTCTGCAAAGACTGGCACCAGATGGGCCCTGCACCCTTTAATCACCCAGTTCGTGCAAGCCTGTGTAAAGATCAGGCCCCCGAGAAGACCATCCTTTCCGGCCTGGGACCTTTCACTGGTTCTGGAGGCACTATCCAATCCTCCTTTTTTTTTCCACTCAGCTCAATCTCCTTATGGGACCTGACCCTAAAGCTGTCCTTCCTCATTGCTGTAGCTTCAGCTAGGAGAGTGTCTGAGCTGCAGGCTCTCATGACTAAAGAACCATATTTACTTTTCCTGCCCGACAGGGTGGTGTTGAGGCCTTCTGATCGTTTCCTCCCTAAAGTTACCTCGGCCTTCCACTATGGTCAGGACATCATCTTGCCATGCCTTACTAACGAAGTTGGTGAGCCTCACGCTTTGGACATTAAGTCTACACTTTCCAGCTACCTGTCGGCCACCGTCCACCTTCGGTCAACGGACACCCTCTTGATTATACCTCACGGAGCCAGGCGGGGTCAGGCAGCCACTTCCCGGACTATCGCCTCTTGGCTAGTCAAGACTATAGGAAGGGCATACTCTACTCAACAGCGGGAGATTCCGGAAGGCATCAGAGCGCATTCAACCAGGGCACTGGCGACATCTTGGGCAGCATATTGCGGGGTCTCGTCAGAAACCATCTGCAAGGCAGCAACTTGGTCTTCCAGGCATACCTTCATCTCCCACTACAGAGTGGACGCAGCTCTTCTGGCTACAGCTGAGTTTGGCAGATCTATCTTCAGGGCCAATTCTTCTGCTCTCTAAGAAATAAATACTTTGCATTGAACCCTCCCGACTGGCGAGTTATTTCCCAGTGTGTGCTGCCATGAATGCGTCAGGAAAATGGAAAATTGTATACTCACCTTTCCGTAATTTTCCTTTCCTGACGCATCTTCATGGCAGCACACAACTGCCCACCCTGTTGTTCAATGATGATATTTACGGAGAATGATGCCGGGTGTCTCCTAATCAAATTTATAGCTAACCAATCCTGTCAGGTTGTGGGGGCGGAGTCACAACCCAGTGTGTGCTGCCATGAAGATGCGTCAGGAAAGGAAAATTACGGAAAGGTGAGTATACAATTTTCCATTTTTCTTTTGGTGGTATTTGATCACCTCTGCTTTTTTAAATAGAGCAACAATTTTGGAAAAAAATGCTATAATTTGCACTTTTTGCTCTAATAAATATCCCCAATTTTTTTTTTTTTTTTAAAGCACAGTATTCTTTTACATATTTTTGGTCAAAAATTGCAATAAGCGTATATTGATTGGTTTGCACAAAAGTTATAGCATCTACAAAATAGGAGATCGTTTTATGGCATTTTTATTATTATTATTTTTTTTACTGCGATTTTTATCACAACTGCGACTTTATGGCGGACACATCGGGCACTTTTGACACATATTTGGGACCATTGTAATTTTTACAGCGATCAGTGCTATAAAAATGCACTGATTACTGTAAAATTACACTGGCAGTTAAGGGGTTAACCACTAGGTGGCGCTGCAGGGGTTAAGTGTGTCCTAGGGAGAGATTCTAACTGTTAGGGGGAGGAGCTACCAGTGACATGTCACTGATCACTGTTCCCGATCATGGTGAACAGTAGATCAGTAACATGGCACTAGGCAAAACAGGGGGATGCCTTGTTTATAAAGGCATTCCCCTGTTCTGCCTTTGCAGACTGCAATCGCGGGCCGCCTGGGAACATCAAGTTTCCAGGAACCGCAAACACACTCACATGGCACGTGGTGGGTGCACGCGCGAATGCTGGTCGGCAAATTTAAAGGGACGTACTGGTATGCACATTTGCCTGCCTGTGCCATTTGGGCTGATTTACCAAGCCTGTGCGCCAAGACTCATGGTGCACAAGCAGGAGTAAACCTGTTTTT
Source organism: Rana kukunoris (assembly GCA_029574335.1). NCBI lineage: Eukaryota > Metazoa > Chordata > Amphibia > Anura > Ranidae > Rana > Rana kukunoris. The sequence goes on along the minus strand of CM056055.1, from coordinate 99,947,914 downwards.
GACATTTACCAAAGAAACACGCTGCCAGTGCAGCGTGTTTCCTCATTTACTAAAGTGCCTAATGCGCCCAGAAGAGGGCGCACAGCACGCCAGTACAGAGCTGGCGTGCGGCATTTAGTAATGTAAACATCGGGGATTCGGGCGGGAGTTTATGAGGGGAGGGAGGGGGGTGATGCAGGGGAAGTGTAGTGACATGTGTTTAAACTTGTGTGGCGGGCCGATTTGAAAGGGAAAGTGACTTTTGGGACCCGATCCCCGTGCCCTTGCAAAGTACGCTAGAACCTCGGAAGGTTCACTTGCATACTGGGCATGCGCAGAGGGAAAAATCGGAGCTCACCGCGCGCCTCTTCAGTACGCCGGGAAATCCTTGGTAAATACCAGGCGGCGTAGCAGTGTTTGCACTGCCTGGAGCGGCGCACGGCAAGCTCCGAGCTGTTCTCGGGCTGCGCTGACACTGAAGGGGAACTCCGCGCCAAATTTCAAATGTGAAACCGGCGCGGCTTCCCCCCCAGGGGTACAATAGGCTCTCCGGCTTGGTCCGGAACGTGAGGGGTTAACCCACGCCAAAATCGGCGTGGGGTTCCCCCCCAGATCCGTACCAAGCCCTCATCCCAGGCATGCAGTCTGGCCGGACAGGAATGGGGGTGGGGACGAGCGAGCGCCCCCCCCCCTCCTGAGCCGTACCAGACCACATGCCCTCGACATGGGGGAGTGTGTGCTTTGGGGGAGGGGGGCGCTGCCCCCCCACCCCAAAGCACTCTTGTCCCCATGTCGATCGGGACAAGAGCCTCTTCCCGACAACCCTAGCCATTGGTTGTCGGGGTATGCGGGCGGGAGCCAATCAGAATCTGGGAGCCCCGTTTAATAAGGTGGCCCCCAGATTTCGGGCCCCCACCCTATGTGAATGAGTATGGGGTACATCGTACCCCTACCCATTCACCTGGAGAACGTTTTCACTTTTGAGGGTCTTCCGCCGCCCCCTTCAAATTCTTCTGCCTGGACGGGGGTCGTACATCCCATCCAGGACTTGGACGTGGCGGGCTTCTCGTCGCTGTCTTCTGCCGCTGCCCCCTTCACCACGAAGCTCCGTGCTTGTTTGATGAGGGCAGCGGGCTTCCGTCGTCTTCTCCGGGGCGAGGGTCGTACATCCCACCCCGGATTTCGTCGCCGGGTTCTGCCTGGCTCCTACTAGGGGCCAGGGCTTCTTTTGCCGTCTTCCGCCGGAGGGCGCCACTCTCCGGGCTTCTCGACGTTGTCTTCCGCCGCGGGGGCCAGGCCTTCTTCTTTGCCGCCCCCCTCGATTTTTTCGGCCTGGATGGGGGTCGCACATCCCATCCAGGACTTGGACGTGGCGGGCTTCTCGTCGCCGTCTTCTGCCGCGGGCTTCCGTCGTCTTCTCCGGGGCGAGGGTCGTACATCCCACCCCGGATTTCGTCGCCGTCTTCTGCCGCTGCCCCCTTCACCACGAAGCTCCGTGCTTGTTTGATGAGGGCAGCGGGCTTCCGTCGCAGTCTTCCGCCGCGGGGTGACACTCGCGGGCTTCTTCTTCCATTCGATGTTGACACGGCGAGGTCCGGCGCTGAAATGCCTTCTGAGCGGCGGGCAAGGACTTATATTGGCATTGGGCGTGGGCGTGGTTATGCCAACATGTGACCTTAACCCATGTGACAGTGATGTGACGTGACATCACTGTCACATGGGTTAAGGTCACATGTTGGCATAACCACGCCCACGCCCAATGCCAATATAAGTCCTTGCCCGCCGCTCAGAAGGCATTTCAGCGCCGGACCTCGCCGTGTCAACATCGAATGGAAGAAGAAGCCCGCGAGTGTCACCCCGCGGCGGAAGACTGCGACGGAAGCCCGCTGCCCTCATCAAACAAGCACGGAGCTTCGTGGTGAAGGGGGCAGCGGCAGAAGACGGCGACGAAATCCGGGGTGGGATGTACGACCCTCGCCCCGGAGAAGACGACGGAAGCCCGCTGCCCTCATCAAACAAGCACGGAGCTTCGTGGTGAAGGGGGCAGCGGCAGAAGACGGCGACGAGAAGCCCGCCACGTCCAAGTCCTGGATGGGATGTGCGACCCCCGTCCAGGCCGAAAAATTCGAAGGGGGCGGCAAAGAAGAAGGCCTGGCCCCCGCGGCGGAAGACAACGTCGAGAAGCCCGGAGAGTGGCGCCCTCCGGCGGAAGACGGCGAAAGAAGCCCTGGGAGGAGCCAGGCAGAAGCGGAGGAGCCCGAGGTGGGGCGACACCCCCGTTGTTCTCCGCTGTTTTCGGCCGGCCCCCCCCGGATGTAAAAGAGCTTCATTTTGGGGTGGGGGCACAGTCGAGCATGGCGGAGAGCATGGGTGGGTGTTTCCCCCCCCCCGGCAGAAGACGGCTAGAAGACCGAGGAGTGGCGACGCCCCCGTTGTTCTCCGCCATTTCCGAACTTGGCGGAGAGCATCGGTGGGTGTCTCTCTCCCCGGCGGAAGGCGGCGGCGAAGACCGGGGGGGGGGTAGGTGTACCCCCCCGGCGGAAGGCGAAGACCGAGGAGGGGTTTCGCCCCCGTTGTTCTCCGCCATTTCCGCCGGCCCCCCCCGGATGTAAAAGAGCTTGATTTGGGGTAGGGGGCCTGGCCGAACATGGCCGAGAGCATCGGTGGGTGTCCCCCCCCGGCGGAAGGCGGCGGCGAAGACCGGTGCGGGGCTGGAGCCCCCCCGGCAGAAAACGTCTGGAAGACCGAGGGGCTCCGCCCCCGTTGTTCTCTGCTTTTTTCGGCCGGCCCCCCCCGAATGTGAAAGAGCTTATTTTGGGGTGGGGGCCTGGCTGGACATGGCGGAGATCATCGGTGGGTGTCCCCCCCCGGCAGAAGACGGCGAAGCCCGGGGCCCAATGGGCTGGTGGTGGGGGGTCCCGGCAGAAGACCCCCGGAGCTGACTAATAAATTATTTTTTTCTGTGTGTTTTTTTTGGTGTTTACACTTTTCCACCCGGTGAATGGGTAGGGGTACGATGTACCCCATACTCATTCACATAGGGTGGGTGGCCAGAATCTGGGGGCCCCTTAATATAGGGGGCTCTCAGATTCTGATAAGCCCCCCGCCCGCATACCCCGACAACCAACGGCCAGGGTTGTCGGGAAGAGGCTCTTGTCCCGATCGACATGGGGACAAGAGTGCTTTGGGGTGGGGGGGCAGTGCCCCCCTCCCCCACAGCACACACTCCCCCATGTCGAGGGCATGTGGTCTGGTACGGCTCAGGAGGGGGGGGGCGCTCGCTCGTCCCCACCCCCATTCCTGTCCGGCCAGACTGCGTGCCTGGGAGAAGGGTTTGGTCTGGATCTGAGGGGGAACCCCACGCCGTTTTTTGGCGTGGGTTTAACCCCTTATGTTCCAGATCAAATCTAAGAGCCTGTTGTGCACCTGAAGGGGGACCCCCACGCCGTTTTTTTTTTGTAATTTGGGGTGGAGTTCCCCTTTATCCCGGTCCTGTCAGGGGGGGGGGGGAATGCCTGCTCGTCTGTCCCTACAATGTATGAACAGCGATCTGTCATTTCCCCTACACAGTCCCACCCCCTTTACAGTTAGAACACACCCAGGTAACATATTCAACCCCTTCCGCGCCCCTAGTGTTAACCCCTTCCCTGCCAGTGTCATTTTTATAGTAAGCAATGCATTTATATACCATTGCTCGCTACAAAAATGCCAAATCTCACAAAAATGTGTCCGCCACAATGTCGCATTAGACAGAAAAAACAATGATAGCCACCATTACTAGTAAAACAAAAAATTATTCCAAAAAAACCCATAAGACCAACCCCTACTTAGAACTTTTGCCCAAACCAATCAAACGCTTATTGTGATTTTTTGCAACCAAAAAGATGTCCAAGAATACTTATCGGCCTAAACTGAGGGCAAACATTTTTTGAATATATTTTGGGGGAGATTTATTATAGCAAACCGTAAAAAAGATGTTTTTTTAGTTACCAAATTGTCGCTATATTTTTGGGTCAAGCAAAAATAAGAAAAAACGCAGAGGTGATCAAATACCACCAACAAAAAAAAAAAAAAAAAATTTTTAGGGGGGGGGGGGGAGGATGAGGACGCCCAATTTTTTTGGGGGCCACGTCGCACAACCACGCAATTGTCAGTCAAAATGACGCAGTGTTGAAATGCAAAAAATGGCCCCGTCAGTGACCAGTAATATGCTCTGGGGCTCAAGTGGTTACAAATTAAGAATACACTAAAGTTAGCCCAATTTATGGCCATAATGTGAAAGATGATGTTACACCGAGTAAATAGATACCCAACATGTTACACTTTAATATTGCACACACTCATGGAATGGCGCCAAACTTCAGTACTTGAAAATATAGGCAACGCTTTTTTATGTGTTTCAGGTTACCAGTTTAGATTTACAGAGGAGGTCTAGTGCTAAAAGTATTGCTCTCGCTCTAACGTACGCTATGATACCTCACATGTGGGGTTTGAACGGGGGTTCAATATGTGGGCGGGGCTTACACATTTAAGGCCCGCCCCCATATATGGAAACATTCTTCAAACCACACATGTGAGGTATCATAGCGTGCGTAACAGCAAGAGGAATATTTATAGCACTAGACCTCATCTGTAAATCTAAACTGGTAACCGGAAACAATAAAAATGCTGCTTGTTCGCTTCTGACTGCGAGCTACTAGGGACAGGGGCTTTTAAATTATTACTATTTAGGTTTGTTACGTAAAAATTCTATAAGACCTCCCGTTCAGCTTGTAAAGCATCACTTCAGGGGGAACCAAAAAATAAATTTAACACCTCTAATGCTTTCATCCGCCATTGCAGATTTGATTCTGGTACTGCATTTCGAGTGAACTGGGCATGCTCGAACAGTTAGAAAAAGAAGTTGGAAGTTTCATCCTGAAAATGACTTGCATCTTTCTGAGCATGCTCAGAAAGCTCTTTTTTTGGACATCCTTAACAGGTGTAAGCAGTTACAAGTGCACACAAACTAGAGGCTGACATTTCTTCATGTGTTTCCAATTGGTTCATTAGCACACATGTTATAAAAAGCGTGGATACTGCACGTGTCAGCTGCCCCTCAGAGGGGGCAGATTTGCTGGCTGGAAGGAATGGCGGAGTGAAACAGAGATGTTTTGGAGCAAGTTTTGTATTTTTTGATGTTTTCTCTGCTACATAATTTTGCTAAATGTTTCTCAAGATGTTAATGACTAATGTTTTAATCCTGTGGGTCTATCCTGTTATTTCAAAAGCATGATTTATTTTCCAATGACTGTGAAATAAACGTTGGTCTTTTTTGTTTTTAGGTGTTTTTATATATTTTTGGTGTGTTTATTTGTAATTTTTTTTTTTGCTTTCCTTGTTTTGTGGACCAATAAAATTACTTTCAAATTTTGAAGTTTGTTTTGTGATATTTTTTTCATGCTATGGATTTCAACCGCTGCAGCTGAACTAGTTTGGGCCTAAACCATCAAGTGTGATTTGTCTCTAAGCTCTTTCCTGGTGTGTATGCATGAAATGTTTAGTCACCAGAAAAGGAAGGACAAAGCGGTAAGTATTGTTTCCTAGAACTGATGTCCAGACTGACTTTTTAAAGCACATGTGCAAGATGTAGGAAAAGCTGCAAACAGGGCCTGTTGGAGGGGGGGGGGGGGGGTGGTGTTTTTTTTTTGGACAGGCTTGAAGTGCTGATTTACAGCGCTGTGCTTGAAACTAGCACAAGACAATCCTATTCTAATTGTGGGTTGTTTGAGGGAAGCCAATTGAGTGTTAGAACCCCTGCTAGTGTTTTTAGGTTGGGCTTTGTGTCCCTTTTCCTAAAATTGGCTTCACTTCCTGTCACACAGCTGAACAGGAAGTGAGGTTAAAACCCTACCAATGGTCTTTTCTTCGGGGCACAGGTCAATCTAACTAGTGTCACCATTAAGCAAATTGCACTGCAGTGTACACCCCAAATGATTAGTTACTTTGGGGTTTAGTAAAGGCAAAGCCGCTCTGCAGTAGAAGCGTAGGCAATGAAAATCAGAAGGGAAGCACTGATGGTTTTTACTTCCAATCCCGCCAAGTTTTGAGTTTTCTTCCTTGCTTGTCCACTTGTAGTGCAAAGTGGATTTGCCTTTAGTAAATGGACCCCAAAGTCCAAGATTCCTACTAATTTGGGGTGTACACAGCAAAATGCCATTTCCAAAATGGGAAACTATTTATATTGATCTGTGTGTCCCCAACAAAACATTACTCAGGTGTTTCCCTCACTTCCTGTTTGGCTGTGTGGCAGGAAGTGAATGAATTAAGTAGAAAGTGACAACATTTGTGAGGTGTCTTTACCCTATCAGGGGTGCAGGCATCCCCAAAACAAACAAGAAAATAGTTGATTTAACATTGGGTGGTGTTTGTGGGGGTCCCTAACACACATTCATACATATTAGCAACGCTGGATCCTGGCCTATTGGCATGGTTATATTTTCTTAAGCCTCTCAATAAAATGATCTGAAATTTGGGGTTAAACTGGAACAATAATCATCACTTTTATTTTTTGGATTTCTTTCATTTTGGATAGAGTTGGTGGGGGGGGGGGGGGGTTAGAAGCTCTGTCAGTTTATTTTGTATTATCCCTGTCCGTTTGGGGAGATTGGCCTTCACTTCCTGCCCCATAGCCAAACAGGAAGTGATCGAAAAACTAGGCAAATTAAGGGCCCCCCCAGGTCCCCCCCCACAGAACTTGTGTGTGTCCCCTGAAAATTCCTGGGTGGGTCATAAAAAAACAGGGTGTGGCCTTGACAGGAAGGGTGGGTCATTTTTCTATTAGGGGGGTGCCAAAATTTGGTCAGGCCTAGGGCAGCACAAAACCTAAATCTCCTACTGCACATTAGGGCTTATTTAGACAGGATCCAATTTACAGCATGTTTTTAGATTGTGGGAGGAAACCCACACAGGGAGAACATGCAAACTCCAGGCAGATAGTGTCACGGGCGGGATTCGAACCAGCAACCCTTTTGCTGCTAGGTGAACATGCTACACACTACGCTACTGTGCTGAACGAACATGATTGCAGCTGAAAGCATGAGATGTTTTTTTTTTTTACCAATTCCATGCTTTCCAGCCTGGAGGACAGATGTGGGGTCTAATTGACCCCGCCTTTCTCTATAAAGAGGACCTGTCACACACTAGTCCTATTACAAGGGATGTTTACATTCCTTGTAATAGGAAGAAAAGTGAAAAATAATACAAACAAAGGGACAAACAAGTGCAAAAATTAAAATATTAAGTAAAAAAATAAAATAACAAAGGAATTTAAATGCTCCTGTCCCTAGTAGCTCGCACTCAGAAGCGAACACGCATGCAAGTCCCACCCACATATGTAAACATCCTTCAAACCCCACATGTGAGGTATCATAGCGTGCGTTAGAGCGAGAGCAATAATGTTAGCACTAGACCTCCTCTGTAACTCAAAAGTGGTAACCTGAGAAAAAAAGTCAAGCGTTGCCTATGGAGATTTTTAATAACGAAGTTTAGCGCCATTCCATGAGTGTGCGCAATATGAAAGCGTGACAAGTTAGGTATCTATTTACTCGGTGTAACATCATCTTTTACCTTATCCCTAAAAATTGGCCTAGCTTTACTGCTTTCTTATTTTGTCATTCATGAAACAGGTTTTTTTTTTTGAAAGCCAAAAAAAAAAAAAACGTTTGAAAATTTTTGGCACAAATACTGTTGGAAATGTGTCCGAAAAAATGGCCGCCACTTTATTCCCTAGGGTGTTTGTTAATAAAATATATATAATGTTTGGGGGTCCTGAGTAAGTTTCAAGGAAGAAAATATAATTGTTACATGAAGGAGAGAAGTGCCAGAATAGGCGCGGTATGGAAGTGGTTAAAGTGCAACAATAAAAGTGAAAAATTCCTTGAAATTTCGTACCATGGGGGGGGGGGAGGCAATTAGGGGCGCCATCAGGAATTATGGGGCCCCTTACACAGCTTCAGGCATGGGCCCACTGGAGCAGAGAATAGGGGGGGGGGGGTGCCGCCTGATATTAAGAAGGGGGGGGGGCTGCCGCAATTTGATAAGCGGGGGGTTCCTTTACTAAAAAATACATATAGAAAAATATATATTAAAAAGGGTGGTAGCCATCCGGGGGCCCTGGGGACCACTGGGCCCTTTAATAAAAAGAAACTTCTGGGCTCTTTAATGAAAAATAAATTACAATATCTACATATATAAAATAATAAAAAAGGGGGTTGCCTTGGGAGCTCTGGGCCCTTTAATAAAAAATAACTACCAAAAATCTAAAAAAAAAATAACATTGGGTGGGAGCTGTGGTGGCTCAACGTGAATGGCACTGCGCTGACAAGCCGTTCACCTCTGCAGCCAAGGGTTCGGATCCCGGTCTCGGCTACATGTGAATTGAGTTTGGTGGTGTCAGCCCGGCTCCCGGTGGGTGTGCTATGCAAGGTACGCCTGTGCTTAGTATGCCCACCCCCCCCCCCCCCAAAAAAAAAAACACCACACTTGCACACACTTTGGCCATGAGGTCTCCTAAAATAAAGGGAGGCGAAGGACCTACAGGGCTGGCTGGGTGGGCTACACTCCTTCATAGGGGGAGTCCCTCTGTCCCATCGGGCTCCCAAGTGTAGCAGGTGGGGTGAGGCCCCCCTCACACCCACCATTGCCACCGGGGGCATGGAGAAGGATGGCGATTGCAAGTCCAGCTCCTCTCTCTCGACTTCACGCACAAAATACACTTTAAAAAAGAAATTAAAGTAAAAAGTAACAAACCTGGGGAAAATGTTTATAACATTTTTAGAAGCAAAAAGGGGCCCTCTGGGAGCTTTCAAAATTATATTATATATATATATGTTTAAAAAATAACCAAAAAATATATCATATGTTTTTTTTTTGATTTTTTTGTAAAGGTGGGGGGTTGTCATCTGGAGCCCTGGGGATCTCCGGGCCACTGGGGACCAGGCCACTGGGGACCTCCAGACCCCTAAACCAAAACATTGGCCCTTTAATAACAAAAAATTTGGGGGGTTGCCACCCGGGGCCCTGGGGACCTCCAGACTGCTAAAAAATATTAAATTCCAAAAATTGGCCCTTTAATAAAAAATCCTACAAAAACCAACTAACAAATATATATACAAAAAAAAAAAGAGGGGGGTTACCATCTGGGGCGCTGGGGGGCCTCCAGGCATCTGGGCACCTCCGGACCCCGGGGCCCCTTACAGGTGTACAGGGCCGCCATCATGAATTTTGGGGCCCCTTACACAGCTTCAGGCATGGGCCCCCTGGAGCAGAGAACCGGGGGGGGGTGCTGCCGCATGAAATTGAGAAGCGGGGGGGGGGTGGTGCCACAAATTGAGGAGCGGGGGGGCCCTTTACAAAAATTTTGACAGAAATAAGAAATAAAGAAAAATATATATAAAAAAGGGGGGTAGCCATCCGGGGCCCTGGGGACCTCTGTGCTCTTTATCAAATAAAAATAAAAAAGAGAGAAAATACATATATATATATTTTTTAAATATAACATTTATCGAAAAAAAGTAAAAAAACAAGGGGGTAGCCTTCCAGGGCCCTGGGGACCTCTGGGCCCTTTCCTTAAAAAAAAAAAAACAAATATATTAAAAAAATATATATATTTTTTTAAATATATATATTTTATTTAAAAAAAAGGGCTTGCCATCTGGGGCCCTTAGTGGCCTCCGGGCCCCTGGGGACCTTCGGAGCCCTTAAACAAAAAAAAAAAAAAAAAAATTGTTTTTTTTGTTTTAGGGTGGTTCCCATCCGGGCCCCTGGGGGCCCCTGGGGACCCCCGGGCGGTGTAATGCCTGTACCCCCCTAATGGCGGCCCTGCAGGTGTACTGCCTGTACCCCCCTGATGGCGGCCCTGGGTGTAATGTCAGCATGTGAAAAATGACATTCTGAAGGAAAAAAGCCATTTAAAACTGACTCGCGGCAATAATGAATTGTCAGCTCTTGGAAATTGCAGGAGAATTCATTCATTAAAAACACCAAAAAAAAAGCGTGGGGGTCCCCCCAAATTCAATAACCAGACCCTTTAGGTCTGGTATGGATATTAAGGGGAACCCCGCCATCAATTTTTAAAAAAAATGACGTGGGGTTCCCCCCAAATATCCATAACCAGACCCTTCAGGTCTGGTGTGGAATTTAAGGGGAACTCCACTCCAAATTAAAAAAAAAATGGCGTGGAGTCCCCCCTAAAATCCACACCAGACCCCTTATCCGAGCACGTTGACCTGGCCGGCCGCAGAAAAGAGGGGGGGACAGAGCGCGGCCCCCCCCCTCTCCTGAACCGCACCAGGCCACATGCCCTCAACATTGGGAGGGTGTTTTGGGGTGCCCCCCAAAACACCTTGTCCCCATGTTGATGAGGACAAGGGTCTCTTCCCCACAACCCTTGCCCGGTGGTTGTGGGGGTCTGCGGGCAGGAGGCTTATCGAAATCTGGAAGACCCCTTTAACAAAGGGGCCCCCCAGATCCCGGCCCCCCCCCTGTGTGAAATGGTAATGGGGTACCTTGTACCTCTACCATTTCACGAGAAAAAAAAAGTGTACAGTGAAAAAAAAGACAAGAGCCGGTTTTTGACAAGTCCTTTATTATCTTCTTTCTTCTTTCCTTCGGGTTTCTTCTTCCTCCTCCTTCTTCTTCCTCTGCTTCTGTCTTGGGTCTTCTATTCCCGCATCTTGCCCGGCGTGTTCTTCCATCTTCTTTCCTCCCGCTGTCCTTCTCGTCCGCATCTTCTTCTCCTTCTTGTTCTTCTTCGCCGGAGGCGCCGCTTCCAATTGAAATCCCCGCTGTCTGCCGGACCACGCCCCCCCCTCTGACGCCTCGGGCAAGCTCTTAGGAGTGTGCTGCAAGTGCGTCAGAGGGGGGCGTGGTCACATGTCAGAGGGCGGCCAATTCAATTTGAAGCTCGTGCGCGGCTTTTTCTTTGCCAGAGTCGCCGCTTCCAATTGAATTGCCCGCTTTCTGGAACATGTGACCACGCCCCCCTCTGACGCACTGGCACCACACGGGGACTTTCCTAAGAGCTTGCCCGTGGCGTCAGAGGGGGGGCGTGGTCCGGCAGACAGCGGGGATTTCAATTGGAAGCGGCCGCTCCGGCGAAGAAGAAGAAGGAGAAGATGCGGACGAGAAGGACAGCGGAAGAAGATGGAAGAACACGCCGGGCAAGATGCGGGAATAGAAGACCCAAGACAGAAGCAGAGGAAGAAGAAGGAGGAGGAAGAAGAAACCCGAAGGAAAGAAGAAAGAAGATAATAAAGGACTTGTCAAAAACCGGCTCTTGTCTTTTTTAAACCCTTTACATTTTTTTTACTCGTGAAATGGTAGAGGTACAAGGTACCCCATTACCATTTCACACAGGGGGGGGGCCGGGATCTGGGGGGCCCCTTTGTTAAAGGGGTCTTCCAGATTTCGATAAGCCTCCTGCCCGCAGACCCCCACAACCACCGGGCAAGGGTTGTGGGGAAGAGACCCTTGTCCTCATCAACATGGGGACAAGGTGTTTTGGGGGGCACCCCAAAAACACCCTCCCAATGTTGAGGGCATGTGGCCTGGTGCGGTTCAGGAGAGGGGGGGGGCCGCGCTCTGTCCCCCCCTCTTTTCTGCGGCCGGCCAGGTCAACGTGCTCGGATAAGGGGTCTGGTGTGGATTTTAGGGGGGACTCCACGCCATTTTTTTTTAATTTGGAGTGGAGTTCCCCTTAAATTCCACACCAGACCCGAAGGGTCTGGTTATGGATATTTGGGGGGAACCCCACGTCATTTTTTTTTTTAAATTGATGGCGGGGTTCCCCTTAATATCCATACCAGACCTAAAGGGTCTGGTTATTGAATTTGGGGGGACCCCCACGCTTTTTTTTTCCTTTTTTTAATGAATGAATTCTCCTGCAATTGCCGGGAGCCGACAATTCATTATTGCCGCGAGTCAGTTTTAAATGGCTTTTTTACTTTGAAAAATGACATTTTGTGCAGAGACAGTTCTAACCACGGGAAACATGCGCTTTTTCACATGCTGACATTAGAGCCCCCCATAGTACGAAATTTAAAGAAAAATTACACTTTTATTATTGCACTTTTAGCATTATTAAAATCACTGCTCCCGAAAAAACGGCCGTTTTAAAAAATAAAAAAAGCATTGGTACATGTCCCCTGGGGCAGGACTGAGGTCCCCAAACACTTTTTAGGACAAAACTTGCAGATTAGCCATTAAAATTCACTATTAAGATTTCCCCCATAGACTTATACAGGGAGTTCGGCGGCGGCTTTAGTTATCAATCACATCGCGCTGCTGCTGCCGCCGGTTCATGCGCCTAATTAGGGATTCATCCAGCGCACTAATTAAGGCATGTACCGGCGCAGCGCAGATTCATTAGTAAATCAGCCCCATTGTGTCGACGTATATGTGTGTGCAGTGGTCGGCAAGTGGTTAATTACTCACAATAAATAAAAAAATTTACCACTGCACATTAAGTAAGACAAAAATAGAATCTCTTCAAAGTGACATTTTTCATTGCTATCACAGAGCCAAAACATTTTGTGAGCTCTAAGGAATATCTGTCCAGGAGCATTATGCCCTGTACACACGATCAGTTCATCCAATGAAAATGGACTAATGGATTTTTTCATCAGATATCCGATGAAGCTGACCTTTCATCAGTCGTACCTACACACCATGAGATAAAAAACTGATCGTGATGTAAAACACAACGACGTGCTGAGAAAAATGAAGTTCAATGCTTCCAAGCATGCGTCGACTTGATTCTGAGCATGCGTGGATTTTTAACCGATGGATGTGCCCACGATCGTTTTTTTCTTTCGGTTTTTTAACCATCAGATAATTTTAAAACAAGATCCTAGTTTTTTAACGGATGGATAAAAAACTGATGGGGCCCACACACGATCGGTTCGTCTGATGAAAACGGTCCATCAGACCGTTTTCATCAGACAAACCGATCGTGTGTACAGGGCATAAGAGTTAGATGGATTTTATGTCATATTTCCACCTCAATTCACCCCTAAAGTTCAGTGTGTGTTCTATATCTATAGGAATCAGTAAACCAATTTTCTGTCATTCTACTGTAACTCAGAGTACATGTGTTGCCTAGAATTCTTAGGCATCATGAAGTTTCTCATAGCTTACTTAAAAATCTTAGGATCAAGAAGACAGACAAAAATTATGTTGATACTATATAAAGAAGTAAAAGAGGGAAATCCAGACACTAAATACACAATTAAAAGAGCCAACAGTCTTGCCTACAACACCAAGGGCTTAATTCAAAAAGACAAATACATGTAGCAGCCTTGCATGTGATTGCTTCTTCATTTTTGCTTTATTCATTTATGTTTGATTCATCATTCTCATAAGTTTTACGTTTTTATATGGATAGTACTAAATGCTCACGTTCCATTCATTTTAAAAGGGAAAACTATAATGATTTGGGATCAATTTTTTCTGTTCTTTTTTTAACTTATATGTTGTTTTTCAACATACAGCTTTTTTCTTACCGTAAATCAACTTTCAAAAAGAAAAAACAACCTAAAAGTGTCTTGTTAATATTGCCTATAAAGACAAACTAAAATGTACTTTTGTTTCCGTTCAAAGTTTCTGAAAACTGATCCAGTAGAACTTCTGCAATCTGCACATGAATTATGTTTGTATATAAAAGGGCACACAGGGAGATCCATTCCTGACAGATATGCTACCACAAATGTGATAAAATGGGCCTTTATCGGCAAGGAGGCATAAGTACCACTTGCTACCGGTGTAATTAGAGCTTTTATCAGAAGTTATGGACTGACACTGACCACTATAATAAAGGGCTATTATTATGGTGCTGTTTGTTATAACCCACATCCATGCAACATCCCTGAGCTGAAAACAGCCCTGGATCTAGGGGGAGTGATAGGGTCGGCTGTACAACCCCCCAGAATTTAGACACCTCCAGGTCCCTGATAGTGCATTCACTGATCCATGAGACAGTCTGATGGGGACATTAGATGTAAGGGGGCACTCCAATGGGGACAGTTAATGTGATGAGGCATTCTGATGGAGACAATTTATGTTAGGGACCACTCTGATGGAGACATTTGATGTAAGGAAGCAATCTGAATGAGACAGTTGATGTAAGGGAGCACTGTAAGGGGAGCATTTGACCTAAGGGGGCAATCTGATGAAGAAAACGAGTGTTCCATGTTCACTCCAACTTCTTCTGGGTCGTGATTTGTGTTACAAAAGCACACCGGGTGAATAGGTATCTCTCACAGACAGTCAGTGCCATACATAATATTAAAATTATGATCCCTGACATTTTTTTTAATGCATCCCTAGATCAGATAGGTTGGATCCAGCCCTGGCTAAAAGTGTGAAGGCAACTCCAAAGTAAATATTCTTGGCATGTGCCTTATATAACCTTTCTGGGGAATTATAAACTGACCTTTAGGGGCCAAAGGCAGCTTTTGGCCAAAAGGTTACAGACCATAACTGCAATCTACTCCTTAGATCTCCCTTATTCCCAGAAAGTAATTACTATTTTAATTGTTTTCAGACCAATATAATCTCATTCAGTCTTGAAAATATGCAGCATCTAGTATTTAGTAAACTGAACAAAGAAGAATCCCCAAAAAAGTACGTAAATAAAAAAAATATATATATATATATTGTCCAAAATAGGAATATACCCATAAAACATAATATTATCTAAAATGTTGTCTTTAAATTAATATAATATATATTAATGAAATTTAAATAATTGTAAACCTGATCAAGTTTTAATTTTGGAAAAACATTCAATATATACATCCAAGAAATGAATAGAAATAAACTATTTAAATAAAGTACCAATACTCATAAAAAAATTCCAATAATAACCAGTGATGCTGAATAAACACAATGGCCCAGATTCACAGAGCGATTACGCCTGCGCAACAGGAGATGCGCGTGCGTAAGTCGAAATGTGCGCGTGCGTTTCGTTGCGCGGCATCCACAGAACGAGATACGCAAGACACACCATTGATTTGCTAGTCAAATATGCTAATGAGGGACTTACGGGGATCCACAAAACAATGTTGGGGCAGCGCAGGCGACGCAGTGTGCGCAACAGCAAAATGTCCTGTCTAAAATTAGAGCATATAAAAGCTGGTCTAAAAAGAGAAAAAAAGTCTACTTGTTAGATAAAGCAACACTGTTAGTGAGCAGCTCAGCAGTCACACGTGTTGCACAACAATCTGTATGCCAACATGCCAGGGGCATCGTCGCACATAGCTATACTACTGACTTTAGATGAACAAAGAAGGATGAGGGCACGGAGGATGGCACGGAGGATGGCACGGAAGAGGATATACCGCACCCGCATAGACCTGTTTGGCATGAGTGATTCTGAGGTGTTTCGCATCTTCAGATTCACCCCTCATGCCATCCTGGAATTAACCACAACCCTGCAGGAGGACATCACCAGCCCAACACACCGCTCACATGCAGTGCAGCCACTGGTCAAGGTACTGGCAACACTCCATTTCCTTGCCAGTGGCTCTTTTCAGCGTACAAGTGGAGTGGTGGCTGGGATGTCACAATCCTCCATGAGCAGATAAGTCCACCAGGTTGTCCCTGCAATTCTCAGATGCATGGCCAACCAAATCATCAAACCCACCACTGAGGACCTGCGGCTGAAGGCAATGACAGATTTCTACAGAATTGCCAGATTCCCACGCACTGTGAGGGCCATTGATTGCACACATGTGGCACTCCAGCCCCCCCAGGAGACAGAGCACATGTACCGCAATCGGAAGCATTGGCATTCCATCAATGTACAGGTGATAGTCGATGCCCAAGGCCTCATATGGCACGTCCGTGCCAAACACCCAGGGTCCAGCCATGACAGTTACATATACAATCAATGCCACATCCGAATGGAATTCGATCAGAACGTGTATGGGGACACCTGGCTGGTTGGTGAGTGACATGGGAGTCAGGCATGACTATCCCCTCCCATGATGCACATCACAAGGGGCACATGCATGACTAACATCCTCCTGTCTTTTCCCTTACAGGTGACTCTGCATATCCACTGGGACCCATCTCATGACTCCTATCCGGAACCCCCAAACCCCAGGAGAGGAAAGATACAATAAAGCACATGCCCAAACACGAGCAGTGGTGGAGCGCACCTTTGGCCTCCTAAAGTCACGTTTCCGATGCCTGGATAAGTCTGGGGGTACCCTCTTGTATTCCCCAAACTTCGTGTGCCAGATCATCGATGCATGTTGCATGCTGCACAACTTCGCAGAAAGAAAGGGCCTGCAGATTGACCTACGTGATGACCTGACCCCTGAACCAGACAATCCCCCCCTAACCGAGGCTACCCCGTCTTCTGAGGGAAGAGCAGCCAGGAGACAGCTCACATTGGGCATCTTTGCACGTTAAACATACACATTAATCATGGCACAATGAGAATGCATGCATGCACAACACTGTGGTCCCTAGCACACACACCCCACATCCACATCAAATTGGATTGGCACTAGTCCACCATGCAGGACTTGTGAGTAGCAACGCCACGCCAAGGCTCCAATTATGTCACTGCACATTCATACACCATTCACACGGACCTGGGGATCACTTCTCCCTGGTCCTGGGGAACCCTTCTCCACCAAAATTGAGGGTGACACCCCTTTTCCGGCAGGAATGTCACCCCCACATTCACACAGCATTCACAACCCAAAAAAAAAAAATGACCTGCAAAAGCAAAAAATTTCCAGCAAAAAAAAAAAAATATATAAAAAAAAAATAAAAAAGGGGGAAAAACAAATTATTGCCCTTTGCGTGAGCCACGCCTGGGGCGCCCCCGGCCACGGCCCCGGCTTCTCAGGGGAGACTCATGGGGAAGGGGTAAAACCGGGGAAGGAGGAGCAGCCCCTGATCTCTGCCCACCTGGCGGCCTGCCCTCCAAGGCCACGGCTATTCTGTCCAGGGCAGCACCAAGTGTTGCCGTGTTGGCCTGGATAGCCAGGGTAAGGGCCCTCACATCCTGCCCAACGCCTGCTGATGTCGTCTGCAGTTCATTTAGGCAGGTTGTGAAAGCCCGGGAGTGGGAGTCCAGGTTCCCCAGCGTATCCTTGATGGAGGACAGGCTCTCCTCCATCCGCACCAATGTCTGGCTGACCTGTCCCAGATGGCGGGTCTGGAGGAACTGGTCCCTTCTCAGAGTGGCGGGCAGGAGATCGGCCACCCCCCTGGTGGTCTGGGATGACATCCTGCCTCCAGCTGATGCTTGTGGCCGGGGAGAAGGGGAGGCCCTTGTGAGGGGAGCCATGTTGGGGGAGGAGGGGGGGCTCCCCCTTAGGGAGGCCTGCCTGCTGCCAGCCAGAGGGGAAGAGTCCTCAAAAACCAAACGTCCAGTGCCTGACATGGACTCCTCCTCATGATTCTCCTCCTCCTCATGATTCTCCTGCTCCTCTTGAACCTCCTCCGCGGACTCCGGCCTTGTTGGGGGAGCCTCATTAGACTGCTGTCCTGGGGTTGGTGCGGTCAGGCCAGATGGCCCTGCACCCTCCTGCACATCTGTGGATGACACAAAACATTCACAGGTTGGAGGATCCACACACTTGCCACATATTCCCTTTCACCCCCTCCCCCACACATGCTACACACCTGATATTAAAAAAAAAACTTACCTGGCACCACGGGCTCCGGACTTGAGTCAAAGCCGGGCAGGCCCTCAACTTCATGCCGATGAAAGGTCAGGGCCACAGCACGCTCCTCCGCTGTCAGCCTAATACGGCATGGTGGGCCCCCTCCTGTGCCCCTGGCATGGGCATGCATTCTGGCCAGCTTCTGTTTGACCAGACGCCGGAGGTCATTGATTTTTTTGTCAATCCCAGACCGGGTCCGTGTCTCCCCCTGCCCCGCTGAATTCACCTGGTCAGTGATCCTATCCAAAATCTCCCTCCTCCTGGCCGGGGTGGTGTTGGCACTCTCTGGGCCGTGGAGGTAACGCCCATACTCGCTAATGGCCCGGGCAAGAATCTGTTTTTCCACAACTGTAAAATTCAGCTTTCGTTTTCTCTCAGTCATCCTTCCAAAAAAACTCAGTCCCAGTCAACAAAATTCACGCACGCAAACAAGCCCAACCAATCAAAAAAAAACACACACACAGAGAGAAAACTACTCAGCAAGAAACAGTCACCAAAAAACAAAACAAAAATACAGCAGGAAAAGAAAGAAACACAAATATATCAATCAAACAAACAGTCTCTCAAACACTTATCAAAAACCACTTTCAAAAATCTACTAACAAACACTTGATCACACAGAACACTAATCTGACAACTACAAAACACACCGCAACGAACAACAGGACAAAAGCACTTGGTTAAATGGGAAGGGACAAAGGGATGTACTTTTGCAATGCAAGTACGTTTGTGTGTGTCTATTTATGCTGTCTGCGTAGTTCACAACGTTGCCCTAGTCCATTTCCAATTTCACTGATTGCGCTGCTCCTGAGTTGTGAGCATGCGCACAGCGGAGCTGACATGGTATGCTTCAAGCACGCATGCGCGAGCCGGCCGGCCCTTTCACTTGCATGGGGTCACGGCTCATTTCAATGTAACACGCCCACGTCCTTCCCAATTTGTATTACTCCTCCTTACGCCTCTGAAAAAACGTTACGTATGCGCAATTTCCTGCGCAAAAGCTACGAGAATAGGGTGATTACGCGACAAAATTGCGCAAGTCTAGCATAAAGGGGTGCGCTACGCCGGTCCAATAATGCGCAGATGTACGTGAATCTGGGCCAATATATGTCCAGTGCTGAAAAGTCCAAAAAACACTATTAGGAAATAGTGTATTAAAAATGTTCAGTCGGTGAAATGTTTCACTTTGAAGGACCTGCCTTAAAGGAGTCTACACATCTGGTTACCCCTGAAATTGTGTAACAAGTCTTTCTAGACCTAAACCATAGGTCTGGGCAATAAGTACAGGGCCACTCTTATATTTTCACTAGCTGGTGGAGCACTGGAGAAGATACAGCAAGCACTGACAGCACTGGCATTTGGGTTTTAAACACCAGTGGAATATTGTATGTAGAATATCACAGGTTAAGGCTATAAGTAATGGTGGAATTAACACCCATAACATTATTAATACACTATTACCTAATAGTGTTGTTTGGACTTTTAAGCATTGGACATTATTTTGTTTATTCAGGATCACTGGATATTATTGGAGTTTTTTTTGAGTATTAGTACTTTATTTAAATAGTTAATTTCTATTCACGTCTTGGATGCACAGTATAGTATTTTTCACTGTACATATTGGTATATCACAGTAGTGCAGCACTCTTTAGTTATATATTTGTTACTAAATGTGAGGAACACACATTCAGTGATTGCAGTAGCTGTCAGATTAACACAGATTAATCTTTGCCTTGCAGTTTGCTTTAAATACTATGGGCCAGATTCAGGTAGATGGGCGAATCTTTATTTTGGAGTAACGTTTCTCATTTACGTTACTCCGCCGAAACTTTAGGAACAAGTACTGTATTCACAAAGCACTTGCTCTTAAAGTTGCGGCGGCGTAGCGAAAATGAGCCGGCGGAATTCAAATTGGCCGGGTAGGGGGCGTGTATTATTTAAACTAGGCGCGATCCCGCGGCGAACATACTGCGCATGCGTTGACTGTCAGTGCACATGCTCCAAATTCTGTCAGTGAACGTCAATGACGTCAATCCCTATTCACGGACGTTTTACGCAAACAACGCAAACATTTTTAAATTCGACGCGATGACGACGGCCATACTTAACATAGGATACTCCACTAGGGGGCTGTTTTTTCTTTACGCCGCGTATCTCTTACGGAAACGTCGGAAAGTCACTGCGTCGGGCCCGAATACGATCGTGAATTGACGATTCTCGCTGATTAACATATTCTTGGCGTTAATCAGCGGGAACGCCCCGAGCGCCATTTTTAAAATTGCAGTTCCGATACGACGGCGAAATACAATTACGCCGCTCGTATAGGAACTCCAACCCGGCGTTTCTTGTTTTCTACTTACAGAAAACAGAAACGCCGGCTCAAAGTGAGAGTTAGGCTGGAGTATCACTGATACTCCAGCCTAACTCTACCTGAATCTGGCCCTATATATATTAAGAAAGTGCAGTACCTCATAATTAAAATATGGTACTGATGATTTTTACGTCCCCGTATAGCTGCCCAATTGTTTATCAGAGAATCAAAGGTAAGAAAACCTATAAATAGTGACTTACTGTATGCTTACTTTATGCTAAAAAACCTTGTCTCATGTTTAAAGTCGCTGGTCTGATTACATTTACCGTTAGGCTCGCTTCACACTAGTGTGACTCCAAAATTGTACATTTTCCACTACGACTTTGGAGTGCGACTTTGATGCGACTTTACACTCAAGTCGCATCAAAGTAGTGCAGAAACGTTTTCAAAGTCGTTGTGACTTTTTGTCGCGTAGATTGAAACGGGTAACATTGAAATCAATGGGCTACAGCTTGTCATGGACTTTATTTATCCAAAGTCGCATGACCAAGTGTGAACGGAGCCTTAGCGTAGGATCCATAGGTGAAATTTAGACTAGCTGTGAGCTTGTTTTACCTCTTTGATTGCTACAATACTACATCACTGCTACATCACCGCTACCTAACGTTGTACAGCCATTATATATGTAATACTGTAATATTTCCTTGGCAGTGGAAGGACTAAATCCTTAAAAAATAAACCTAAATGTAATAGCCTCAGTTTAAGCTCACTAAATGGATACATTGAATAACTATTATTAATTTTAAACAACTAAGCAGTTTTTTTTTATTGATCGGTATAAATTGAGAGGAGCTATTTACCTGGCAATAATATTGCATGTAACTACCTTATTTTGCTTCCTGTGGCATATCTTTATTCTTTTATATTATAAAACAATTTGTTGACATACTAGTGGCTGATTGGATATATGAAAAGGGCAAATATAATCTATGTTTAATGACTGCTGCGGTAAAACCAATTTTTTGCATTGCTTTTATTCATTCCGGGCAAACTGCTCTATTTGCATAGACATCGAAGAGTACTACAGTACAAAAAACATTGTGCAGCATTACTGAGCAAGCAGCAAGGCATACATATATATATAATGAAAATAATTACTACCATGTACATAAAAACAAAAATATTATTCAGGTTGGGTTACTTGAATTGGGAAAGAATGTGTAGCGCTCAAACAATGAGTGTCATAACAATAGATGTAAGTGTACACTAAATGTGAATATGGTCACTAGATGTAATATATGGATATATTACAATATAATTACAAAAAAGAAACAATGAATAAAAAAAAGTCCGTGCAATTGTGTTCCACCAAACAAATGATGAAATGTTCAATACATGATATAGTGCAACATGTTGAAGTCCATAGAGGTAAGTAACACCATGTGAAGATATTCTGATGAAAATATGACTGATTTCTTCTTTTAAGTGAAGAGTGACCACCACCAAAATAGCAAATGGAGGCTTACCGGAGAGGGTGGACTTATAGTGACATACGTCACTGTAAGTCAAAACAAGCTTGTATGTGCGGTTCACAATCAGGCACACGTAGAGTATATTGGTATATACGTCTGCTTAGCTGATAGATGGTGAGGCATACGCTAACATGGAAGGTTCACATCAATATCACTCCTTTACTGCTGTAGGTCGGCTGGCACACTTGAATTCAAATGTATATCTTTAAAAAAATGTGTAACTGACTACAAGTTTATCTTAAAGCAAACCTTTTCTAACGTCAAAGCACAGAAACTGACACCAGAGGCAGCCTTACTATCTAAGAAATTGAAATAAATGCTAAATGCAGTAACCAAAGGAAAAAAAAGAAACTGACACCATGAGTATATAGCAGGCAGTTCCATTAGCCTGCATGCAGTGTTACCTTTCCTCTAGAGCAGTGGTCTCCAAACTGTGGTCTCCGGGCCAGATGCGTCTCTTTGCTTACCTTGGGAAACTATTTATCCCACTGATTTGAGGCACTGGTCCTCCCACTGACACCACCAAGGGGACACAATTCCTCCCACTGATGCCAGATGGGGCACTATTCTTCATCCTTCTGACCACCTACTAGCTATAACATATTTACTCCCACTGACCACCAATCCAGAGATTTTGTTTACTTCCATTGTTGCTGGGACATTTTCTATTCATGCTGGGCACAATCTAGTCCCTTTAAAATATGAACTGGCCTCTTGTTTAAAAAGTTTGCAGACCCCTGATTTAGAGTGTCATGGGAGCCCCTAAACTGAGCTGTCCTGCACCACATACCTTACTAATGGACATTTACACTGCCCACAAAATGCAGGAGCTAGACAAACACTGGACTTTTCTTCCAAAAAGTAGATTTGCGTAATAGAGGTTCTCGTTTTTGTAGGCTCACTGGAGTGCTCTAGGTGCCTGCTCTGAACTCTTAGTGACATAATTTGACAGAAGTATAGCCACACTTTTAAAGAAATAGATAAAAAATCCAAATGTATGATTGTAAATTGTTTTCTATGGTGGTGAACCTATTTATTTACTCTTTGTTTTGTGTCCTTCTTTTGAAATGGTAGCTTTTGCTTAGGCATTTTAATGTGGACTACGGCCCCTTTCAAAAAAAAGAAAAAAAAATGCCAGCAAAACAAGTGTCACCATCTAGGTAAAATAAGATGCTATTTGTATGAGTAAAATCACACTTTTCTTAAATTTCCTTTTACTATATTGCATTTAAATTAAAATATTTTGAAAGTGAATAAAAAGTATAGAATTTGTTCCTATTTGTCAGTACAAACAAAAGAGCAACTAAGAATTTTAACAGCAAAGGAAAAAAGGGAGAAGAGTGGCTACAACCAGGTTCACTGTCAATTCAGATTGGTTGCGTTATGACCGTCAAGTCATCTTGGGTTTTTCTTAACTCTTTAACGGAAATACATTTCCACATTTACTTTATAGACATTTTAACAAATCTTAACAAATAATAGCATCTATGAAATGAATGTTTCACATCCTTACTTGTCTAAATAAGTTGGGGGATTATAAAAACAGATGTGCTACACACAATCATTGCTAAATAAAAGCAAAAATGCAAAGATTAAAAGCTCATAGTTATGCCCTTTAGGAAATGCTTTATTATTAACACAAAAGTAAGAATCCCTGTAGCTACAAATAAATTACCAAAGAACAATTCATAGATGAGACTGGAAAAAATATATATAAAACAGAATACCTTTGTTAAAGGTGAAATTTTGAAGGAAACTCCTGGTTGGCAGACAGTTGATTCAATACTAAATCCTTCTTCGAAGAGATCATTAAGAACCACTCTTAGAAAACCTGCTTTTGTGTATTGATTTAGTGCATTTAGTCACCTTTTATAATTGAGAAAATAAAAAAACTATATTGGGACATCCCCCTGATTCAACCAATCACAGTGCTTTCATCATTGATTCTTGTTCTTTCCTAGTTGTAGCCCAGAAAGGAAAATATCTTAAATTAAGGACAGCATAATAAAACTATATGAACAATTAGTTATTTCTAAATATTCTCAAAATTTGAACCAGATATGATGTCTTATTAAACTACTTTCAAGCACTCTGTATGAACCTATAACCCAAAGCAAAGCATTTTGTATGAACCCAGGGTACTGCTTTATAAAATGGAAAATCTTTTGCATAATTAAAAAGAGAAAATACTTTGTGCATTACCACTTAAAAGTTTAATAAACAAGATAAAAAAGCAATGGTCCTACTCACAAGCAATCTGAAGTAAGCGCTTTTCAAAACAGCTAGGACTGGACCTCACGGCACCTGCCAGTCAAACCCTTGATATCAATGTGGCTGACGCGTTTCTGGGGCGTGCCCCCTTCCTCAAAGCCCGAGCTAAGGGCAGATAGATTCCAGGGAATCAATACTACATACATCATCTGCCCTTACTTAAGATGGCAATGACCAGAAGGTCATTCCCATCATTGCTAGGGGGGTGTTGTTCAATGTGATAATTTAGCAAAATAAAGCATAGTGCCATGGATTAATGGATAGGGGGAGTACACTTTGAGTATTAGAAATGACTCAAATATCATTTTTGCTTTGTGGTATTCAAATGCAGTGTAGTTCTGCTTTCAGATATTTTCCAACTACCAGCTTCTTTATATTAGGTTTTTGGTGAGAGTGTGTTCTCTATCATACCTGCAAAGATATATTACACAAAATGCGGGGTTTGACTTGGCTTTTATTAGATATATTTTTATTAGCATATTACAAGTGTACAATACACAAAAACAACCAAAGACAAAAACAAAAACACAAATAAGAACAATCTGCCCACGCAGGGGGCGTAAAGGCGAAGGGAACATGACTCTTGGAGCCCGGGCAAGTGGTTACCAGTATAACAAGATTACAAAGGCGTGGCTCATGTTCGAGAAAAGTAATATCAGTGTTTGCTGACAAAGCTCATGGTAGAAGGATGTCCCCAGACAAAAGACTGCACCTCAATTATGAGCAATACACAGAACAAGAGACTGACAAAAGACATTAGGATCCATCAAGCATGGAGGCTGTAGAGGGGTCAGCCAGCCATTTTGCCCACAATTTATCACAATTTATTTCTTCAGGCAACCCCTATTACCATAGGTATCTTTATACAGGGATACATTAGCACTGACCAAATGTTTCCAAAAAATAAGGGAGGGAGGAGTAGCTTTTTTCTATGACATAGTAATAGTCTTATGAGCATAAAAAAAGGAGGAGTGGTCCTTTCTGCCACAGTGGGGACCAACTTCTCCACCAACCCCAGTAAACAGAGACTCCTAGAGTAAACAAGAGAGATCTTTGCAATGTTATTAAAGCGGCGTTCCACCCATATAAAAGTCAAAACCACAAAAAGTGTAGCTGCTAACTATTAATAATTGGACATTCACCTGTCCCACGGTCCAGTGATGCGGGCAAATCAAGCACCGCTCCTCTCCCCCTCCTCTCCACGGTGCTGGCATTCTGACTGTGGGTGCCCGGCTGGGACCTGCGTTACGTGCTGTGATTGGCCGGGCAATCTTCTGGGACCTGTGATGGGAGGGGGAGAGGTAAACTTCCTTCCGAGAGTAAGTGGAAGCTGGATGCCTCTAAGAAGATGGTATCCGCTCCCCCCCCAAAAAAACGAAATGCCAAATGTGTCATGTTAAGGGGTCACCTTCACTTAAAGTGGAAGTTCCATTTTTGAGCTTAAGCAACAGAGATCACAGCCCCCCCCCCCCCCCCAGTAGCTGGTAATCGTGGGGCAAGCCCAAAAGATATGTGAAAAATCTCCAGAAGAATGGTCACATCGCCAGCACTCTTGTGAAGCCGAGGAGTCCAGTCTATGAAGTCTATATGGAGTAAAGTAAGCTCTATGAACAATTTTAAAATGGATGAGTCTGTCTCCTAAGAAGACCAAGTGATGGAAAGGAGGTCCCAAATGTCCTCCCAGTCCTCATAATCTAGGTTTGGATTATCCTACAACCCAGAGGGTTGAGAGATCAGGGAGGGAAACCAAGAGGAACGGGTTATACAGCACTGAGGTAGGTTTCTAAGAGCATTCGGTTTGGAGCAGGAGTTCAAAATCAGATTATACCAGCCTTAAGGAACTGTGTGGGAATTGGCTATTGAAAGCATGGGACAACTGAAGGTATCTAAAAAAATAAGAGGCAGGTACAATATAATCAGTAGAGAGAGATGTGAAGGGCCACAGGAAGTAATTGGCCACAATATGGCATACAAGTGTTACTTTGTGTTTGTCCCAGGCCTGCAGGTCTGGCAATGTATAGTAGCGGGACAGGAGTGGATTGCACCACAACGGAGTACTCAGGAATATAGTAATGTGTGGAAAATCCTTGCAATCCAGACCCATTTTCCAAGCTTTGAGAGTAACCATTGAGGGGGTGAGGGGGGGTAAGGGAGCTTAGGACCTTGGAAAAGAAGATGTTGAAGGGCCTCAAAATTCCCCACATTTGTTTACTTTCTATTTTCAAAGGACTACTGATTGCATGGTACCTTGCTGCCTGCAAACTGTGCCTCCTAAAACTCTTCCTCTTAGCACCTCTGTAGTTCAGATGTCAGGCTCTGTGAAATGTGTGACACAGCAGTCCCTACTCGCAGAGGCATAGTGAATAGATTTCACAGAATTCAAGGAAGTAAATGTGTGTGTATTTTTGGAATGTAATGGTTTAAGATTACCATAGGGATAAAGGGGTTAATTTACAGATGTGCAGCATAAAGGGAGCACATACAGGTCACTTCAGAGACAGCATGAAGTTAAACAGGGGTTAAATAGTTAAAAACAACTGCTGTGGAACAGAATCCAATAAATCAATGATTAATTAATTCATTGTCCCTCCTTCCACCCCTCTCCTCATTGTAAGAGGAAGAGGCAGGCTTACCAATGCAAACTCTACAGCGTTTACATTGGTGATAGCTGTGATTAGTCATCACAGCAATCACATGGTACAAAACTACTCAGATCAGGTACATAGTGTTTGTGAAGTCGTTGGTGAGCTGTTTGATTCACAGCCATTAACAGGCCCAGTGACCCCAAGATAGTGATTTCTGCAGTGCTGTTCATAAATATGTGTCCACCACTTCACTATTTAAGGACATTCAGGGATAGGTACTGTGAAGCCCCGTACACACGGCCGAGGTTCTCGGCAGAAACCAGCGAGAACCTTGCTGGGAGCTGCATTCTGCCGAGAACCTCGGCCGTGTGTACGCTCTCGGCGAGGCCCGCCCGTCGGGAAACCCGTCGAGCAAATAGAGAACAGGTTCTCTATTTGCTCGATGGCCCGTGGGGATGAATGGCTGGTTGCCTTTCCCGACGGGCGGGTCGCCGAATCTGACGGCCGGCAGAGAACCTCGACGGGCGGAACGATGTGTTCTGCCCGTCGAGGTTCTCTGCCGTGTGTACGCGGCATAAGTGCTTAAACAGGCATTGATTAAACATAGCTCTATACTTAGACAAAAGGGTTAAGAAAAAACTCACTCCTCCACATGTCTTACATTTAATGCCTCACATCAATACCAAACCTTAACCATAACAGTTAAAGGGGTTGTAAAGGTTTGATTTTTTTACATATATTATATATATTTTTATATATATATAATAACAAACATGTTATACTTACCTGCTCTGTGCAAGGGTTTTGCACAGAGCAGCCTCAATCCTCCTCTTCTGGTGTGCCTCACTGGTGCTTCTGGCTCCTCCCATTCATTGGTTGCCCCTCACAGAGAGCCGCTTTCCAAGCCACCCGCTTCTATGTCACTGGATTTGATTGACTCGATTTGATTGACAGCTATCTATCCAGTGAGGACAGAGACAGTGGCTGAAGCAACTGGGCTTGTGCTCATTGCTGGAACGGATGGGCTTAGGTAAGAAAAAGGGTGGTCTGGGGGCAGCTGCAGCAAAGAAGGTTTTTCACATTAATGCATGGAATGCATTAAGGTAAAAACCATGAGACTATATAATCCCTTTAAACTAAACCCTCTAATAACACTAGCCTAACTCCTACAACAAATCCCATGAGGCATAGTGAGGCTGATAGTTAGAAACATGACTCTCAAAGGTAGAGGCATGATGGATATTGTAGTTCGGCAACACCTGGAGGGCCACAGGTTGAGCACCCATGGGTTACAGGCATCACAAAAGAAAATAATTTATCGTAGAGCATGCACTATAGCTGAATATATGATTAAAGCTGTAAGGCCGCGTACACACGACCAAATCTGTCTGCTGGAAACGGTCTGCCAGACCGTCCCAGCAGACAGATTCGATCGTGTGTACGGGCGAGCAGACGGATTTGGCCAGCCGACAGATTTGAAGCATGCTTACCAATCTGTCGGCTGGGAACCCGTCCGCCCGACATGTCTGCTGGTTAGTACGCTAACCAGCAGACATGTCTTCTCGCACACGCGCCGAATGGTTTCGACGCATGCGCGGAAGTGTTTTACTTCCTGGTGCTGTGACGTGGCGGCATCAACGTCACCGCCACGTCACTGACACGTCAGCGCACTGTCTGCTGGCGGGGATTTTGGTTTGCTCGTGTGTGCACGCGAGCAAACCAAAATCCAAGCAGACAGATTTGTTCAAATCGGTCGGTCCGACCGATTTGAACAAATGGATTTGATAGTGTGTACGGGGCCTTTGAATGCAAAAGAAATAGCAAACATATATTGTGAAATAGCCAGTGGGGTTTACAATATGACAGTACATGGTTTAGTATCTAAAAAAATGTCAGTGAAGGTCTTGCAAAATGTAGAGTTTGACAGCTGGATTATTTTTAGATTCACAGTGATGTGAAAATATATAGGCACGGCATGAAGAAATAAGAATAAGATTTGTATAGACATTCACTGACAGAAAATGAACCTTTTATATGAAAGAGAAATGATATACTTCTTGAAATTAAAAGTGCCAATATTAAGTTTTTCCAAAAATAAAATTAAACTTTTCTTTTCCGAGCTGTTACATATCTGTCTCACGGTAATAGCTACTTTATTTTTTTTAACATTCTGGACACTGTTCCCCATTCGTCTAGCGCAGTGTTTTTCAACTTCACTCCTCAAGGTGCCCCAACAGGTCATATTCTCAGGATTTCCCTGTGGTATTTATTAAGGCAGTGAAACTGATCAAATCACCTGTGCAAAATAATGGAAATCCTGAAAATATGACCTAATGGGGCGCCTCAAGGACTGGAGTTGAGAAACACTGGACTAGCAAATCGAATCGAATAGCAGTCGGATGTAAATGGACAGGCAGTCCATTTACATTTGACAGCACATAGGGGAGAGCGGGCTGTTTCTGTGTCCGCTCTGCATATATGAAACAGACATGGACCAGTCATTTGCCTGTTCAGGAGGGACAGGCAGACAGATTTCCAACTGGGTAGGTGGACTCCTGGCAGAGTTCGCCCCATGTGAAAGGGGCCTTAGAGGGTGCTACATTTTTTAAATAACAAAATGTAAAAAAATAAAAAAAATAAAAGTATTTTTAATAACCCTTTACAGCTGGACCAGACTTTAACCTCCCTGGCGTTATGATTCTGTCTGGAATTATGTACCAAAAGCGGTACAATTTTTTGCATGGAAATTTGGTGATATGTATTATAGGCCTGCAATTCTTAGTAATTACTAACTTAAACCTGACCAAAACAAGACTCTAGTAGACATTCCAGATGTGATAAATTTGAAACACAAACACATGAATTATAATCTAATAAATAATATAATTTTATTCAATAATGCAAAGAAAAATAAAGAAATTAGTCAAACAAAGAAATTCAATACACATCCTGGGTGTGAAAAAGTTTGAAACATGGAACTAGACAAAGTCCGACGTTGCAATTTGGGCAATAGTACCTGGTTTCCTTTCGGACTTTTTTTCCATTTCCATCCTTCTTGGAACAGCATAAGATGCACATCCTGGTAGGCACTAACTTTCGTGCGGTTGGCGGTACAAAGTCTACAAAATGACGACCTGTCAGGCGCTCTGGATTGCCAATGTCAACAGAGCATCGTCCGGGTCAGTTAGCAGACACTGATGGCATCGGGTGGTTGATAAAAATTTGCTCAGCCACCTTCCATATAAAGTCGCAATGAATAAGAGGTGTGTTCGTGTTTGCCTTATAAAGAATATAGGCGTTCCAAAGACATTGTTCAAGGAGATGCATGAAAATATTTTTGTAGTACTTTTTCTGTTGTTTGTGCATCGCCGGGTAAAATGTCATTGCCTAATCGGCTCGGTCGACGCCCTCCATCGTGTGATTGTAGTCGATCACGACTTGTGGCTACAGCACATCTTTTCCGTGTTTTGTGCGGACCATGGTAGTGGAGGTGCTGTGCACGGTGCTCATGAGACACACGTCCTTTTTGTCTCTCCATCTCATTGCCATAATTTTACCCTTTTGGAAGGCAACCATCTCTCCTTTTTTTAGTTTTTTCTTGCCAAACTTGGCCTCACTGTACCATACCCATCCGTTTTATTGAGGAGCAGAACTTCATAAAGTTCCGGTGACGTATAAAAATTGTCTGTTGTCATGCAATATCCCTGGTTCAGTAATGGGTCCAGCAGTGAAAGGACTGACGATGTGGCCATCCCATAGCGGTTGTACCTGGGATTAAATTTGGTACCTTTCCCGGTGTAAATTACCGCATTCCAGATATGGAATAAGGTGGAAGATTCACATAGCATATCAAATTTTATGCCAAAGCGCACCCTTTTGGACGCAATAAATTGGATCCAGCTCAGGCGTCCCTTGTAGGTCATCAGACTTTCGTCCACACTGACATCCCTTTCTGGCACGTAGGTCTGCTGGAAGTTGGCGACAATCATCGGGCACACCTCCCAGATTTTTTTTAGCTTGGGCGCAGGATGCGTGGCCTCATCAAATTCTTCGTTGTTGGCGAAGTGTAAGTTTTTCATAATGAGTGAAAAACGATACTCAGACACTCAGTGTCAGAGCCAGATGACAAATCGCCCCACGACTCACTGTCGCTCTGTTCTGCGATCAACTCCGTTTCGCTATCGCTGTCGCTCAGCTGATCAAAAAGCGCATTTGTAGGACAGCGCTTTTTAGATGCCATTTTCAAAGGGTTTTCAAAGTTTTTATTTGTCACAAATGACAATGGCAAGGGGCACTGAAAGGGCACTGTGTCAGATTCCAAGGTGATACAGTGTAATCCTCTCAGATTACATTGTATCACCTTCTTTTTATGTGTTTGTGCATACATTTGAATTTCCCTCCCAGTTCCGCTCCCATGCACCATTGCGGTGCAGGGAACAGAACCAGGAAGTCAGATGACCGGTGGACGGCGTGGCTGGGATCTCAGCGGCGATCACAGCAATGGGAGATCATCGCTGGATCGCCTGGAGAAGGTAAGGAACGCCGCTGCAGGCTCTGCACATCCACTCCGAGCGTGACTCGGGGATACCGATCTCAGCAGAAAAAAACAACCCTGCAGTCACGCTCGGGGATACCGTCAAGGGGGTTAAAACACAGTATCATAAATGGGCAGGGGGAATAATTGCATTTTGATTACAAAACTGAATCATTTATCATCTCAGTTTGGCAAGTTTTATTTTTTTTAAAAAAGGTCTAATCAACATGCAGCAAACATGTAAGGTATTTAACCACTTAAGACCCGAACCTTTCGGCACTGCATCGCTTTAACTGAAAATTGCGCAGTCATGCGACGTGGCTACCAAACAAAATTGGCGTCCTTTTTTTCACACAAATAGAGCTTTCTTTTGGTGGTATTTGATCACCTCTGCGGTTTTTATTTTTTGCGCTATATACAAAAATAGAGCGACAATTTTGAAAAAAATTCAATATTTGAAAATTTTTGCTATAATAAATATCCCCCAAAAATATATATAAAAAAATGTTTTTCCTCAGTTTAGGCCGATACGTATTCTTCTACCTATTTTTGGTAAAAAAAATCACAATAAGCGTTTATCGATTGGTTTGCGCAAAATTTATAGCGTTTACAAAATAGGGGATAGTTTTATTGCATTTTTATATAAAAAAAATGTTTTACTACTAATGGCGGCGATCAGCGATTTTTTTCGTGACTGCGACATTATGGCGGACACTTCAAACAATTTTCACACATTTTTGGGACCATTGTATTTTCACAGTAAAAAAAATGTATTTAAAATGCATTGTTTACTGTGAAAATTACAGTGCAGTTTGGGAGTTAACCACAAGGGAGCACTGAAGGGGTTATGTGTGACCTAATATGTGTTTACAACTGTAGGGGGGTGTGGCTGTAGGTGTGACGTCATTGATTGTGTATCCCTAGTGATCACGGCGCCACAGTGAAGAATGAAGATGCTGTGTTTACACACAGCTCTCCCCGTTCTTCAGCTCCAGGGACCGATCGTGGGACTCCAGCGGCGATCGGGTCCGCGGGTCCCGCGGTCACAGAGCTTCGGACCGTGACATTCTGCCTACGTATATCGGCGTGAATGGGGTCCTTAAGTGGTTAAATATACTGCCTTTTTATAAACAGGTAACAACAGATAAATGTTTTTGTTTTGTTTTGTCGGCTGTGGTGCCAAAAACCCCTTTAAAAGATCATTGCTGTCTGATCTGCAGTTGTGACTGGATCCATACCTGAGACCCGTTTGTTTGAGCACCTGTCTAAAACCCTGATTGAACTCTGAACCCAGCTTGTCTGACCATCCGAACCTCCCCAACCCTGACCCGGCTCTGTTTGACCACCCGCCTGCTTGACCTCTCTGTTGCCAGATCCACCTGCCTGTTAAACCGACTACTCTTCAGCCATCTGCCTGCATGCTTACCTGTTATGACCCGGCTTGTTTGACCCTGCTGTTCCAGTACACCACAAACTACTTTACCAGCTTGTGCCGCTGTAGTCGCAGCTTCCGTGCGGGTCGCTGACCCATCCTCCGCTTCGGCGTCTCAGCATCTTCTCACCAGAGGTATTCGTCCACCTGCGTCTACTCATCACCTCGGCACTCCTACCCCTCTGTGCTCCGAGTTCGCTGTTTCCACTTCAGTGGCTCGCGAACCAGAGCCGTAAGAGAGGCTACCCTGCATCAGACTCTGGTAACCAGGTACGTAACAGTCTGGATCTCCTTCAACTTGTCACCCAGGTACCGACTGACAGGTGATCAGTCCCGAAGTGTCAGGCTACCTGTGATCCCCAGTGGTTTCATCCAAGCCCTATTGGACCGCCAGCCTCTCAATGGCGCTCCTCAGATCGACTCTCCACCGAACAGCACACAGCTTAGGATCTTCAAAAGAGGGAACCCAGTCGCTCACTGGATCCCCATCGCTGGTTCAGATGCTCTGGGCCAACTTGGTCCCGTAACCAGGAACACTGCGTGGCACGCACGCCCCAGCCAGGTAGGCCATAGCACAGGGTCGCCGTGATGTGGCCACCCTAAAGGTGGGTGCCACACTGGACAAAGAAGACCCAGAAACAATGGTGTCTGTCCCATAAATACCTCTCCCCAGCATACACAACGAGGACAAAGCCTCCTGATTGGCTGCTGGAGAGAACACCCAAACCTTGACTCCACTGCTGCCAACTGCAGTAACGGGGCTGGAAGAACACCCAAATACTGCAGAATGACCCACAGCACCGCCCTATTCTCACACCTAACAATCATGATCAGAGTGAATGAATGAATGAATGAAAACTTATATAGCGCGGCACGCTCGTTGTTCCAGTATCTCATAACCTCAAAAGAGCAGAGTTTTAATCTGTCTTCTGAAGGTTTGGTGGTTTTCCTCCAACCGAATGCTGGTTGGTAAAGCGTTCCATAGTCTGGGACCTTGGACCGCAAACCTTCTTTCTCCTTTGGACTTAAATGTGGCCTTGGGTACTTTGACCAAATTTTGGTCGCTGGATCGCAGAACGCGATTGGGATTGTGGGCTTCTATTTTATCGCAAAGATATTGCGGGGCTTTTCCATGGATGCATTTATGAGTCAGACAGAGAGCTTTAAAAGCAATTCTGTCTTTTACTGGCAACCAGTGGAGGGATCTCAGAGAAGGGGAGATCGATTCCCATGGTTGGTACTTTGGGAGTCCGAGGTAAAGGGCATTTGCATAGTCCAGTCTGGAGTTCACAATTGTTCCCACCACGACTGCTACGTCTTCTTTGGGAATGAATGGAATAAGTCTGCATAGTAGGCGCAGCAGATGGTGAGATCCGCTGACTACTGACCCTATTTGTGCGTCCATTGTCATGTGGGTGTCGAAAATGACTCCGAGACTTTTGACTTTGGCGCTAGGGGTGATGATTTGGCCCAGAATGGGCGGGGGAGTCCAGGTTGTTGCCAGCTGACTCTTGCGACTGGCCTGAAACAGAAGAAGTTCTGTTTTGGAATTGTTGAGTTTAAGATAACTCTTAGTCATCCAGTTTTCTATCGAAGAGAGACAATTCTCTAAACTGAGATGATGATCCTTTCTATTGCAGATGCGAAAATAGAGTTGTGTGTCGTCTGCATATGAGTGATAAAGTAGTTGTTGACTACTGATGACTTCAAAGAGAGGACGAAGATAGATGTTGAAGAGCACCGGTGACAGGGGTGATCCTTGGGGGACTCCACATGACACCGTGTGTTTTCCAGAAGTGAACGGCCCCAATTTCACGGTTTGTGATCGGTTTTCCTAAAAGGAGGAAAACCATGGTAAATCACCTTCTGTGACTCCGGCTACCTCAGCCAGCCGAGTCAGTAGCAGTTTGTGATCCACCGTGTCAAAGTCCAGCAGAACCAGGAGACAAGATTCTCCTTCGTCTGCGGCCTCAAGAACGTCGTCCCATATTTTGAGCGGTGCTGTCTCCGTCCCGTGTCCGGGGCGGAATCCCGATTGCTGTGGGTCAAGTAGGTTGTGGGTATCTAGATGCTGTTGCAGCTGTTGTACCACTACTTTCTCCATTACCTTGGAGAAAACGTTTAGCATTGTTATGGGACGGCGGTGCGTTGGGTCCTTGGGGTCCAGGGTAGGTTTCTTCAAGATGGGCTGGATTATGCCCTCTTTCAGCAGGGAGGACACTATGCCTTCCTTAAATGACTGGTTTATAAGCTGCGTAATGGGAGGCGCCAGGATATCGGCACATTCCTTTAGCAGTTTAGTGGGGATGATATCATTAGGCGATGTGCTGTTACGCAAAGTGCCGATGATATTTTCTGTGGCATCGATGGAGATGGGTTCCAGAGTGAACTTTGTTGGTTGTAGAATATTCCTCTGGGTGTTGTGTGGTTGCTTAGGGGTATTGTTTTGCGGAATGCTTTCCCGGATCTTCTCAATTTTATTGATGAAGAAATCCGACAATTCATTGCAAAATTCTTGGGTGTCTGATTTGGGGGCTTCAAGACAGTCTGGATTCATGGTCTGCGAGACCAGCTTGAAGAGTTCCCGGGGGCGGTTTAGGGCGCTGTTGATAGCCTTGGAAAAATAGTTTTTCTTGGCTTTGAAGATTTCTATGTGGTATTTTCTTGTTGCTACTTTATAGATGGAGAGGTTCGCCTCAGAAGCGTTTCTTTTCCAGGCAGCTTCTGCCCTTCTACGCTCTTGCTTTAGTAGCGACAGCTGGTTGTTAAACCAGCCTGCCTTGTTTTTCTGGGTAGGGACTTTGCGTTCTGGTGCTACTAAGTCGGCTGACTGTAGTAGGGCTGCCATTATGGCATCCAGTGTGTCTACGGCAGTTTGATCTGGTTGAATAGTTTTAATTTTATTTCCCAAGGTAGATTTGAAGAGTTCCAAATGGAGCTTCTTCTGAGATCTAGTCCAGTGCGTTGTCACCGGCTTGGGTGTTTTTATTGGTAGGGCAGTTTTGGAAATTATGAATTTAATTGCATGGTGATCTGTCCATGGCAATGGTTCATTTCCCATAATACTTATTTTCAGATTTTGTCTGAAGATAAGATCGAGTGTGTGACCTGAAGCATGAGTGGGCCCACATACTAGTTGCTGAAGGCCTAATCCTTCCAGATGGTCGATACAGGCGTCGGCAACGGGGTCTTGTGAGGAGTTGGCCCAGAGGTTGAAATCCCCGAGCAGCAAAAGGTGTTTGCTGTTCAGGGTGTAAATGGAGATGAACTCCGTCCATGAGGGTAAAAACTGCGATTTTGGCCCGGGTGGCCTATAGCAGAGAAGAATGTGGAAGGTCTCCTGGGGGTTTGTTTGCAGATGCAGAGTAAGGGTTTCCATGAATGGAAGCGAGTACTGAAGGGCTGGTTTAGAGATCACAAGGTGAGTCTTGTGGATCACCGCCAGTCCTCCTCCTCTTTGCCCTATTCTGTTTTCAGTGATAATACGGTAGTTTTCTGGCACCAGTTCTCCTAGCATGGTGTTACAGTCGGCCTTAAGCCAGCTTTCTGTAATAAAGAGGCAGTCTAAATTGTTTAGTAGAATGAAATCGTGGATTTCTAATCAGTGTCTTACTGCCGATCTTGTATTGATCAAAGCACATGATATGTGCTTGGGTTGGGGTGGGTAGCTGAATTTTCTGATTGTTGATTGTCGATCGATCCTCAACAGTTGCTCCAATCTTAGGGCATTTTTGGTGACGGCTGGTAGCTTTGTGGCAAATTGCCTCAGGCCCCAGATGATTTCTGCAGAATACTGCCAAATGGCCATAGTGGCCCGTCACCGGGGGGGGGGGGGGAGTTAGTGGTCAGGTGGCGGCGGGGAGCGGATTACTTGAATCCTCTCTCCAAGCATTATTTTTAATTTGGTCCAGAGGAAGGCAAAAACAACCTGGTTCAGCTAAGCCAATATGCTGGGCAGGGAAAAAAATTCCTTCCTGATCCCTCAGAGGCGATCGGTTGAGACCCTGGATCAAAGCTGATGATTTGTGAGGGAATGGTGTGAAGGGTGTAGTTGCTGCTGGGGGGGGAGTACCAAGCTGGCCGACGGCCTGGCCCAAGGCCCAAGCCGTGCTCCAACTGGCTGGAGTTAACCCCAGAGAAAAGGGGGGGGTAGTTGGCTGAGCCGGAGGTGGATGGGGACTTCCACGGGTAAGGGGGGGTGTGTTGGGCGAAACACTGGGGGCGATGCAGTGTGCTGGAGCGGCGCGCCGCTAGGCCGCAGTTGAAGCCGCGGTCTTTCCTAAGCCGCGGCTCCCGCGGACCTAGCGTGGCTGGCGTGGACCAGCGAAAACAGCCGAGAAACCAGCGGCGGGGGAGGGGGGAACGAGGGGGGGTGCCTCGGTTGAAGTCCGGGGCTGAGGTGAGCTGATTCCCCGGGTTGAAGTGCCGCGGCGATCCTAAAAAGGACGGCCGCCCTTGATCCTGGGGGGGACAGGCAGGATTTACCTGTAAGATGGAGCCAGAGCCAGATGGTGCACAAAGGAGGGGGGAAGGAGTGCTGGAGACGGCTGGAGGTGGAGGAGATCCGGACAGATGTCTGCCTGCTAGCCTACACTCACACGTTCCTACTCCTAGGAGACGTGTGGCGTTGTGAGCAGTTGCTGCTATCCGTCTGCCTGAATCACTGACTCTGTGGACCTGAAGATCCCAGACGGAGTCAGACTCAGAAACTAGCTGGAGGAGCCGGGACACCTGTGCAAGACTGAGGTATTGTTTGTAGAGTCTAACTATACACTGATCTATACTTAAATTTGAATAGCACCTGTACTATAAAGTACATAGGCGCTACATAAGTACAATATGTGAGATGAAATCAGAGGATAAAGCATATTTATCAGCATAATAAGACACAGTCTAATTGCTTTTACGATAATTGTATGCTTATATATGAGAAAAAGGATATTTTAAGGTGTCTAAAGTGGGACAGTATTGTGTTCCTAAAAAGTCCCAGTAATGCTGTCTGCATATCTTTAAAATTCCGCAGTGTGATATTTTTGTCTAGATTGGCATTGTCATTAAAATGGTTAGTAAATTGTGTAGAGCCAACTTACAAGCCTGCCCAATTCCTATTGCAGTTAAGGAGAGGGTGAGACACCAAACAGGTACAATGTAGACAAATAGCACAAAAAAAGTACAAACACAATCTGATTCAATGGTACTGTACATAGAAACAGGACGGAAGACAAGCAAAAAGGACACATGACAACTTTGTTTAAACAGACGAAAGCTATAAAATATATTTCCATATTCAGTTTTAATAGTTCCAGATATGTGACCTCAAATCTTCTTATACAACTTTAAACGTGCTTAATTGTTCTTTTAAAGCAAACCCCACCTTTACTTCTACTTATATTATCGGTCATTATAGGATTACGTTTAGCTCACCTGTGATGTTCTTTGCAAGCTTTGTTGTGTTATTCACCTAGGAATTTAATTAAGTGGATAATAAACTGGGAGCAATAATTATTTTTATTAGCATTTTGCCTTTGTGGCCTGAAGGTGATGGGAGTAAGAAATCTTAAAGTGCAATTAAAGCCAAAACTTTTTTTCTTTATTTTGGGTGGGTTTTAACCCCTGTCAGCTTTTATTTTGCCACCAATGTCCCATTGGGAAGATTTCCCTTTACTTCCTGTCTCATAGTCACAACAGAAAGGGAGAGGATAACCCTCCAAAGTGAGAGAATACCTGTCAACATAACTAGTGTCCCTGTGAGCTTGCTTTTTTCACAGTCAGCCTGAAATATGATAATTTACATGCTTTTACTTCAGCATTCTCTGTACTAATTGATAGCAGCTACTGTACGGAGACTGACAGTCTAGTGCTACACTGAGAAACTGCTAATCATGACAAGAAGGCACCAACTCAACCCCTAAGAACAATTGGATACAACCATGAACAGCGTAATGCAAAGGCTTAACAAAAAACAATATACTGTATATACTCGAGTATAAGCCGACCTGAATATAAACCGAGGCACCTAATTTTACCACAAAAAAATGGGAAAACGTATTGACTCGAGTATACGCCTAGGGTGTCCATCTGCATGCCTCACTTTGCCTCAATGTGTACATGCCTCACTGTGTCCATGCCTCACTGTGCCCATGCCTCACT
The DNA here is from genome assembly GCA_029574335.1 of Rana kukunoris. Taxonomy (NCBI): domain Eukaryota; kingdom Metazoa; phylum Chordata; class Amphibia; order Anura; family Ranidae; genus Rana; species Rana kukunoris. The sequence goes on along the minus strand of CM056055.1, from coordinate 99,909,397 downwards.
GTGTCCATGACTAGACTGATGTTTAACATTGGAGTCTATGGAAGGGGTGCCTGGCTTTGAAAAATCGGTGCTCCCCAGACACCAAACTTTGCACACACATATTGCACACAGTGAGACAACACCACAGCCCAGTCATATGTGGACCTCGGAACAGAAGCTCACCGGCCACCCCAGGAGTCATGGGGTATGTCGTGGCAGACCCAGCCTCTTTGCAAAGGTGTGCTCACACTCGCTGGCCGGACTGAGGAGAATACAAGGATCTATATATCCAGCCTGTCTCTCAGCCCTGGGCGGCGCTGTTCAACTCTGTTAAAGTAACATGTGTTTAAATATCTAAAATGTTTCTGCCTAGTCCTCTCCTGTGAACAGTAGCATAACCCACTTGTCAAGACTTGAGAAGGCTCTGTCCGTCTATGGACAAAAAGAAATGTGTGTTCCCACAACGCAAGGGTGTGAAGCCAGCCTAAAAGTGTTGGAGGCTACTTAGCAACCATCCCCAGTTAGGGTTATAATCAATTTGTTCAGAAATGTGTCAAATAAGCACAGTTTACAGAATGCAGCTGTATAGACTATGTAATATATACCATGGTATACAGAGTGCAGTGGTTAGGAGTCTGTAAAGTACATCACAACATATTTAGTTCAATGGTCAGGAGTATAAAACATGCAGCACAGCTTTGAGCATACAACAGAATGGGATACTGTTTGTACTTACTGGTGTTAGTGGGAATAGTGTGTACTTTTCCCTGGCGTCATTGAAGTAGTACATTACTTACATTTGTGTCAGTGGGAGTTGTAGGATAGCAGGATGTCCCTTACATTGGTATGAATCGGTGTAGGACATCCATTACATTTTTGTCAATGGGGGTAGTTTGCCCCATTCATTCATGTTAAAGGGGTTGTAAAGGTAAAAAAAAATCCCCTAAATAGCTTCCTTTACCTTAGTGCAGTCCCCTTTCACTTACCTCATCCTTCGATTTTGCTTTTAAATGTCCTTATTTCTACTGAGAAATCCTCACTTTCTGTTCTTCTGTCTGTAACTCCATGCAGTAATGCAAGGCTTTCTTCCTGGTGTGGAGTGTCGTGCTTGTCACCTCCCTTGAGGGGGAGGGGGCGAGCAGGAGAGTCAGGATGCTCACTAACACACAGCTTCTTTCTCTATCTGCAACATAGAGAGCGTCCTGACTCTCCTGCTCAATATGGTCACCCCCCCCCCCCCATATCCCCCTCTGGGCAAATCACACTCTTCCGCATTTAGCATTGCTTACCTGACCCCCAACTTTGGGCGATTCAGGAATAGTAGGACTCAAACACATTATTTCTAATAGCAAGCTGAGGAGTTTTTGCCGATCTTCAAGCTGAATTTAATTTGCCTAACCGGATCTTTTCCGCTATCTGCAACTTGACACGTGATATTTGCACAGTTTCCTGAAGCCCTTACACTTGAATCTAATCCCCTGGAGCATCTCTTGACATCTAGGTCTCTGGGTAGGCACTTATCATCGATTTACCTTCGCCTCTAATGGATCACTCAGTTAAACTGACTAAATTGGCAGACAGACATTCCTTATTTGACTGAGGAAGACTGGGACATTTGTACCTCTAATTATGTCACAATTATTATCTCGGCTGAAGATACATTTATCCAGGGAACATTTCTGAATAGAGCTTATTATACCCCTGTTCAATTAGCTGGTATGTATGCCATGACTAGTCCCTTGTGTACTAAATGCCAAAGGGATGAAGGTACTTTCTATTACATGGTTTGGACCTGCCCTAAGCTTAGCGCCTTTTAGGATTCAGTCCTGCAGACCTTAGGATACTATTCTTGTACTAAACTGTTTGTTTATTTTGCATCCTTTTATACCCGAAGAGAAATACTTCACAAATGGAAGTTGCCCCTGTCTTCTGCTATAGAATCCTGGTGAACTGCCATTGACACAGAGCTACCCTTGTATATACTCACCTATGCTAGCCGTAGTTGTCCCAAGAAATTTGACAAGATATGGATGGCTTGGATAGATTGCTGGGGCAGTAAGGTAGATGTGACATGAAGCTTTTCTGATCTCTGTGTTGCCTCTTGTTGTGTATGTTTTCTCTTTTCTCTCTTCCTGTTTTCCCTCCTCTCCCCCTACCTCTCCCACCCCTCCTCTCCTCCCCCCTTATTTTTTCCTTCCTTTGATATTTTGGTTAGGGACCTAAGGTTATTCTTGTCGATCCTTCTACTGTGTCTCAAGATTGCAAAAAGAGATTGGGGCAGATTCACAGAGAATTAGATTATCGTAGCGTTTCCGAAATACACTACGCCGCCATATTTTACCTGGCTCTACGTGGAATCCAGGTAGATTTTGTCCAGTAAACGACGGCGGCGTAGTGTATTTCTCCCGTCGCAATCCATCTACGCGAGTAGGGGGCGTGAAGGATTTAAAATAGGCGCGTTCCCGCGGCGATCGAACTGCGCATTTGCTCCGTTCGCAAATTTCCCGCCGTGCTTTGCGCGAAATCACGTCGTTATGTCATTCGTTGTTTGAGTAGCGTCGTTTACGGACATTTCTATTCCCGAACGAGTTACGTAAAAAAAAAAAAATTTAATTTGACGCGGCAACGGCGGCCATACTTAACATGGGCTACGCACCGTTAGACCAGCAAAAAGCTGGTCTAACAGTACGTAAAAAAAAACAGACGTAAGCGATTGCGAAGACCGCTCGTATCTTCGTGGATCGCCGTAAAAATACATTTGCATATCCCGACGCATCAAAACGACGCACACTCCTCCCAGCGGCCGCAAAAATATCGCAGCGTAGATCCGAAGGCTTGCGAAGACGTAAGCCTCTCGGATCGAAGCCCGAAGCCGCCGTATCATGGTTTGAGGATTCAAACTAGTGATACGGTGCGCAAAATTTGAAATTACTCCTGTCTAACACCAGTTAGACAGGTGTAATTGCTTTATGAATCTGGGCCATTGTGTTTTGCCTACACAAGCTAATTAGGTTATTTAGATTACTTACCCTATGTACTACTGCTACGGATGTATCTACCCCATACACTGTAATGGTTGTTATCTTTTGTGAACTCTTGTTTCTGTTTGTCAATTGAACATTTGTATTGACCCTTTTGTGCTTAATAAACTCACTCTGTTAAAAAAAAATTGCCATCTTAGTTAGTGAACTGATATTATAGTTGATAGTTACGGACAGTAACTATAGACAATTTTTTTAGAAATCAAACGTTCTTTCCCATCCATATATGTTGTAGATGGGATGTACTTGATGCATATTATTTTTAATCAATTAAAAAAAAATTGTATGTACTGTTTTTGAGTATTACCAAATAGCTTTTCCTGTGCCGATTGGTCATGAACATTGATAAATGTTTTGGATTAATGGGTGTATTTTCTTGAAGGAGAAGACACAATTAAAATCCCTTCATTTCTCTTGGGTGTCAGCTTAGACAGTGGTTTAACAGAACAGGTTCCACTCAGAACAGGCCTTGCCATGGTCGACCAAAGAAGTTGAGTGCACGTGCTCAGCGTCATATCCAGAGGTTGTCTTTGGGAAATAGACCTTATGAGTGCTGCCAGCATTGCTGCAGAGTAGGGATGAGCCGAACACCCCCGCGTTCGGTTCGTACCAGAACCGTCGAACAGACCGACTGTTTGCGCGAACATTTAGAACCTCATTGAAGTCTATGGGACTAGAACGTTCGAATTCAAAAACGCTCATTTTAAAGACCAATATTCAAGTTATTGTTGGAAAACGTCTTTGAAAACCCGGGTCTTGCCCCAGGGAACATGTATCAATGAAAAAAAGTTAAAAAAAAACTGTCGTTTTTTCAGGAGCAGGACTCCTGAAAAAATGACCGTTTTTAAAAAGTTTTTTTCCATTGATACATGTTCCCTCGGGCAAGACCTGGGTTCTCAAAGACGTTTTCACAGGCAAACTATAGACACCCAGCAGGTACAATATTTAAAGGAATATTTTTTTAATTTTTTTTTAAGTTAAAGCGGAAGTAAACCCATTGATTTAACAGTTTCAAAAAGCAGTTAAATTTCTGGCATGCCAGGATTGCCAACTGTCACATTGGTTGTGCTCTCAACCAAACTGTCAAACCATCCAATGGCTGGTGTCATAACTGATCATATGTGCAGCACCACAGCAGTTGAAGATTAAACATAGGCCAAGATGGCAGCTTCCTTGGCTGAAAATGATAGAAGGGTTTACTCCCACTTTAAGCATCATTAAAATCACTGCTTCAGGAGAAGTGATTTTAATGATGCTTAAAGCGGAGTTCCACCCAAAATTTGAACTTCCGCTAGACCCACTCCTCACCCCCTTACATGCCACATTTGGCATGTAATTTTTTTGGGGGGGGAGTGGGGGCTTCAGGAGGAGTGGGTGTCCCAGCTTCCGGAGTGCCCGCCTAGCAGCATCGCAAGCCGAAGGCTGTCACGGTGCCGGCGCATGCGCAGTGGGTGCCCAGCCATGTGTCACGGCGATGAGGGACGCCGGCCGGGGAGGGGGGGAGAGGAGCGGAGCCCTGGTCGGCGCGTCGCTGGAACGCTGGAGCAGGCAAGTGTCTGTTTATTAAAAGACAGCAGCTACACTTTTTGTAGCTGCTGACTTTTAATAAACATATAACTAGGCTGGAACACCCCTTTAAATTAAAAAAAAAAAAATTCCTTTAAATATTGTACCTGCTGGGTGTCTATACCTGTGATAACGTCTTTAAATAGCACAATCACCTGCCTGCCAGTAAATTAGGAAGAACTGATCTATCTAAGCTATACAGTGTATAAATATATGTACAACTCCTAGGTATGTATGTATATCCTCTACACTGTAAATTAATCTAAACTGACTAGCCTGTCTGCCTGCTCTATCTAGCTATATAAAAAGACAATCTCTCTGTCTCTCTGACTGCTTTCATTAACAAGCCGGAACACACTACACGAGCCCGCCCAGCAGGCGGCCTTATATAGTATGGGGCGTGTGCTAAAGCCCTGAGCCATAATTGGCCAAAGCCACCCAGGCTTTGGCCAATTATGGCTCTTCGTTTTTTGCGTGCTGTGATTGGCCAAGCATGCGGGACATACAGCATGCTTGGCCAATCATCAGCTCGCATTGCCGCAGTGAATTATGGGCCATTTTCCGTCACTCGAATTTGGCGCAAACAACCGCTTTGGTTCGAATTTCGTCGAACGTACGAACAGACAATGTTCGAGTCGAACATACGTTCGTATCGAACGCGAAGCTCATCCCTACTGCAGAGGTTGAAGGGGTAGGGGGTCAGCCTGTCAGTGCTCAGATCATACACCACACACTGCATCAAATTGGTCTGCAAGGCTGTCATGCCAGAAGGAAGCCTCTTCTAAAGATGATGCACATGAAAGCCCGCAAACAAGACAAGCAGACTAAGGACATGGATTACTGGAACCGTATCCTGTGGTCAGATGAGAACAAGATAAACATATTTGGTTTAGATGGGTGTCATGCATGTGTGGCGGCAACCAGGTAAGGAGTACAAAAACAAGTGTATCTTGCCTACAGTCATGCATGGTGGTAGAAGTGTCATGGTCTGGGGCTGCATGAATGCTGCTGGCACTGGGGAGCTACAGTTCATTGAGGGAACCTGAATGCCAACATGTACTGTGACATACTGAAGCAGAGCATGATCCCCTCCCTTCAGAAACTGGGCCGCAGGGCAGTATTCTAACATGATAACAACCCCAAACACACCTCCAAGATGACCACTGCCTTGCTAAAGAAGCTGAGGGTAAAGGTGATGGAATGGCCTAGCATGTCTCCAGACCTAAACCTCATTGGGCATCTGTGGGGCATCCTCAAATGGAAGGTGGAGGAGCGCAAGGTTTCTAACATCCATCAGCTCCATGATGCCGTCACAGAGGAGTCGAAGAGCCAGTGGCAACCTGTGAAGCTCTGGTGAACTAACTCCATGCCCAAGAGGGTTAAGGCAGTGCTGGAAAATAATGGTGGCTACACAAAATATTGACACTTTTGGCCCAATTTGGACATTTTCACTTTCACTTTTGTTGCCAGTGGTTTAGACATTAATAGTGTGTTGAGTTATTTTGAGGGGACAGCAAATTTACACTGTTATACAAGCTGTACACTCACTACTTTACATTGTAGCAAAGTGTCATTTTTTCAGTGTTGTCACATCAAAAGATATAAATAAAATATTTTCAAAAACGTGAGTGGTGTACTGTACTCACTTTTGTGAGATATTGTAAACTTTGTCAGATGAGGCCATTTCCCATATAAAACTTATTCAACCAGACAGTGCACAGGAAACGTTTTGTCAGTTTTCAGTATTCATACTGCTGATTTTTTTATTTTTTTGGTGCACGGATGTCCATGTCTCCAGATTATGACAGGAATGCAGCTTGTCAACAAGGACAAAGATGGTATCTTTAAATCTATAAATAATGGCTAAAGCAGCCTGTTCCCTAGATGAATCTTCAGATTCAGAGTAAAGAACACCCTCTTCTTCTTTTAAAACTTCCTCCTCCTTGTCTTCCCACAGCAGATTGCAAAGCCTGCCAGAGTCTAAAATAGGAGACCAAATCACCCTCTCCACCTCAGTCTATGTCCTTACAATTCCTACAGAGTGGGGGTGAAGCATAGCACTAGAAGAGGGGCAGGGAACCTAATATCAGGGATAGGGACCCCACAGGAAGCATAAATAATGCCCCCAGGCCCATTGGCAGAATAAGTTTCTGAATGTCCCCCCACACTCTCCCCCCACTTGCAATCCACAATAGGTGCATAAAGGGAACCCAGTGGGTAACTTTGTGATGGAAGGCGTACAGCAACAAGTCTGCCTCAGTGCCACTGAAGAACCTAGGAGGTCAGTTGCAGAGCAGAGGAAAAAACAGATTCAGCTTGTTTGCAGTATAATTCAAAAATGGTGTAGAATCTGCCAAGTGTCACACACAGGCGCAATACATGAAAATACCACTAAGTGACGCCAAAGAGCCGCCTAGATAGGACTGACAAAGCTGAAATAATATCTGCAACACGTGCAGAAATAGCTGCCATGCAGGGCTGCACATACAGTAAACTCCACACATCCTAGCTCAGCTCTCTCATGTAGAATGACCACCAATGGGCAAGCAGGACAAAGTCCACAACATTTACAATACTGTATTTAAAATAGAACTAAAGTTTTGCTGTTATTCACCGAGATGAGGCAAGCTCTTTATTGGAGAAGAGATATGCCTCGTTCCCTGGTTTGTAAGCGTACAGCGCCCCGATCCTTGTGTGCCAGGATGACTAGCTTCCATGCGTGTGCAGGAGTGATATCATCCCACAACAGCCAATGAAAATGGACAAAAAAACAGCAAACAGAAGAAGATGCTAGTGCTGGCGAGAGACAGGGAACATTGATGAAAACGTGAATTATAGCTCCCTCTAATTACGCTTTAACCACTTAAGGACCGTCTAACGCCGATATACGTTGGCAGAATGGCACGGCTGTTAAATGTCCAGCCGTGGGTCGCGTGCACGCGCCGTGACCGGTCCGAAGCTCCATGACTGCGGCCGTGGGACCCGCGGACCCGATCGCCGCCGGAGCCTCGAAATCGGTCACAGGAGCCGAAGAATGGGGAGAGGTGTGTGTAAACACACCTTCCTCGTTCATCACAGTGGAGCTGTCATTGATCGTCTGTTCCCTGATATAGGGAAAGGTGATCAATGATGTCACACGTCCAGCCCCGCCCCCCTACAGTTAGAAACTTGTATGAGGTCACACTTAACCCCTTCAGTGCCCCCTAGTGGTTAACTCCTAAACTGCAATTGTCATTTTCACAGTAAACTTTTGCTGTGAAAATGACAATGGTCCAAAAAATGTGTCAAAATTGTCCGATGTGTCCGCCATAATGTCGCATTTACGAAAAAAAACGCTGATCGCTGCCATTAGTAGTAAAAAAAAAATTATTAATAAAAATGCAATAAAACTATCCCCTATTTTGTAAACACTATAAATTTTGCCCAAACCAATCGATAAACGCTTATTGCGATTTTTTTTACCAAAAATATGTCTAAGAATACGTGTCGGCCTAAACTGAGGGAAAAAATTAATTCTTATATATTTTTGGGGGATATTTATTATAGCAAAAAGTAAAAAATATTGCATTTTTTTCAAAATTGTCGCTCTATTTTTGTTTATAGCGCAAAAAATAAAAACCGCAGAGGTCATCAAATACCACCAAAAAAAAGCTCTATTTGTGGGGAAAAAGGGACGCCAATTTTGTTTGGGGGGCACGTCGCACGACCGCACAATTGTCAGTTAAAACGACGCAGTGCTGAATCGCAAAAAGGGGCCTAGTCCTTTACCTGTATATTGGTACGGGTCGTAAGTGGTTAAAAATGGTGACTAGGGGGAGGTGGGGGAGACAAATGTCTTCAAACACCCTACTCTACATATATAAGCCTCGGTTCACACTAGACTTGGTGCAAATTCACAGCGAAAGTCGCACCCCGTTCATGGAAAAAATTGGTTTTGCAGTGCGATTTGCAGAATCGGATTGCATAGGTGTGAACACCCATGGGATCCTTTTCTGGTGCGGACAACAAAGGGGTCCTGCATGAGTTTGGTGTGAATGCGGTGCACCCCAGAGACACTGCATGTAATTCGCACAGAAATGTGCTAAAATTCCTGTGTGAATTACATGCGGCGTCCCACGCCGCATCAGCGTGAACCTGGGCTAAAGGGCAAGGCATCTACCTAATAACCTTTATCAATCAGAACAGTTGCAATATTTAATGTAGTCCAGACTCAGGAAAGATCGTGACAATATGGTCGGGATCCGTGCAGGGGGGCAGAGCAAAGAGATGGTGACTGACAGAACCTAGTGATCAGCGGTGTTTGATTGCTCAGTTCTCAGCCCTAAAGATGATGGGGGACTGATGTTGCATTCACCTAGGTACTGTAAGTATGATTCAAGATTTTTTTTTTTTAATTCTCATACTTCTCTTTTAATGCACAGAATGGATTCAGGTGCAAATATTCTGCATGCAGCTCCCCCCTCCATCATAAATATTCTGCATGCAGCTCCCCCCTCCATCATAAATATTCTGCATGCAGCTCCCCCTCCATCATAAATATTCTGCCCAGTAGAATGCATGTATGATAAACACCATAAACGCATGTACATATACAAAATAAGCCCTGGTTCACATTGGTGCGCTTTGATATGTGATTTGACATATCAAATCGCTTGTCAAATTGGAGGCAGTTGCCGGCAATGACACCGTCTTAATCGGTGCGATACTGTATTTGCGGTGCCGCACCAATTTCAAAAAGTAGTTTTTGCACTACTTTTTGCAATTTCTGGGTGCGATTTCAATTGACATCTGTGCAGAAACTCGCACAGATCTCTGTCAAATCGCCGCCAAAATCGGGACTGACGCGCGGAAGTGAAATCATGCAAATTCAGCTGAACTCGTACGGCTTCATTCCCGCAGCTCAGTGTGAACCTGGGCTTAAGAGACATTTCTTCTGGCAAACAGAAAAACAAATGAGCAGATTTGTAACATAAACTCATACGCCCATGTGCATGAGGCTTTACGGTAGCAGCGGAGAGAGGGCTGTGAGATGCCAAGTGTTTTTTTGGGTGTGAGATCCACTTTAACCGCTTTCCGACCGTATAACATAGATTTATGGCGCTTCAGGGTAGGGGGTGTGCATGTGCTGCCAGCGACCTGGCCCAGCAGATGTCGATCACTGGGTGTCGGCACCCAGCAATCGTCATGATTTACACAGAACAGAGCCCTACCTATGTAAACAAGGCAGCGCCCCGTCCTGTCAGAGGGGGAGTAATAGATTTTCTTTCCCTGCAAAGCAAAGAATAAAATTGATTACTTCCCCTAGTAAAAGAACCTCCCACAGTACATCAAAACACAGGCTAGGCACACATTTAACCCTTTGATTGCGCTAGAACTTTTAACTTTTTCCCAGCGAGTGTCATTTGTACAGTGACAGTGTATATTTTTAGCACTGATCACTATGTATTAGTGTCACTGTTTCCCAAAGTGTCAGTTAGTGTCTGAATGGCCGCCGCAATATCGCAGTGCTGCTATATAAAAAAAAAAATCCATAAATCTATCCCATAGTTTGTAGAAGCTATAACATTTTCACAAACCAATAATTATATGCTTATTTGGATTTATTTTACCAAAAAAATGTAGCAGAACACATTTGGCCTAAATTTATCAAGAAATTATATTTTTACATTTTTTTTTATTGCATATGTTTAATAGCAAAAAGTTAAAAAAATGTATATATTTTTTTTCAAAATTGTCTGTTTATAGTGTGAAAAACAAAAAAACCCCACAGAGGTGATCAAATACCACCAAAAGAAAGCTGTATTTGTGGGAAAAAAAGGACATGAATTGTATTTGTGTACAGTGCCGTACGACTGCGCAACTGTCAAATTGCCTGGTCACGGGGTAAATCTTCCGGAAATCAAGTGGTTAAACCCCAACTCCATGCATTTTATGTTCCTGTGAATATAAAAAATAACACCTATTCTCTATACAGCCTTGAATTATTATATACTGTATATGTTTTACAGTCACATAGTACAGTAAACATAAGGATAAATGTATAACTGACTTCTCTGTGTAAACATACAAACCCTCCACCATGTAAATGACGCACTGTGACGGACCAACCTAGCAATGCGTGACAGACGAGGTGCACATGCGCAGAAAGTGGCGGAGACGCGCTCGGGAATAAGCGTGTGTCTGTGTGTGGAAGGATATCAAGCTGTGATTGGCTGGTTAGGTGACGCTGCACATGCGCTGTGCTGTTCAGTTGAGGGAAGATGGCAGCTTCTGGGAAAGCTGCCCTTACGAGAACAGTCGGGGCTGTAAAGCCAATTCTCAGCAGAGACGTGGGAGAAGCAAAACGGAGAGTGCGAGACTTGTACCGAGCCTTCTACCGGGAGGTGCCCAATACAGGTGAGCCTGGCAGGAGAGGAGGGCGCCTCTGGTCCCTCCGACCTTGGTGGACGGTCACCTTGTGAGAGCTCTCTCCTTCCTGGAGGGCGACATATCCCCCCTGTGCGCAGTGACTTACCGCCCCGTGCGCAGTGACTTACCGCCCCGTGCGCAGTGACTTACCGCCCCGTGCGCAGTGACTTACCGCCCCGTGCGCAGTGACTTACCGCCCCGTGCGCAGTGACTTGCCGCCCTGCGCGCTGTGACTTATCGCCCCGTGCGCTGTGACTTACCGCCCCGTGCGCTGTGACTTACCGCCCCGTGCGCTGTGACTTACCGCCCCGTGCGCTGTGACTTACCGCCCCGTGCGCTGTGACTTACCGCCCCGTGCGCTGTGACTTACCGCCCCGTGCGCTGTGACTTACCGCCCCGTGCGCTGTGACTTACTGCCCTATGACTTACTGCCCTGTGCGCTGTGACTTATCGCCTTATAACTTGCCGCCCTGTGCGCTGTGACTTATCGCCCTATAACTTGCCGCCCTGTGCGCTGTGACTTATCGCCCTATAACTTGCCGCCCTGTGCGCTGTGACTTATCGCCCTATAACTTGCCGCCCTGTGCGCTGTGACTTATCGCCCTATAACTTGCCGCCCTGTGCGCTGTGACTTATCGCCCTATAACTTGCCGCCCTGTGCGCTGTGACTTATCGCCCTATAACTTGCCGCCCTGTGCGCTGTGACTTATCGCCCTATAACTTGCCGCCCTGTGCGCTGTGACTTACCGCCCCGTGCGCTGTGACTTACCGCCCCGTGCGCTGTGACTTACCGCCCCGTGCGCTGTGACTTACCGCCCCGTGCGCTGTGACTTACCGCCCCGTGCGCTGTGACTTACCGCCCTATGACTTACTGCCCTGTGCGCTGTGACTTACCGCCCTATGACTTACTGCCCTGTGCGCTGTGACTTATCGCCTTATAACTTGCCGCCCTGTGCGCTGTGACTTATCGCCCTATAACTTGCCGCCCTGTGCGCTGTGACTTATCGCCCTATAACTTGCCGCCCTGTGCGCTGTGACTTATCGCCCTATAACTTGCCGCCCTGTGCGCTGTGACTTATCGCCCTATAACTTGCCGCCCTGTGCGCTGTGACTTATCGCCCTATAACTTGCCGCCCTGTGCGCTGTGACTTATCGCCCTATAACTTGCCGCCCTGTGCGCTGTGACTTATCGCCCTATAACTTGCCGCCCTGTGCGCTGTGACTTACCGCCCCGTGCGCTGTGACTTACCGCCCCGTGCGCTGTGACTTACCGCCCCGCCTGTGACTTACCGCCCCGTGCGCTGTGACTTACCGCCGCCCTGTGACTTACTGCCCTGCCTGTGACTGTGCCGCCCTGTGCGCTGTGACTTATCGCCCTATAACTTGCCGCCCTGTGCGCTGTGACTTATCGCCCTATAACTTGCCGCCCTGTGCGCTGTGACTTATCGCCCTATAACTTGCCGCCCTGTGCGCTGTGACTTATCGCCCTATAACTTGCCGCCCTGTGCGCTGTGACTTATCGCCCTATAACTTGCCGCCCTGTGCGCTGTGACTTATCGCCCTATAACTTGCCGCCCTGTGCGCTGTGACTTATCGCCCTATAACTTGCCGCCCTGTGCGCTGTGACTTATCGCCCTATAACTTGCCGCCCTGTGCGCTGTGACTTATCGCCCTATAACTTGCCGCCCTGTGCGCTGTGACTTATCGCCCTATAACTTGCCGCCCTGTGCGCTGTGACTTATCCCCTATAACTTGCCGCCCTGTGCGCTGTGACTTATCGCCCTATAACTTGCCGCCCTGTGCGCTGTGACTTATCGCCCTATAACTTGCCGCCCTGTGCGCTGTGACTTATCGCCCTATAACTTGCCGCCCTGTGCGCTGTGACTTATCGCCCTATAACTTGCCGCCCTGTGCGCTGTGACTTATCGCCCTATAACTTGCCGCCCTGTGCGCTGTGACTTATCGCCCTATAACTTGCCGCCCTGTGCGCTGTGACTTATCGCCCTATAACTTGCCGCCCTGTGCGCTGTGACTTATCGCCCTATAACTTGCCGCCCTGTGCGCTGTGACTTATCGCCCTATAACTTGCCGCCCTGTGCGCTGTGACTTATCGCCCTATAACTTGCCGCCCTGTGCGCTGTGACTTATCGCCCTATAACTTGCCGCCCTGTGCGCTGTGACTTATCGCCCTATAACTTGCCGCCCTGTGCGCTGTGACTTATCGCCCTATAACTTGCCGCCCTGTGCGCTGTGACTTATCGCCCTATAACTTGCCGCCCTGTGCGCTGTGACTTATCGCCCTATAACTTGCCGCCCTGTGCCTGTGACTTATCACCCTATAACTTGCGCCCTGTGCGCTGTGACTTATCACCCTATAACTTGCACCCTGTGCGCTGTGACTTATCCCCTATAACTTGCAGCCCTGTGCGCTGTGACTTATCACCCTATAACTTGCAGCCCTGTGCGCTGTGACTTATCACCCTATAACTTGCAGCCCTGTGCGCTGTGACTTATCACCCTATAACTTGCAGCCCTGTGACTTATCACCCTATAACTTATCGCCCTGTGCGCTTCTGACTTATCGCCCTGTGCGCAGTGACTTACCGCCCTATGACTTACTGCCCTGGCACTGTGACTTATCGCCCTATACGCCGCCCTGTGGCTGTGACTTATCGCCCTAACTTGCCGCCCTGTGCGCTGTGACTTATCACCCTATAACTTGCCGCCCTGTGCGCTGTGATTCAAATGAATGCTGTGCTGCCTGCATGACCGGAATTTTATTTTAGGGTTGTCCCCGTATTCCAATGCGGCTCGAAAGCCGCCGCCGCATTTTATTTTAGGGTTGTCCCAATACCAGGCCTAAATAGGCTAGCTTTCATTTGCCGCCGCATATGGGGCTTTCATTTGACATGGCTGCATAGACACTGTCTATACGGGGGACATGGCTGTGATGTTCCCCGTGCGGCTTTCGGCGGCTATATGTGGGGGACATGGCTGCATATGGGGGGCTTTCGGCGGCTACATGGCTGGGGGGACATGGCTGCATGTGGGGGACATGGCTGGGGGGACATGGCTGCATATGTGGGGGACATGGCTGCATATGTGGGGGACATGGCTGGTGGGGGACATGGCTGACATGGCTGCATATGTGGGGGACGTGGCTGCTGCATATGTGGGGGACATGGCTGCATATGTGGGGGACATGGCTGGTATTTCATATGTGGGGGACATGGCTGGAGGAACATGGCTGCATTTTTATTAAAATGTGGTTATACTCACAAAATGGTTAGACAAGCTTTAAAAGGCGCCAGCAGAACAGGACGGTGCTTCAGAGGTAACATGGCTGCATATGTGGGGGACATGGCTGGAGGACTGACATGGCTGCATATGTTTCTAACTCATTTTGGGACATTGATTTTAGCATTTAAAAAAAGTATCACACTGGTTGCGCCCTCCATCTTTTTTCTTGCATATGTGGGGGACATGGCTGGGGGGAAAATGTGGGGGAATGTGCATATGTGGGGGACATGGCTGGGGGGACATGGCTGCATATGTGGGGGACCCTAATGGCTGGAGGAACATATATTCATGTTTTTACTCTAATGAACTAGGTCCCCTCTACAGCAGTGATTCCCGATGCAGCTTGTCACAGTGCCTGTCACCAGATGCAGATTGCCACATGCCATCCAGCACAGTGAGTTCCGCGTGAGAGAACAGTGGTGATACAGGCCGGGCAGTGGGAGATGATATCTCTCTGCTCGCCTGCTTCACCCCTAACAGTGTAGCGGCGGGGCTGTGTGGGCAGAAGTGTGACGATCTCTCTGCTTGCCGCCACACCTCAGCGCAGACTTCGCGGCCCACCAGTAAACAGGCTGCGGCCCAGTAGTGGGCCGCGAAGCGGTAATTGGAGATCCCTGCTCTACAGTAATGATTCATATTTTGCCCATGAAATGACTTCAAACCACCAGAATCTTCTATATGTTCTGAAAGCCGAGACTCCGGAGAATACAGAAAAGGTTCATGTCACAGCTGGTTGTCAAGCGTGCACTTTCAGGAAAAAAATGTAAACGGATTTATCAAACTTGTGCAACTTTGATGGCAGGCATCCTGCTCAACTCCATTGTGGCTTTCTTGCGACTTCATTAACAGATGTCAATGCAAGTTGTGATAAATTCGCCCCAAAGCCTTTTTCGAAGTCACTGTGACTTGTCACACCAATTAGGACGGTTCCATTGACATTAATGGGGTGTGACTTGGAACACTCAAGTCACATGACAAGTCAGTCACACAATATAATTCACAATTTGTTAGTAGAATATAAAAGATAATGTTTTGTCAAAAACTTGGCAAGTCCTTAACCACTTCCTTACCGCTGTACGTGTTTTTACGGCCGCACATTAAAGATGGATATCTCGGTAACGGCAGCAGCTGCTGCCACAACCGAGGTATCCATCTTTAGTGTGAGCGGTCCTGTAAAAGATAACGGCGGTCTCCGCGGCGGATTCGCCCCCCCTCCCGCTGCTCTCCCGCGCCCTCCCCCGCTTACCGGAGCCTTCGATAGCGGCGGAGGCGATCGGGTCTGCTCAGTGGGGATGCGAGTGAGGGAAAAATTTCCCTCGCCCGTCCCCATACCTCTGCTGGGCGGAAGTGACGTCAAAACGTCAGTCCCGCCCAGCGTCTTAAAGAAACATTTTTTTTTTCTGTCATTTGAAAAAATTACTAAATATCTAAATATGAGATCTGAGGTCTTTTTGACCCCAGATCTCATATTCAAGAGGACCTGTCATGCTTTTTTCTATTACAAGGGATGTTTACATTCCTTGTAATAGGAATAAAAGTGATAATTTAAGAAAACAAAAAAATGTTTTTTTAAAGTGCCCCGTCCCGACGAGCTCATGCGCAGAAGCGAACGCATATGTGAGTAGCGCCTGCATATGAAAACGGTGTCCAAACCACACAAGTTAGGTATCGCCGCGATCGTTAGAGCGAGAGCAATAGTTCTAGCCCTAGACCTCCTCTGTATCTCAAAAAATGCAACCTGTAGAATTTTTTAAACGTCGCCCATCGAGATTTTTAAAGGTAATAGTTTGACGCCATGCCACGAGCGGGCGCACTTTGTAAGGGTGACATGTTGGGTTTCATTTTACTTGGCGTAACATTATCTTTCACAATAAATAAAAAAATTGGACCAAATTTATTGCAGTCTTATTTTTTTAATTCAAAAAAGTGTTTTTTTTCCAAAAAAAAGTGCGCTTGTAGGACCGCTGCGCAAATATGGTGTGACAAAAAGTATTGCAATGACTGCCATTTTATTCTCTAGGGTGTTAGAAAAAAAATATATAATGTTTGGGGGTTTTAAAGCGGTATTTCACCCTAAACATAATATCTCCCATGCGATCCAGCATACTGGCGTCAGCGCCAGTATGCTGGGTTTTTTTTTTTTTTAATAGCACACTTACTGTATTATTGTAGAATTCCTTTTCTGTCCCCCGTGGTGGACGGCGCCAGTATAGCGCGTCACATCTTCCTAAAATACCCGATATGCACTCGGGTAATCTCGGCGAAAATGCGGCGCCTGCGCACAGACCTAGGAGCTGACTGCGCAGGCGCCGTATTTCTCCGAGTCCTACGGCTATGGCGCGTCACGCCCTCCGAAATAGGACTCGGAGAAATACGGCGCCTGCGCAGTCAGCTCCTAGGTCTGTGCGCAGGCGCCGCATTTTCGCCGAGATTACCCGAGTCCATATCGGGTATTTTAGGAAGATGTGACGCGCTATACTACAGCCGTCCACCGCGGGGGACAGAAAAGGAATTCTACAATAATACAGTAAGTGTGCTATTAAAAAAAAAAAAACCCAGCATACTGGCGCTGACGCCAGTATGCTGGATCGCATGGGAGATATTATATTTAGGGTGAACCTCCGCTTTAAGTAATTTTCTAGCAAAAAAAAATGTTTTAGGCCTCGTACACACGATTAAATGAGTCTGTTCAAATCGGTCGGACCGACCGATTTGAACAAATCTGTCTGCTGGGATTTTGGTTTGCTCGCGTGTACACACGAGCAAACCAAAATCCCCGCCAGCAGACAGCGCGCTGACGTGTTGGTGACGTGGCGGTGACGTTGACGCCGCCACGTCACCGCACCAGGAAGTAAAACACTTCCGCACATGCGTCGAAATCATTCGGCGCGTGTGCGAGAAGACATGTCTGCTGGTTAGCATACTAACCAGCAGACATGTCGGGCGGACGGGTTCCCAGCCGACAGATTTCAAAGCATGCTTTGAAATCTGTCGCGTGGCCAAATCCGTCTGTTTGCCCGTACACACGATCGAATCTGTCTGCTGGGACGGTCTAGCAGACCGTTTCCAGCAGACAGATTTGATCGTGTGTACGAGGCCTTAGTCTTGTAAACGCCAAATCTGAAAAACCCCCACGGTAGAGAATTGGTTAAATTGCGCATGACTGTGATATTGCAAGAGGCTGCTGTTCCCAAAATTCTCCAAAGGTGACGCTTTAACCACTTAACCCCCGGACCATATTGCTGCCCAAAGACCAGAACACTTTTTGCGTGTCGACACTTTCGCTTTAACTGAAAATTGCGCGGTCGTGCAACGTGGCTCCTAAACAAAATTGGCGTCCTTTTTTTCCAACAAATAGAGCTTTCTTTTGGTGGTATTTGATCGCCTCTGCGGTTTTTATTTTTTGCGCTATAAACAAAAATAGAGCGACAATTTAAAAAAATATATATATTTTTTGCTATAATAAATATCCCCCCAAAAAAATATATAAAAAAAAAAACATTTTTTTCCTCAGTTTAGGTCGATACGTATTCTTCTACATATTTTTCGTAAAAAAAAAATTGCAATAAGCGTTTATTGATCGGTTTGCGCAAAAGTTATAGCGTATGGCATTTTTATTCATATATTATTTTATTTTTTACTAGTAATGGTGGCGATCGTCTTTTTTTTGGGGGGGGGAAATCTGCGACATTATGGCGGACACTTTTGACGCATTTTTGGGACCATTGGCATTTTTATAGCGATCAATGCTATAAAAATGCATTGGATTACTATAAAAATGCCACTGGCAGTAAAGGGGTTAACACTAGGGGGCGGGGAAAGGGGTTAAGTGTGTTCCTGGGTGTGTTTTAACTGTATGGGGGGGTGGGACAGACTGAGGGAAATCACTGATCTTTTGTTCATACATTGTATGAACAGAAGATCAGCGTTTCTCTCCCTGACAGGACCCTAGTGGCCTGCGAGAGAGCCGGCGTAGAGCTACAAGCTCTTGCGCAGGGGAGCCAACCTGCCGCCGTAAACGACGGCGGCAGGTCGGCAAGTAGTTAAGACATAAAGGGGTTGTAAAGGTTTGTGTTTTTTCACCTTAATGCATCCTATGGCAGTGAATTGGTTAACCATTTACCACTTAAGCTCTGGAAGGTTTTACCCCCTTTATGACTAGGCCATTTTTTCCTATTTAGCACTGTGCTACTTTAACTGGTTATTGCACGGCCATGCAGTGCGGTATGCAAACACAATTTTATACACATTTTTCTTACGTATTTGATCATCACTGTATTTTTTTTGTGCTATAAACAAAATCATACATTTTGGAAAAAAATATATATATAATTTTAAATCTTAATTTCTCTGTACATTTAGGCAAAATTTATTCTGCTACTTATCTTTGGTAGGGGAAAATCCCAGTAAGTGTATATTGATTTGGTTTTTGTGAAAGTTGTTATAGCGACTACAAAATATATATTGGAATTTTTATATATGTATTTTAAACTAGTACTGCCGGCGATCAGCGGCTTATAGCGGGATATCGGTCAATCTGATACTTAGCAGGAGTTGACTAAGCCCCCTTTCACACTTGTACGACTTCAAAGTCGCGTTTTTTACCGCAATTTCATTGAATGCCTGTGTAAGTAGCATCAAAATCGGACCAAAGTAGTGCAAGGACTACTTTGAAGTAGGCACAACTTAAAGTCATGCCAGTATGAATGGTAGTCATGGAAAATAATGGAGAATGACTTGTCATACGATTTTGCAGTCCAAAATCGTGAGACAAGTCGTATAAGTGTGAAAGGGGACTAACTGCCACTGACATCTCCAGTGGCATTAATACAGATCAGTGCTAATAAAATACATCGACACTGGCTAGGAAGGGGTTAACATCTGGGGCAATCAAAGGTTTACTATGTGTAATGAGTTCTGATTTTACTAGGGGATATGCCTTTTTTTTATTTCCTGTTTTGCAGGGAAACAAAATCGGCACATCGCTGCTGTCGGAGAGGAGCTTTGCGTTGTTTACGGGTGGCCTATTGTAGCGAGGAAAGTTGTCCAGAGAGCGATGGTTTACTATGCAGTATTAGACCTGCATGTCAGCTGTTTATTCCTCAATTTTGCCCTGTGAAACGTTGCATGTAAGCACTTCTATATGTAAAACATTTTAACTTCCTTTTTCCAGTACATGTTTATCAGCTTGACATCAGTGTGAAGCAAGGACGGGACAAGGTGAGAGAGCTATTTCAGAAGAATGCACATGTCACAGACCCAAGAGTGATTGATTTACTTGTAATCAAGGTAAACACTTACTTTCTTTTTATACACCTGATTGTATTCTAAAGCTTAAAGGGGTTGTAAACGTTCATTTTTTATTTTCTAAATAGGTTCCTTTAAGCTAGTGCATTGTTGGTTCACTTACCTTTTTACTTTCATTTCCCTTTATAAATGTTTTTTTTTTTTTCTTTGTCTGAATTTCTCACTTCATGTTCCTCCTCAGTAAGCTGTTCTGGCTGACTAACCACCGCTCCGATGATGGGGCAAGTTTACTGAGGAGAAACAGGAAGTGAGAAATTCAGACAAAGGGGACAGAAAAAAGTTAGAAGGGAAATCGAAGGAAAAGGTAAGTGAACCAACAATGCACTAGCTTAAAGGAACCGATTTAGAAAATAAAAAACAAAACTTTACAACCCCTTTTTAAGGTGCTTCTGCTTTTTATACTTTTCCACTAGAGCTGCATGATTCTGGCTAAACTAAATTGGAATAAAGATCACGATTCTCGTGACGCAACATCTTTTACATTATCCAAAAAAATGGGCTTACTTTACTGTTTGTTTATTTTTTTTTAATTCATTAAAGTGTATTAAAAAAAAAATTGCATTTGAAAGACCGCTGCGCAAATACAGTGCGACATAAAATATTGCAACAACCGCCATTTTATTCTCTATGGTCTCTGCTAAAAAAAATATGTGTGTTTGCGGGTTCCAAGTCATTTTCTAGCAAAGAATAGTGATTTTACCTTGTTGCGTGGAATTGGGAAATGCTGTTTTAAGATCGTGAGGAGAGTTGAATCGAGATTTTGATTCTCTAACGAGTAATCGTGCAGCTCTACATTCCGCCTAGTGAACTTTTATTTGGTAAGGTTATACACACATGGCTACATCACATTAATTGGTGCCAAGCGTTATTCCATCCAGGGTGAGTGCCCGAGAAGCCATTAAAATGAGCACTCCAACTACCATCCTTTTAACCACTTGCTTACTGGGCACATATACCCCCTCCTGCCCAGGTGAAATTTCAGCTTCCGGCACTGCGTCGCTTTAACTGACAATTGCGCGATCGTGCAACGTGGCTCCCAAACAAAATTGACGTCCTTTTTCCCCCACAAGTAGAGCTTTCTTTTGGTGGTATTTGATCGCCTGTGCGGTTTTTTATTTTTTGCGCTATATACAAAAAAGAGCGACAATTTTGAAAAAAAATACAATATTTTTTACTTGTTGCTATAATAAATATCCCAATTTAAAAAAAAACTAAGTATTCTTCTACATATTTTTGGTAAAAAAAAAAAAAAAATCGCAATAAGCGACTGGTTTGCGCAAAAGTTATAGCGCTTACAAAATAGGGGACAGAATTATTATTATTTTTTTTTACTAGAAATGGCGGCGATCTGCGATTTTTATTGGTACTGCGACGTTATGGCGGACACTTTTGACACATTTTTGGCACCATTCACATTTATACTGCGATCAGTGCTATAAATATGCACTAATTACTGTATAAATGTGACTGGCATTGAAGGGGTTAACACTATGGGGTGAGGAAGGGTTTAAATGTATCCTAGGTGTTTTCTAACTGTGGGGGGAGGGGGGGGGTGACCGATCTGTGTCCCTATGTACAAGGGACACAGATCGGTCTCCTTCTCTCCAGAGACAGGACGCTGTCTCTGTGTAAAAACGGCAATTAGAGATGATCTGTGAGATCATCTCTCATTCGCTGCACAGATCGCATCGCAAACGGCCACTCTGATTGGCCGTTCGCCGCGATCTGTGATTGGCTGTGTCCAAGGGACACGGCCAACATAGGGCTTCCCCGCAGCGCGCTCTGGGAACGCCCAAAGGGGCGGCCGTCTTTTCACGGCAGGTTGGATATTCAGACCCGCGCTGTAGCCGTCATTCGGCTATATCGTGGGTCTGAAGTGGTTAAAGAAAATCTGTAAAGGTAACAGGATATTTTTGTTAAATAAATGGAAAAAGCTAATTATGACACTTTTTTTTTTTATATTTTTTTTTTATGCAGAGGCGCATTGCGGGCGGTATTGCCGCGGTTTCCCATTGTTTTAAATGGGAAGGAGCGGTATACACGCCGCTCCTCTCACCACTCCAAAGATGCTGCTGACACAAGATTTTTTTTCTCTCCTGCCAGCGCATCGCCTCAGTGTGAAAGCCCTCGGGCTTTCCACATTGAGTATGCAGTAAAGGAGTTTTTCAGGCAGTATAACAGCGCTATTTTCAGCGCTGTACCGCCTGAAAAACTCCTCAGTGTGAAAGGGGTTTTAGGGTTAGTTGTTAAGTAGATGAGCTATACAAGTTTTTTTGTTTTTTTACATGTTGGCCTAGTGATCATTTTGCACATTGTAGTGCGTAAACAATTTGAAGGCTTCATATATTTAGTGTCCAATTCGCACAATCTCATCTTTTTATATTTTTTCAAAATTTGTAGATCTTATTGTGTTTGCATGTGGTAAAATGTAATGTATTTTAACTGTAACATAGATTTCAAACACATTTGTGCAAACATCATACAACATAATTATCTTACTATGGGGGCGCGTGCGTCTGCTCTCTCTCCCGTGCCAGCTCTCTGTGTCCATGCAGGATGTTCGAAGCTCAAAAGGGTGCAAGTGCTTCTTTGCCGCACATAGGGCAGCCCATTGAAATGAAGGGGCAGTCCTATGAATGAAGCGCATCAAGGTGCAAAAAGTTTATATGCACGATGCAGTGTAATGGGGGCCAAAGGATTTGTTGGAAACAAATGCCACTCTGTAAATGTTTTCATCCAACTTTCACCCAGCATTTAAACATTTTCCAATTGCAAAAACGTGCGACTCATAGGTGAAAGTTGTATGAATCTTGTGTGAAAACATTTATAAATAGACCCCTTACACCATTTTGGCGCAGATGCAATATGATTTGAGTCATAAATAAAGAGAATATTCCCACGCTACCTGGATAATAAATAATGGAACACTAGTTGCAGCAGACACCGGATTGGTCAATCCGTATCAACAATAAATGTATATAAAAATCAATATGTGGTGTTGCGCTCTAGTGAATGATGGCTCGCTACCATAAGTAAAGTTTCATTAAAAATGGCATTGAATTAAACGTGCACAGAAAAAAATTGCATAAAAAGTGCTAATGCTGACACAGTATAGAAATGAAATCCAACAGTGCACATACGTATCCAGAAAAACTTAGTGCAATAAAGTGCTGTGCTCCAAGTGACAATCTGTGCAGTCTTTTAGTGAATAAGTGATGTGAATCCTCTTCAGTATATAAACACCTCAATGCGCAGTGGCTCCTTACCTTACTGCTGAAAGGTAACAGCGTGATGTAAATAGTGATGAGTGAATCCGGGACCTTGCAGTGGCTATCGCCTAGTATTCTTCATGTGTACAATATATACAATTTATATTTAAGAAAGAATCCAAGTCTTTTTAAAACAATCTACTGAGCTGGCCAGAACCACCTCTGGAGGGAGTCTATTCCACAATTGTACAGCTTTTACTAAGGAGAAACCTATTTATTTGGAGGTTAAATCTTTTTTCCTCCAGACATAAAGAGTGCCCCTTGTCCTCTGTGGTGACCTTAAAGTGAATAACTCAACACCAAGTTCACTATATGGACCACTTATACATGTTCATCATTTCCCCCTTAATCTCCTCTTTTCAAGAGTGAATAAATTCAGTTCCTCTAATCTTTCCTCATAGCTGAGCTCCTTCATGCCTCTTATCAGTTTGGTTGCTCTTCTCTGCACTTTCGCCAGTTCCCCGATATCCTTTTTGTGCCCAAAACTGAACTGCATATTCCAGGTGAGGTCTTACTAAATTTATACAGGAGCAAAATGTTTTTTTTTTTTTTTCTCTCCCCTTTTATTACCACATCTGGCACCTATCGGATACCTGTCTTTGACAGATACCCTGTCTCCACTTCAGGGAGACTGAGCCGTTTTGAATTAAACAGAGCATTGAGGTCAGTTTGTAAGTTGGAGACATCCTGCAAGGACGTTATTCCACAGCAAAGCTTGGTTTCATCTTCAAAGACAGAAATTGTACTTTTAATCCCAGCTCTTATCTCATTATCATATTGTCTCAACACTGAACTTTAGGGTACACCACTAACACCCCTAGACCATTCAGAGAGAATCATTAATAACTACTCTCTGAATACGGTCTTATTGCCAGTTTTCTATCAATTTACAAAAGAAAACAGAGATCTGATGTGTACAGAGGTGTGTGAAAGGTTCTGGTTGTGCACCTGAAGCATATTGGATGTGGGAAGTAGAAGATGTTACTTATCTACAGCTAAGGAGTCTTGGTTCTATCAGGCTCTGCAGAGTGCAAGTGGATAGTAAGGATTTGTTTTATAACATCCTACTTTGTACAGTCCCTGACAAAAGTTTTGTTGCTTCTCTATTTTGTAGAAACTCCTGCTATTAACCTGACTTTTAATTTAATCAATTGGTGTTAGAAATAGCTTATATGAAAAGCTAAAGCCCTCCCAAATTATGTTTAATGCACTGAAATAAGTTTCACTGAAAAAAGATTTATCATTTAATCAAGACAGAAAGGTCAAGTTTTGGCAAGACAAAAGTTTTGTCGCTTATACAGAAATTGAACAGCTTTACTGAAAATCCAAAAATATGTCAGCAAATTAAGTATTTCACCCTAAATATAAGTGGTGCTGTGAGATCCAAATTTAATATCTTGGACGGCGCCAGTATGACTTCCATGAGCTTGGCGCAAGGACAGCATCCATGCGGTTTGGCAAGGATTCATACAATTTATTGATTTTAGAAGTCATCAGGAATAGCTAAGAAAACAGTCTTGCATGCCTCTTATATTTAGGGTGAACCAAAGTTCATCGATATTCTTTGGTTTCATCTTCCATGCTTCCTCTTTCATCCTACACCACATATGCTCAATGATGTTCATGTCTGGTGACTGGGCTGGCCAATCCTGGAGCATCTTGATCTTCTTCGCCTTAAGGAACTTTGATGTGGAGATGGAAGTATGTGATGGAGCACCATCCTGATGAAAAATGTGGCCTTTTTTATGGTTGGGAATATAAGAGGTAGCTAAGATTTCTTGGTATTTTAGACTATTGATGTTGCCTTCCACCCTGCAGATCCTTCGCACACCCCCATACTGGATGTAACCCCAGACCATGATTTTGCCTCCACCAAACTTCACTGTTTTCTGGGTAAATCTTGGCTCCATGCAGGTTCCAATAGGTCTCCTGCAATATTTGCGGCGACTGTGGTGTAATTCAACAGATTCATCTGAAAAATCCATCTTCTCCCACTTTTCCAGAGTCCATCCTTTTAGCAGGCTGTGCCCTTGGCAAATGCCACACGGTTTTTCAATTGTCTTTTGTTTAGTGCTGGCTAATGGGCACTGATTCGACCATGGAAGCTGTAACGGAATGAACCGTGACAACCAGAGACTTTGGAAGGATGAGAGATACTCCCGTGCCAGCGGCCCTAATAACTCCTGGGTCTAAGTCCACCCTGTGCCCTTTTGGGCGTAGGGTGGCTAATAAAATCATACTTCATGTAATACATGAGATGGGACATTATTGATACTTCATATTGCAGGATGTCTTGAGTTATTACTAGTCAAAAGAATGACTCTTCAATGCGTGAGGCTATTGAAATGCTAAGTGAGGTTTGCTCCTGACAGACCTTTCTATCATGTGATAAAACTGTTTGAAGTCTCCTGTCAGAAGTATTTAATTAGCCTGTCATTATCTAAAAGGTTAATTGAATTCTATTGATAAAGGGATGTGTCTCGTTGGGAAGATGAAGGGAAAACCGCCGCTCCAGACGACACTCTTCAGTGGTGAGTAAAGTTCAAAAACCCAAATGGGTGCAGGCAATGCGTGGTGCAATATAAGGAAAGAAAAATGGACAGCCGCACTCCAATGGATGAAAAGACTTAAAAATAGTGCCTGTTTATTCCAGTCAAAAAACTAAAACAGCAAAAACAGCAAACAGTGGGGTAACAAAAGCTGACGCGTTTCACATCGACAACCGATGCTTAGTCATAGCTCAATGTGTCTCGTCGGGGTCGGTGCCGAAATGTCTGCTAGAGAATTAGCCCCAGTGTATGATTGGGGGGGGGGGGGTGTAGATTGCATTGTCCTGTGATTAACTTTAAAATGCTGTACTGGATATATAAGCAAGCTAAGATACCATTAAAGTATTCATTGATTTTGAAACAAGTACAGAGCTGTCAGTCTCGTCTTGATTCTGGGGAATGGATCGCGTATGCAGGATTGTCAGAGTGTGTCGGATAAGCTGTCGTGGGTGGATGGAAGGTCGTAAACGGTGGTGACCGTTACAGAGGCCATTTCGAGACAGAATCCGACAACTGTTTTGGTTGACACAGGGACTTCAGTTGACCAGGTTTCGTGGAGCTCTGCTGCAGTGGAAAATGGACTAACCTTGGATTTTTGAGCCAACAAACGGTCCTCTTGACCTGGCCTTGACCAAAAACGTCTCCAGTCTCTTTAAATCTTTTTTTTCTCCAGTCGTCTTCCAGGACAGCCTCTGAGGACAGCCTTTGAGACCTTGGGCTCCTCCCTCCGGGACAGGAAACACACACCCCCATCACTTTAAAGGTACTCCTTCAGAGTTCCTTTTTCAGTTATTTGTGTTTCCTGCCGGAAGGTAAGGAGCACGCACCAGGAACAAGGCTCAGGGCTGTACCCTCTTTGTCTGGGCACCCCCCCTGTCCTGTTGGGAAGGGAGGACAGCCGCACCTGACGCTGCCATTACGCTCATAGGAGCTGGACCTCCGTTGATAGGCAGTCAACCCCCTGCATCGGTACCTGAAGGAGCGGATGGTCTGGCCAAGGGGAGCTTCCGAAGGCGGGAGACGCTGGCGGGACCCCCACGGTTGGCGAAAAAGGGACCGAGCGCATCAGCGGTGGTCGGCAGGCCGGAGACGCAGGCTAGGCCACGGAACGTACGCTTCCGTGTACAGGCTGAGGGGCGGTCTGCGTTCCAGGAACTGGAAGTGAGGCAGACTTCCGGCGGAACAGCGTCAACGGAGGGCGCCGGGGAGATTCAGTTCCGGTCTCCTGTAAACGGCGCGGCGCAGGGGAACAGACACCGGAGCAGGAAGGTTCAAAGACGTCGGCGAGGCCGCAGCTGAACCGCAGTATGGAGGAAGCACAGGCTACAGACTCCAACGCAACGGGCTCCGGCGCCTCCCAGGTAAGAGGGTGAGAGCAGGCCGCTTCTTACTCTGGGGGGGTCAGGTACCGCAGGGTATCTTTTTACTTTCCCTCCCGGGGTGGGGTACCTTGGTGGAGGGCAGGGCACTTCCCTACGGGTCCTTCACATAGGTGATATGGATCAGGGTGGTAGGCTAATGGCCTGTCTGGTCTCCCTCTCTTGTTAGGTTAAATCCCAGGACAGGACACCTGCACAGACGCCCAAGAGGAAGTGTGCCGTATGTGGGGCAAAATTGGCTCTCAATTGGAAGAAACCCGTATGCCCTGAATGTGTCAGCAACTTAGAGATACCCAGTTGCCCAGCGATCCCATGACAGAATGTCAGAAGCTGTTTTCCACAGTTAAAAGCAAACTTTCATCCACCTTCCAATCCTTTAGAGGGATGATGGACAGGTTACAGGGGCCTCCCCCTCTCCCCAGTGCACCGTCGCTGTCCGAATCCATGGAGGCAGTACGGGAAGGGGAAGATAGGGGAAGTTTTCCCGGATCTGGGACCCCCTCTCAGGCAGGGTCTGAGATAGAAGATTCCTCCAGGGGGGCTAGATATAGACTGTCCTTGGAGGACGTGGGGGAATTGCTTAAGGCAATCTATCACACTTTGGAGAGACGAGAGGAACCAGTCCTACTCTCAAAGCACGACCAAATGTATCAGGGTAGTGCTCAGAAGTCCCGGGTATTCCCTGTACAAGTCCCTGATCGACACGAT
This sequence comes from Rana kukunoris, assembly GCA_029574335.1. Lineage (NCBI taxonomy): Eukaryota > Metazoa > Chordata > Amphibia > Anura > Ranidae > Rana > Rana kukunoris. The sequence continues at coordinate 99,881,891 of CM056055.1, read as the reverse complement.
CTTGCTGGAATGGGAGCAGCCAGAGAGGCGTCCTTTTTTCCCAGGTAGTCTCAAACTGAGATTTCCATTTGAGACTGACGTGGACTACCCATGGAATAAGGCTCCAAAGTTGGACCCTCCCTTGGCCAGGTTTTCCAAAAAGACGGATTTGGCATGAAAGACCCCTTGGATAAATGGAGTGATGTGCTGCTAAAAAGAGCTTGGGACACGTCCGCGATAGGACTTAAGCCAGCTCTTGCAGCCACGTGTGTGGCCAGAAACCTTGAGTGCTGGCTTACGCAGCTGCAGTCACATATCTCAGCAGGTACATCTAGACAACAAATCCTGAAGTCATTTCCCCTGCTTTTTAAAGCAGTGGGGTTCCTAGCGGATGCCTCAGCGGAGTCGGTGAGACTAGCGGCTAGGTCAGCAGCACTGGTCAACGCAGCCAGACGAGCTGTATGGCTCAAGACATGGACAGGTGACTCAGCCTTAAAACTCAAGTTATGCGGGCTCCCCTTTTCGGGTGATCACCTATTTGGACCTGGCCTCCAGGATTTGCTGGAAAGGTCCCAGGATAAGAAAAAGTACTTTCCTGAAAAAGGAAGAAAACAAAAACTAGGCGTTCTTTTCAGGGTTTCAGGCAACAAAACGAGAAGGAAGTCTGCCCCAAGAAGCACTGGTCGGGCCATAAAGGGCGCGGAAGAGGGGGTATTTTATTCAATCCAAACAGATGCCAGTGCGTCAGGTTGGGGAGCCCACTTGGAAGGGAACTTGGCCCAGGGGTCTTGGTCCCAGACAGAAGCCCGCCGATCCTCCAACTAGAGAGAACTCCTGGCAGTGCTAAAAGCTTTAGAAGCTTTCCAGTCACGGGTGGTAGGGCTCCATCTCCAAGTAAGATCGGACAACGCGACAACGATCGCAGTGCTGGAATTTTTGCAAGCTGGGGTGGATCTATGATTATCCGTCAGCACCCTTAAGGTGCAAACATCTGCTTTAGCCTTATTTCTTGAGACTCCGCTTCAGCAAAATCTGTTTGTCAAGAATTTTTTCAGGGCCCTAACGAGGTCAAAACCAGTCAAGGTAAAAGCCTGTCCCCCCTGGGACTTGTCTCTAGTCCTTGGAGCTCTTGGCAAGCAGCCGTTCGAACCCCTGGAGAAATCTCTAAAAAATATTGTTTTGAAGACGGTTTTGTTAATAGTGTTTCGATGACTTTATATTTTTTTTTTCGAAATCACACTATGCTTATTTTCGGGGGGTGTCTTATTTTTATTACAGAAAATAAAGGTTGCCTAGAACCACACTTGTCAGTTTCCTCTGATGTAGACTTCATATTCTGGCATTTTTGGACTATCCATTCTTCTCTTTGCAGGGATTCTTGCCTCGGACCTCCACAATTTTTGTTCAACAGAATATTTTACACATAGAGGATAGGGTCCGCCTGTGTCTGCCATCCGGGAGATCAGTCCGCAATCTCCGCTGACGGATCCTCCTCTCTGCTCAGAGCGGGGAGGAGCTTTTCCCGCTTCCAAAAGTGCCTTCCTTATTTCATAGGACTGGGGACAGCCCCATACGTTTGTTTTTACATTGTCGGATGTCAGCGGACATGTCTCCGCTGACCGACTTAGGGGTCATGGAGCGCCCGTTCAGTCCCCTGAAAAACAGAAGGTGAGGAACTCTTTCTTTTTGCACTCATCTTGGGAATCTTTGAGTTCATTTTCGGAGATGTTATTTTCGGAGAGACACTACATCTTATTTTCGTCCCTTTTCTTATTTTCGATTTTATTTAGCGTCGAAATCCCGCCGGCTTACGGAGTACGTCTTATTTTCGGGGAAGAGTTCAGGTGTTCAGATTCATTAGGGAACTTTTTTGTTTATTTTAGAGGATAGGGTCTTCAAAACGGATGTTTTCTTCCAATTTTTCGGACTCAGTTGTCCTACCCCTTCCAGCCCCTGCAAGGGAGGAAGGGGAATTGTAGGGCCCTTTTTGATTTATTTAGAAGCCAAATCATCTATTGTTAATTTTTCACCCGCAGGGTTGTAGGGCATCCAAATCATCTATTGGATGGCCAAGAATGGCTATTAGCGAAGCTTATCATTCAGAGGGAAAACAGCTTCCCCTGGTTAAGGCACACTCAACCCGTGCAGTGGCAGCATCCTGGGCAGAGAGGGCCGGAGCCTCCCCGGAGGACATATGTAAAGCGGCAACTTGGTCTTCCTTTTCTACATTTGCAAGGCACTATCGCTTGGATCTGCTCTCTCAAAAAGAACAAACCTTCGGAAGGAAAGTTCTCCAAGCAGTAACCCCACCTTAAAAAAAAAAAGGGGGTACGTTTCTTGCTGATCTCAGAGGCTGTCCTGGAAGATGACTGGAGAAAACCAGAGTTGGGCTTACCGGTAACTCTGTTTCTAAGAGTCTTCCAGGACAGCCGGGATTTTTTTGTTTTTTCCCACCTGGTATTGATATAGGTACGGGTACTGTGGAACTAACGTTGTGATAGTATATCATGTCTTTCAGAGTCTTCCGGCATTTCTTGGATAACTGAAGAGGGAACTCTGAAGGAGTACCTTTAAGTGATGGGGGTGTGTGTTTCCTGTCCTGGAGGGAGGAGTCCAAGGTCTCAGAGGCTGTCCTCAGAGGCTGTCCTGGAAGACTCCTAGAAACAGAGTTACCGGTAAGCCTACCTCCAGTTTTTTTTTTTTTTTTTTTTTTCTATTCTCTGAACTTGACGCTGAGACACATTGAAGGTGTCTGCCACATCAGCAGTTGATCTGGTCTTCAGCCTCTTGATAATGAACACTTTAGTCTCTGGGTGAACCTTGGGCATGTTTGCAAAGGTCTAGTTGCAGTTGAGAAGGTCTAGTGTACTGGGGTTCTTTTTATACACACCTGAGACCTAATTGATCCATTATTAGTCACAGATGAAGCTCATATAACAAGGCGACAACACTTATGTCTTGGCAAAAATTGACTCAATGGGCTTTACCAAGCTGTGAATATTAGAATACTTTTTGTCAGTTTCGTTTTGCACTGAAACATTATTACAAAAGCTGTTGGTTTTAAAATGACCCATTTCTTGTAACATCTTGATTAGAAATATATTTTAGCGGCACTTTGTACACAAGCAACAAGACTTTTGTCAGGGACTGTACATTCTATGCCTTCGAGAACATTTGTCGGCTTTCTGTAAATCCATGAATGCCCTAGTCTAGTGTTTTTCAACTCCAGTCCTCAAGGCACACCAACAAGTCATGTTTTCAGGCTTTCCATTATTTTGCACAGGTGATTTGATCAGTTTCACTGCCTTATGCTGGCCATACACTCCACCAAAAATCGTGGAAAAAAAAACGAAAGTTCTTTCTTGAGTGCAAACGATAGTGCCATCATGTAATGGCCGATAAATCGTTCAGTGGACATTAAAAAAAAAAAAAATCTTTCTTTACGACCGATTTCCGGACTAATTTTCGTATAGTGTATGGCCAGCATTAGTAATCACCACAGCCATTTCATCTGAGGGAAATCCTGAAAACTTGACCTGTTGGTGTGCCTTGAGGACTGGAGTTGAAAAACACTGCCCTAGTCCATTTCCAGACAGCAGCATTTAGAAAATGCACACTTTGATGCAATAATTCCTCCTCCTCCTGCTTCTGTCAAGTAGTACTTTGGCAGTATAAAACCTGCTCTTGACTACTTTTATAACGGAATACTGGCATGAGCAATTAACCACTTCAGCCACCCGGACCATTTGGCTGCCAAATGACCAGGCCACTTTTTGCGATTCAGCACTGCAATTGCTGACAATTGCACGGTCATGCGACGTGGCTCCCAAACAAAACTGATGTTTCCCCCCCCCCACAAATAGAGCTTTCTTTTGGTGGTATTTAATCACCTCTGCGGTTTTTGTTTTTTGCGCTATAAACAAAAACGAAACGAAAATATAGGAGAAAAAAAGCAAAATGTACTTTCTTTATCGTACATCACGGGACACAGAGCGCATAGCCATTACACTTGGGTTATATGGGTACCTTCAGGTGTGGACACTGGTGTAATCAATTTCACAGGAAGTTTCCTCCCTATATAACCCCCTCCCACTGGGAGTGCTTCAGTTTTTTCGCCAGTGTCTTAGGTGTTGGTCACGTCTAGCTGTCCCTCGGAGGTCTCGGGACCCAGGATAGCTAGCCGGATCCGTCCGAAGTGCTTCAAAGCCAAGGTGTACGGTACCCGGGCCCTGCTGGAGTGGGGTTTTGCCTATAATGCCTCTCCTTGGAGGGCTGGATTCTGGGCTCCAGTGCCTTAGTCTCTTCCAAGAACTAAACGCTACTGATGCCAGGATGCTATATAGGTCCAGGGGTGTGGGTTCCTTAACACAGGACCCCGGTCCCTGAAGGTCCAAGACAATACCCACGGAGATGGGGGAAGGCTGGGCCTCTTGCATTTTGCAATACCCTGCGGCGTGGAGCAGGTAAGAGGGAACCTGCGGGACTTGGTTCGACAGTAGGTATCCCCCTGGGGGTTCTGGGTTGGCTAATGGTATGCTTGGGCATCAGCCACTATCTCCACTATGTCTGTTGAGGCAGGATGGGATGTACTAATGTTTACCCAGATAACATGTAGATATATATATGCTTTTAAAAGATATGTATTTTGCTACTCCCCCCAGATTTGCCTGTTAGCATGATACTGCAGCCCCACGTGTATAGAGAGGAAGTGCTGACAAAACTCCTGTTTCCTAGGAAGCCTAGGGAGACAGCTTCCTCTATATGTGCACTACAAAGATTAGTGGCTTACCAGGTGTCTGTGTTTCTAGCGCTGGTCCAGGCTTCTCCTCTGCTCTCTGCTTCCTCCATGTTGGTTTCAGCGTGGGGGGGGCGGGGGCGCGTGCGCGCAGCCTTTTTCAGCGTGCGTGGGGGGGGGCGGGCCAGCAGCGTCAGTCTCAGATAAAGAAAAAAAAAAGCATTTCCTGGCTGGTCATTCCCTCCTGAGAGCAGTGGAGAGTGAGGACATAGAGCGCGCAGCTGAGCCAGTTCTGGCTAACAGTGACACCCAGTGGTGGTTTGTGGATCTTCAGGTCTGGACTTAAAAGTCCACACTGACCAGAAAAAAAAAATATATATATTTTTTTTGCTTAAAGGGACTCAGCCTTAGATCTGGCAGTATCTGAGTCGGTGCAACCTTGGACTCCAGCTAACGGGCATTGGTGTGGCAATACTCACAGGACTTTCCTCTGTATTGCCGCCTTCTCAGGCGTATGAAAATTTTGAAAAGATTTTACCATAGCCTGTCCTTATTAGTGTTTCACTTCTAGCTACAACAGTTGGGTGTTGGCTGTAGGGGTGTCTCAAGGTCGTGCAATGGCTCCCAAGGGATCAGGACCAGCTAAGGCTGCAAATGGTGCCAAAAAAGTAAAGGGGTCTCCAACGGGGTCAGAGGATTTGGGCCAGGCTCCAGTGGTCCCACCCTCACCAGATAGACCACCGAACAGCATCGTGCAGGAGCCATTGAGGGTGCTAGGGGCAGAGGCGGCCCCCAATCAACCCATTCCCGTTTATGTTACGGAAGAAATGCTAGAATCCACCCTGGGTGGGCTAGAGAAAAGGTTAACTGCTTTAATTGCCCGCTCTTTGCCGGGTGGCAAACGGGCTAGATCCCCGTCACCTAAAACGGTGTGTTCAGATGCAGAGGTCCTCTCTTCGGAGGAATTGGACCCACAGGGGGATCAAGCAGACCTGAGTCCTGACGGGTCAGACATGGAAGATTCCACTATAGATGACATTTTTTCGGCTTCTCAAGCAGAGAGTCTGTGGATCCAGTCTCTGACGGATATGGTTCGCACTGCTTTTAAACTTCCAGTGTCAGAACAATTAGCCCCCGCGGTATCCTCTTTAGGTTCCTTGAAGGCACCATTGAGTGGTGCATCTTTCCCGGTTCACCCCCTTCTGGAGAGTGTGATTTTTCAGGATTGGGCTCGACCTGATAGGATTTTTATCCCTCCGAAAAGGTTTACCATTCTCTATCCTATGGAAGAAGAATTTGCAAAGAAATGGGCACTCCCTACCGTGGACGCAGCCATTTCCTGCGTAAATAAATCCCTGACCTGTCCGGTGGAAAATGTCCAGGTGTTTAAAGATCCAGTCGACAAAAAATTGGAGACCCTACTGAAGGCTTCTTTTACCACAGTAGGTGCCGTGGTTCAGCCAGCAGTGGCAGCCATTGGCGTTTGTCAGGCTTTAAAGGATCAGACTAAACAGATATTAAAGGACATACCGGCTCAGCAAGCTCGTGAATTGGCTGACCTCTCAAGAGCTCTCTGCTTTGCAGTAGATGCTATTAAGGACTCCGTTCAACAGGCGTCCCGTTTATCTCTGCTGTTGGTTCATATGCGTCGCCTTTTGTGGCTAAAAAACTGGTCAGCAGAGGCACCCTGCAAAAAGCTTTTAGCAGGATTTCCCTTTCATGGTGGGAGACTATTCGGTGAAGACCTAGATAAATATATCCAGACCATATCAGGTGGTAAAAGTTCTTTCTTGCCCATCAAGAAAAGATCACGTGGGCCCGCATTTAAGCGACAGGCCTTCGCAGGCTCGGCCCCTTCAACTTCCCGTCAGTATCGACGGCCTCCCGGGCGTTCGGCATTTAATAGCCGCCCACAAGGACAAGCCACGACAGGCAAGAGGCCATGGTCTCGCAAGCCGGTTAAACCAGTCCTTAAGTCAGATTCATGAAGGGGCGCCCCCACTCTCTTGGGTGGGGGGAAGGCTTCGGTTCTTCTCCGAAGTGTGGAAGGCCAGAATTCCCGACTCTTGGGTAAGATCCGTGGTAACCACGGGCTACAAGCTAGAGTTTCGGGAAGTCCCCCCTCATTTTCAGGGGTCAAATCTTCCAAGCGACCCATTAAAGAGGGCCTCTCTTGCAAAAGCATTGGATCGTGTCTTACTCCAAGGAGTAATCGTAGAAGTACCAACCCAGGAATGGGGTCTGGGATTCTACTCCAACCTTTTCATAATACCAAAGCCCAATGGCGACGTCAGGCCTATCTTGGACCTCAAACGCCTAAATCGCTTTCTAAACATTCAGACCTTTCGTATGGAGTCCATACGTTCGGTGGCAGCCAGCCTACATCAAGACGACTTTCTAGCATCTATAGACATAAAAGATGCGTATCTACACGTGCCAATCTACCCGGCACATCACAGGTTTCTTCGTTTTATGATACATCACCGCCATTACCAGTTTCGTAGCCCTCCCTTTCGGGTTGGCAACAGCTCCGCGGGTATTCACAAAGGTGTTAGCCCCGGTGCTAGCCGTCCTAAGGACAGAAGGCATTTTAGTCTTGGCATACTTGGACGATCTTCTGGTTATCGACAGCTCAGCCTCCAACCTCAATCAGGCAGTAGGTCGCACAGTTCAGCATCTAGAGGAATTCGGATGGATTGTAAATCTAGAAAAATCGGTATTGAAACCCACAAGGCAGTTGGAATATCTAGGCCTTCGGCTAGATACAGACTGCCAGAGGATAATTTTACCTCAAGCAAAGATCAGATCAATAGCTCAAGCAGTTCAAATGATCTTAGGCAAGAAGAGGCCGACTATTCGCCTATGTATGCGACTGCTGGGGAAGATGGTGGCCGCCTTCGAGGCTGTGCCCTACGCCCAGATCCATACCAGATATCTTCAGGCAGCCATTCTCTCTGCTTGGAACAAGTCCATTCAGGCGTTAGATCGTCCGTTAGTGCTCTCCCCGAAGGTCCTGCGCAGCCTGTCTTGGTGGCTGGTCTCTCAAAATTTGTCAAAAGGGAAATCCTTTTGCCCCATCACGTGGAAGATAGTATCCACGGATGCCAGCCTGTTAGGTTGGGGGGCAGTTCTAGAAGAACAGACCCAGCAAGGGCTGTGGTCGGGGGCAGAGAAACTGCTTCCCATCAATATCTTGGAGATCAGAGCTGCTCGACTGGCCCTGATCGCCTGGACTCTCCCCCTTCAGGGTCTGCCAGTAAGGATACAGTCCGGCTTTGCCACTGCGGTGGCATACATAAACCACCAGGGGGGCACGAAGAGCCCAGCAGCCCAAAGAGAAGTAAACCTGATTTTCTCATGGGCCGAAGCCCATGTACCCTGCATCTCGGCGGTGTTCATCCCAGGGATAGACAATTCTCAAGCAGATTTTTTGAGTCGTCAACAGTTGCTCCCGGGGGAATGGTCGCTTGACCCCCAGGTATTCCAAGAGATTTGCCAAAGATTCGGAGTCCCAGACGTGGACATTATGGCAACGAGATCCAACAAAAAGTTGGACAAATTCATATCCCGAGGCAGGGATCCCTCGGCCTACGGGACTCTTCTGTATGCGTTCCCTCCACTGCAGATGATTCCCCGCCTTCTACGGAGGATCCGGGTGGAGCGCAGGCCTGTGATCCTGGTGGCCCCAGCCTGGCCCAGGAGGGCTTGGTACGCACTCATCGTGAAGATGTCAGTCGGGGCGCCGTGGCCGCTCCCCCTGCGCCCAGATCTACTGTCTCAAGGCCCAATCTGCCATCCTGCGTCACAGCAGCTAAATTTGACGGCTTGGCGGCTGAATCCCTAATTCTTAAGGGCAGAGGCCTCTCAGATCAGGTCATATCTACGTTGATTCAGGCTAGGAAACCGGTCTCCAGAAATATTTATTACAGAGTCTGGAGAACCTATGTGGAGTGGTGCGAGTCTCAAAAATGGCATCCTCGAAAGTTTTTTTTATTGACAGGATCTTGCGATTCCTCCAGGTTGGCGTTGACAAAGGGTTGGCGCTTAGTACTCTAAAGGGGCAGGTGTCGGCTTTATCAATATGGTTTCAAAGACCCTTGGCCACCCATTCGCTTATGAAAACCTTCTTGCAGGGGGTCTTGCATGTGAATCCCCCTATTAGAGCTCCCCTCTGCCCCTGGAATTTAAATCTGGTCTTGTCAGCTTTACAAAGGCAACCGTTTGAACCTCTGACAGAAATCCCTCTTGTGCTACTAACCCGTAAGTTGGTTTTCTTGGTGGCTATGGCTTCAGCCAGAAGGGTTTCCGAGCTGGCAGCCTTGTCATGCAGGGAGCCATACCTTATTCTGCATAAGGACAGAGTTGTTCTGCGGCCTCAACCTTCTTTCCTTCCTAAGGTCATATCCAGTTTTCACTTGAATCAGGACCTAGTCCTACCATCCTTCTTTCCTACTCCCCAGTCCAGAGAGGAAAGACGGCTTCATACTTTGGACGTGGTTCGAGCCATGAGGGTCTAACTCAAGGCTACAGAGAAGATTCGGAAAACAGATGTGCTTTTTGTTCTTCCGGATGGCCCAAGAAGGGTCAGCCGGCTGCCAAGTCTTCCTTGGCTAGGTGGATTAAGCAGCTGATTTTTCAGGCCTATGGTCTGAAGCGCGTTCCACCTCCCTTATCAGTTAAAGCCCATTCTACGAGGGCCATGAGTGCCTCCTGGGCGGCACACCATCAGATTTCTATGGCACAGGTTTGCAAGGTGGCAACCTGGTCTTCCGTACATACGTTTACTAAATTTTATAAGTTGGACGTTGCAAAGGGTACGGACGCAGCTTTTGGGCAGGCGGTCCTACGGGCAGCAGTATAGAATCCTCTGGCCCGGTTCACGCCCCCTTGTTGTTCTGTTGGTGGAGCCATGTTTTCTCCTGACAATGTTTTTATTTGGCTATTCTTGGCCTTACGGTCACCCTCACTTCATAGAGCATTGCTTTAGGACATCCCAAGTGTAATGGCTATGCGCTCTGTGTCCCGTGATGTACGATAAAGAAAAAAGGATTTTTAATAAACAGCTTACCTGTAAAATCCTTTTCTTGAAGTACATCACGGGACACAGAGCTCCCACCCCTCTTTTGGGGAACATTGTGTAACCTCGGGAGAATTGCTTGCTACAAAACTGAAGCACTCCCAGTGGGAGGGGGTTATATAGGGAGGAAACTTCCTGTGAAATTGATTACACCAGTGTCCACACCTGAAGGTACCCATATAACCCAAGTGTAATGGCTATGCGCTCTGTGTCCCGTGATGTACTTCAAGAAAAGGATTTTACAGGTAAGCTGTTTATTAAAAATCCTTTTTTTTGGTATAATATCCCCAATAAAAAAAAAAACTATAGGCAAAACTTTTTCTTTTAATTTTTGCCTTGTGTAAGGGAGGGTTATAACCCTTGTCAATGTTTTTTTTTTATTATTATTTATTTATTTTTATTATTTTTTTGCGTCTGTGTCCCATTGTGATTTCCCCCTCATTTTCTGTCCCATAGCCAAACAAGAAGTGAGAGGAAATCTCTGCAATTTAAGAAAATTCCTCCTGGGACCCCCAGGTCACCAGAACTAATTTCCTCATTGGAAGATTTTCCCTTTGGAACTTTTTCTGGGGACGAACCCAAAATTTGTGATTTCCTTTTACTTTCAATGACGGTAAACAGGACAAATAGAGAGGATGAATCTACCCAACGGGGGGGGGGCACTGACAAGTGTTTTACTCTCTCCACTCTATCCAAAACTAGAAAAGCATTTTGACCTTTAGTTTTACTTTAACCACTTTAATACTGGACACTTTCACCCCATTCCTTCCCAGGCCAATTTTCAGCTTTCAGCGCTCTCGCATTTTCAATGACAATTGCACGGTCATGCAACACTGTACCCAAATGAAATGAAAATTTTGAAAAAACAAAAACAGAATTTTGAAAAGAAATTCAATAAAACTGAATTTTGTCATACATTTAAGCCAAAATTATTCTGCTACATGTCTTTGGTAAAAATAAATCCCGTTAGGTGTATAATTGGTTGGTTTGTGTGATCATGTACAGATGTGCGCCGATGATCAGACATATGTATGCAGATGATCATTGGGACATATGATTTTACTGGGACATATGTGGGGGGACGGGTGTTTTAACTGTGTGGGGACACTATTTCTGTGATGTGTGTGTGTTTTACACTGTGTGGGGACACTGGGACGGTGATCAGTGTGTAAAAAGACGCTCATACTCACTGATCACCGGCTGGCTACAGTGATCAGCTCTCCTCACTGACAACTTCCATGTGAGAAGAGCCGATGGCATAGCAACCGGCTCTCTATTTACATCACATGATGGCTGTGATTGGACACGGCCCTCATGTGATGGCCAATCACAGAGCCCTCCTGCCGATCGGAGAGGTGCTGTATCCGGGTGACACAAGCCCATCAGGATCGTCCCCCCTCCCTTCTGAGTGACATTCCTGAACATCCACTCAGGAGGAAGCACCCACCCAGCTGTATATATCCAGTGGCCGGGTGGAAGGTGGTTAAGTGCTGTCCGAAATCTATGGAAGCATATGGCTAAGTGACTTCCAGCCTATATATTCGTGTACTGTGCATGAATAAATCTGATGTCTTCTACATATACATTCACTTTGTGACCAATGGTAGTACTATTCTCGGGGTCCCTTTGCATATCTTATGTTTTTGTAAGGTATGTTATAAGCATTTCTCTTGTTTGGTTTTATGCAATATTTCCAACAGTTTATCTGTTTATTTTTAGGGTAAGATGGAGTTGGAAGAGACCATAAAAGTTTGGAAGCAAAGGACCCATATTATGCGATATTTCCATGAAACGGAGAGTCCACGACCCAGTGACTTCCTTGGCAAATTTTATGCGGGTCAAGACTTTTAATTTAACCTTTTTGTCTGCACCATTAAATATATGCTCCAGATATTTGTTTGTATTTTGTTTTTTTTTTTTTTTTTTTTTATTTCTTTTTAAAGTGTATTTTTGTGCGTGAACTCGAGAGAGAGGAGCCGGACTGTAGGAGTTGGGAGTAGGCAGACCCTCCACCCGGAGGCAATCGCCATCCTTCTCCATGCCCCTGGTGGCAATGGCGGGTGTGAAGGGGGGCCTCCCACTCACCCCGCCCTACCTGCTCCTCTTGGGAGCCCAACTGGGGCCCAACGGGACCCCAATGGGGCAGAGGGACTCCCCCTATGAGGGAGTGAGGGAGCCTAGCCCACCCAGCCAGCCCCGTAGGTCCTTCGCCTCTCTTTATTTTTTAAGAGACCGCATGGCCAAAGTGCATGTGTTTTAAACCAATTTTGTGTGCGTGCAAGTGTGGTGGTTTTTGTGGGGGGGGGGTGGGCGTACTAAGCACAGGCGTACCTTGCATAGCACACCCACCGGGAGCCGGGCTGAGACCATCAAACTCAATTCACATGTAGCCGAGACCGGGATCCGAACCCTTGGCTGCAGAGGTGAATGGCTTGTCAGCGCAGTGCCAATCACGTTGAGCCACCACAGCTCCCCCTGTATTTTGTTTTTATTTGTAAACTATATGTATTACAAAATAGTAAAGGAAGCGTTTATGACCAGGTTACTTTGCTGGAAAAAAAATGAAAAGGTAGGATGAAAATATAAAAGCATTAATCAAAAGCTGAAATGTATGAAATAATTAATATTACAGATATACTTGACATAGAGGCTTGCTCCCAGTGGCCCTTTAAGTTAGGTATATCAATTTATTTACTAGATTTATATTATACAGTCGGGTCCATAAATATTGGGACATCGACATTTTAATCTTTTTGGCTCTATACACCACCACAATGGATTTGAAATGAAACGAACAAGATGTGCTTTAACTGCAGTCTCTCAGCTTTAATTTGATGGTATTTACATCCAATTTGATTCCCTAAATAGCTTTACCTTATTGCAGTCCTCCTTCACTTACCTCATCCTTCCATTTTTCTCCTAAATGTCCTTATTTTTATGAGAAATCCTCACTTTCTGTTCTTCTGTCTGTAACTACACACAGTAATGTGAGGCTTTTTCCCTGGTGTGGAGAAAGCCTCTTGAGAGGGGAGAGGGAGAGCAGCAGTGTCAAGACACCCACTAACACACAGCTCATTTCTCTATCTGCAAAGTAGAGAGTGTCCTGACACTCCTGCTTGCCCCCTCCCCCCTCAAGAGGCTTTCTCCACACCAGGGAGAAAGCCTCACATTACTGTGTGTAGTTACCTCTCCCTTTTTTACCTTTACAACCCCTTTAACCACTTGCTTACTGGGCACTTAAACACCCCTCCTGCCCAGAGCAATTTTTAGCTTTCAGTGCTCTCACACTTTGAATGACAATTACTCAGCCATGCAACACTGTACCCAAATTATTTTTTTGTCCTGTTTTTCATACAAATAGAGCTTTCTTTTTTGATCACCTCTGGGGTTTTTTTTTTTTTGCGCTATTAATGAAAAAAGACCAACATTTGATAACATTTTGCAAATTATTAATTTTTCTTAAGTTTTGGCCACAATTTATACTGCTACATGTCTTTTATAAAAATAACCCCAAATTTTTGGAAATTTGGTCTGTGTGAAAGTTATAGAGTCTACAAACTATAGTGCAAATCATAAAAAATGATCACATCTGATGTACTGAAGGCCTGTCTCATTTCTTGAGACCCTAACGAGCCAGGAAAGTACACAGGTGTGTGCTAAGCCTTCACTGATGGGCACTGATGAGGTGGAGCAGATGGTCACTGAGGCGGCACTGATGAGGTAGGCACTGATGAGGTGGCACAGGGATGGCACTGATGAGGTGGCACAGGGATGGGCACTGATGAGGTGGCACAGGGATGGGCACTGTATTCTGTTACACTCACCGATCCATTCTCCCTCCTCACACGCTGTCTCTGTGTGAGGAGGGAGAGGCGGCAATGAGAGATCTCATATGTTTACATTTGAGATCATCTCTCATTTGCCGCACAGATCGCATCGCAAACGGCCTCTGTAATTGGCTGTGTCCAAGGGACACGACCAACACAGAATTTCCCCGCTGCGCGCTCGGAACAAGCAAAGGGGAGGACGTCAAAAGACGTCGTCCTGGATTTTCAGGTCTGGGATGAAGGCGTCATTCGGCTATAGTGCGGGCCTCAAGTAGTTAAAGCACATCTTGTTCAAATCCATTGTGGTGGTGTATAGAGACAAAAAATATTAAAATTGTGTTGATGTCCCAATATTTATGGACTTGACTGTATGTGATAGGACTGTTGTATTTTTGATTTGTAATTTTTTAAGTATTCTTTTACATTAACTTTTTAAAATCTTTATTACACATATATTGGGTCCCGAAAGTCTTTGGCGTGTAGAGTTCAAGATGTTTCAAGGTAGGGATGAAAATATTCGAATAAAAGTAACATCGTCATCCTATTCTGTAGTAAGAAAAAGCATTATGGCTGTTGGCAGGGTAAACTCATCTCAAAATGTTATTTTTAAGGGTATAACAATGTAAATGCATAGGAAATTTGATGCATCACCCTTCGGCTCCCAAGTATCCATACACGTTTGCCCATTGCAGTGTGTGTTGAAGCATGTTTTAACGTGCATTGACATGCATTTTTTCTTTTACATCCTGTCATCAGAGTAGCTCACTGTCACCATAGTGGCACTGTACTACTATGGGGGAGGGGGTGTTTTTATAAAAAAAAATTACACTGTTATTGCTTATACACTTTATCACTGTATATGCAATAGTTTGACCTGTCATGAATGTGATAACAATTCATGAACAGCTTTCTTATGGTTGTGATCTGTGACTGGCTAAGCTAATCACATGGTACAGGTAGCCAGGTACCATGTGATTAGCTTAGCCAGTCACAGGTATCCAGGTACCATGTGATTACAGGTAGCCAGGTACCATGTGATTGCTTTGGGTAAATCACAGATCACAACAGTAAGCAAGCTCTTCATGAATGGAAATCCATTCATGACAGGTTGTTTATATTGTTATGTGATCGTTATAACCAATTATAGCTTCACATGATACCTGGTTACCGCATATTGGTAACAGTAATCCGCTGTGTCCGAGGGACACAGCTGTCACAGGAGGCCTGACAGACAATGAGTAAGATACAAAGAAAGAGATGGAGAACATCAGAGCCTAGTGCAACACCGTTTAATGAATAGAGATACAAAGTAACAAACACTAAACACTCACATTGTGTTCTTAGAACAAAAGCATTTGTAGTTGTGCTGTGATATGGCTCCGGCACACAGGGCTCCAGGCAGGGTCCAGGCAAAGCGGTGATAAGTTGTCCCAGTGGGATGACGTTCAGCCGCCGACAAGCTGTATGTGACCCGCCCGCTTATAACAGAAGTCCTCTGATAAGGGAACCTGACTGGACTCCACAGACACCTGATGCACAAGCTGGAACAGCTGACAAAGTGACGCTGATGGTTGCTATATTAACGTGTATCAGAGGGCGTGGCCTCTTTCCTTGGGTCTCGGACGATAAGTAAGGCCTGGCAGCCAAAACGGATTAGTATATTCATACTGTACTGACCATGTAGTTAATAGACTTCACCATATATGGATGATACTGAGTTGCTGTCTGGATCTTATTTTCTGGTTGCTGTATACTACATAAATATGGAGACAGTACAAGCTTGGGCACCAGTCTTCCCAGCTCCTGCACGGGCCCTGGCTTGAGTATGGCTTATCTGTGTTCGTTGACATATTTGGTATTTTTCTTTTTTTTCCCACATAAATTACAACTTTCTTTTCATTCTACATATCCTCTGGTGTTCAGAAAATATGGTATATAATGCTCTGGGGATTTAAATTAACGTTATAGCCAAAAATGCTAATTTTAATTGTGTAATAACTGCTCCGAGGGGGGTAGTGTATCTGCATCCAAATAGTTAAAGTAGTTGTAAACCTTAGAACAAAGCATATTCTTCTAGAGTATGTTCTTGTCTCAATTAAGAGAGCTTCGTGTGATTTCTTGTCCAGTATAAACATGGCTTTTTCAACCACTTTAAAGTATGCATATGTCATACCTATGGGACAACCACTACTTGAGTGATTCTCACGTTCCACAGCATGCAATTATGACCTTGGCCATTTTTGGCTTTCCCTAAATACACTCTATGTACAACTATGAAGAAGTGTAGTCTACTATACTGATAAAATTAAAGGGGCAATTTCATAATTGTATTTATGATCTTATTAATGAAAGTTGACATTTAAAAAGGCACCTATAGGACAGCACTACTGTTTAATTTCATTTTGAATGGCCTCAGATACTTTGATTTTTAATAAAATTGCTTTTCAACCAGGTTTTAGATTGTGCTTTACAGGAAAAATTTAATATGTTTTGTGTTTTTAGTGGGCTTTGTTTATATAAATTTTATAATATTAGTAATATAATTTTGCTCCAAGGACTTAGAGAGCAGTACCAATCTTGGTAGCATAATTTCTCATTTGCCATGCAGGTAGGTATATTTGTGATGCCTTACTTCTGGGAAATTGTGCTTGCATTTTACTGTATACATACGCCTACTTTTAGGGAGTGCTCTTTACCTGCCTCTCTTCACTATTTGACTAAAAAAAGTGGCATAGTGTGAGATATACTTTAAGGATGTGTACCCAATATAAAGTGCTAACACATGCTTTCCAAACCTGGGTTAGCAGGACTCAGTTTTACAATTTTTAGCGAGGACCTACTTACTGCTCAATGTACTTTGGTTTGTCATCCATTTTGAAAAGAAACCTGATAATGGACAATTGGCTATGCAGCAAATATAACTTTTTTTATATGAATAACTAACATAGCTCATGCTACAAGATTTTAAGTTAAAGTTTTTCAGTTCCATTCACATTTGTTATGACGTGGCTGTACGGCAACCAGAAGTGACCTCATGCAGCCCCGAAGACTCTGTGACTGGCCAGAGCCGCGTGACATCACTCCCACACGTGCGCGCGGAAGCCACCAGACACGGCATGACCTCCTTTAGAAATGGCACGATCTAAAGTGCGGTGAGCAGCTCTATTGTAAATATCTCCTAAACCGTGGCACAACAGCAAATCGGCGCACACAAACTCACGGACCGAGGAAGGAGGGCATTAATCAGAGAGGCAGCACTGAGACCTAAGGTAACCCTGGAGGAGCTGCAGAGTTCCACAGCAGAGACTGGAGTATCTGTATAATAAGTTGTATGCTCCATAGAGTTGGGCTTTATGGGAGAGTGACCATAAGAAAACCATTACTTTCAGCAAAAAACAAAATGGCATGTTTTGAGTTTGCAAAAAGACATGTGGGAGACTCCCAAAATGTATGGAGGAAGGTGCTCTGGTCCAACTAAAATTAAACTTTTTGGCCTTCAAAGAAAGGCTATGTCTGGCGCAAACCCAACACATCACATCACACCAAAGAACACCATCCCGTAGTCAGGACTGGAAAACTGGTCAGAGTTGAGGGAAAGATGGATTGTGCTAAATACAGGGATATTCTTGAGCAAAACCTGTACCACCTTGTGTGTGATTTGAGGCTAAGACTTACCCAGTGGTAAGATGTGGCAAGCTCATAGAGACTTATCCAAAGCAACTTAGAGCTGTGGTAGCCGCAAAAGGTGCCTCTACAAACTATTGATTTTAGAGGGGTGAATAGTTTTGCACATTGACTTTTTCTGTTATTTTGTCCTATTTGTTGTTTGCTTCACAATAATAATAAAAATAAAAAAAATCTTCAAAGTCGTGGGCATGTTCTGTAAATTAAATGATGCAAATCCTTAAACAATCCATGTTAATTCCAGGTGGTAAATAAACAAAACATGAAAAATGCCAAGGGGGTGAATACTTTTTCAAGGCACTGTATTTATGTCTCCATATCCCTGTATATTGTGTTTGCCAAGATGCCCATCTAAGTGTTTTTTTTTTTCAATTATCAACACTCCATACTGACACCACCAGTTTTGGAAGGGCGTTCTACATCCTTACTTCTCTTAGGCCCCTTTCACACAAATTGGGCCGCTCGGATTGGCCTGTCCCTTTTTTTTAGGCGGATCAGAGTGAGCCACCCATTGACTTCTAAGCGAAGCAAAGATTTGTCCACTGGCACCCGCCTGCCATCCGATCCCAAAAGATCTGCAAAAAACAATTGAATGGCGATACTATTGCCATCTGTCAAGCAGATGGGATCGGATGAAAATGGACAAACTGTCCGTTTTCATCCGATCTTCCCAAAGAGAACAGTGGGGCTATGATAGGTCTGTCCCTGCACAGTGAGCAGAGACGTACTTATCATCCACCTGCTAAGCGCGGTCCAATGGATCGATCCCTCGCTGAGCTAGTGGAGTCCGTCCAGCAGATCCACCCCTTGTGAAAGGGGCCTAAAAGTAAAGAATCCTTTACATAGTTTAAGGTTAAACAGCTTTTCATCCAACTACACTGAGTGGCCACGTGTCTTCTTCAGCAACCCGAGACTGGATTTTTTTTTTTTTTCTTCCTATGTTAGCAATATACAAATATCTAAACAGGTTCTATCATATCTCCTCTTAAGCATCTCTGCTCCAGGTAGAATTGTATGTACAGTGGGTATAGAAAAAAAATCACCATTTGTTGCTTTTCAGGTTGAATTAAGACAGATTACCCAGCTGTATTTACAAGTGCAAATTATACATTCAAGTGAACGAATAACATCAACATTTTAGATTTTTTTTTTTTTAATCACGGAGTTGGAAAAAGGATCACCCCTTATGTCATTATTTTGTTGAACCACCTTTTGCTTTAACCACTTAAGGACCCCCGCACGCACATATACGGCCACAGAATGGCACGTACAGGCACAAGGGCGTAAATTTACGTCCCCGCCTGAGTGCGGTTCGGGGGTCCCATCGGGACCCCCTCCGCGGCGTGCGGGGGTCCCCCTACCTCTGGGAGCGATCCGGGATCTGCGGGCGGATGTCCGTGATATCCGCCCCCCCCGCGATCGCTCCCAGCCAATGGGAGCGCGCTCCCAGCCTGTCACTTTCCTCCTCCTGTGTTTACACAGGAAGGAGGAAATGATGTATTCTCTCATCGCAGCGGTGTTTCCCAGCGCTGCTGATGAGAGAAGACATCACAAGTAAGTGTGCACCAACACAACACTGACACACACTCACATAGGCATATTAACCCCTTGTGATCGCCCCCCCACCCCCCCTGTCACAGTGTCACTGAATGCAGTGATTTAATCACTGCATTTAGTGTCAGTGTGACAGGCAGTGTAAAAAACAGTTAGTGTTAGGTTCAGGATAGCCCCCCCACCCCCCCTAATAAAGTTTTAACCCCCTGATCACCGCCCTAGTTAACCCTTTTACTCCCTATTGCCAGCGCCACTAAGCGATCATTTTTCTGATCGCTGTATTAGTGCCGCTGTTCCCGCTAGGTAGCTATTTTTTTTTATTGCGATTTTTTTTTTTTACTAAAGACATGTGGCTAAATAAATTTTGGCCTAAATGTTTGACTAAAATTTAGTTTATTTGATTTTTTTTTTAACAAAAAGTAAAAAAGTGTTTTTTTTTCAAAAATGTCGCTCTATTTTTGTATATAGCGCAAAAAATAAAAATCGCAGAGGTGATCAAATACCACCAAAAGAAAGCTCTATTTGTGGGAAGAAAAGGACGCAAATTTTGTTTGGGAGCCACGTCGCACGACCGCGCAATTGTCTGTTAAAGCGACGCAGTGCCGAATCGCAAAAACACCTTGGGTCATTTACCAGCGTATTGGTCCGGGTCTTAAGTGGTTAATAACAGTCTTTATTCTGTTGGGGTATGTCTCTACTAACTTTTCAATATTCTCTTTACTCTTTACAGAACTGCTCAAGTTCAGTTAAATTTGATGGTGAGCCACTCTGCTTCCATGTAACCAAGTTAAGCAGTTAAGCAGTTAATTCATGCCAATATTCTGTCAGCATTGCTTGGTATTGCATGCTGTTGCTAAGGCTATGGTCTACTAGGACTCCCGATCCTTTGCCATCCTGGATTTCCCCAGAGGTTCTTCCCCTAGCATGTAACTTGCATTCATATATTTAGTTCCCAAGTGCATTACTTTACTTTCATTAAAGTATAGACTTAATTTGCCATGTCATTGCCCACCCCTTTATTTTATCAAGATGTTCCTGTAAGGTTGATATATATATATATATATATAGATAGATAGATAGAGATAGATAGATAGAAATTAAAAAATGACCTGTGCAGTGGTGCTCCTTCTCCTTTATGCCTAGGGCACCAAGAAAAATAAGTTTTACTTACCCTGTTCCTTGCTGCTCCTCTCCTTAAAACTGGAAATCACTTTTTCAAAACACTGTATTATATTAGAGAGTTTCTTATCCAGATGGAAATTGTATCCAAATAAAATGAACCCAAGCCTAATTTTTTTTTTCTTTGGTGTGGTGGCTGCATTTGTTTTCTTTTTTCAAACTTGGTTTTTATACTCTCCTTGTAATTAGGGTTGTCCCAATACCACTTTTTTTTTAAGACGAGTACCGACCGAATACCGATACTTTTTTTAATCTCATGTGACAGCAGCACATGTGTCAGTATTATTTTTTTTTTATCTTTAACAATTTGTTTTGTTACCGTGTCATTTTTGGACCGTGTCAGTGTGTTTTTTCTTTTATTTTTTTATTACTTTCTACAATTAATTTTTTTATTCTTTTTTTTATTCTTTATTTTTTTCTTTAGCCCTGTTGGGGGGCTTTGGTGAGATAACAGGGGTCTTAACAGACCTCTGACATCTCCCCTTTGAGACAAAGAAAGGGACTAGGGACACAGGTTCCCCAGTCCCTTTCTCAGCAGTCTTCTCTTCATTCATAAACTGAAACATCTTAATCACAGTTTGCAATGTTTCAGTTATGTGAATGGGCCGAGTCAGTGATCACTGACTCTGTCCATACGGAGCAGTAAGGAGCCAGATTTACTGTCTCCTACCCCCTCTCCATCCTGACAGTTCCAGGGGGTGGAGGAGGAGCACGGAAGGGGAGAGAAACACAGCGGGATACACGGGGGAATTCAATGGAATATGAGAGCGCTCACCAGCGCCCTTACAGCTCATTGAGAACTACATTACTCTGTAAATGAATGATGGGGCTACATGAGCAGGGGGACATGTTTCACCCTAAAAACTGGTGAAGTGTAACATGTTCCCAAAAGGTAAACTTATCCAATAAAGTGCAAGGAGAGATGCATTATTTAGAAATAAAGTCTTCCTTACATTTTATTATTATTAGTCAGATTATGATAGCATATTGTGACAGCAAGTTAAAGAATTTAGAGAAATGAAAAAAAAGCACCCTGGTGTACACAGCTGAACTAAAGGCCACAGCGATTCTCCTAGTTTTGAATTGCTCTCGTTTCCAGAGAAAGCTTAAAGGAACACTAAAGGTTCGTTTTTTATCCTCTAAAATCATTGATATATTGCAGAGCATTTAGAAGTTCCTTACCTCTTTTTTAAATTGCCCAGCAAAGTATTGAATTTCATCTGTAAAAGTTCCACTTCCTGTGCCTCCTCTCATTCCTCTCCTCCTGTGTCCCAGCGTTTCTTATGGAGGAAAGCTTCACAAGCATGACGTGCACAACGTGCTCGCCCCCCCCTCTGTGCCTACAGCTCTGCGTCTGGACGTTCTGTGTCTTTCACAGCAGAGGAGACCAGCACATGCTTGGGCGTCTCTAGAACGCTGTAGCTCCGCCTCCCTCCCATTCATTGTTTTGGGAAACTAGTCACAACCCTGCCTTCCCTCCTCCCCAGTTCTCTGATGACAAGTGTAAAGTGAAACTCATTTTTCCTCCCCTAGTTCTCTGTAAATTGAAAACTTGGTTCTACACAGCAGGAACACAGCAAGTTAAAGTACATCTAAATAAGATCTTATAAAATAAAAATTATGCTTTTAATTAAATTAAATTATAGTCAATATATTTGTATCCATTTCTTTACCATGCTTATTCAATATCATGCATTGTATGTCTTCTGTTCCCCCATGTCCAATACAAACACTCACTCCACCACCATTTTAGCCAATTTTTTACTATCCATTTTGAATACACACCACATATACTTTTCTCCCAATTCCATCCCTCCATCCCCTGGTATGATCATCCATCCCTCACAGAGTGATGTAAGGGGGGGGGGGGCCCTGCTGGGGACACCTGCTGTCACGGGGGGTCTCCGCTGGGATTGGCTTATGTAACGGGGGGGCTCCGGTAGGGACACCTGATGTAAGGGAGGCTCTGCTGGGGACAAGTAATGTAAGAAGAAGCTCTGCTGTGATTCTCTTATGTAAGGGGGGGGGCTTCACTGGGGACATCTGATGTAAGGGGTCTCCGCTGGGATTGGCTTATGTAAAGGGGGGGCTCCGGTAGGGACACCTGATGTAATAAGGGGGGGCTCTGCTGGGGACACGTAATGTAAGAAGAAGCTCTGCTGTTATTGTCTTATGTAAGGGGGGGGGGCTTCACTGGGGACATCTGATGTAAGGGGGTCTCCGCTGGGATTGGCTTATGTAAAGGGGGGGCTCGGTAGGGACACCTGATGTAAGGGGGGCTCTGCTGGGGACACGTAATGTAAGAAGAAGCTCTGCTGTGATTCTCTTATGTAAGGGGGGGGCTTCACTGGGGACATCTGATGTAAGGGGGTCTCCGCTGGGATTGGCTTATGTAAAGGGGGGCTCCGGTAGGGACACCTGATGTAAGAAGAAGCTCTGCTGGGGACACGTAATGTAAGAAGAAGCTCTGCTGTGATTCTCTTATGTAAGGGGGGGGGGGCTTCACTGGGGACATCTGATGTAAGGGGGTCTCCGCTGGGATTGGCTTATGTAAAGGGGGGGGCTCCGGTAGGGAACCTGATGTAAGAAGAAGCTCTGCTGTGATTGTCTTATGTAAGGGGGGGAGTCCGCTAGGGACACCTAATGTAGGGGGTCTCTGCTGGGATTGGCTTATGTAAAGGGGGTCTTCCGGTAGGGAAACCTGATGTAAGGGGGGGGCTCCGCTGGGGAACCTGATGTAAGAAGAAGCTCTGCTGTGATTGTCTTATGTAAGGGGGTGGTCCGCTAGGGACACCTGATGTAAGGGGGAGCTCCGCTGGGGACACCTGATGTAAGGGGGAGCTCTGCTGGGGACACCTGATGTAAGAAGAAGCTCTGCTGTGATTGTTTTATGTAGCCCCCCCCTTATATAAGACAATCACAGCAGAGCTTCTTCTTACATCAGGTGTCCCCAGCGGAGCCCCCCTTACATCAGGTGTCCCCAGCGGAGCCCCCCCCCTTACATAAGACAATCACAGCAGAGCTTCTTCTTACATCAGGTGTCCCCAGCGGAGCCCCCCTTACATCAGGTGTCCCCAGCAGGGGGGGCTCCGCTGGGGACACATGATGTAAGAAGAAGCTCTGCTGTGATTGTCTTATGTAAGGGGGGGGCTCCGCTGGGGACACCTGATGAAGAAGGGCCTCCGCTGGGGACACCTGATGTAAGGGGGGCCTCCGCGGGGACACCTGATGTAAGAAGGGGCTCCGCTGGTATTGCCTGATGTAAGGGGGGCTCCGCTGGGGACACCTGATGTAAGGGGGGCTCCGCTGGGATTGCCTGATGTAAGGGGGTCTCCGCTGGGGACACCTGATGTAAGGGGGGCCTCCGCTGGGTATTGCAGAGTATTGCAGTGTATTGTGTATTGCAGAGTTTTGCATCAAACGCAGCCAGTGTGCCCACCATTTGCAGCCACTTGTGCCCGTCGTACACAGCTACTTGTGCCAATCAAATGCAGCCACTTCTGCCCATCAAATGCAGTCAGGCACATCCCCCGGCTGTCACTTTACTAATTCCAAACAAACCTCCCCCTGGGAAGGAACCCTTGTGTGGCTACACTTATCGAATGACGGCACTTCTTCCCCCGCTTCTCTGTTCCTCTCCTGCTCCTCTATCCCCCCCCCCCCCCATGATGCACTGGGTCCCCCATGCGCCATGTCTCATGTCCCTCATGATGCTCTGGTTCGCCGCAGCGCTCACCTCCTCTCCCAGTCCAGCCCTGGTGTCCCCGTCTTCCGGTGGAGAGAATGTCGTCCCCCGTCTTCCGGTGGAGAGAATGTCGTCCCCCGTCTTCCGGTGGAGAGAATGTCGTCCCCCGTCCTCCGGTGGAGAGAATGTCGTCCCCCGTCTCCTCCGGTGGAGAGAATGTCGTCCCCCGTCCTCCGGTGGAGAGAATGTCGTCCCCCGTCCTCCGGTGGAGAGAATGTCGTCCCCCGTCCTCGGTGGAGAGAATGTCGTCCTCCGGTGGAGAGAATGTCGTCCTCCGGTGGAGAGAATGTCGTCCTCCGGTGGAGAGAATGTCGTCCCCGTCCTCCGGTGGAGAGAATGTCGTCCCCCGTCCTCCGGTGGAGAGAATGTCGTCCCCGTCCTCCGGTGGAGAGAATGTCGTCCCCCGTCCTCCGGTGGAGAGAATGTCGTCCCCCGTCCTCCGGTGGAGAGAATGTCGTCCCCCGTCCTCGGTGGTGGAGAGAATGTCGTCCTCCGGTGGAGAGAATGTCGTCCTCCGGTGGAGAGAATGTCGTCCCCCGTCCTCCGGTGGAGAGAATGTCGTCCCCCGTCCTCCGGTGGAGAGAATGTCGTCCCCCGTCCTCCGGTGGAGAGAATGTCGTCCCCCCGTCCTCCGGTGGAGAGAATGTCGTCCCCCGTCCTCCGGTGGAGAGAATGTCGTCCCCCGTCCTCCGGTGGAGAGAATGTCGTCCTCCGGTGGAGAGAATGTCGTCCTCCGGTGGAGGGAGGAATGTCGTCCGTCCTCCGGTGGAGAGAATGTCGTCCCCCGTCCTCCGGTGGAGAGAATGTCGTCCCCCGTCCTCGGTGGAGAGAATGTCGTCCCCCGTCCTCCGGTGGAGAGAATGTCGTCCCCCGTCCTCCGGTGGAGAGAATGTCGTCCCCCGTCCTCCGGTGGAGAGAAGGGTGTCTGTCTCCGTCCAACCACCCCAAGGATCAGCTCTTCCAATTTTGGCCAACACTGGGGCCCATCTCCTTCTCCTTCAAACAGCCAGGGGTCCACTCCTTCTCTGCCAACCACCCAGGTTCTCTCTCCTTCTCCCCCGGCCACCCAGGGGCCCTCTTCTTCACTAAATGGCCACCCATTTAGTAACGCGGTTACAGCAGAGCATTGCACGGGTTACGCAGAGCATTGCACACGGTTACGCACACGGTATTGCAGAGTATTGCACACGGTATTGCAGAGCATTGCACACGGTTACGCACACGGTATTGCAGAGTATTGCACGCGGTATTGCAGAGCATTGCACGCGGTATTGCAGAGCATTGCACGCGGTATTGCAGAGCATTGCACGCGGTATTGCAGAGCATTGCACGCGGTATTGCAGAGCATTGCACGCGGTATTGCAGAGCATTGCACGCGGTATTGCAGAGCATTGCACACGGTTACGCAGAGCATTGCACACGGTTACTCACAAGGTATTGCAGAGTATTGCACACGGTTACGCAGAGCATTGCACACGGTTACTCACAGGTATTGCAGATATTGCACACGGTATTGCAGAGCATTGCACACGGTATTGCAGAGCATTGCACACGGTATTGCAGAGCATTGCACGCGGTATTGCAGAGCATTGCACGCGGTATTGCACGCGGTATTGCAGAGCATTGCACGCGGTATTGCAGAGCATTGCACGCGGTATTGCAGAGCATTGCACGCGGTATTGCAGAGCATTGCACGCGGTATTGCAGAGCATTGCACGCGGTATTGCAGAGCATTGCACGCGGTTATGCAGAGCATTGCACACGGTTACGCAGAGCATTGCACACGGTTACTCACAAGGTATTGCAGAGTATTGCACACGGTATTGCAGAGCATTGCACACGGTATTGCAGAGCATTGCACGCGGTATTGCAGAGCATTGCAAGCGGTATTGCACGCGGTATTGCAGAGCATTGCACGCGTATTGCAGAGCATTGCACGCGCGGTATTGCAGAGCATTGCACGCGGTATTGCAGAGCATTGCACGCGGTATTGCAGAGCATTGCATGCGGTATTGCAGAGCATTGCACGCGGTTATGCAGAGCATTGCACACGGTTACGCAGAGCATTGCACACGGTTACTCACAAGGTATTGCAGAGTATTGCACACGGGTATTGCAGAGCATTGCACACGGTATTGCAGAGCATTGCACGCGGTATTGCAGAGCATTGCACGCGGTATTGCAGAGCATTGCACGCGGTATTGCAGAGCATTGCACGCGGTATTGCAGAGCATTGCACGCGGTATTGCAGAGCATTGCACGCGGTTACGCAGAGCATTGCACACGGTTACTCACAAGGTATTGCAGAGTATTGCACACGGTATTGCAGAGCATTGCACACGGTATTGCAGAGCATTGCACACGGTATTGCAGAGCATTGCACGCGGTTACGCAGAGCATTGCACGCGGTTACGCAGAGCATTGCACGCGTTACGCAGAGCATTGCACGCGGTTACGCAGAGCATTGCACGCGGTTACACAGAGCATTGCACGCGGTTACACAGAGCATTGCACACGGTTACGCACACGGTATTGCTGAGTATTGCAGAGTATTGCACACGGTATTGCAGAGCAATGCACATGGTTACGCAGAGCCTGGACAGCAGGGGGTTCGGAGCAGCGGGTGTGGGGCAATTACAGAGGATGGGGGTGCAATTACAGAGGAGGGGGGTGCAATTACAGAGGAGGGGGGGAATACAGAGGGGGTTGCAAATACAAAGAAGGTGCAATTACAGAGGAGGAGGGTGCAATTACAGAAGAGACAGGGCAAACACAGAGGGAGGGGGGGCAAAACACAGAGAGGACACAGAGAGGGGGGGCAAACACAGAGAGGATACAGAGAGGGGGGGGCAAACAGAGGAGTCAAAAAGGGAGAGAGAGAGGTGACAGGCAGCTGCTGGTACGGAAGTTTTTAATAAAATAGTGCTTATAAACAATGCACTCACTCTTCATGTCAGAGCTGTAGTAGGCATGTCAGTCTGTGAAGTCGGCTGTCCATTCTCCCCCTCCCTCCACGCTGCTCTCTTACCACTGAATCGCTGGAGGGAAACAGAGCCGTGGGAAACTCATGTGAACTGTCAGCCTCTTGATGGAGGCGTGGTTAAGCCTCCGGAACGCTCTGATTGGTCACAGTATCCCAGGCTGACAGCTCACTGCAGTTTCCCCACGGCTCTGTATCCTTGGCTTCCTCCAGCGATTCAGTAAAGCAGCAGCGTCCGATCGTTCGAGGGAGAATGGGACAGCCGACTTCACAACTGACATGCCTACTACAGCTCTACCATGGACAGTGAGTGCATTGTTTTCTAAGCATCTATTTTATTAAAAGCTCCTGTACCCAGCAGCTGCCTGTCGCTTCTCTCTCCCTTATGTTTTAATTGCTCTGTAATTGCCTCCCCCTCCCGCTGCTCCGATCCCCCTGCTGTACGGGTCCCCCTGTGTGCTGGGGCTCCTAAAAGGAGGCCCCATGGTAACCCCCCTGTCCGGTCAAAAACCCTACAGGTAGGCCCCCCTAAACCTGAGGAGGCGGCAATATGTGTTGGAGAGGAGGAGAAATGAAAGGGTGATAGGCAGAGGGGCGGGAAGGGGTGTATACTGTGGGGAGGTAGGGGCGGAGTGTGGCTCTTAGTTCACGAGAACCATTGCTCGTTCTCGTCTGGCGTTGTAAAACAAAAAACCTTCTACGCATGCGCGAACCGCCTGCCCAACAGGGGAACTGTTCTTATCCCATTAGGCAGTGACGTTACCACAATATACGCGCACTGCCAAACCAGGAAGTGAGGAAATCAGACACAACCCTGACGGAGGGGGTACATTCAAGATGCTGTTTAACAGGTATAGCAATGTTTTAAAAAAAATCATCACGTTTTTTATTCTTATATGCCTCAAGACTGCATTTAAAAGGAAAAAAAATTTGACTTTACAACTTCTTTAACTACACGTAAAATCGTCAGTGGAGTGAAAAAAAAAAAAAAAAGAAGACTTCCTACAAATACAGATCAAGTCGATAACCAAATGTTTTATTGCACTGATTCCTGAACAATATAGAACCCCAGGGGTAACATCTCAGCACCCCCATTACATTAAATGTCAGCAGCCCAT